>CM076573.1:358922300-359620114 GCA_034641835.2 Pinus albicaulis
AGCCAAAACCCCGGACCAAGTCGGCAGCGCGCCCCAAACTGTAAAATAAAAACTAGTATAGTGACCCAATGAGCTAGTCGAGAATAAGCCACAACAACCGGTCAGTGGAGCCCTAGGAACCCCGAATCGATACAATAAACAAACCTGTATCCCTAAATCCAATAAAAAAAGTGCTAGGTGAACAAAGAAATCCAATGGGGGATGAAAAAACCCATCACCGCCAAATGAGGGGGCCCAGCCTCACAGATCAGATAACTGTTGCCGCCATACAAGGGTTCAGTCGTCGCCTAGGGTTTATATATATATATATATATATATATATATATATATATATATATATATATATATATTTATTTATTTATTTTTTTTTTTTTTCTTCTTCTTCTGTTAGACTAATCACACATGTTCATATGACGGTGAAGTACAGGCGATTAATCACAAGCTCTGCTTCCTATTCGGCGGTATAGGTAAGAAATAAATGTCATTTGGCGGAGGTCATTATAGAATCTCAAGCTACCTTTGTGTATAAATTTCAATCATTCTAATGTAATCTGTAAGTTTTCAAGTGTTTAGTCTTCTTCTCTAATATGGTATCAGAGTAGAGGATTGTGAAGTCTCGGTGGTATGCATTGAGGTTTTTTGAGGAGTCATTGCCCACATGGAGGTCAACCATAGGCTGTGATATTTAGTTGCAGTGTGTGATCCAGTAGTATTAGAGCCTAGGGGTCATTGTGTGGTGTTTTGTGTGTTTTATGCATCGTTGTAGTTGTGATTGTGAACCAGAGGGTCGATGTGTGTTGTTCTAATTTTTTTCTAAGTCACTGCAACTGCTACCACTAAGTTGTCAGAAGTGCCTACAGTCCTAACTGCTCAAGGATTCATTAAAGGATATTTAGAAGAATCGTGCCTTCAATATTTTCAAAAATCATTTAAGGAAATATTTTTACCATGAAGGATCCTATAGTCGAGCCTCTAATTGAGAATTATTTGGAGTAAGGTATTGGGCCATCATTTATGCTTTTGATCATGTGAAAAAATTCTCTGTGGAATGAAAAATTCATATTAAAATCCTTGAATTGAATGGAAGAAAGTGTGAATAGGATTTATTCTAAGGTGCTTTCCATTATTTTGAGGTTTTTTTATGTGAATATATATATATATATATATATATATATATATATATATATATATATAATAACGTAAATTGTGTATTTATTTTGGAAAAGAGGTTCGGGTTAAAGGAGATAAGGTTTTTAAATATTTTATTTTTTTTAAGTGGTGAAAGGAGTATATTAATAAAAAAAAGTTGGCAGAAATATGTTATGGAGTGTGAAGAGTGAATGATTTAAAGGAGTTAATATTTTTTGTTTAACAATGAAAAGAAGTTTGTGAGTGGTGAATTTGGGTGCATTTGGCTTTAGATTTTGTGGATTTGGTTGCATTTTGTTGATTGGAGAAATATTTTTTCTCATCATGTCAAATATTTTGGTTGATACTTATTTGAATGAATCCACCAAACTTGATGGAGGAAATTACATGAATTGGAAATTCAATTTGTTTAAAATTATAGAGAGTTATAATTTGTGATTAATTGCGAGTGGGGAAGAGCCCAAACCCACTGTTGCATCTTTTGGGAGAAATGGGAGACAAAATCAAAGGTGTTGATGTGTATGTTCGTAAAGGAAAACATTATTCCTCACATCAGAGACTGCAAGACATCCAAAGAAATGTGGGATGTTCTCAAGGGTTTGTATGAAACATAAAATATAAACTAAATCTTGTCTTTGAAGACTAATATTTTATCTATAAAAATGGAAGCAAATGAAAATATAAGCAGTTTCATGTCTCATGTCAAATATTTAAGTGATAAGTTAGGATATATTGGTTAAAAAGTGTCTAGTGCTGGCTTAGTCACCATCACATTAAATGTCTTACTGCAATATTATCAAATTTGTATTTCAATTCTTTCATCTAGAGAGAAGCCCCATGCATTTGATGAATTGATAGGAATTCTTCTACAAGTGGAGGAGAGGATGAAAAGATTTAATTTGGGCTCCAGTAGTTTAGATTTGGTGTTGGTAGCTAATCGTAAACAACCATACAAAGGTAAGTCATGGGCAAATAACAAAGGAGGAAAGTTTCAAGAAAAATAGAAAGGTATGGCACAGTCTATATTTCCAACTCATGATAAGAAAAATGATGATGGTTATTATTGTAGCAAACCTAGTAAGCACTCTAAAGATTTATATAAAAGGAAATATGTTTAATTAAAGACACATAAATCATAATGGAAATATTGAGGAAAAATACACCTCAATCAATGATATATATATATATATATATATATATATATATATATATATATATATATATATATATATATATATATATATATATATATATATATATATGTTGTATTGTTTGAGAAACTAATGATTTAAATTCTTGGTTCATTGATTCTGGTGCATTGTAACAAGGATTGGTTTGATTAGTATTATGATAACATTGATGGAACATATGTTTATCTAGGAGACAAAAGATCACTAAAGTTCAAGGTTATGGAGAAATAGGTGTGAATTTTCCTAATGGACAAGAGAGACAGATCCATAATGTGATGTGTGTTCCTGGTACCAAAAGGAATTTGTTTATTTTTTCTACTATTGTTGACCAATATTTGAAGGTGGAAATTGCTAAATCATAGTGTGTCATGAAAGGCATTCAAGATCACTATAAGCTTATTACCACATGTACTAGAGTTGGAGGGTTTTATAACATGGATGTGACTAGGACAGATCATCAAGCATTGGCATCTACAGCAATATCAACATTGGAGTTATGGCATCAAATGTATGGGCATCTAAATCAAAATGATTTAATATTACTTCAAAATAACACAATGGTTGAAGGTATTTCGACTATGAAGAATGATCATGTTGAATGTGAAACATGTGTACTTGGAAAGCAACATAAAGAGGAAACTCTTGTACATAAAGAAAAAAGACAGTATGAAATACTTGAATTAATTCATATTGATGTATGCGGACCTATGCAAATTAGATCTCTTGGTGGAGAATGGTATTTTCTTATTTTTTTTCTAATAGATGTAGGTGTACATTGGTCTATTTCATAAGAAAGAAGAGTGATGTTTTTGAGTACTTTAAAGAGTTCAAGAGTATGGTGGAAACAAAATTTGGCAAGTGCATCAAAATTCTTAGATATGATTAGGGGAGATAATATAAATCAAGAGAATTTGATCAATATTGTAAAATAAATGGGATTCGACAACAATTTATAATGCCACATACACCTCAGCAAAAGGGATTTTGTTGAGAGGAAAAATAGAACACTAGTAAAATGTGCATGCAATATGCGTCAAGGAAAAAATGTTTCAAATGGTTTGATGGTTTTGGGCTGAAGCCATTAATATTTTGTTTATTTGAAAAAAATTATTCCAACCAAAATTTTAGAGCTTAAACACCTTTTGAAGCATATTATGGGTGTAAACTAAAAGTGATGAGTCATTCAAGAGTTTTTGGTTGCAAGGTATTTGCTCATATTCCAAAATATGAAAGAAGAAAACTTGATTCAAAGTCAATTAAGTGCATATTTATTGGTTATTAAGATGATAAAAAAACATACAAGTTGTTTGATCCCAGTTCTCATAAATTGCTTGCAAGTAGGGATGTGGTGTTTCATGATAATGCAAATGAAGGTGATAAAATGAATAATTTCAGTGTATAGCATGATGTTAAACACACACATGGTGTATGAGGAAAGATAAACACACACACAGAAAGATAGGCATTCGTTGCTTCTCTATTACACATAGATGTACATTTATAATAAAATGGTGTGACTCTTGGATTCATCTTCCAAGGTCACTTGGACTCCTTTGTGACTTTTCATCTTCCACACCTACCCATGGAGGATTAGGTGTTCAACATTCCCCCTCTTAATTTGAAGGGGTATGTGTGAGTCCAAGAAGAGAGTTGTAATACAAATCTGCAAAGTATGCATGGCAGCACTTAGGCTGAATCAGCTCTCTGAAATGTTGGCATAAAGAGGTGGTTTAAGGATGACCACCAACACTCGAACGCAATGCTTATTGCAGTTCCCGAAACTCTTCCAAAACTGGCAAGAATCTAAGGGCTTCTGCTAGAGGAATTTTCCCTCATATTTAAAGGGAGACCTTCAACCTAAAAGAAGGGAAGTCTACAACCTGCGATGGTTTAAGGATGACCACCAACACGGGAATTCTTGATGCATTTCCTGGAACTCAACCAAAACTGGCAAGAAGCTGAAATCTTTTGCTAGAGGAAGTGCTCCGAAAGAGGAAGAATATCAACCTCACAAGGATTTTTTAAGGTTTTCCATCAACCAAAGGCATGCTCATGGGCATTCATGTCTCTGGCTACAACCCTGAATGTGGAATGACAAATTGTGGCTCAGGCTCGCTTGAACTGCTATGTATCTGGCTACAACTATGAATATGGAATGAGAGATTGTGGCTCAGGCTCGCTTGATGTAGCATCGAAGCTTGTAGATGACCACCATTTTCCCCCTTGTTAGGTACAAGGTGATATGATGGTGAAAACCTAACTGCAAGTTTGCTCAATATTCAAGAACAAGTTCTGACATGTGACTTAAACATCTTCTTGGCTGTTGATGCCCATTGCCAAGAAGCAATCCATCCAAAATGAATCTTTGTTCTTGCAGGAGGCTTGTTTCTGAAGCATATGTGTGAAGAATGGGTGTGTCAACCACAGTGCTTGCATGGATGAAGATCAAAACAGTGATATTTCATATGGCCAATGCGATCATAGTGTTGGAATTTTACACTTTGTTGTTGTTGTTGTGGAAGTGGGTCAGGATTTGGAACAGCTGCAGGTGAACTGTCATAAAGGAATCCGACACTCTGAAATTTTATGGGCTTGGAGTAGTTCGGAATATGAAAGGACACATCCTTGTCATATCCAAGACTAGTTTTGTGCTTGTTGTGGACAAGCTCTTCCCAAGGTCTGATGACGGGCTTGGGAAGTGCAGACTGAGCTGTTGCATCTGTATGTAAATATGCTCTTGTACAAGGAACTGAATGTGACTCGTCTGCAACTTTAAATTCTTGATGTTGATGGGAGTCCTTCTCATTTTTCTAAACAGAAACATGTTTAGAATGCTGACTCTTTTGTTGCAGTTCATCTTGCTGAAGCTGAGACTCCAACTGCAAAAACTCAATCTTGTCTTATGCATCTTACAAGCAAGTTCGAATATTAAAAAGAACATTCTTTCTCATTTTTACCATATCATGAACACTGGAATGAACGAGGTTATTCAACAACTCTAATGTATCATTTATTTTAGCCATTTTTCTCAACAACTCAGCCTCAAGAAATAAAGGGTGTCGGCTCCAACCGATAATGCACCCGTTTACAATGTGATTCAACTTGCTTTCAAAAATACAAATGACTTCAAAGAATCTTTTCTTTCATGAACTTCCAATTATGGAATTCCCAAACAAACTCTACTATTCAAATTATGGAGGACCTCAAGGTGTAAACTTTGATGTCTGATCAGCAAGCAACAATGACTCAAATCATAGAAGTATACAACAATTTCTCAACAACTCAAAGTTATACTTCAAACACTGATTGAAAATATGAATTAAGAAGCAATATCCACTCTCAATGTTAGTACAATTCTACAAATATTTTTTCAATGTGTAGCAAAAACCACTGTGCAATAACTCTTTAAGGCAAGTGATTTATCTCTTCTTCAAAGAACTGTTTTACACCAAAAACTCTAATTCAACAGAAAGATATTCACAAGCTTCATCCTTCTACGCATGCCACAAATCTTGGTCACAAAATTCACTTTCCACTATGTATACAATCCCTTTATCCATTTACCATCTCCTCTCTCTCTTCTTTCTCTGCTGTTTTTTTTTTTTTTGAAAAAAAAAAATTAGGGAAAAATAGAGGTATTATCTGGGGGAGGTGAAACTCGGAAAGTATTTATCTGGGGGAGGTTTTTACTTGGGGAGGTTTTAACTGGGGGAGGTGAAACTGGGGAAGGTATTTTTGGGGGAGTTTAATCTGTAAAAAATTAAAATTAAAATTAAATCATTTGCAGAAAAAAAAGGGAGATAATTAAAAAAAATGGGAGGGGATTAATTAAAAAAATGGGAGGAAATTAATTGAAATTAGGTGGGAGGGAGGAAGGGAAGGCCCAGCGGCCAAGCAAGGGGAGGGGAGGATCGAGCGAGGGAGGCAGAGGTAGTGAGGGGGATGGGGGAGTGTTTGCAGAGGGGGAGCGGGTTAAGGGGTAAGGGGAGAGGCTGAGGAGTCGAGTGAGGGAACGTAGGGTGAGCGGGGAGGGGAGTGGGAGGGGGGTGAGGGAGTGAGTTGTGAGGGGGAGCAGGTGGGATAGTCGTAAGGTAGGGAATGGGTGGGGGATGGTTGGGGAGGCGGGTTGGGTGTGAGTGCAGGCAGAGGTGGGGAGCAGTGAGGGGGCGGGTGTATTACAATGAGGGAGGAGAGTCATAAGGGGGAGGGGGGCGGGTGAGTTGGATGAGAACGAGGTAAGGGAAACGACTGATGGCTGAGGGAGGAATGGGGGTGGGGATAAGTGCAGGGGGCGGGGGGTAGTGTAGGGAGAGCATAGGGTAGAGGGGGGTCGTGGGTGAGAGATGAGGCCGAGAGTTGAGTGTGAGGGTTGGGTGGAGTGTGGTGAGGTGAGTGCGAGTTGTGAGGAAGCAGAGAGTGGTGGGTTGGGACAGGGGCCGTGAGGGCCGAGGTGCTCATAATTTTTTATTTATTTATTTTATTTGGTTTAAAACAGTAAAATATACAACAGAGAATTACAGAGGGTGAGGGAAATTGCAAAATTTGCAGAAAATTTCACAAATTTATAGCAGAGAACTAGAGAAACAGTAGAATTTGTAGAAGATGTAGGACAAATTACAGAAATTGTTTTGCCAGAAATTTGTAGAAATTGTTTCAGAATTTTCAGTAGAGACCCACTTTAAACAATAGCAGAAAATATTTTTCTAGCAGCTCTCCAATGTGCAGAAATAAAGTAGGCGGAAATTGCAGGAAAAATACAGAATTTGTTTTTTTTTTAGAATTGCAGAATGGAAGGAGCAGTGAGAAAACCTGCAGAGTTTAAGATGCATAATGCTGCTCTTCATAAAAATAATTTCTGAATGCTACAAAAATGACTGCTGCAGAAAATCTCTGAATTCTGCAAAAATGATCAGAATTTTTGCAAATTTACATAGGCCACAAAAACAAATGGCTCACACAAGGTTGAGCTGGTTATGAACGTATCAACTCTGATACCATGTTAAGCACACACATGGTGTATGAGGAAAGATAAACACACACATACAAAGATAGGCATTTGTTGCTTCTTTATTAGACATAGATCTACATTTATTATACAATGGTGTGACTCTTTGATTCATCTTCCAAGGTCACTTGGACTCCTTTGTGACTTTTCCTCTTCCACACCTACCCATGGAGGATTAGGTGTTCAACATTGATGGTTATGTCAAAATAGATACAAGTGTTTAACAGGAATGGGAACAAGCATAGGAAGAGGTACAGGTTCACGAGGAAGGGTAATCAAGCATTCATGGCACTCAAAGAAGAGGTAAAGAGACTCTGTCGAGTAGAAAGAAAGGTGAAAGTAGTAAAATTCCAAGAAGGTCATCACGTCAATTCAGGCACCTATAAGGTATAAATATTATTCATTAATGTCTTTTGTAATGAAAGGCTTCAACTTATGAAGAAGCTAAAGAATATGAAGAATGGAGAGATGCAATGAATGAAGAATATAACTCTATAGTGAAGAAAGATCCATGGGAATTAACAGAATTTCCTAAAAATAAAGTTCGCATAGGATGAAAATGGTTGTATAAATCCAAGCTTAATGTTGATGGAAGTATTGATAACTATAAAGCTAGATTGGTTGCAAAATGTTATTCATAAAAAGAGGGAATTGATTATGAATATAATTTTGCACTTGATACTTTTGCACTTGTAGCTAAGTTGAAGACAATTAGAATCATGATTTCATTAGCTAAAACAATAATTGGAAAATGCATCACTTAGATGTCAAATATGCTTGTTTGAATGGTGAGCTAAAAGAATAAATTTATTTGGTTCAGCCTAAAGGATTTCTAAAACAGGGATAGGTGCATCTTGTGTACGGATTAATGAAGGCTTTATATGGTTTGAAACAAGCACCAATATCTTGGTATGTGAAAATTGATTTTTTTCTTCTATGAGACAAGTTTTATGAGAATAAAAAATGATCCTAACCTATACAACAAGAAATATGAATATAAGAATGTTGGTTTTATATTTGTATATGTTGATGATCTTATCATAACGGGAAATGCATCTAAGTTTATTGAAGAAATTAAAGGTCAGTTGTCAGTATTTGAGATGAAGGATCTTGGTGAATTGCATTACTATTTAGGTATTTAATTTTGGAAGGAATCTAGTGAGACACTAAGCACACAAAGAAAATGTATAAGGGAAACCCTTAAAAGGTTCAATATGATTGAAAACAAGGTAGTATCTACTCCTTTAGAACAAAATGTTAAATTTTATAGTGATGATGGAACCAAAGAGGTGAATGGAACCTTGCATCATCAACTGGTGGGAAGTCTAAACTATCTCACCTTTATTAGGTCATATATTGCATATTTTTTCAACATAATTAGTCAATTTATCGCTAAGCCTTCTAAAATCCATTGGAAACCAACAAAGAAAGTCCTTCTATATCTAAAAGGAACACTTAATTTTGGTATTATGTATACTGATGAATTTGATGTTGAGTTGGTAGGTTAATATGATTATGAATGGGCTGGAAATCTAGATGACGGGAAATATACTACTAGATAGGTGTTCAATATAGGTTCAAGAGCAATATCATGAAGTATAAAAAAACAACCAACTATTTCCTTGGCATCCATTGAAGTTGAGTATAAAGCATTAATAAGTGCTACTTGTGAATAAATATGGCTTAGAAAGATACTTGAATATGTTGGAGAAACACAACAAGCACCTACAGTAATTAGATGTGACAATGAAAGAACTATCAATTTGGAAAACTATCTTGTAGATCATGCAAGGTCAAAACATATCGACACACTATAGAAATTATACAAACAATATGTATATCAATGGATTTAATCCGATCATGCGATATGCTAAAGCAAGATACTGAATCCTTCTACAGATCAATTGCGGAAAATAAACATGATCGCCAATCACAACAAGTAAAGAAAGAAGCAAATCAAACCACGACAAAAATATTTTCCCGGGGAAATCTTGTTGCTCAAAAAACCTCTATATTATATTGTATATTCACCAAGAAATCGTGAAATAATTACAATGCAGTCTTCTCACAAGAGTCTCTTGCACTCTCACAATTGTCTCACACTGATCCGGACAAAATCGAACAACACTTAGCCAATTTTCAGCCTCTGCTTAGCCTGCCTGCCTTATGCAATTCATGTGGAATGAAATCCCTATTCTTTAGGAAATTCAACCTTCCAAAACTGTGCAATGCTCATGGGAAATCCTGTGGTTGTCTTACTGCATGCGGGAAACCTACTAATGATACAACTGATAGTTAACATGCCTTTAACCTTAGTCTCAACTGGGTATCCATTGGAACTGACATGCATGCAGCTATTAATATTAAATTATCAGTTGCATGGAAGATCACTGCATGTGAATTAAATATCATTTAATTCACTTGACCTCTCACTAGTGCTCTCACTAGTTTCCTGGAAGAGTAGTCTCCATGGGTTTACTGCTCTCCATGTGAAACTTACTCAGAATCTCTTTGGCATACTTTCCTTGAGAAAGAAATAGCTCACCATCCCGATGCCATATTTCCAAACCAAGGAAATAGTGAAGGAGTCCCATGTCCTTAATTTTGAACTCTCTTGCAAGATCCTATTTGCAAGAAGTTATCGGCTTCTCATCACCTGTCAAAATTAGATCTTCAACATAAAGTATGATAATCAAGAGCTTACCATCAACCACAATCTAGTACAAGTTCGCATCTGCTTCATTTTTGGTGAAGCCCAACCCAATGAAATAGCTGTCAATTCTAGTGTACCAAGCACGAGGTGCTTGCTTCAACCCATATAGTGCTCTCTTGAGTCTGCACACATGTGATTCACTGTCAAAGGTCTCAAAACCTTCTGGCTACTCTATGTACACTTCTTCCTCAATAACTCCATTGAGAAACATAGTTTCCACATCCATCTTATGTATCTGCCACCCCATCTGCGTTGAGAGTGCAAGGATAGATATAATCAATGAGTATCTCACAATCGGTGTGAAAGTCTCCTCATAGTTAATACCCTCAAATTTTGAGAACCCTTGGACTACAAATCTAGCCTTGTACTTCTCCACACTCCCATCTGCTGCTTGCTTCACCTTATAGGTCCATCTAGATCCAACCACTGATTTTCCAACTGGTCTTGGGACAACTTCCCATGCACTGTTCTTGACGATGGAGTCATACTCCTCAACCATGGAGTCAACCCAAATTGGTTGTTGCATTGCTTCCTCAAAGGAGGATGGTTTTGTCACAATACACTTTCTCATAAGAGCCATGTATCTAGTAAACCTGTCTGGAGACTGTCTCTGTTTGCGCACTGAAGTAGGTTCTCCTACATGTTATGCCACATCAAGTCTCAATCTATCAGCTTCTATGGTGTGCCTTCTACCATTTTTGGTGGATAGCTCTGCATGAGTGTTTTCTTCCACCCCATGATCCTTCGCATGTGGCCGCTCCACAGCTTGAGGTTCATCCTTTGGAATCAAGAGTTCGTCATTTGCATGAAAATCCAGCTCCCTCTCAAGGGACAATCACATGGCTTTCTCCTCATCAAATTTTATATCCCATCTCACAACAATTTTTGGGAGTATTAGTGTACCCCACAAATATCCCAATCTCAGCTGTTGGTTCAAGCTTCTTCCTCGAATCTTTGGTCACATGGAAATAAATAGATGAGCCAAAAATTTTAAAATATGAAACATCAGGTTTCTTACCAGAAAAATCCTCCTATGGTGTACTCATGCCAAGTATCCAATGAGGACTACGGTTTTTCACAAATACTGTTGTGTTGCATGCGTCCGTCCACATATGCAATGATAGGCCCTGATCATGCAACATCTCTCGTGCCGCATCCACAATTGTTCTATTATTTCTTTCTGTGACCCCATTTTGTTGTGGGTTATGAGGCGCAATCAACTCTCTATGAATTCCTTCTTTGCTACATAAGTTCTTGAATTCATTTGAGATGTACTCACCACCATTGTCACTCGTAAGAGCCTTTGCATGCTCCCCCATGTCTCTCTCCACTAGTTCTTTGAACTCACAAAATTTTGAGAATTTCTGATCTTTCTTCTGCATGAAGTAGATCCAACACTTTCTAGAAAAATCATCAACAAAGATCACATAATACATGTTCTTTGATTTCAAAGTTGTAGAGAATGGTCCTGACATTAATATCTTGAGACAACTCTCTCAAGGATTTCCACTGCTAAGTTCTCCTTCTCGTAAAAAGTGGCCTTTGCATACTTCCCCATGGTACATCCCTTGCATGTGTCTATTTGTGTAAGAGTAATCTTGGGAAGACCCGTAGAAATCTATTGCATGACCTTCAAGGCTTCGTGGTGTAGATGGCCCAATCTCCTGTGCCATAACTCACACTCATCCCGGCTCACCACTTTGTTTGCCTGACCCATCAATGTTGCGCAGCCACCTACATCAAGTTTATAGATATTCTTCGCACGAATCCCAATCTTCTTGGCTTGTCCTGTGGCTTTGTGTCAAAGGAAAGCTTTCCCTTCACTGAAAACCACATCATAACCTCTATCCTCCAACATTGCAACTAAAACTAAATTCTTTTTCAAGCCTAGTACATGCATTACATATTTTAATAAGAAGGGTTTACCTGACTATCTCTGGAAGGTAACTGTACCAATACCGGTAGCATTTTACCGCCCATCATCACCCATTTCGATATGCATTCGGAGGTCCTTCTCCTCCAAGCTACTGAAAAGGTTCTTTGTCTCCCGTCATGTGGAAATATGCACCACTATCCAAGTACCACACTAATCCCATCGCACTTGACACCATGCATGTGATGAGCGAGATGTCCAACTCAAATTTTTAGGACAAAGACATACCAACTACAGATCCTGAAGCCTTCTTGTTCTTCTTCTTTTTTGGAAAATTAGTGGCATAATGTCCATGCTCGTGACAGTAAAAACACTTCACTCTGAACATTTCGCGCTTCTTTCCTTCTTTGCCAGACTCAGATTTGGAATAGGATTTCTTTCCCTTCCCCTTCTTCTCCTTACCAACCAAGGCACAACTTTCTTCATCATCTGTCTTAGATGAATATCCATCCCTGGTATATCGCCTGAATTCTTCTTGCACCAAATCTGACTAAATTCATTCCCAATCTAGCAGCTTCTCCCTCCCATTGACAGAGTCTCAAGTCATCATTCGTGACATTAATTATGACACTCCCAATCTTATCTCGACATTGGAAAAACTTGGTTAAATATTTCAGAATAGTGTCACCTTTCTCCATTTTGATTTTATTGAGCTTGTCCTTCAGTGCCAATTTTATTTGGTCACTACTACTCTGAAATAGATCTGTCAAAGTCTTCCACATTACATATGGAGTCGCTTTTCCATGGAGACTTGAGAAAATTTGGTCTCGTACTCCCTCCAATAAGATCCTCCTCGCCTTTGCAACCTTCTTTTGCCAAGCATCAAGAAGAGCAACATCTGCTGCAGTAGGTTTGGGAATGTCATTATCAATGAATTATTTCAACCCATTGTCCTCCAGAACTGCCTCCATCCTATATTTCCATGCAACATAATTGGGATTGACCTCGAGTGCATACTCTAATATCAAGCCATTGAAAGCCATCATGATCCTGATTCTCTTGTCGCACCAAAGAATACTTTTGCAAATTTGAATGTTATTCAGTCACAAACTCAATTTCTTCTCCACCATAGTGATTTCATGCGTTTTGATACCATGTAGAAATTATACAAACAATATGTATATCAATGGATTCAATATGAGCATGCGATATGATAAAGTAAGATATTGAATCCTTCTACAAATCAATTCCAGAAAATAAACATGATCGCCAATCACAACAAGTAAAGAAAGAAGAAAATCAAACCACAACATAGATATTTTCCCAGGAAAAGCTTGCTGCTCAAAACCTTTCTATATTATATTTTATATTCACTAAGGAATCATGAAACAACTACAATGCACTCTTCTCACAAGAGTCTCCTGCTCTCACAACTGTCTCACAGTGATCCGGAAAAAATCGACAAACACTTAGCCAATTTTCAGCCTCTTCTCAACCTGCTTTGATTGCACAATTCATGTAGAACATAATCCCTATTCTTTAGGAAATTCAACCTTCCAAAACTGCGCAATGCTCATGGGAAATCTTATGGTTGTCTTACTGGATGCGGGCTGCCTACTAATGATATAACTGACAGTTAACATCCCTTTAACCTTTGTCTCAACTGAGTCTCCACTGGAATTGACATGCATGCAGCTATTAATAGTAAATCATCAGTTGCATGGAAGATCACTGCATGTGAATTAAATTTGATTTAATTCACTTGACCTCTCACTATTGCAACAAATAGTTACAACTAGTTCAACTGACTTTAACCCAATTAATTGATTTAATTGATTTCTCATGCATTAAACTAATGCACTAACTGCAATTCAAACTCCATAACTAATAGAACCACACTGCATGCCTCACCAACCACCCTCAACTCGAAATTCTTGAGCTAACTGAGTTTATCACAATCAGATAACTATTACAAGTGATTATGAGATAAGATTACATTTTATTGTCCAATTTAATTAAGGGAAAATTAAATTAGACACACATTTCTTATTGACTTTTCAACACACATAATGTTACTTTGTAAGTAAAAAAGTGCAATCAAAATAAATTGAATTCACATATAGTAATACAAATGAAAATGTAGCTGGCATATTCACAAAGCCTCTTGGAAAGGCTAAATTTGAAATTTGCAGAAGTTGTTTGTTGTAGAAAATCCAAGTTATGTTGTAATCCTAGTTGAGACTTAGACCAACCGGTGAGTTAAAATATAGGTTGTGATTACGGGGAGGTGTCATAATAATCATTCCCATTCATATTACGAAAAAGTACAAGAGATTAATCACGACGTTTGTTCCATAGTTGGCGGTAGTCAATGGAATGGTAAGAAATAAATTTTATTCATATGTAAAACTCGGAATATCCACAGTCATCATTTTTATTCTATGTTTCGAGTCTAAACCAAGACTCATCTTCAGGACAACCTACTAAAAAGAGAAAAGATCAGGGTCAATACATAGTGGAAAGAGAGAGATGAAAGGGCCAACCAGTTTTTGACCCTTTCATATCTCTCTTTCCACTATTTATTGACCCTTATCTTTTCTCTTCTTAGCAGGTTGTCCTAAAGATGAGTCTTGATTTAGACTCGAAACGTAGACTAAAAATGACGACTGTGGATATTCTGAGTTTTACATCTGAAAAACTACACCACAGAAACCTCCAATCTAGCAAATAAATGTTAGTCGATGGGAGTCACTGTAGAATCTCCAACTACCTTTATGTGTAAATTTCAATCATTGTAATGAATTCCATAAGTTTTTGTGTTGAGTCTTGTTCCCTGGTAGTTTCGAGTGATGCTCAGAAAGCACGAGGAGGGATTAAGTGTGATCATTTCCATGACATGTGACTTGCAATGTGAGAATAATTTCCATAGTCCTTTGTCTATATAGAGTGTCGTAAAATGGCTACTGACATAAAATACCAGAAAACGATCCCCAATAGACAAAAAGGCTCCAAATAGACTAAGCTCCTCTAAATTATTCTTATGGAATGTGCACAGAGTTTTACTTACCATTTGGGTAGTCATGTCGCTGGCAAAGTGCCTCTCATGGGAGGCTCTCTCCAAGTTCGGATTTTTTGTTATGTTATTGTTTTATTTTTATTTATTTTATTATGTGTGTGTGTGTGTGTGTGTGTGTGTTTGGTTATTTATACATAATCATAATTTTTTTTTATTTAATAATTATGTCAATTAAATTATATTTCTTTTCTTTTCTTTTATAACATCTTATTAATTAATTATTGGTGATATTAATTAATTAATTAGGATTAGTTTTCATTAAAAAAACCTAATAATTATTAGACTTAGGTTACTAAAGTTAAATAAATTAAGTTTGTATAAGTTATGGTTAATATCTTATGTTATATTCCTAAAGGTTAATGATATATTTAATTAATTAATTTTAATAGAGGAGGGGAGATTTGATGTTGGAAAGATGTCTAAGGGTGATTGGGAGTGCATAATAGTGCTTGCTTAGTGATAAATGGGAGAGGCCTCAATATCAGTAACGCTTTTTTATGAGAATAGTGAAAGTAAAACTTATTCCTGTCATTTTATATGTGTGTGACTCAAGGAAGAGCTAAGAATGTCCTAAATTGCACTAATGAACCTTGTGTGTCATGTAGATATTTGACCAATTCAGAATGGTGAGGGCACAAGGTCTTCGAAGCCGAGACGAGTTAACACAAGGGGTAATCTCTTCTAGAACCCCAATTTCCATCACGAGAGTTGGCTCTTATCTTGCGCTCCCCAGAGGCAATTAATAAGACTTTAAAAGTGCACCAAACAACAAAGGTGGAAGTAGAGCACCCTCCATCAGGGGTAGGAAACCCCAAAGGATCAAGGGAATCTAATAGAGTAATTCCAATAGAGTTCATTACTAGGGAGCTCCAGAAGATTAAGCTACCATAATTTGTTCAAGTTCATACCACCAAACTAGTAGAAGCTTAGTTGGAAGGAATGACAAGATGCGTCACACTAAGAGAGCATACTTCCAATTCGAAGGCTAATATAATGATATTTGAACTCATAGATAGTGCTCTGAATTGGTGGGGTAACCTTGAATGACAACTACACCTCACTCCTGACATAGTTACCTAGTATTTATTTAAGTAAAGTTTTAGGAAGAACCACCTACCAACATATTAAGAAGAATAGCAGGCAGGAACCTTCCATGTTTTGGTGCAGGGAAATAGCATAGTAGAAGAATATGATATCAAATCCATGGAATTGGTTAAGTATGCCTCCTACATGGATAATAATCAATTCTACGAAGATCGCTTTTCTTATGGATTGAACTTTGAGATTAGGGAAATGGTTTGGATGTGGAAACCATCCTCAGTTGTAGAAGCGGTTGAAAATTCTCACTATGTAGAATAACACATGAATTTGAAAAGTGGAAACAAACATTTTTTTCCACAACTGCCAAATATTATGGTGAAGGTCCCTTGGACCTTATCCAAGGGGGGGATTTCAAGGCCACCTCCATATGGAAACAAGTTTGTACCCATAAAAATTGTAGTATGTATTTCAATGACTACAAATGTAGCTTCACTGATAATTTTAGGGACTCATGCAATTCAAGGTTAGATGCATGGAACTACAAGAATGGAAAATATCCTAGGGAGGGAGATCTTACCAGTGAGAACCACATCATTATGTTTATATTATACCATGAATCACTTTTTGGGGATCCGGGGGGGCTCACTACAAGCATGACTGCCCTGAGTTACAAATTAGTAATAATTGTAGAGAAGGAAAAGCACCAATGGGAGGAGTAGGTAGCCACCATCAGATTTATGTAACGATTGAAAACCACCAAGATGAACACCAATATGTTGTGGTATAAACCTTAGGTATGATAAACCAACTAAATTTTAAAATTTTGATTGATTCTAGTGCTACAAATAGTTTCATTTCACCGATTGCATTAGAAAAATGCGAGTTGTAAGACTATGAGCACGATGACTTTAAACAAGTGAAATGGATTCTATGGTAAAATAATAGCAGGACCTAGTGTTTACCAATTTCAGGAAAACCTTGGGGTGTGTACAATTAAGTTGGAGGAATATGTCACTACACTTGGGACATATGATGTAGTCATTAGAATGGACTAGCTAGAAGCACATCGAGCTTTGGTAGATTGTTTCACAAATAAAGTAATTTGTTTATATGGTGAAGGTAGGTCAATTGAGATTTGTTGTATCAAGGGGGGAGTTTCTCTATGATTCATCTCCATGATTAAAGTAAAATATTGTCTCTAGAAAGGTTGTAAACTATTTGTGTTCGAGGTTGTAAGTGACAATAAGGGACCCTCCATATATCAACGCTAAGTTTTTGTAATAGCCCCCTCCCAGATATACCCAAGTAACTGGCCAACAGGGATAAACATGTGAAGAAGAGTTAGTATGATATGACTCAACTCCCTATGTGCCAGTTAAGGAAGTGCAACAGAACCCCTAAGAGCCATCCAAACCTTCCACGTGACTAGCCCCTGAGACAAACAAAGTTTTTGTTGCATTAATTCCCCAGTCGCTCCCTTGCCAAGCCCTCCAAGAAACTGAGATCCCTAGTCGCTCCTATGAGCCTACATGAGTGAAAATGCATCCTTTTTATGTCATTGATGTGTTAGCAACTCTAGAATTTAAGGCTAAATTTTAGGGCTATGACCTAGGTCACTACCCATAACTCCATGAAGCTTCCAGGAATGAAGGATAATAACGGAATAATGATATAGATAAAATTAATTCAACAAGGACTTGACTATAACCTTTCTAGCTGTGACATGCATTTCATCAAACATGTCACAAATATGTAATCTACAGGTTTAAACAACAGATCTGAACATACGGGTATAATACTTATCTGAGAATCACTAAGAAGCATTTATGTCTCATCCCCGTAGATGCATTATCGTCTATTAGGTCATATATTAATTTACAAATAAAAACATGATAAGAGTCATACATCATCACTATCATAGAAAACATTCATAACCAACATATAAAAAACATAAATGATAATCATAGAACAACCATATAATTAGCCACATAATAACAAGCATATTTACCCATCAAAGCAAGAGGAAAAGAGCTCTTATTTCTAAAAGAAAAATGAAACCAAGTCTAGGACTTACATTTACCACCTGACCATAGACATGGCTGAACTAAATATCTCTTAAGCTAGTCACCCTCGTGCCATATTCCAAGCATGAATGTGGGATCTAATGAAACACATCAATCAAAACCAAAACAGGGATTCTAGAGGCTAAACCACCTCAACCCTCAACTAGTTATTCCAACTAACTATTGGACATCACTAAGCATCACTATATTGGTCTCTATGCAAACTATCTAGTGCTCTAGAGAATTTGTTCCAACCAAGGGTTTAAGACTAGTAACTCAACCTACAGTTGTTGCCAGGCTCCATAGCGTTTGTCGAACTAAGGCTCTAGGACTAGTAACTCAACCCACCAAGGGCTTCATAGTGTTTTCCCAACCAGGGCTTCAGGACTAGTAACTCAACCCAAGTTGTTACAAGGCTCTAGAGTGTTTGTCCAATCAAGGTTACAGGAACTAATAACTCAACCCACGTCTAAACTAACATGAAAACAAACCAGAAACAAAAGGAAAGAAACTCACAACACCATCGTTATCCAGGAATTGCAGGCCATGAAAAACCACTTTCAATCTAGGTAATCCTCCATGCCAATGAGAGATCACAACCAAGAAACCACATGCATGTGTTAGGCATGCCAAAACTAGTAAGGAATTCATATATGCACCTCGATATCGGCAAAGCAATGCAGTTGTAGTTGTTGATCCCATTGTCTCCTTGTTCTTTCCTATTTTCCTTTGCCTTCTCTCTCTAAATCCAATTTATGCCACACTCCTCAAAGAGTTCTTCAAGAAAACTCTAAGTGCCCAAGATTATGGGAGAGAGAATAGAATGAGAGCCATAAGTGAACTTACAAAATTCTGAGCAAAATCTTGCCAACTGATCCTCAGAAGCAGTTTTATTAATGTGGCCTCTATTTTCTTCAATTTTCCATTATTTTCCCTCATTTTCGTCCTCACATGTAACGTGTGACCTTTCACCTTCCTTTTCTCCTAATTTCGATTATTTTCATAAACAAAATACTAATAAATGTCTCTTTTCTTTTCATATGCATTTTCCATCGCCTTTTCCAATTTCCTTAGTCATAATAAACCAAATGAACATCCACTAGGATGTTTTTTCTCACCATTCAGCTTGGAATATGATTTCCATGACCTTGATATTATATTTTTTTTACATGGATTTTTAACCAGGGATGTTACAGAACCCTCCCCCTTGGGGGAACACAATCCTCATTGTTCAATGACAGCTATAAACCAGCAAACTGCTAAAAATAAAACATACTGCCCATGGAGCTTCATAACACCAGCTCGTTGCAGTATTTACAATGACATCCTGCTAAAAAAATTACAAACATACCATTTACTGGAGCTTTATAACACATTTCATTACGATATTTAAAATAATAACCACATATACACTCATACACATTTTATTCAACCAACAAATAATGATAGTGTCCATGGAGCCTTATAAATCTAACTCGATACAATATTTACAATAATATACACATATCAAGCTTAGGAGACCATACAAACTCAGTGGTGTCCTAAAGACCCTGCCAGTCAACAAAATACATGCATACATCCATACATACATATATAAACATCCAGATAATCATAGTCACAACACAATTACCAAATATCGTAAGGTCTAGGGTAAGATAACTCCCTTTATCCATGCACAACATTAAGAACAAGAGTTCCCAACATAGTCAAGGCATCAGATGCCTCAAATCCATTTACTTTACCTTTTTGGATACCTTTCTCATGATTATCCTTTCACTATCCATTTATCTCAATGGACCCAGCTAGTCCAACTAGATGTCCTAATATTACCTTCAACTTCCATTACTCATGCATCGGGCTTCATCTTAGCCTTACATTAACTATCAAATTCCATTGAGCCCTTCCTGAGATTCTTTAACTTTCCTCTTTCCCAAATAAATTCTAAATACTCTCAAACACAAAATTCCAGAACAATAAACAAACAAGAATAGAAACCATGAAAAACCAGGAACAACATGACACCAAAAAAAAAGTGGCATGTCCATGCACTAGTCATACACGAAACTGAAAATCAAGCACAAAAAAATCACAAAAGACCAAAAGCATAAAAGTAGCAACAAACACCATGAATCAATCCCCATGGGTCCCCAATGCTTCCAATGCAAATCTCAACCTGAGCCTTCTTCAGGATTTCATAGCAGTCTCCTTTTCCATGCAATTCCCTACATCATATTGTCATAAATACATAAATGTCAGTGTATAACCAAATATAACAATATACCAGTTATCTTACTTTTTTATTCCCAGCACGTTGACCTGTAGTTGAACACATCAATGCCATCTCTCAAGGGACTCTAATTCCCTTAATGAATCCAACTATAACTAGAAACTAACTAATATATTGTCAAATACATGTTCAGGAATATAACACATATCCACATAATGTCAAACAAAATCAAGGTTAAGAAGACTTCTGGTGTGAAAATCACCCATTTGTTTGGAACTGCAGTTTCAAAACATATCCAAAGGAATTTTTACCCAATTCCTTTGTTATACCTTTTCCTTATTGCAATTGAGTCTTACTATGCATTGTCACATCACCCAACTATTATTTATATAAACAAATCAACTATTACCCTGTCACACTAATTTCAAGCATGTTTCCCTACAATTGGTCACACATGTTAGCCACATGTTCCAACTATCAAGACATCATATCTAGTAATTGAAATTGACATTTATTAAGACTATTAACCATGTCATAATCAACGTTCAACTCATAGTCATTAATCATAACACTACAACTAGCACTCACTTGCACTCAAGTACATATCAGTTGTCTCGGCACATAATGTGTTAGTACAATAGTCTTAAAACAAAATCATTCCTTCATGCAATCTTCAAGACGCATACTCATATCATGCAATTAATCAAACATTCAATCAACTTGTAAACATACCATACTAGATAAACCAAATTGACAACATTGTCAAACTCATACCTCAATGTATCTCAAGGGAGGCGATCACATGTGCATAAGTCAGTCCAAATTAATACGACACAACATCACAAGTATATCATCTCATACATTAATTTCACAACCATAACCATCTGCACAAACCAATCCAGATCAACATGATGCATATAACATCAAGATCTTAATGCAATAACCTTAATCATCAAGTTAACAAACATATAACAACAACAAGTTAACATATAACATACTCATCAAAAACATAAAACATAATCATCAAATTAACTAACATATATAAAAAACAACAATTCATATAACAACAAGTTACTATCATTCATGACTATTCAACACGTGCATATGACCACACTGATTCACTAGCATTTATCATGTATGTGACCACAAAAATAATTGAATGAAAAGCATGTACACGACCATAACGTATATAAATCTAATGCTTATAACAACCATTAACTAGCATACCTGCATGCCAAACATACAATACTTGTATGACTATTTTCTCTTACCCCAAAGTATAGTGTTTCCACCTCACTCTAATAGTTTGCATCTCCTGCTCTATCTTAGCCAACATATCAGCATCATATCTAATCAACAACACCATGATGACATAGTTACATAAAATGACCTCATAATGTATATCTAACCTATTAAGCATGCATAACAACATATAGACATTGACATGCATAAAGATACATATACAACTGACATGCACTCATGAAAAACACATCCCAACAATGACATCATCAACTCCTACATGGAAACACAACTTCAACAATAAACACCACCATGAAACACATTGAGCACATAATCCACAAACATAAAGAACACACATGAAATTGACATGTATGCATGAAAAACACATTCTACCCATCCAGTCCAAGTGTTGAACCATGCTCTGGTACCACTTTGTAACACCCTCGTCCCACATCTACCCAAGTAATCGGCCAATCGGGGTAAAAATGTGACGAATAGTTACTATGATATGATTCAACTCCCTATGTGTCAGTTAAGGAAGTGGAACCGATGGAACAAAACAACACAGACCTTATACACCTCCAGCAGAACCCCTAGGCTCCATCCAAACCTTTGAGGTGACTAACACCTGAGAAAAACTGAATTTTTGTTGCATTAATTCCCTATTCGCTCCCTTTCCAAGTCCTCCAATAAACTGAGATCCCTATTCACTCCCATGAGGCTGCATTAGTGCAACTATAGCCTTTTTTTTTCAGTGTTGTGCCAGCGATTGCGGGATTTAAGGCTAAATTTCAAGGCTAGGACCCAGGTAACTTCCCAGAACTCCATGAAAATTCTAGGAATTAAAGATAATAATGGAAGAATTATGCAAATGCAATTACTTGAACAAGGACTTGACTGGCCCTGCTAGCCATGAGAGTCATTTCATCAAACATGTCACAAATATGTAATCTACAGGTTTAAACAACAAATATGAGAATATGGGTATCATACTTATATGAGAATCGCTAAGAAGAATTGATTCCTCATCACCTTAGCTACATTATCATCTATTAGGTCATATATTCATTGGTAATTCATTTACAAATCAAAATATGATGAGAGACATACATCATCACTTTCATAAAACATATTTATAACCAACATATAAATAACAGGAATGAAAATCATAGAATAACCATATATGCCACATAATAACAAGCATATTTACCGATCAATGCAAGAGGAAAATAACTCTTATTTACATAATCAAAATGAAACCAAGTCTAGGACTTCCACGTACTACCCGACCATAGACATGACTGAACCAAATATCTCTTCATGTAGTCACACCCATGCCATATTCCAAGCATTAATGTGGGATCTCATGAAACACATTAATCAAAACCAAACCAAGGATTCCAGAGGCCAAACCACCTCAACCCTAAACTAGTGATTCCATCTCACGGCCGGACATCACTAAAAATCACTAGATTAGTCTCTACCCAAACTATTCAGGGCTCCAAAGCATTTGTTCCAACCAAGGCTCCAGGACTAGTAACTCAACCCACAGTTGTTTCTAGGCTCCACAACATTTGTCCAACCAAGGCTCAAGGAATAGTAAATCAACCCACCAACGGATCCAGAGTGCTTGTCCAACCAAAGCTCTAGGACTAGTAAATCAATCCAAACTATAACAGGGATCCAAAGCGTTTGTCCAACTAAGGCTTCAAGACTAGTAACTCAACCCAAGTTGTTACAGGACTCCACAGCATTTGTCCAACCAAGGCTCTAGGAACTAATAACTCAACCCACATCCAAAGGAACATGATAACCAACCATAAATAAAAGGAAAGAAACCCAAAACACCATGGCTATCCAGGAAATAGAAAGGCTAGGAAAAACCACTGTCAATATAGGGAATCCTCCATGCCAATTACATATCACAACCAAGAAACCACATGCATGCCAAAACTAGTAAGGAAATCATACATGCAACTTGATATATGCAAATCAATCCAGTTGTAACTTTTGACCCCACTGTCCCCTTGTGCTTTCCTAATTTCCTTTTCCTTATTTCTCTAAATCCAATGTATGCCACACTCCTCAAAGAGTTCTCCAATAAAACTCTCCGTGTCAAAGTGTATGGGAGAGAGAATAGAATGAGAGCCATATGTGAGCTGAAAAAAGTCTGAGAAAAATCTTGCAACCTGATCCTCAGAAGCCTTTTTATTAATGAGGCCTCTATTTTCTTCAAATTTCCATTATTTTCCTTCATTTTCATCCTCACATGCAACATGTGACATTTCACCTTCATTTTCTCCTAATTTCCATTATTTTCATAAATAAAATGGCAATCAATTCCTCTTTCCTTTTCAGATGCCTGTTCCATTGCCCTTGCCAATTTCCTTAGCCATAATAAACCAAATGAACACCCACTAGGATGTTTTTTCCCACCATTCAGCTTGGAATACACGTCCCATGACCTTGGTCTTATATTTTTTTTACATGGATTTTTAACCAGGGCTGTTACAGTTTTTTCAAAATTTGAGGATGTTTTCCCAAAGAATTGCCATGATTACCCCTTGCAAGGGGGATAAATTTCACAATCAACATAAAATATATTGCAGAGCTAATATCCAAGACACCTTGCAATATGACAGTTCTAGAACATTGTGAGTTACATATGTAGTTAAAAGAGTTGTTAGATTTGGGATTTATTAAACTGAGTATTTCACCTTAGGGTGCGTTGATGATTTTCATTAAGAACGATGATTCCTTAAGATTTTGCATATATTATAGGGACTTGAATCAAGCTATAATAAATAATAGGTAACTTATACCTAGAATATATTATCTCTTCAATCAAATGAAGGGAGTCGAAATTGTCTTGAAATCAATATATGACCAAATACCACCAATTGAGGATTAAGGAAGGTGACACCCCAAAAGATACATTTCAAACTTGGTTTCAACACTATGATTTCGTAGTAGTGTCGTTTTCTTTCACCAATGCACAAATAGTGTTCATGATTCTCATGAATAGCGTGTTATAGAAGTATTTGGATCAATTTGTGCAAGTTTTTTGGGTGATATTCTTGTGTATTCCAAGAATGAAAAGGACCATGAAGGTATGGGTTGTGTTGGCATGCTTAAGGGAAAACAATTTATATGGAAAGTTGTTGAAATGCTCCTTCTTTCTAAAGAAAAGTCATTACCTCATGCACATCATCTTGGGAGAAGGGATTTTAGTTGAGTTGGAAAAGGTGAATGCCACAATGGATTGGCTAGTGCTAAAAAATTCTTATGAAGTTTATAGCTTCATGGGACAAGATATTATCAAAGGTTCGTTTAAGGGTTTTCAAATATTGTGAAACCCATCACCACATTAAAGTGCAAGGGAGGTAGGTATGAGTGGAAAAATGAATGTGACACTGCATTCAACAAACTAAAGAGAATACTAACCTATGCATCTATTCTACGAGTGTCTGACATGGAAAATGACTTCACTTTTTGCACAGATGCTTGGAAACAAGGATTAGGAGTTGTGTTAATGCAATAAGGAAGATTAAATTATAACCTATGCATCCAGGAAGTTGAATAAATATGAAGAGTTGTGCGCTAGCCATGAATTAGAATTAGAAGAAATTATTTTGGCTTTGAAATTGTTGAGACACTACCTCATTGGGAGAAGTTTTGATTCCAAAATTAATCATGAGAGCTTGAAGCATAGATTCTCGTAAGGATCTAAGTGATAGGTAGAGGCGATGGAGTGAATTCATGAGTGAGTATGATTTTAGGATTTTGTACATCAAAGGAAAGGAGAATGTGGTGGGCGATGCACTAACCAAGAGGCTTTAGATGTTCTTTGTCATACCCTTAAGGGTCAGTTTGAGAGAACGTGTGCTAGAAAAACTCTTTGAATATAGTTGGTATCCAAAGGCTACATCAATGCTCCAAAGTGGCAAGCAAATAGAACCAAGATTTGAGCGTTATGCCCTTGAACCAAATGGACTATTGAGATGTCAAAGGGAGATGTATATATGTATGTTCTGTATATGCTTGGATGAGAACTAACCTACAGATTGAAAGGGACTATGTGATATAGCCAAGAACCATGCTATTGATTGAGGGATGTATATATGTATGTCATTTATATGCTTGGATGAGAACTAACCTATATATTGAAGGGGACTATTTAATATAGCCAAGAACCATGCTTGTGATTTGAGGGATGTCGAAACACCCAACGAGAAACTGCATGATGTACATTGTTTTATTATATTTTGTTTCTACTTGATATGCACTATTAGGACATGGGGTTTAAGGTGCATATTGCAGGTGATATGATTGCCTAATTGGATTACTCAATGAAAAGTAATCAATCAATGGCATAGAGTGGTTCTAATTAGGGTGCATACCCTAGTTATTTGAGGAGGGGTGGAGACATTTCCAACCATGTAACCTCCAAGCCTAGAATCATGATAAGTCAGTCATGGATATGATCCCCTAGATGTGTGATGATGATTACTAATCTCCTACTAAAAAAATTAGCTCATTATAGTCAACGCTTCTGCCATCATGGTTCTATCAATGGTTAGAGTAGTATAGCCAATTCCATATTATATTGCAGTTGAGGCACATAGGATGGGAGCAATAGTAAGTTAGGGAGGATACGTGGCTATAGGTTAGTATGGGATTCTAGATGGAATATGGCATCCATGTTTGAATTACTTAATTTGGATACTACATTTTTTTCCTTATTTTTTCATCCCTTATTATCATACTACTTATTGATTTCTTGTATCCTCTTGACTCTAATTTCGAGATGAATTTTTTGAAGAGAGCATGTATGTAATGCCCCTGCCTGAATCTAATATCTTGTATTATATTAATAACCTACCAATTAAATGATTGTTCTCTATGCTACCTGAATCTAATATCTTGTATTATATTAATAACCTACCAATTAAATGATTTTTCTCTATGCTTGATTATGATGAGTATTGTTAGTATATGTATGAAGTGTGTATATGCTAGTTACATACCCATAGCTCGCACATATACATTAATATCCTATGAGTAGTATTAAACTTAAATAATTATTGAACTTGATTAATGGTTAATTAATTGATTATCCCTTAACTCTAATTAGTAATTAATTTATACTTCATATTTTTTTATTTATTAATTCAACATTTAATTAATTAGGTTTCTCACCATTTCATTTTGGTATATCTTATTATTATATTAATATGAATATTTTATTATTTAAAAATTATCATTTTAATCATTTATTATCCTCGTAATCTTGAAAAGGTCAATTGAACTCGAGTTAATTGAATCGATGGATATTATTATTACTATTTTATTATTTTAATCATTTATTATCCTTATGACTTGACAAGGTCCATTGAACTCGAGAGAGGAGCATTTCAAGGTATTTATTAATTTTGTAATAATGGAAGTAAATGAGGGAGTTATGGCAATTATGATGGGTAGTTGAGAGTAATGGGGAAGGGAGGCATAAGTGCGAGCGGAGGATAACAGGGGATTTTTTTTGGGGGGAAGGAAGGGGAGGAGAGAACCAAGAAGAGAAGAAAACCGAAAACCAAGAAAGGAGAGTGAGAGAGGTATCATATTTTTTTTTTTGGGGATTTTTTTTTTTGGGGGTTTGGGAACCAAGAGGAGAAGAAAACCAAGAAAGAAGAGTGAGAAATAAAAACTTGATTTGGTTTATAGATGGGAGGGTTTGACTTAAGTTTAGAGGGATTGGGATCTTGTAGAAGTTCTCTTGGCTACAAACTTTAATAGACTTTTCTAGTTGGCAAGATAGGTCCTAACAAGATCACCACCACTGAGCCAATATTTTATTTATTTATTTATTTAATTTATGTAAATTATCAAAATCAAATTCTTTACATGTTTTTAGTGTTTTTAATATGTTACAACTATACACTTTGAGTTGTCAAATTTCAAATTTTATGTTGTAAAATTATTAGATAAATTTTAATTATGGTTTGAGGACCTCAAATGGATCCTTACACATTACAATAAATTCTACCAATAAAAAAAAATCATTTCAGTATTCACATTTATTTACTTAGTTTAATAATATATTCTAATATAAAATACCATTATTTAATTTCAGTTATCTTTATTATTAAATTAATATCCCAAAATAAAATAAAATAAAAATATTATTAAAAAACATAAAACATATAAAAACAATATATTAAATAATAATAATAAAAATATTAAATTTGTAATTTATAATAAAATACATTAATTAATCCATTTTCTATTCCTATTGATATATTAAACTTTTATTAATTTTAAATGGTCATGATAACTATTTTATTTTCTGAAAACTATCTACTTTGAAGTTCTGGTCAATTAAAACAATCACGTTTTTTTATCAAATCAGTAGTGTTTTCTATATCAAATCTGTAGCGTTTTATATTTTATAAATATAAAATTTTAATTATAGTAATTTTAAATTAAAAATTTAAGTATTTTGATATTTATTATGAATTGATGTGTATGATTATTTATTAATAATTTAATTTATATAATTATATTTATTTTATATATGTTTCCAAAAATAAAATAATTATCAAACGATATCATATTTGAATTTAATAATAGAAACAAATTTGATGAAATACCTCTTTTTCTTATTGGGGGTTTGAAGTTTGAATTTCATTTTTATCATTCCCCAAACTTCAGTTGGAAATAATTAATATTATTTGTATTTTAATGGAGAAATGGTTACATTGTTGTAACGTAGCTCCTTTAGTTAGGATTAGTTCCTAGGATATAGGAGTTTGTTTACAACTTCCTACTTTTTTGTGATGTACTTATAGTTGTATCATTTGATTAATGAATGTAGAGTGTACTCTCCATTTGTGTGTGGTCTCGAGGTATAGTACTCACCTGTGAGCTGCACTTTCTATCCAATCCAGTTTTTATCTTGGTATCAGAGCTCAGACCGGGTGAGCCTGATTTGTTTGAGAGCCTTAGTGGCTACAGATCCTTAGTGGCTATAAAGCCTTAGTGGCTATGGTGCACACAGGAGTTTCGTGCTCACGGGAGCAGGGGGTCTGCAGCGAACACCTGACTCATAGGTCTCAGATGATTTTTTGGAATCTCTGAGCACAGCAGGGTTGGTGCAGTTTTTCTGTTGACAGTCGCGCCGAAAAGCGCAATTGGCGTGACTGCCTGGACCATATCCACGCCAATTTGGGCACTCACATGAATTTTAATTTGGCGCGGATATTTGCCTCAAAAAAGTGCCAATCTCTCTCATTGGCAGTTCTGCACATGGGATTTGCCCGGTGGTGGTAGATCAGAGTCGCAGACACGTTTTTTGGCGGTTCTGCACATGGGATTTGCCCAATTGTGGTAGATCTGAGTTGCAGACACATTTTTTGGTGGTTCTGCACATGGGATTTGCCCGGCGGTGGTAGATCTTAGTTGCAGATACATTGGTTGGCAATTCCGCAAAGGGGATTTTCCCATTGGTGGTAAATTCAAGTCGCAGACACAGTAATCATCAGATCAGTGGAGGATCTGAGTTACAATCACAAGATCGGGCCAGATTGGAGGTAGATCGGTTATCAGGATCTGGAATGTATTGATTTTTTTTTAGTGTAGTTTGTAATTATTCAACTGGTTAGAATCATCGGAGGGTCTGGAATCAGATCAGTCCAGTATGAATAATACCATAGAAACATATCTCAACGAGTCTAGCAAACTCGATGGGTCCAATTTCACCAATTGGAAATTCAAACTACAGACATTGCTTGAGGGAGCAAATGCGTGGTCGATTGTCACAGGCTAGGAGCAGAAACCAAATATTGTAACAGCAACAACCACACTTATACAAGACTGGGATAAAAGGGAGAACAAAGCAAAAGTCATACTGAAGATGTCCGTTAAGGATAATATTATCCCACACATTAGAGATGGCAAATCATCCACTGAGATCTGGATGGCGCTCAAGAGTTTATACCAGACACAAAACACAAATCCCATCTTGTCACTCAAAGGCAAGTTATTTGCAATGAGGATGGAGGAAAATGAATCTGCTGTTGGATTCATTGCAAGGGTTAAAGACCTGAAGGACAGATTGAGAGACATCGGAGAAAAGGTGCCTGATTCCGATCTAGTCACAATTACATTGAATGGAATGAAGGATGAATATTAGATGTTCATCACAGGATTGGCAGCAAGGAATACAGCCCCTGCATTTGAAGAATTGACAGAAATTTTTCTACAAGAAGAAGAGCGGCAGCATAATTTAAGACCACAGAGTTATGATCTTGCTCTGGTGGTGAAGAGGCGACAATTTAGAGGGAAGTAGCCACAGCAGCAGCGGTAGCCACAACAGCGATAGAGAGGAGGTAGCTCGTTTCAAAAGAGACAATTTAGAGGTATGTCTGCAAACAAATTTTCAAACAAGAAATGTTTTTACTATGGGAAAGTTGGCCACGAAATTAGATATTGTTTTAAGAGGTAGACAGACAAAGCAAGGAATAATCAGAGTAGGCACAAAGGATATTTTTTTAATGAAGATGAAGACTATAGTCATAAAAATTGACTATTTGTAGCTAATTGTGCGCTTTCAGCTTCTAAAAAAGATGAGGACGACATATGGTATGCCGATTCTGGTGCATCCTCATATATGACAGGTAAGAAAGAATGGTTTGAATTTCTTGAAGAAACTTCATGTGGATCTAAAAATTTTCTAGGAGATGACAGAGGATATGAGATAAAAGGGTATGGTGATATTCCAGTAAGATTGCCTAATGGTGACATTAGACATCTTAAGAATGTATTGTATGTGCCCGAGATTAGGAAAAACTTGATCTTTGTATCTATGATAACAGATCATGACCTGCTAGTTGAATTCTTCAAGACACGCTGTGTCATAAAGGATAGTAAGATGGAAACAGTTGCAATAGGAGTGCGTGTGGGGAGCTTGTACAGACTAAATGTCAAAAGCATGCCACAACAAGCCATGGTCGCAACAGGATTGACAGCCGAAAAACTCTGGCATCAGAGATTTGGTCACCTTAATTTACAAGACCTCATGTTACTTCAAAGAAAATGTATGGTTGATGGACTCCCTGTTTTTCATAGTATTCAGTTGGATTGTGATGGATGTGCATTAGGGAAAATGCATAGAGAGGGATTTCCTTTGCATATTGATAGAAAGAGAAGAGATATTCTAGAGCTGGTGCATACAGACATATGCGGACCTATGTAGACTAGGTCACTAGGTGGTGCATATTATTTTCTTTTGTTTACTGATGATTGCACTAGATTCTCTTGGATATATTTTTTGAGTAAAAAGAGTTAGACCTTTCAGTGTTTTAAAGAATTTAAAGCTTTGGTAGAAAAGTAGACAGGAAAATGTATAAAAATTCTCCACTCGGATCAAGGGGGAGAATACAGGTTGGGTGAGTTCATGAATTTTTGCAGAAATCATGGGATTGTTCAATAGTTTACAGTGCCTCATACACCACAGCAAAATGGAGTGGCAGAATGAAAGAACAGAACTCTTGTGGAATGCGCAAGGAGTATGCTTCAAGGTAAGGGTCCATCAAATGGTTTCTGGGTAGAAGCCATCAAAATTATTGTTTATTTAAAGAATAGGAGTCCTACTAAATGTCTTGGCTTCAAAACTCCCTTTGAAGCATTACATGGATTCAAACCAGCAGTGAGTCATTTGAGAGTATTTGGGTCAAAAGCCTTTGCCCATATACCCAAGGTGGATAGAAAGAAGTTAGATACTAAAGCCATGAAATGTATATTTGTAGGATATGGCACTGAATTTAAAGCATACAAGTTATTTAATCCCGTGACTCATAAAATATTTGCAAGTCGAGATGTGATATTTCATGAACAGGTTGAGGAAGGAAAGGATGACAGTAATAATGAATGGCACATTCCATTATTGTTGGAAGAAAACAATAGGGATAATCAGGAGCAGGAGCAGAAAGAAGAAGAAACAGGTGATGTAGTCGATAAGGCAAGCCTGTACAAGTCTGAAGCAGACAAATTTCAGGTCAGTACCCTACTAAGGAGGTCAGGTAGGAAGACACAGTTACCAGCCAGATTGAAAGACTATGATTTAATGACAAGTATTTTAAACATTGTAAAACCCACAAACTATAAAGAAGCAACTCAATCTGATGAATGGAGGGCTACGATGAATGAAGAAATTGATTCAATTACTAAAAGCCATACTTGGGATCTAGCTGAACTGCCTGAAGGAAAAACACCCATAGGATATAAGTGGTTGTACAAACCTAAAGTGAATGTAGATGGGAGTATAGAAAATTTTAAAGCTAGACTGGTAGCAAAGGGTTATTCACAACAAGAGGGAATATATTTTGATGAAACCTTTGCCCCTATAGCGAAATTAAATACCATTAGAATGCTAATTTCTTTAGCAACAAAATATAAGTGGAAGCTACACCAGTTAGATGTTAAGTCTACATTTCTGAATGGTGAATTGAAAGAAGAGATTTATTTAGTTCAGCCTAAAGGATTTGTTAAAAAGGGGCAGGAACATCTAGTTTGTAGATTGAACAAGGCATTATATGGTTTAAAACAAGCACCAAGGTCGTGGTATGAGAAGATCAATTCATTCTTCTTACAGCATGGTTTTCATAGAAGCATGAATGATCTAAATCTGTATACCAAGTATAATAAACAGAGGCAAATTATTTTGATTTCTTTTTATGTGGATGATATGATTATAATAGGTAATACAGATACTCTGATCAAAGAAATCAAACGACAGATGTCGCAAGTATTTGAAATGAAAGATCTCAGAAATCTCCATTATTGCTTGGGTCTGGAAGTATGGAGAGATTCTGGACAGACTTTTCTTACTCAAAGGAAGTATGCTAGAAGTTTGCTAGAAAGATTCAGGATGGAACAGTGTAAGTCAACAGTAACACCATTGCAATAGAATCTAAAGTTGTGCAGTGACGATGGCACTAAGGAGGTGGATGCCACTATGTATAGACAACTAGTTGGGAGTCTGATATATCTTACTACAACTAGACCAGACTTGGCATACTTTGTTAGTGTGTTGAGCTAGTTCATGTCTAAACTTCTCGAAAGTCATTTGGTTGCAGCAAAGAGTGTGTTGAGGTATCTTTGTGGTACTAGTGATTATGGTATTTTATACACTGACACATCTGATGTTACTCTAGTAGGTTTTTTTAGATTCCGATTGGGCAGCCAACCTGGATGATCGTAGATCTATCACAGGTTATGCATTCAGTATTGGATCTAGGGTCATAGCATGGAGAAACAAAAATCAAAGTACTGTAGCTTTATCTTCAGCTGAAGCTGAGTACCAAGCATTGCGTGCAGCCACGTGTGAAGCTATCTGGTTGAGAAGACTTCTCAATGATGCAGGAGAAGAACAGAAAGAAAAAACTACCATTAAAAGTGACAACCAAAGTACCATCAAGCTAGCATGCAATCTAGTATTTCATAAAAACACCTTTAGTCAAAGGAAATATTTGTTGAATATTGTAAATCTTGTGACAACATGGCAGATATTTTTACCAAGCCTGTTGGGAGAATAAAGTTTGAATTGTTTAAAGGGATTTTAGGAATTCAGAGTAATCATTTCTCCATTAAGGGGAAGAGTTGGAAATAATTAATATTATTTGTATATTAATGGAGAAATGGTTACATTGTTGTAACGTAGCTCCTTAAGTTAGGATTAGTTCCTAGAATATAGGAGTTTGTTTATAACTTCCTACTTCTTTGTGATGTACTTATAGTTGTATCATTTGATTAATGAATGTAGAGTGTACTCTCCATTTGTGTACAGTCTCCAGGTGCAGTGCTCACCTGTGAGTTACAGTTTCTATCCAATCCAGTTTTTATCTCTTTAAACTTGTCTACATAGCTTTTCAAATTTCCTTATCATGTAAAATAGCTAGAGTTGATATCCATATGGAAAGCTCTTTATTCTCAAACATTTTGCTCCCCAAATTTCCTTAAACTGGTTTACATAGGGGTTGGTAACCATATAGAAAGCCCTTGTAGCTCCTCAAATTTCCTTATCATGACATATAGCTACAGTTGGTATCCATATAGAAATGCCTTTATTCTGGAATTTTTTTTAGTTTGACCTTGATTGTAAATTTTGAAATATTTTAAAAATTCAATGTATATAAATGAAATTAATTATTTCGCTTTATTCATATTCATTAATTTTTTAAAATTTGAAAACTTTTGAAATAGTAAAATTTTCCACTTGTCTTGAAAGTTCTTAAGTTTGGTCATTCTTATATAGATTATAAATTTTAAAAGCATGATCCACATGAGTGAAGTCAATTGCTATGCATTAAACTGTCTAAATATTCAAAAAAATTTATAATAAAATTAGTCCAAAAAAGTAATAGAATGGCTCAGAATTCAGTAGAGATTTTGAAGAAATTTGCCAAAATCTTGTTTATAGTTGTTAAACTTCAGTATTTTAGGTGTCTTAAAGGTTTTTGATAGTGCTGAATCCATTTCCACTCTCAAAAATGAATTCCAAAACTGCAACTGCCTCATTTTTTGAATTTTACTGAACTGGATTCTAGCAAAACCCTGCAGTTCAAGCTACTGTTACCTGAAAAGACAACTCCAAAAAAACACAGGGTACTACATCCAATCTATTCACTTTTCGATTGTTGACATTAAAATTGCGTGAGGATAGGTAGAGCTTACACACTCTATCGTACACCTACAACAACATAGATAGCTTCTATCCTAAGTGTCTCATTTAAATTTACAAATCTACTATCACCATTACTTTATTGTGAACTTGTGTGTTTTTCTTTATTGTAATATATTTACCTAGAGGTTCTTTATTTACAAAAACTCTCCCCGTTGTCATTTTGCACTCTTCTGCACCATTTCTGGATGTTCAACTGGTTGATCTTTACCATAATTATAACTCATAAAGATCTGTCCATTTCTGGAGGTTCAACTGGTTGATCTTTACCATAATTATAACGCATAAAGATCTGTCCATGGTGAGTTTCCGCGAAAAATCAGAAATCCGAATGCATTTGGAAAACAACCTTCTGATAGAGACGCTGGCAAGTCTTGCTAGTCAATTGGAAGTCCGTGAGATCAACCTCGACCAGTGACGTTGAAGATGAGCATTCCGATGATCCGAATTTACAATCAATTGATAGTCAGATTTCTCTACTTTTGAATTAAAGAAAATAAAATATATGATCGCGCCGTAATTGTGAAATTTTCCATTAGCCTGAATTTCCAAACAAGTTATACAGTATGTAGATCATGTACTGATATATTTAATATATGCAGCGTTTTTTTCTTCTGACAAAAAAATAGTCATAGTTAAAAATTCATGAGTAGTTCTCTATTGTACAATGTAGTTCTCTGTTGTTGTGGTTTAAGGCATTTTGCAATATTGAAAACAAAAAACTGTAATCACCAAAGTTTATGGCTCTGTGGTTGTGGTTTAATTTCATTGTATCGTATTGTATTTTGGAGTAAAGATGTTTTGTTAATGGTATTGTGGTTGTGGTTTAATTTTATCATATTGTATTTTGGAGTAAGATGTTTTGTTAAGAAAATATTGTTCTAGATTTAGTATTAGATTCATTTGTTTTGTATTGCATTTTGGAGTAATAAAGTTGGGTTAAGAAAATATCTTTGTTTGATGTACACTATAGGAGTTTGGTTTGGATATCACATTTATTAGTGAAGCTTTGACATTTTCATTTTAGAAGGTTTCATTATGACATTTATCTTAGCTGTGAAACTTTGTCATTTTCATTGTTGTAATGTATTTTAATATTTTTTATGGGATAATTATAAGGAAAATTTTTGCAATTAAATTTTAAAAATGCTAGTTTATTTTTTCAAGTTTTTTTCATAAAAAAAAATGTTAATTGTTAATTTTTATTTTTAAAAAATATTTTATAATTTAAATATTAATTTTTTTTAAATATTTTATAATTTGTTTAAAATATACAAGATAAAATTATCTTATATTAAAAATTGCCAAAATTTTATAAACACTCTATCATTAAAAGTGTCACAGGTTCACAACTTAAAAAGTACCAAAAGTTTCTACATTTTTAAAATAACTTTCTATCTTTAAAATCTTCCCAAAAATAATTATATAGTTTATGAGAAAATGTATTTTTATTTCCAAATTTATTAAATACTTGAGATAAATTTATAGTCTTAGAATATTAACTAAGAATATTCTAAATATTTATTTATTTAGAATATTTAATTAAATATTGGAGAATTTTTAGAATAGTGAATTGTTGTAAAAGATAGTCGTAGTCTAAAAAAATAATAGAATGGCTTGGAATCCGGCAGAGATTTTGAAAAAATCCGGCAAAGATTTTATCATAATCTTGTTTATAGTTGTTAAACTTCAGTATTTTGGGTGTCCTAAGGGTTTTTGATAGTGCTGAATCCATTTCCACTTTCAAAAATGGATTCCAAACACTGCAACTCCCTCATTTTTTGAATTTTAGTGAACTTGATTCTGGCAAAAACCTGTCATCCGAGCTATTATGTTGCCTGGGAAGACAACTCCTAAAAGATATGGCATTTAGAAAGATGTCATTTCTTAGGCTCCAATTTAGGAAAATAGTTAGTATTGTTAGAATTTAATGTAAATTAACACTTGCTAATAAAATAATTCATCCATAACTAAGTTAGATTAGGACATTTAGCTTATTTAATGAAAATTTCTCTACTTGCAAGAATGTTGAGTTTTCTTGTGTAAACTCTTGCAAATATTCTATGTAATATTTTTATTTCCAAATTTATTAAATAATATGTTGAGTTTTTGTGTGTAAACTCTTGCAAATATTCTATATAATATTTTTATTTTCAAATTTATTAAATAATGAAGGTAAAACATTTTTTTTATGTGAGTTATATTTTTCATTATGTATTGAATTTAATTTTAAATTTACTAATAATGTGTTAATTATGTTATCACATAATAATTTTGATATGTATAATTTATTAGTTTATTCGATATATATATATATATATATATATATATATATATATATATATATATATATATATATATATAATAGATATTTTAACAAAAATTAAAATAGATTTTCTTTTTTTACATGGAATACTTGAATGAAAAGGTTGCTTAATTATTAAGCACAAAAAGAATTAATTTGTTGATATTCAACTTTATAACATTTCACAATTTATAATTAAAAAACATATAAAAACTCACAAATTATAATTAAAAATCATATAAAAACTTATTAAATTTAATTAATAAACATATAATTAAAAATAAGAATAAGGTTGTGGAGGCGGCGTAGTGGTAAAGTTGGCCTCGTAATGACGAACCCGGTCTTGTGTTCGATCACGAGCAAGGTCGTAGCTCGTCGTTCGAGTAGTTAGTCTGCGCCAAGGCCGACCTGCCTTTTGAAGGTGATAACCTAAATAAACATCAGCACGATGGCTCGCTGAAGATTTCACCGCCTTCTCACCGCAAACCACAAATCTCTCCATCACGTTCTCCGTCTCGCTCTGACGGATTCTTTCGTCTACTATTGAAGAAGAGCCTCCCATGAATACGGACTCCCGGAAGGCGAGGCTCGGCTCCCCCCTTCTCTCCACCCCTTCTTCGACCCAGCGCTCAGGACAATGCGACCCCGGCTCGACCCCGCCAATTGCCGACGCCCATGTTCCCGGCCAACGACGTCTGCGGTGACACGCTTTCTCGAGCTGCGACACTAAAGACAAGAATGCAGACAATATCACCTCTACGACGCAACCAAAAGTGTCCTCTGCCACTTGCATCCAAAAAGCTATAGAGCGAATCAAAATAGACCTCCCCAGCCATCGAATCAATGGGAATATTCAATTTATGAAGGATCACGCCCTCATTGGAAAGTTTATTGGCCTATGGCCAATCGAAAAATCTTTGCAAGGATGGATTCTCTCCAAGTGGAAGCCTAAAGGATAGGCAACCCTGCAACTTGGCCCCAAAGGTTTCTTCACTGCTATTTTCAACTGTCTAGGGGACAGGAATCGTATCTTTGAGGAAGGCCTGTATTTCTTCAACTCGACAGGCCTTTATCTCCGAGACTGGAAAGAAAGATTCAATCCAGACAAAGAGGATTTCAACTGGGCACCAGTCTGGATCCGCATGTACTCCTTACCATAGGAATACTGGGACGAAGAGACCTTAAAGGACATCGGTAACGGTTTGGGAGAGTTCATTAAAGTTGCGGAGGAAACCAAACTCCGGCGATACACCTCCTATGCCCATATTTGTGTTTATATGCATCTAGCCAACGCACTCACGGATTCCATAAGCCTATTTCATGATGATTTGGAGTGGGTTCAAACAATAGACTATGAGCATGGCCCCTTCCGCAGTAGGAAATGTCATGAACACGGTCACCTATACCATGATTTCCCTATGAATCATCAGGAGAAAACCCCCACCCCTGAGCACAAAAAAGATGTTGATGGTTTTACAAAAGTCACTAATCGACGGAGGCACTACATGAAAACCCCTATTTCCTCAGAAGCACCCAAGAAACTCGATATGAGCAACAACTTTGATGCTTTGGCAACACAAGATGCCTTGGAGGATCTCCACACTCAAGCCCCCTCATCCGATCTGTCTCGTTTACCCACTGCTCCACTTTCCACTCCCTCCACCCCTGTTCCCGCCAACACCAACTCTGTCGCCTCCACCTCCATAGACAATATTGAGAAAGATCAAGTACTCAAAGATGCACTCATGGAGATAGATAACAATACAGCTTTCAGAACCCAGCACAGTTAGGACAATGCAGATCAGAACACGCTGTCACATATGGAAGAAGAACCAGAGAGTATAGATCTAGGTGATCTGGATATACTCAGCCTAGAAATAGCTTGTCATCAGCGCGACTTCAGCACAATACATCCTCGATAAATCGATAGCCTGGAAGTGGTTTTATCTAGAGCGCAAAAAATAAAATCCCTTGGTATTCAAGCCGGAAGTCCCTGGGACGGAAAAAAATAATAATGAAATAATCCAAGAAACGGGGACGCAAAATAGATCTGCAGCAGACCATCATTGTCGGAGAAATGCTTGTTGAATCTAGGAGGTTCCCCAAGTTGACCAAGTTCTATAAGATCCTTCCCCACTGTTCCTCATGAAGCTCATTTCAGGAACGTGAGGGGGCTCAATAGCCCAATGAAACACCGAATGTTAAAAAACATGATTCAGCAAGATAAGCCCTCCATAGTCTATCTGCAAGAAACAAAATGCAATAGCACTGCTTTAGAAAAGATCCTAAGCAAATCTTGGTCTGGATCCCGCTCAGTTTCAGTGGACGCCTCAAGAGCATCTAGAGGTCTCGCCATCATTTGGAATCCTCAGGTTCTTACCCTCTATGACTTTCATGCCTCTCATTATTTTATTCAAACTACTTTCCATTTAGTGGGGGCCAACACACATGGCGACCTCACCAATGTGTATTTTCCTCAAGACCCACACAAAAAAATGGAATTGTTGGATACTCTTACAGAGCTCAACTCTGTCAGGAGCTTCCCCTTATGGATCTGTGGGGGTCACTTTAATTTTATTACAGCTCTGGAGGAAAAATCTAGGGGCTGAACCAGATTGGAGGAGGATAGCAACAACTTCAAAGAGTTCATTCGCAGTAATCTGCTTATGGATCTACAAACGTCCAATGGAACATACACTTAGACCAACAAGCGTAGGGGCACTCAGCATATTTCCTCTTGGTTAGATCGTTTCCTAATCTCTGACAATGAAATTCATCTTGGCGGGGATTTCCAAACCTACATCTTGCCTCAAGCTGGCTCAGTCACTGGCCTATAATGTTGCAGTGGACCCATCCGGGATCAAGATGCAACAGACCCTTCCGCTTCGAATCATTCTGGTTCTCTCATCAAAACTTCAAAGAAGTGGTCATTGAAGCATGGCACTCCTACAATCCCCCGGCTGGTGCCAAGATGTTTCAGTTCCAAGAAAAGCTCAAGCACCTCAAGAACACTCTCAAAGCTTGGAATCGAACACAGTTCGGTAGCATCTTTGCCCACAAAAATTAACTTGAGAAGAAAATGAGCACCCTGCAACAATGCATCATTTCTGAGGGACGATCGGACGCGTATGACCAACAAGAGCAAGAACTTCTCACCAAAATAGAAGAAAGGAGGCAACAAGAAGAAACCTTGTGGTGTCAAAAATCTAGGATCATATGGCTGAAGGATGGGGAGAAAAATACCAAATTTTTTCACAGGTCCACCATTCAATGACGAATGCATAATAACATCACTTTTGTCAATAATCGGCAAGGAGACAGACTCGAGGCCCATGAAGAGGTTGAGCATGAATTCAAAGAATACTTTCAGGATATACTGCGTGAACCCCAAGAAGACAGGATTCAAGCCATTCACACTATCACACAACACATACCAAAAATCATCACTGCAGAATATAACAGCATGCTTCTCCGACCAGTAACTCTCCAAGAAGTGGAGGAAGCCATGGCACAACTCAAAGATGGAAAATCGCCTGGCCCTGATGGCTTCACCGCAAATTTTTTTCATGCCTTCTGGGAGCTGATCAAATCAGAAGTATGGGAGCTTGTGGAAGAATCTCGATCAATGCACTGGCTTCTTCCCTCTCTCAATTGACTTTCATTACTCTCATTCCCAAGGAATAGGACTCCAGCACTCTGGACAAATATTGGCCCATTGCGCTCTGTAATGTAATATACAAACTCATTTCAAAATTCGTGGCCAACAGGCTGAAGCCTCTTCTCCCTCTCCTCATCTCGCCTGAGCAGACGGGCTATGTGGAAGGGTGTCAGATCTTGGACGGTATCATCCTCTCTCATGAAGTGATACATTCACTAAAACTCCTAAAGAAACCAGATATGATCCTCAAGATAGACCTCTCCAAAGCATTTGACAAACTAAGCTGGACCTATATGAAACAAATTCTCTTAGCCTTTGATTTTAGTGCTACTTGGACTCGTTGGCTCATGAATCTCATCTCTTCCCCTAGCTTTTCCATCCTTCTCAATGGTTTTCCTTCAGCGCCTTTGTGATCCTCTCGCGGCATTCGACAGGGTGACTGTCTATCCCCTTTTCTCTTCGTCCTCATGGCAGAGGGTCTAATCTAACTTATACATCATGTTGTCTCTTCCAATTATGTCAAATGCATTTCGCTTCATGATCATCCCCCCATTTCTCACCAATAGTTCGTGGATGATAATATGCTATTTGGTCATCCCTCTGTCCAAGAAGCCTCAGCCTTTAAGTCCTTGCTGGACCTCTTCTTAGCAGCCTTGGGCACCACTATAAATGCCTCAAAATCACAACTTTTCTTCTTCCACACTTCCATCATCACCCAACGTAACATTGCTAGGATTCTGGGCTTCACGATAGTTGTGCTTCCCTCAAAGTACCTTGGAGTCCCCCTCATAGACTCCGCCATCAAGCACTCTACATGGAGAATTCTTCTTGATAAACTAGAAGCAAGGCTCTCTTCTTGGACCTATCGCTCGCTCAACATCGCCAACAGGCTCATCCTCATCAAATCTGTTCTCCAAGCCATGCCTTTATATATTTTCTCAATACTGGCAGCCCAAAAATGGGTTCTCAAAAATATCTGCAACCTTCAAAGAAATTTTCTATGGGGCTCCTCGAGTCTCAATAGAAAATGGGCTCTTGTCAAATGGTCCAAAGTCTGCCTTCCAAAATCAGATGGTGGGCTTGGCTTGTGTGATCCTATACAAAGTAACAATACTATGGGGGCACGCATATGGTGGCATTGGCTCTCTAAACCTCACTCTCCCTGGGCTCGTCTCTGGCATTCTAAATATGCTCTGGGTAGACCTCAGGAGGATCTCATTCGCATGACCACGACTATCCCTGGATCGTTAATTTGGAACGCCGCTAGGCAACATCGTGCCTTCATCCAAGCGCACAGTTTTTGGGAAATTCACTTTGGCACCACCGCGAGATTCTGGGAGGACTCTTGGCAGCAACTCCCCAAGCTAGCTAATCTCTTTCACAAACCGAAATGGCAGGCAACTCTTCAGCAAAATGATCAATCGCATTTCCATCAGTTTTGGAAGCAACATCCTTCTCAAGGCTTTCAACAATGGAAACCAACATTTTTTACATGGCAGGAAAATTGGCAGGAGGAAACTTTTGAGGAGATTGATCAAGAACTCACTCTCAGAAGGATAAAAGTCTCCAATCACAGGGATAAGTTGCACTGGGGATACACTCCCAAGGGCAACTTTACTACCAAAGAAGCTTTCTAGCTGCTCTATTATCCAAGGCAGACCCCGAAGGATAATCTGTGGAACCATGTTTGGCAACCTGGAATCTGGCCTAAAGTTTCAACCTTCTTATGGATTCTCAGCAAAAAAAGACTCCTCACTTGGGACAATTTACAAAAATACGACTTCATCGGGCCTTCTAGTTGTCCCAACTATAATCTTCACTCTGAAACCATTCCGCATCTTCTAGACACCTGCCCATTAGCATCACAAATCTAGGAACGAATTGCAATCTGCAATAGAAGAACCAGTAGATGCAGGGGAGACACTATCAACACCATCCGGAGTTGGCCTCTGCAACCCTTCCAAAGTCACTTTCTCAACTCTCTCTGGGTACTAATCCCAGGTTTTGTCTACTGGATAGTCTGGAAAGAGCATAACAAGAGGATATTCAAAAATCAAAGTACCCCTCCTAATATCCTATGGCTGAATCTCAAACAAAGCCTCCAAGAAACTTTGGCTCTCAAGCACTGGCAAGATTATGATATGCCCTCCTCCCCTGTTGGAAGCCTCATCTTGGAAAGTTCGAATCTCAACCTCACTCCTTCTGCTTTGATCCAGGCCAATCCCTCCATCCATATAGATTCTCCTCTCTCTTGGTCTCCACCCTCGCCATTCTCTTTCAAATTGAACTTTGATGGAGCGGCCAAGGGTAACCCCGGCCCGGCTAGTTTTGGTGGCATCTTTCGAAATAATGAAAGCTCTGTAATGCACATTTATTATGGCTCACTTGGCAGAGACTCCAACAACACCGCTGAGCTAGAAGGATTATGGCATGGAATTTGTTTGGCTGAAAAAGAAAACATCTTCCCCCTGGAGGTTGAAGGGGATTCTCAAATTCTTATAGAAGCTGCTATTTGAATTCAATCTGGCACTCCTGCGGCAAATATTGCTTCGAGCTAGCGTCTCCTTGGCAGGCTTGAACAAATTGAAGAATGGCTCAGTGTTCCTTGCACCATCACCTTCAAACACATTAGGCATACTGCTAACAGAGTGGCCGATCTTCTGGCTAATTAAGGTGTTAACCAATAGCTCCCTATCTTCTCGGGCCCCTTGCACAATTTTGATGATGCACAACTCATTCAAGACTGCACTCTTCTGGTGCAACAATATTTACACCTCCCGGATGCAGGTGTTTGAAGAGCATGGTACGATGGCGCGTGGATAGGCCTGGGTTGGCGTGTGGACTCATACTACCGCCACCCAGCTCCGCGCGAGGCACAGCATTTATATCCCTACCAGTGACTTCAATGCTGCCATAACACAGCTCTTCCTCCAACGCCAGCCCGCTTGCATTTATACTATGGAGCCCCAGACCAGAATCATTTCTGCCTCTCCTTTGCACTCGCGTTGTTCAATTGCTGCAGCAGAGCATCACTCTCAGACTAGTACTGGGATGCAATGTGCTCTTGCTTGTTGCATTAAATTGATGCCAGGAATTCACTACACTCACAACCCTCTCTACAAGTTTTGGTCCGATTCACCTTTGGATTGTGTCTCGGCTTTCCCTGTTGGTGCTCCCCTGCATTTCTCTATGGACTCTGCTCCCAACCTTCGCACAAATGACCCTCGCATCTCCTTGCCAGCTCGCAGCATCATGCCTCGACTCCGTCAACGAATGAAGTGCAGGCGAGGCACTAGCCATGGGTAGGTCATTCGATAGCCTTCTTCTTCCACCTCTGGTTCGACTTCCCAGTCCTCGGAGTACCTCTTTGGCCGCTATCCTACCACCAGGAGTGGTTGAGGCCATGGGTCTGGACAGTCCAATTATGCTCGGGGCTCCCCCTACATTCCGGTTTCTCCACTTCCCCTCCATGTTCAATCCCATACAGCCCAGCTCTGCATCCCCTATGCTCTCTGTCACTCCACCATGATAGTCAAAATCACCATTGAATTTCATGAAGACTCTACGACTGAGGTTTTCCAGGCTCCGGATGCGACTTTGGAGAAGAACATCAACGCTCCACATCTCATTCCTCCCTCTCATAGCAGGCAGCGCGAGGAGCCCTGTAGCGGCAAGAATCCAGACACCAACCTCCCTGCAGGCCCGAGCGATTCGAAGCACGGTGGCTCAGTCGGCAAAGACGACCTTCAGGCGATGGATGAAGACCCCTATGAATATGGATGCCGCATTGTTGAAGAAACGCCATCCAACTCTCATTATTCCTGAACGCGCATACACTCTCAGGTTTTTTCCTCACAGTCGCTCATCTGGGCTTGATCATCTGCGTTTTTGTTTCTTCAATTTACACACTCATAAATTTGCTTCTATGTCTAATAGTCGGTTTCCCCTGAGTGGGCAGCTTTCTACTGTTTGTATGACTCGGAACAGGGTAGTAGGTCAATTTTTTGAACATTTTTGGTTAGCCATTAGCTTTTTTGACAAATTTCTGCAACTCTGGGCAAGATCTTATGAGGTTGGGACCTCCATGTAAAAAAATTTTGTATCAATAATAGGAGTAGGCTTATTCAGAAAAAAAAAAAAAAAAAGAAAAGAAAAGAAAAATAAAATAAAAGAAAAAGAAAAATAAAAATAAAAAAAAGAAAGAAGAAGAAAGAAGAAAAATAGAAGAAAAGAAAAGAATGTTTTTATATAATATTAGTATTACAAGTATTTTACAGCATACAAAGCCAAAAAATTTACATTTTAAAATAATTTTTATTTTTTAAATCTTCCCAAAAACTTTTAACTTTGAAATTTTCCCAAAAAAATTATATAGTTTATGAAAAAATGTATTTTTATTCCCAAATTTATTAAATAGTTAAGATATCCTTCAAATATTTAAGAAGAACCATAAACCATGTGTGACATCCGAGGATAACATCCATATAAAAACATTTATCTTTAAATCCATTTAGTTTGATTGTAGTAAAAACTATCTTCCGTCAAAACTTTAGACATATTCTTTAGAAAAAAAAATGTTATGTTTGTTTTCTTAAATATTTGGATTTGAAATTCAAGAAGATTGTCTAGGGAATATCGAATTCCAAAACATTTAGCAGTTAAGGTAGTTCAAAAAAAAGTTACATGAGGATTTTGGACAATGCTCTTGATGCCTACAATTTACATAAGTATTTTGGTATTACATTATATGAATAAATTTCATCTGTGTTTTCATTATATAAATTAGTCTTATAAGTGGCTAGAGAGATAGGAATTTGAGTGAAATCTCACTACTTTACTTTTTATTTATAGTCGATTAAGTCAACATAGGTATCTTATTGCAGAAAGATTTTACTGCTCGTTTTTCTTTATTGTAATTTCGCAAAAGATAAAATGGATAGTTAACCAAAAATATCTCAAAATATTTATTTACAGTTGGTACAGGTTGAATAAACAATATCATGGTTTGTTGCTCTAATTATCCTGTATAAAAACTATAAATACTCTTACACTCTTTGCGGGGTTATTTTAAAAGTTTGTGTTGGGGTTGTTAGTTAAGAGCTATAAATACTCTTATACTCTTTGCACGGTTATTTTAAAAGTTTGTGTTGGGATTGTTAGTTGAGAGCGATATGTCACTTCTTGGAATTTCTGGAGTATTTCGAACACACAGAGGAATAAAAAATTTTCCTTAACTCAACATAAAGATTTAATAATAAAAATGCGGACAGAGATATGGCATAAACACTCTATTTCATTAAACCAAAAACTTTGTTACAAAATATAAGTCTTCATAACTGCATTGTTCTGGATTACACAACAAATCTTCTGGCTACTTCACACACAGGGGTACAAGAATTTTCCTCTGTCTCTCTATCTCTTCTTTCTTTTCTGCCTTACGGCATATTACAATACACAGTTTTGCTGTGTTTTCTCTTCTCGACGTATTTTTTATACAATGCACACGGCATATGTATATATTTTACATTTCATTACAATATTCATATATATATATATATATTATGAAATATTTATAAACTAAGTTTAAAACAAAAATATGATACGGAAAAACAAAAATTAAGTAAAAAAACATTAAACCTTTATGCATTTTGTGGAGTCAAAACACTTTCCAAAAGCCTTTTTCTTTGCCCCACGAAGCTGCATTCATTGGTCTGGAGGAAGGTGATGTCACCTTCTCCGGTGGGTTAATTTTTCCCTTCGCAGCTCAAGCTTACTGCCGACGGAATTGTGGTTGTTGGAGATTTTAGTGTGGTTGGCGGAGGATTTATTGTTGGTAGGTGCTACAGATAAGTGCGTGGTTGCGTGAAGTGAAAATCTGGGTTGGTAGTTGTTGTCACCGCTGCTGTCTTTCGAATTTTCCATCAAAAATTAATTCGTCATCCTTCTTCTGCTTCTGCTGTAGTTGGAATTAATTTCCAACACTCCCCCTTAATTACAATTGTTGTTCTCTTGCATACCCAGGCATTTCATGATATAGTTAAAAATATTCTTCCCCAATGGTTTTGTCAATATGTTAGCAAACGACTCATCTGTTCTGCAATGTTTCAAAACAATTTCACCATTGCTCACTAGCTCTCTGATGTAGTGATACTTGGAATCAATGTGTTTCATCTTTTATGAAACAATGAATTCTTGGATAAAGCTATAGTTGAGCTATTATCACAATAAACCGTTGTGTCTTTTACCTGTTCATGACACAAATTTCTCAACACTTTCATCATCCATACTGCTTGACATGTTGTTGTTGTGGCTGCCACATACTCTGCCTCTGCTGTTGATAAGGCCACATACTCTGCCTCTGCTATTGATAAAGCCACAATTGGTTGTTTCTTAGAAGCCCATGAAATGACTCCTAGCCCCATATGAAAAACTTATCTAGAGGTGTTTTTCCTTTCATCTATACTTCCAGCCCAATCACTGTCAATATATCCAATCAATTCAAAATTTTCTGAAGTGGTGTATAAAATTCCATACCTCTTTGTTCCCTTCACATACCTCAGAATTCTTTTTGTTGCTTGCCAATGTGTCTCTTTTGGTCTTTCCATAAATCTAAAAATTAAACTCACAGCATGCATAATATCAGGCCTAGTTGCAGTCAAATACATAAGGCTCCCAACTATGCTCTTATACAAACTTGGATTAAAATCCTTGATGTTGTCTTCTTTGCTCAGTTTCAATCCCATCACTGTAAGATTAATTGCTGCTTTGCAATCCTGCATGTTAAATCTTTCCAAAACTTCTTTCACATATTTAGCTTGAGAGATAAAAAAAATTATTTTCATTTTGCTCTACTTCTATTCCTAAGAAGTATCTCAATAATCCCATATCAGTCATTTCAAATTCATCCTTCATGACTGTTTTAAAATTCTCAATGAGGTAAGAATAATTACCTGTGAATATAACATCATCAACATACAAAACAACAATAAGCATCTTACCATCATTTTCTTTGATGTATAATGTGGGTTCTCTTTCACATTTCTCAAATCCATTTTCCACTAGATAGGCATCTATCATATTGTACCATGCTCTTGGTGCTTGTTTCAGCCCATACAGAGCTTTCTTCAATCTGCATACTTTGAGCTCTTGGCCTTCCTTCTCATACCCCAGAGATTGTTCAACATATACCTCTTCTATCAATACTCCATTCAGGAATGTTTATTTCACATCCATTTGGTAAACCTTCCATTTGTGTTGTGCTAATATGGACAGCACTGCTCTTACTGTTTCCATTCTTGCAACCGGTGCAAAATTTTCTTCATAATATCTTACTTGTTGTTGCTTGTAGCCTTTGACAACAAGTCTAGCCTTGTGCCTTTCAATCTTACCTTCAGCACTGTTTTTGGTTTTATACACCCATTTCACTCCAATCACTTCCTTGCTTTTTGGGAGATCAACTAGCTCTCATGTCTTATTTTTCTCTATGGCATTTATCTCTTCATCCATAGCATCTATCCATTTCTGATTTTTTACAGCTTCTTCAAAATGAATAGGATCATATACATGACAATATAATGCAAATAAAGAGTTCATACCTTCATTTGTTGCCTCTTTCTCATAAATCTCATTCACACTTCTGAATCTGGTTCCTCTTTCACTTTTTGAACTTTTTCTTGTAGAAGCACTCAAATCTGCTCCTTGTGATGTGCTTGGAGAAGCACTGTCATCACTTCTCAAGGGTGTTTTCATACCTGCTTGTGGTGTCCCTTGTTGTCTTTGTGTTGGTGGAGGTGGTGCTGCTAATGAGGGATGTATTTCAACCATCTCTTCCTCATCTTCATCATGAGACAAACATCTTTTTACATTCACTGTTTTCTCAATGCTTCCATCTCAAGCTTCTTCTTCAATAAATTGTACATCTCTGCTTATCATAAATTTCTTGGTAGATGGGTCATACAATTTATATGCTTTGGATTCTTCACTGTATCCAACAAATATGCACTTCTCCCCCTTACTGTCCAACTTCTTCCTTAGTTGATCCGGAATGTGTGCATAAGCCACACAACCGAATACTCTCATGTGGGTGACATGTTGTTTCATGTTGCTCCATGCTTCTTTCGGAACTCTGTTCATTGCACTATTTGTTGGGCATATATTCAAGACATATGCTGCACAATGTACAACTTTAGCCCAATATTCATTTGGCAAATGTTTTTCCTTTAGCATACTTCTTACCATATCCATGATGGTTTTATTTTTCCTTTCAGCAACTCCATTTTGCAGAAGTGTATACATTGCTGTAAATTGCTTGTGTATCCCATTTTCTCTGAAAAAATGCAGGAATTCCTTGGAGATGTATTCTCCTCCTCTATTAGTCCTAAGGACTTTAATATGCTGCCCACTTTGATTCTCTACAAGAACCTTAAAGTGGCAGAATTTCTCAAACACTTCACTCTTCAACTTTAAGAAATAAACCCAGGTTTTTCTTGTGTAATCATCAATAAAGGTCGACATATAGTGGTTGCTTGCTAATGATGGTGTTTGCATTGGTCCACACAAATCAGAATGGAATATTTCTAAGGGTTCCTTTGCCCCTATGCTCTTCCATGATGGAAAGCTTTCTATGTGTTTTTTGCCCAAGATGCAGCCTTCACATAGGCTGTTCGGTTTCTCAATCAATGGTAATCCATTTATTATTCATTTCCTATGCACAAAATTCAAACCTCCAAAGTTGAGATGTCCAGATCTCAAATTCCATAACCAGTTTTCATCCTTTGCTTCTCTTTGGAATGTCTCTTGTGTCACTACTGCCATTACAACTCCTTTCTTCAAATCTTTTCTCATTTTGAGATGAAACATTCTATTTCTTGTCATATTCACTTGTGCAATTCTATGCTTGCTTGGTGGTATGTCCATGATGATACATACATCATCCTCAAAGGATACATTCTAGCCTTTCTGAATGAGTTGTCCAATGCTCAAAAGGTTACACTTCATACCAGACACATAGTAAACATCTGATATGATTTTTCTTTCTCCTTTCTTTGTCGATACATTTACTATGCCTTTTCCCATGACAGAGACTTTACTGTTTGTCCCCAATGTTACTTGAGACTTTATGTTTTCATCTAACATGGAAAACATAGAAATGTTTCCAGTCATATGGTTGCTACATCCTGAATCTAGAAACCGTATATCTTCACTTTTTTCTTCAGCCATATTATATGCTAAAAACATATTTTCTTGATTGATATTTTCCTTTGTAAAATTAGCACTGGGTCTACTACCCATGTCACTCTGTTTCTTCCAACATTCATTGGCATAATGCCCATACTTCTTACAGTAATGACATTGGACTTGGGATTTATCATACCTTTGTCAATGTGCTTGATTTTGTCTACCTTGTTGGCTGCTGCCTTGGCTTTGATTTTGATTTTGATTGCAACCCCTTCCACTTGTATTTGCAGGGTTGTTTCTTCCTCTGTTTTGGATTTTGTCTCTTCCTTTTCCTTTGTAGTTTCCTCTGCCTTGAACTCTTCCTCTTCCAAAAGACATTTTGTCTTGAAGGCATGCTCCAAAGATGAGTTTTTTGTTCTGCTCAATCTTTGTTCATGTGTCATCAATGATGCATGAAGCTCATCAAAAGTAAACAATGAGAGATTCTTTGTCTCTTCAATGGTTGTTACTATCACATCAAACCTTTAGGGTAAGATCCTCAACACTTTCTCCACTATTCTTCTCTCTTCTATTGTCTCTCCATGAGATCTCATTTGGGGAACCAGCCCAATCAACAATGTGAATAATGAGTCTATTGTATCAGAATATTTCATGCAAATAACTTCAAAATCCCTTCTCATTAATATAAGCTTTGATGTCTTTACCTTCTCCATTCCTTGGTAGGCTGTCTGGAGGGTATCCCATGCATTTTTAGACCTCTTTGCTACTGCAATTCTTGGAAATAAGCTTTCATGCACTACCTGATAGAGAAAGAAGAGGGTTTTTGAGTCCTTCTTCCTATTACTCTTCAGCAAATCTTTCTCTGCATGTGTTAAGGCATTACATGCTCGTTCATCTTCTAGTTCTTCTAAACTATCTTCAACTAGCTCCCATAAATCTTGAAAGGCAAACAAGGCTCTCATTGTGATTGCCCAATAGTCATAGTTCTTCCCATTGAACTGTGGGAGTTGAGTATTTCCCATACTCGTGCTTCTGCTGACTCCTTGCCATAGCTAGCTTACTAAACTATGCTTAAAAACTCGACTGTGTTTTTTTTTTAAATAAACCTTCTCACTGCTGAGAGATAAAGTCTGTCTCTTAAAAGACTTCTCTGAACCGCACTCTTTAAACAAAACAAAACTCTGTTTTGTTAAATACCTGACTTTTTTGAATCTTCACTCTGCTAGAGAAAACATCAACAAAACTTCTTCTTCCTCCTTCAGCTTCTTTGTCAAACGCAAAGAGCCTAGACTAGCTCCGATACCATGTTGGAATTTCTGGAGTATTCCGAACACACAGAGGAATAAAAAAAATTCCTCAACTCAACACGGAGATTCAATAACAAAAATGCCAACAGAGATATGGCATAAACACTCTATTTCATTAAACCAAAAACTCTGTTACAAAATATAAGTCTTCAGAACTGCATTGTTCTGGATTACACAACAAATATTTTGGCTACTTCACACACACAGTGCTACAAGAATTTTCTCTCTGTCTCTCTGTCTTTTTTCTCTCTGTCTCTTCTTTCTTTTCTGCCTTCGGGCATATCACAATACACAGTCTTGCTTCCTTTTCTCTTCTCAACGTGTTCTTTATACAATGCACACGACATATGTATATCTTTTACATTTCATTACAATATTCATAGATGATGTAAATATAATATATTTACAATATATATACTATGAAATATTTATAAACTCAGTTTAAAACACAAATATGTCACGGAAAAATAAAATAAAATTAAAAAACATTAAACCTTTAAGCTTTCCATGGAGTCAAATCACTTTCCGAAAGCCTTTTTCTTTGCCCCACGGAGTTGTGTTCATTGGTACGGAGGAAGGTGACATCACCTTCTCCAATGGGTTAATTTTCCCCTTCGCACCTCAAGCTTGTTGCCGACAGAATTGTGGTTGCTGGAGAGTTTAGTGTGGTTGGCAGAGGATTTATTGCTAGTAAGTGCTACAGATAAGTACGTGGTTGCGTGAAGTACAAATCTGGGCTGGTAATTGCTGCTGTCTTTCGAATTTCCCATCAAAAATTAATTCGCCGTCCTTCTTCTGCTTCTGCCGTAGTTGGAATTAATTAAATATTTGGATTTTAAATTCAAGAAAATTGTCTAGGAAATAACGAATTCTAAAACATTTAGCAGTTAAGGTAGTTCAAGAAAAAGTTACATGAGGATTCTAAACAGTGGTCTTGATGCCTACCTCTTTTTTTGGCCAAGACTATAGTTTACATAAATATTTTGTTATTACATTATATGAATAAATTTCATCTGTGTTTTCATTATATGAACTAGTTTCATCGATGTCTAGAGAGATAGGAATTTGAGTGAAATGTTATTGCTTTACTTTTTATTTACAGTCGATTAAGTCAACATAGATATCTTATTGCAGAAATATTTTACTGCTTATTTTTCTTTACTGGAAGTTTGCAAAAGATAAAATGGATAGTTAACCAGAAATATCTCAAAATATTTATTTACAGTTAGTATAGGTACAATAAAAAATATCAGGGTTTGTTGCTCTAATTATCCTGTATAAAAACTATAAATACTCTTATATTCTTTGCGGGGTTATTTTAAAATTTTGTGTTGGGATTGTTAGTTGAGAGAGATACGTCACTAACCCCACTGTGATTGGATGGGGTTCGTTGTGAAGTTATAACCCTAACAAGATTAACAAATACGGAGGTGTAGAGACTTCCTCTACAATATTCTGTAGGGATCTTACGGTCTCGGGAGTTATGGATAGGGAAAATCTTAAGGAGCTACCAACCGACAATAAGTGAGTAGACGTATAGACTCTAAAAGAAGGTTGGAATAGTGTATTTCTAACCAACATATGAATAGCCTTAGATCCGGTGGACATAATGTAAAAATTACATATTTTATTCACATAATGTAAAAGTTACAGATGTTATTCACATAGTGCCTGGGCTTGAGACCGAGAGGTCTGAGACTTATTCATAATCCAATGTGAAGACATTAGGATGTAACTATAGCTTATTTGTGTGCATTAATTGAACCATAATAGAAAAATAGGTAACAGAACCAAGCATGAAATTTGAGTGTACACACATGCCAATGTGAATGTAAAACATAGAAATTACTTCATACAAAAATATGTATAGTAAAACCTTTGAGGACGAAACTTGAAATCTGAAATATAGTCAAGTAGACTAATAAAAACACAGTCTTGTAGTTAAAGAGAAAAATGATGTATATTTGCAGAAAACCTTTGAGAATTATGAGGAGCTACTAGCTCACTTTATAATATGGTGAATGCCATCAATAATATTGTGCATCGAGGTCATCACCTGCGCAGAAAAAATTTGACCATGTAAAACCTAAAGGACACATGTATAAGTAGTGTTAATTTTTCATATTTATCTATGTTGTATCAATTACTTTAGCCCAAATTAGTTTTTCATTAACAATGTATTCAGATCTTAGTAATGTAAATAACCATATTTTGTTGCTCAAGATGGAAAAATGCATGCAGTGACAGAGAAGACAATAGCACAACCATAAGACACAACAAATTGGTCCAAGGCTAGGATAAAACCCCACTATGGGGGAAACACTTTCAAATCTTCTTCTTCAATATATCATCATAAAAAATACAACAGAGAGTACAATGAGCCAAATACATGTATACAACATAAATAAATAGATAAGTTCTATAGATCTGTAGATCTACAACATCAAGCATATGAATTTGATGAATCACCAAGTGATCTCAACTATCAAGTCCTAGATCTGAATCCAGGATGTTGTCAATGACTATTCTGAAGCAATTGTGACTGAGCGACAAAAGTATGAAGACGCTGCGCAAGCAACTAACTGTGACCCAATTCAGATATTCCCATAAAATCCCTTAGCCACGGCCTTAACACACTCACCTTGCGGTTTAATCTCCCTTAGTCGATACCTAGACACTATGTGCTCGCGGCTAAGGTCCTGATCATCCTAGAACCCTCTGTGCCATGAAGAGGTTTTTCCCATGAATATACCAACTCAAACATGACCTCGACAAGGCCTATCCGTTACTCTGGCTCAGCTTGGTTGCTACCTCAACACGACCTACCCATGGCTCTAGCCCAGAGTATCCAGATCTAATGTGAGCCTTTGTCTGTGATCTTGATCCTTTGTACGAGCTTCTTCTAACGTACCTGTGCAAACCAAAAACAGAAAAATATGAACCAATACCAAGAGAGAATATAGAGGATCTCATGAGTGAATGTGTAAGAATGAGCTTAGGATCACTTCTATTTATAGCTTTTGTCAGTGACCATTTGGGGATTTGACCAAATCCACATGTGTTGAGGCCAACCTATTCCATTTCATAAATAATTAAAATAATTCATAACTTAACTTCTGCTTAACTGATTGGGGCGATGTTTAGGTCAATTTTGGTCCTCTCAAAAAGAGGAATCTAATGAAAATATAAAATTAACCATCTAAGCTATCCAAAGTGGAATTTGACACTATTTTCAAAGACTAACACTCCCTCTCAACTAGGAAAAATTCCACTTGGTAATCTCTTCTTGTAGATATTCACATCATGATGTCATCATGGCTCAAATCCATCTGTTGAAAATTTATTGAATATAGAAGAAGAAGAATCAAGGAGAAGTAGCTTCCACACATACCTATCAACAAGATAAATCATCACACAGGGGAGCACATCTCCGACCCTGAAATCTCATCGGGGAGCTCAGTCTCAACCAGAATCACAAAAGGGGAGAAAATCTCAACCCGATCATGTTTCCTATCAATCTTCCCATCAATGAATCTCATCAGTCAGGTGGTAGAACATATATATCATAATCAACTTAGTTTGTACACTTTAAACTCGTTGGCCAAACAAGCGATATTCCCATCAAGCCTTGATTGAGGGTATGATGCCAAATGGGTATACTCTGCATAAACCAAATAGGGTAGTAACATCTTTGACCCTATGAAGATTAGGGAGCAACATCTCAACCCTCGCTAACATATAGGAAAATTCCATATTATACAGAGATCCCTCAACCCCAGGAGCCCTTCATCTCAATTCCTCACCTTGGGAGCTAAAGTAGGGTAGGAAGATCTTGAACAGTGTCCTCGATCAATATTTCCCCTTATCCGAAGGGGATACATCCATCATTCCAAGTTATTCTCTGAAAACCAAGAACTTCCCTTTTGGTAATGCCTTGGTGAGAATATCTGCTATTTGATGATTAGTTGATATGTGGTGGAGTTAACAGCTCCTCTCTACAGCATGTCATGGATAAAGTGATATCGAATATCGATATGCTTGAACTTGTCATGAAATACAGGATTCTCTGCCAAATAGATCCCGCTCTTGTTATCACAGTATATCAATGTAATATCTAAGACTTGACCAAAGATCTCACCAAAGAGCTTCCTTAACCACACAACTCCACAAAGTTTTGTGCTAGTAGCAATGTACTTTGCTTCTGCGGTGCTCAATGCTACCGACTTTTGCTTCCTGCTCATCTAGGATATCATGGCAGAATGCAAACTGAAACAACATCCAGATGTACTCTTTCTATCAATGAAATTACATTATTAGTCAACATCATTGTATCCATGAAGTTGGATATCTCCAGCAGAATAACGCATACCAAGTGTGACCGCTCCATGTAAGTATCTCAATACATGTTTGGCTGCAATCCAATGTGCATGGATAGGATAATTCATGAACTGACTCAATGTGTTTATAGCCTAACATATATCTGAATAGGTGTTCATAAGGAACATTAGAGCCCCAATCAACTATTGATACTCTGACAGATTCACTAGATAAGGTCTAGTCGCTTTACCGCACAACCTCTTGAAGTTAATTTCCATCAGAGTGACCATGGTTTTGCACTCTTTCATACCAAACCTTTCTAGCAGATTCACTATATACTTTTCATGTGAGAGAAATATCTCGCCAAGCATTTGCGACTCCTCAAGGCCAAAAACGTAATGCATGAGACCAAGATCTTTCATCTCGAATTTAGAGGCTAGCTTCCTCTTGCATTCAATCATCAACGATTCACTTCCAATTAAGAGTACATCATCAACATATAGAACCAGAATTAGTGGCATACCTTGGACAACCTTAAAATAGAGCATGGGATCAACACTGCTTCTAGTGAAACCTAATTTCATTATATAGTTTTCAATGAGAGGATACCAGTCCCAATGCTAGAAGTGGCCTTCCTATAACTTTGTAAATTCCTTCAAATCTCAGACCTAATGTGAATGCATTTTTCATTTGTGAATCAACAGGACAAGTTAAGAATCTTCTATTGATGAAGGAAACCCCCATCCATTTATCTTCCAATGCAGATATAGTGATCAAATTTTTCATTAGACCTGGCACATACATAACATCATGCAACAATATTGATTCCCTGGAGTTCAACTAAAATTTAACCAATCAAAATCCTTTCACGGGATGAGTGGAGTTATCTCCAAGAATTATTTTCAACTTAGTCTCCCTCGCTACCAGCTTAGAGAGGACTTCTTTATAACTAGAAAAGTGATGAGTGGACCCACTCTTAACTAACCAACTATCCCATGAATCCAGTGGAGAATAAATAGTAAGTGCAAAAATGATAATATATTCCTTTTTATCCACAATATTAATTTCATACCTCGGATCCCTTGACTTATTTTGAGACGGATAATCTACTTCACGGTCGCTTGATGAATCTCTTCTTCTCCTTTCATATATTTTTTCATGGTTGTTCCTTTGATTGTCTCTTCTTCTTTCATCATTTTTGCTACTTTTGTTGTTATATCATGACCTCTTTCTCTTCTCGGGACAATCACGTTCATAGTGACATTTCTTGTGGAAGTTGTAGCATTCAATGTGTGCAAGTGAGTTTTCATTCCTTCCTTTTGGGCTTTGAGGAGGAGATCTTCTATATGGGCCCCCTTTTGATCTCTTTCTTGTGTTATGAGCAACATATGCAACATTCTCTCCTTCTTCATGTTTCTGAATCCTCCCTCTTTCTATCATTCTTGATTCTTCTTAAGTTAGCTTCCCAATGATTTCATCAAATGACGGAAATTTTTGTTGTTGTTGATAGTAGTAATGAATGTTTCCCAAACAGGAGGGACACCTCTAAGGGTCACGATAACCAGTTCTCTGTCAGGCACATTCTCTCCAACCCTCTGTAGTTAATATCTAAGACAAGAGATCCTCATAATGTAAGACTAAATAATTTCACCTTTGTTCATCTTCAATTCCTTGTGTTGATCTTTCAAGGTGATAATATCATTCATATTTTTAACTTCATACATGTCGGCTATCTTTTCATACATATATTTAGAATTATTTAAATTCCAAACATATACAAGTAAATGATCTTGTAAACCATTAGTTATAATTTTCTTTGCTTTGGACTCACCTTTCTTGTACTTGTTTTTTATAGAGGCAGAGGCATCTTCTGAAGGCTTGAGAATCACTCCTTGAATGTATTCCAACACATCATTGTTGTCGGCTATGATTTCCAATCTAACTTTCTATGAAGCGAAGTTTGATGCATCACCCAATTTCTCGTGCACTTTGAAGGTAGAGGAAGACATCTTGACCTTAGCTTTTAGATCTACTTTCTAATGATGAGGGTTTCACTACTTGTCCTCTATTGGGCTTTTCCTTCACCTTATCTCTAATACCATGTTAATTTTTCATATTGATCTATGTTGTATCAGTTACTTTAGCCCAAATAAGTTTTTCATTAACACTATATTCATATCTTAGTAGTGTAAATAACCATAAACTATAAATGAAGATAGAACAATGCATATAGTGATAGAGAAGACAATAGCACAACCATAAGACACAACATCTTGGTCCAAGACTAGGTAAAAAACCCACTATGGAGGAAACCCTTTCAAATATTCTTCTTCTTCAATAGAGCATCATAAAAAGTTTCAGCAAAGAGTACAATGAGCCCAATACATGTATACAATGGAAATAAATATATGAGATCTATAGATCTGCAGATTTATAACATCAAGAACATGAATTTTATTAATCACTAAGTGATCTCAACTATCAAGTGCTAGATCTAAATCTAGGATGTTGTCAATGCCTATTATGAAGTAACTATGACTAAGCGACAGAAGTATGAAGACGTTGCGCAAGCAACTGAATTTGAGCTAAATCAAATTTATCCATAAATTCCCTTAGTCGTGGCCTTAACATGCTCAGACCACAGTTGAATCTCCCTTAGCTCTGACCTGAACACTTTGTTCCCAAGGCTGAGGTCCTGATCATCTTAGAACCCTAGCCGCACATTGAAGACGATATGCCCACGGCTATACCAGATCAGTCGTGACCTCAAAAAGGCCTGCCCGTGTCTCTGGCTTAGCTCAGTCGCTAACTCAACACGGTCTGCCCGCATCTCTGGCCTAGAGTACCCAGATCTAATGCGAGCCTCTGTCTATGATCCCAATCCTTTGTGCGAGCTTCCTCTAATGTACCTATGCGAGCCAAAAACAGAAAAATACAAACCAATACCAAGAGAGCATGTAGAAGATCTCATGAGTGAGTGTGTAAGAATGAACTTGGGGTCACTTCTATTTATAGCTTTTTGTGAGGGACCGCTTGGGGCTTTGACCAAATCCACATGTGTTGAGGTTGACCCATTCCATTTCATAAATAATTAAAATAATTCATAACTTAACTTTCTCTTAACCGATTGGGGTGATCTATAAGTCGATTTTGTTCCCCTTCAAAAGAGGAATCTAATGAAAATATAATATTAACCATATGAGTTTTCCAAACTGGAATTTTACCCTTGTTGCAAAAATAAACAAGAAGCCTATGTGAGTCAAGGGTTAGAAGTATTACCTGGTATTCGAAGACTTGCAAGGAAACCTCAATTTTGACCATCAGGGTACTGTAGACATCAGTAGCTAGGGAATGCCAATAGAAAAACAACACAAAGTGCTCAGTTCCAAGGAGCAGTAAGGGTAGAAGAACAAATTAACCATGTAATATAACATATTTTTTCAAGGAAAAAGTTGACATCAATCATTAATTACCTGCTAATAAAGTGCCTCCAGAGCAACACCAAGTCGTCGAGTAGGATCTCTCTAAGACTATTGGAGAGCAGAACTGAGAGAAGACCATGGTGTAAAGGAAACTGAGTTACAAAAAAAGGAAATCGATGTTGAAACCGTGGCTTAAGAGATAAGGAATAAACTGTATAACGAATTCGAGACATAAAAAAATAAAATAAGAACAATGATTGTAACCTGTAACAACAGAGAAGACCCGCATTAATGTCATATGATCCAGTCAAATGTGGAGGAAGAGAACACCACTGGATAGCCAAGTTGAGGGTATTACCATGCAATGGTGCTGAGGAGTAGTTCAGGCTGCAGAGCCGAAGTGGTCGCGCCTAGTTGCAGAGCACAAGGAACTCAGTGTTTTCGAGTAAATGAGTGAGATGAGGGAGGGTAGGGTAGGGTGTCATTACCCTAACCACTTAAGGATGCCTCACGACCGTTAGATCTATGGTTTTTCCATCAACTTCTGGGATCACTTCAGATGGTTGTCCTTTCCACCGACACATGTGATGTTTGAGACTGTCCAAACATTTCAATAGAGTCATGTTAACTATGGAGTTACCGACCAAGGAGGTGAACTCCGGTAAGCAGTGGTGGAAGTAGAAATTCCAAGGCCACATTATTTAACCAATCACACCTTCATAAAGACTTATATCTCCATACTATGACGAATTAAATTTTTGACATAAATATAGTACCATACGGGTAATTGATAATATTATCAACATGTCTATGTAGTGTAATAAATTTGTAAGGTTATACAGTGCATACAAATGCACATGTGCTACATTGTAACTTACAACCATGTATTATGTAATGTGATGCATATAAAGTGACGTGTATAGTCCTATATATATATATATATATATATATATATATATATATATATATATATTGATTTCCATGTGTATAAATGTTACCATGTATATGAAATATTTTGATGGTTTGAATGTCACAAGTGGTATAAGAGCACATTTTCCACACTATGGCCTGAATTGGAAATAATATTTCTGATAAGTATGTTGAACTACGCACAGTGAGAACATAGAAGTGAAGGAGTAATCAGTCAAGATGAGAAGGGAAGTTGGTGGAAAATTTGCCACCAGGTCAACAGGTCAGATGTCAAATCTGAAAGCACACCGAGAGATGTGGGTGCAACTAGGGGAAGAACAATAGCATCAGAAAAATAGACTACTCGAGAATGTGCGAAAGTTTCAAGAAGAGATGGTTCGATTAAGGATAGATAATTAAATACTGATGCGATATCAGGAGAGAATCATGAAAAGCCTCTCAGATAGGAAAAATTATAGAACTTATCGACCAGTCCCGAGCATGGAACCCATGAAGGAGGGGAACATCGACAAATTACCGAAGATCATCCAGAAGGAATAAAATTGCAAAGAAGTAACAGAAACAAATATAAAAATGAAGGAGAATCATGTTATGCCTTAAAACAAATAAAAACAAATAAACCGAAAATGGAGCTGCAGGGAGAATTTAGAAAGACAAAACCTCCATTTTTTTACTGTGAAGCAGAGGAAGCTGCAGAGGCCTGGATTATCAATATGAATCAATATTTCCAAGTTTACGAGTATAACAGTAAACTTAAGGCCAAGTTAGGTATTTATCATATTCAAGTAAAATCAACCTTATGGTGGGAAGAGGTCAAATCAATACAAGGAATAGAGGAGTTGATTTTCACCTAGGATGAATTTCAAAAGCACTTCAGAAATAAGTACCTGGCAGAGCGCTTTTAAGATGAGAAGGCTAAAGAGTTCCATGAATTAATACTAGGATAGTTGATCATGGATGAGTACATAAAAAAATTTACATCTTTATCATGATATGTGTCATACCTTCGAGAGGAGAAAGCTAAAGTACAACGCTTTCTTAGTATTCTACCAGCGTTCATGAAGGAAAGAATAGAGTTTGGCAGTCCCAAAAACACAGACGAAGCAATTCGAAAGGCGCGGATGTGCTACCAGCAAAAAAAACAAAAAGAAGACACTAGTAAAAATTGGTCTCGAAAGAAAGGAAAAAATAATTTCCAAAAGTTTAGAAGTGCAAAATCTACAAATTTTAGGAATTCCCAGAAAAACTACCCAGTAGACAGTCTGGAAAGAGTCAGCAAAAGTATAAATGGAAAGCTGAAAGTGCGCCAGAGCCAAGCCAAGCATAAAATCCTCCTCTACAATGTTGGGGATGCGGAGAAGCCCACTATTATAAAAACTATCCCCATCGAGCTAGATCGGAGCAAGCTACTAATGCGCAAGAAGCATATATTATTGGGGAGGTGGCTAAAAGCGTGCACAAAATCAATGTAGCATTGTAAGATCTACAAGCAAAATACCAACCCACTATGATTGAATTATAAGGTAAGCTACTTAATCAATCAGTATCAATTTTAGTAGACCCAGGGGCCAGTTTAAGCTATATCAACCATAAAATTGTAGAAAAATGTCACCTTTAGACCCAAAAATTTAAACACATGTGGTTATTACAATTAGCTACTGGAACAAATTGAAGAGTGGCTACTAAGGTGTCAGACCAGCTTGTGAGTGTATACAATCATCCGATCACAATTTATTTAAATATCTTTCCTTTAGTATCCTACGATATACTCATAAGGATGGATTGACTAGAAGGAAATTAATCCTTGGTAAAACGTAAGGAAAAATAAATCAATTATCTTACAGAGAGTGGATCCACGCAAGAACTTCAAGGGGTTAAGAATCCTCTACAGTTACGTCCCATTACGTTCCAATGAAAAAAAAATCCTCACGGGAATACATTCATGTGATTCAGGAATTTGCGGATGTATTCCCCGAAAGTATTTCGAGGTGCCTCCAAAATGATAAATTGGCTTTACAATTGGGCTTATTCTTTATGAAACCCTTGTACTAAGATATCCCTATCATATGAGTATTCCTAAGTTAACATAGCTTAAGATGCAGTTGCAGGAATTACTTGAAAAAGGATATATTCACCCTAATGTGTCACCATGGGGAGCCCCAGTGCTATTCTTCCAGAAGAAAGATGGAACCCTTAGACTTTGTATTAATTATAGTTAATTGAAGAAGTTTACTATAAAGAATAAATATCATCTACCCCATATTGATGATCTTTTTTACCAAGTCAAGGGTGCTACAGTTTTCTCCAAGATCGATTTGCAGTCTGGTTATCATCAGATAAGAGTAAAGGATGAGGATGTCTGTAAAGCGCCTTTTAGAACACGATACAGAATTTATGAATTTGTTATGTTTCCCTTTGGGCTGACCAATGAAGCGGCCACTTTTATGAGCCTTATTCATGCAATTTTCCATCCATATATGGATAAATTTGTTTTAATATTTAGATGATATGCTTATTTATTCCAAGAATGTTAAGGATCGAGAAGAACACCTTCGAATAGTGTTGTAAAAATTGAAGGAGAATCATCTATATGCTGAATTTATCAAGTGCAACTTTTATAAGGATTGGATCCGGTGTTTAGGTCATGTGATCTAATCTGAAGGTATAGTTGTTGACCCGGAAAAAATTAGCACAATCATTAACTAGTTCATTCCTAAAATGTTGTTGACATTCGGTCTTTCATGGGATTGACGGGATACTACTATCGATTTATCGAAGGATTTTCTAGAATTGTGTATGCCATAACATCTTTACAAAAGAAAGGGTGAAGCTTTAAGTGGACTACTTACTATCAGCGTAGTTTTGATCAAATAAATCATCTGTTAACCATAGCTCTAGTACAAAAGGTTTTTGATCTAGAAAACGAATTTGTGGTATGCATTGATGCAAGACAAGAAGGAGTGGGAGGATTCCTTGTGCAGGACGAGAAAGTGATAGCATACGAATTTTGTAAACTAAAAGAGAATGAGCAACAATATTCTGCATATGATATAGAACTTATGGCTGTGGTACATTCCTTGAAAGTTTGGTGCCACTATTTATTAGGAAACAAGTTATTGTTGTTAACTGACCATAGTTTTTTAAACAATCCAATTTGAATGCACGACAAGAAAGGTGGATTGTGTTTTTGAGTGAATTTGATTTTGATATAAGGCATATGAAAGGTAAGGAGAATTGTGTAGTTGATTCTTTAACCAGAAAAGTGAAATGTATGTATGAAATTCGTTACCACCGTATCAAATTCGATTTATTAGAACAACTTAAAGAAGATGCTCGTAAATATCTAGAATATGATTTCTGTGGCAGAAAGTTAAGCAGGAATAGAATGCGGGAAAGAAAACTGAGTATGACGTTAAAAATAAGGAATTACTAACTTTCAGAGGGAGAGTTTATGTTCCCAATCATATGTATATGAAAAAAATCTTGTTGGATGAATTTCATCATAGTCTGTATGTTACCCATCCTAGGTATCAAAAGTTATGTGATTAGAAAATATTGATTTTGGCCAGGCATGAGAAAGGATATATCTATATATTTAGCCAGGTGTATGAAGTTCCATTTAGTTAAGGTAGAGCACTGACATCCTGCAACTTAACTTCAACCTATTACCATCCCTTAGTGGAAGTGGGAAATGATCACCTTGGACTTCATAATAAGACTACCAAAAACAAAAAAAAACAACATGACTCCATCATGGTAGTGGTGAATAAATTGAGTAAGTATGTTCATTTTAATCCCATTAAATCCACTTATAAAAATGTGGAAATTGCAGATATATTCATGAGAGATATATTTCGATTGCATGGCATGCCAAAAATAGTAATCTCATATAGGGACATGAAGTTTACTTATGCATTCTAGAAATTTCTCTTTGAAGGATTGGGTACCCAGATTCAGTTCAGCACTGCCTACCATCCTCAAATGGATGGACAGACCGAGCAAGTGAATCAAGTGGTAGAATATATGTTTCATATGTATGTAATGAAACAACCAACTAAATGGGAAGAGTATCTCCACTTAGTTAAATTCACTTACAATAACAACTACCATGAATCATTAAATATGAGCCCATATGAGGTGTTGTATGGTAGAAGGTGTCGAACGCCTGCTAACTAGAGTGGTCTAGAAGGTAAGATGATGTTAGGACCAAACATCTTGGAATTAATGGAGCAGGAAGTCAGGAGGCTCAGGTAGAATTTGAAGGCTTCCTGGGATAGACAAAAAATGTACGCACACAAGAAAAGAACGTTTAAATAATTTCAAGTGGGAGATCATGTTTATGTACGAATTAAACCCAATATGAGTACCTTGAGATGGGGTGGGTGTGATAAGTTGGAACCCCGCTACTATGTACCATTCCAGGTGTTGGAAAGAATAGGCCATGTAGCTTACCGACTTATTCTTCCCAGCCATATAAAAGTTCATAATATCTTTCATGTTTCGATACTAAATCAATATGTGTATGATTCCAAACACATAATTAATTGACAAGAAATCTAAGTAAGTATAGATGAGGTTGCAGATCGAATCTGTTAAATTTTCTAAAAATTATAATAATTAATCTGATTATGAGTCAATGGGGTTTGACAAGTCGAACTAGATAGGGGGTTCTTGGTAGAACCTCTATGCATCCTCGATCGGAGAGAAAAAATGTCGTGGAAATGAGCTATCATTCAGGTTAAGGTGCAGTGGAGGTATTTTAGCCCGGAAGAAGCCACATGGGAGGAAGAGGACTTCATGAGATAGGCTTATCCAGAATTATTCCAAGATCAGGAATAAACACCAAGGAAGGTGTTTTCCTCAGGGGGGAATATGTGACACCTCAGGATAAGGTCCAGATACAATCATTTATCTCTAAATGCATTTAGTTTGACTGTAGTAAAAACTCTCAAGATTCGGTAAAAACTTTAGACATTTTCTTAAAAAAATGTAATGTTTATTTTTTTAAAATATGTGGATTTGAAATTCAAGAAGACTATCTAGGAAATAACGAATTCAAAACACTGAGTAGTTAAGGAAATTCAAGAAACAGTTACCTGATCCTCATGAGATAAAATGGAATCTCAGTGAGGAAAAGTGGTTTTGTGTTTTTCTGGGAAAGGAAAAGGAATGAGGATTGAAGTAAAGCAGGATGTTGCTTAAGAATTTCTGGAGTTGGTCGAGTGCTAGTGGAACTAGAGGAAAAACTCATAGGTTCAATTTGGACATTGGTCTTGATGCCTACCTCTTTTGTTGCCCAATATTGCGGTTTACTGCTCAATGAGGGCTCGTGGGTGAGAAGAGGATGTAATCGCCCTTCTCAAAGGTTGGGTGGACCAAACTTGTTTTGAAGTATTTGAGATAAGTTTTTGGTATTGCATTATATGAATTAGTTTCATCTATGTCTAAAGAGATAGGAATTTGAGTGAAATTTTACTGCTTTACTTGTTATTTACAATTGATTCAGTTAACATAGATATCTTACTACAGAAATATTACTGCTTGTTTTTCTTTACTCGAAGTTTGCAAAAGATGAAATGGATAGCTAATCATAAATATCGCAAAATCTTTATTTACCGTTGATACAGGTAAAATAACCAATATCAGGGTTTGTTGCTCTAATTATCCTATATAAAATCTATAAATACTCAAGTATACTATTTGTGGGGTTATTGTTAAAAGTATGTGTTGGGATTGTTAGTTGAGAGTGATATGTCACTAACCCTACCGTGACTGGTTGGGGTTCGTTGTGAAGTTATAACCCTAACAAGATTAAAAAATATGAAGGTGTAGAGACTTACTCTACAATATTATGTAGGGATATTTCGGTCTGGGGAGTTATGGATAGGGAAAATATTAAGGAGATACCAACCAAGTGAGCATAGGTATAGACTATGAAATAAGGGTCAAATAGTGTATTGCTAACCAACATATGAAGAGCCTTAGATCCAGTGGAAAAATGTAGAAATTATAGATTTTATTCACATAGTGCTCGGATAGAATGTAAAAGTTACATATGTTATTCACATAGTGCTAGGGCTTGAGACTTGGAGTGCTAAGACTTATTTATAATCTAGTATGAAGACGGTGATGTAGGAAAACCCAATTCCACTTATGCTTTACTTTAGTAAAACTTACAAGTTGACTAAAACCCCAGATTTACTATTTACAATGGTGTAGATGATTCATCACTTGCCATTTATGGCAATTCCGATTTCTACAAATAGCAATAAGACAAAATTCTATTCAAACCATGGTCACAGCTACAACAATATCCGCACACCATTTTACAAGTATGGATTCATTTCGTTTTTGCTTGTTTTGAAAGACAAACCAACTTAACAAAATCTGCAACCTTAAAATTGAACTCACGCTCATGTAAATATACCAATCAGGTTTATAACCAATGATATATCAAGCAGCTATGCCCATCAATAAAATCTCAATTCCATTTATACGTTTACACAGTCCGCCATTAGAAACATAGTCGATGCTGAAGTGGGATACTAACTCAATGCAGATGACAATATATATGAATGTATGTAACTATTAATGTATTCGATACCAATTTCACCGCCTTTTCTGGAAGTATTCATCGTTGGTTGTTCTACATCAGAGACCACCCATTTAATGCTGCCATCACAGCTGCTCATTTGAATGACACACTCAACACTCTGCGCACGATCATGGGCTAGGACTACCATTATGAATGCTTACGCTATGACTCTGTGGTATTACCACTGCGACCTCTCGAACGTAAAGTTGCTCGAGATCTTAATCACACAGAATCGTAGGTAGTAGTTCCTTCTACCCACGCGTTAAGACTCTCACTAGCAGTGCGACCTTATACTTGTTTCAGACTCACGGTTTTCAACTGCGACTTATCACGACTTTGGTAGCTCAGTGCTGTAGTGTCGATACTCTATATTAGCCAACGCTGTAGCCAAACATTCCCACCTGTGGTCTTACATCAGCGTGATTTCCCTCCTGCATTTATACACCCCAACAGACAGCATATATACAAGTTGTAGACTTAAATGAAACTTATAATGTAAAACACAATTACAATAACACTGCATGGGTTGAATATTTCATTGATCGCCCCTTTGCATTTACATACTTTACACTAGCACACTTCTCTCTTCCTCCCCTCTCCTTTGCCTCCCTATTTTCCCATTATTTATACTTAAAATATGAAATTGTTCCTCTCAGAATAGGTTTCTTCTAGATTTTTCTCAACAAAATAATACCTCCCTATTTTTAAGTGCCTATCCCTATGTTGGCTCTATATCCACGCAGGGAAAGAAACCTACTACTAATTTTATTCCTAATTTATTTAAAAATAAAAACAAACTAACAATCCTCATAGATAAATAACAATAATGACAAAATAAATAAATATACTACTACTAATATTTATTTTTTTGGATTAGCCACAACATGTGATCAAAATATCACACTGCTGGCTAAGTCCCCGATGCTCCTGCATCAGACAATAGGATGTAACTATAGCTTACTTATGTGCAGGAATTGAAACAGAATAAAAAAATAGATAACGGAACCAAACATGAAAGCTCATTATGCATGCATGCCAATGTTAATGGAAAACATAAAAATTAATTCATACAAAACTCTGTTCAGTAAAACCCTTGAGGGAAAAATTGGAAAGCTAAAATATAGTTAAGCAAACTAATAAAAACGCATTCCTGTAGTTAAAGAGAAACATGATGTATATTTGGAGAAAACCTCTTAGAATTATGAGGAGTCGCTAGCTCACTGTAGAATATGGTGAATGCCATAAATAATATTGTGCACCGAGGTCACGGAAACCTACACAGAGCAAATTTTACCATGTAAACCCTAAAGGACACCCGTATAAGAAGCCTATTGGAATCAAGGGTTAGAAGTATTACCTAGTATCAGGTGACTTGGAAAGGAAACCTCAATTTTTACAGTTGATTTACTGTAGCCATCGGTAACTTTGGAAAGCCAAAAGAAAAACAACACAAACAGCTCAGTGCCAAGCAGTGGTAAGGGTAGAGGAAAAAATTAACCTAGTAATGATCTACATATACTGTCAAGGACAAAGTCTACATTAATAATTTATTACTTGCTAATAAAGTGCCTTCAGATCAACTCCAAGCCTTCTAGTAGGATCTCTCTGAGAATATTGGAGAGTGCAACCGAGAGCATACCATGAAGTAAAAGAAATGGAGTTATAAAAAAAGGAAAGTGTAGTTGAAATCGTGGCTTAAAATATAATGAATAAACTGTATAACGAATTCGAGAAAGAAAAAAGAAAAAAACAAGAACAATGATTGTAACTTGTAATAGTAGAGAAGACCTGCATTTATGTCCTATGATGCATTCGCTTGCAGATCAAGAGAACACCACCGGATAACCAAGTTGAGGGTATTACCATGCAATGGTGTTGAAGAGCAGTTCAAGTTGCAAAGCCATAGCGGTCGTGCCTAGTTGTAGAGAAGAAGGAACTCAGGGTTTTCGAGCAAATGAGTGAGCTGAGTGAGGGTAGGGTAGGGTGTCATTACTCTAATCACTCTAGGATGCCTCACGACTGTTAGATCTAAGTTTTTTCCATCAATGTTCAAGATCACTCTAGATGGCCACCCTTTCCACCGAAGGATGTGATGTTCGAGACTATCCAGAAGTTTCGACAGAGTCACGTTAACTATGGAGTTACCGACTGAGGAGGTGAACTCCAATCAGCAGTGGTAGAAGTAGAAAGTCTGAGGCCACATTAATTAAGTAGTCACACCTTCATAAAGACTTAGATCTCCATACTATGAAGAATTAAAGTTTCAAAATAAATATATTACCATACGGGTAATTGATAAGATCATCAGCATGTCTCTATAATGTAATAAAGTTGTAAGGTTATACAAGGCATAGGGATGCACATGTGCTAAATTGTAACTCACAGCCATGTATTATGTAATGTGATGCGTATAGGGTGATATGAATAATCCTATATATATATATATATATATTACTTATTTTTTTATTTTGATTGCCATGTGTATAAATGTTACCATGTGTATGAAATGTTTTTATGGTTTGAACATGTGTATGAAATGTTTTTATGGTTTGAATGTCACACTATGGTTTATGATTGAAAGTATTTTTATTATGGTTTATGATTAAAAGTATTTTTATTTCCAAATTTATTAAAAAGTGTAGATGATTTTTTTTTTGTGAAATATATTTTTCATTTTATTAAATAGTAAAAGTGATTTTTTTTATGTGAGATATATATATATATATATATATTTAATCGTAACGAATAATGGATTTTATTTATATGAGAAAAGGAATATGGGTATTTGCCGCGGCGACCCCTATTACATAGTTGTTATCCTTCTTATGCTGCTTTTGGGATATGACATTTTCAAGGATTTTGGAAGGTACTTTCCCCATTTACAATGAATATCCCTTTCATGAGGGAGCAGCCTTTGTTCGCCATCCCATCTGCTTCACTGTTAGAGTTTCTAAGGATGTGGTAAAACTTGTACGAGTCAAAGTCAAGTAAGACTCTCTTCAATCTGCCCAAGGTTTTGTTGAGACCAGCATTTATGAAAAGGTCCTCTTTGATTAATTTTTTGATTAAAATCTCAGTCTCCAAAGACTTGGAGGTTTTTGGCGCCTTTCTCTCTAGCAAGAAGATAGGATTTGAGCAACCCAAGGATCTCATCTTGATTGTTAGTTTTCAGCCCTAGACCCCAGCAGAAAGTGTCTCTATGTGACCCTTCCTTGGAATAGATGACCCCACCAGCACCTGTAGCACCGGGATTCCCTTTGGACGCCCCATCAAAGAATATAGTGGTTAGGTTTTGAGCCCTCCACCAATTTTGGAAGATGTCATCTGGAACTCTTTTACGCCAGTCCGGATTAGTTTTTTGAGGAGTGAGGAGGTACTTACGAGGATGTGGCTCTAGGGCTAACCACCTCTTTTCTTCTGGCGTGAGTAGGGGGTCTTCTTTATAATACTGCTGTTGCGCTGCTTCCAAAAGGAGAGACTTGGCCTTCGCAGCAACCTGAGTCGGGGACTGCTGCAAATCTTTGAAGATCTGCTGGTTACGAGTTAGCCACAACTGCCAACACACAAATTTGGGGAGAGCTATCCAAACTTTGCGCTAGAAAGACTTGGGAGGGATACGTTGAGGATAGCAGGTACTCCATATGGCAAAGAGATCCGAGACAGAGATCTGAGATGGGAGAGAGATCTGAAATGCTTGAAGTAGAAGTCCCCACACCTCTTTGGCAAAGAGACAGTCCAGGAAAAGATGTTGGGTAGTTTCAAGATTACATTTGCAAAGCACGCATCTGTGAGGCCCTTCGATCTTCCTTTTTACTAGATTATCTCCTGTTAAAAGTTTGTTGTGTGCCAAGGTCCAGAAGAAAAAATTGATTTTTGGAAGAGCTAACGATTCCCAAACAAGTTTCCAGAAGGAGGAAGTTTGATTGCTGTTCTTATTGCCCTGAAGAGCTCTATAGCCCTCTGCTGTTGTAAAGACACCTGTCTGGCCCCATCCCCAACCGTCCTTCAGAGATCTGTTGACCGGAGCGGCATCTTCAAGCAGATCCTCGAGCAGGTTCTGTTGAACGGATAAACGAGCAGGGACTCTGTGAAAGTCCCATCCTACCCAATCACCACGATTGTCCCAATTTGACAGCTCGTAGATGCTGTTCACTCCTGCTCTTTCCAACCAATTTCTGAGATCAGCAATTTCATCGTTCTCTGCCAGAGGATCACACCCCATAATGTGATCGTTCCACAGATGAGTGCGCTTGCCGTTACTTGGAATTCTGTACATGTGATTTTTGAAAAATTTGCTACTTTTGCAGCAGAGCCTCCAAACCTGCGTGCAATTAACAGAGCTGTCCAATCGCATGTGCCTGAGAGCTTCATTGTCTGCGTATTTTGACCATAATGTAACACACACAGGATGAGAGGGGCCGTGGATCATCTTCCACAATATCTTTCCTCCCAGCGCTGTGTTTACAAGGGAAGGATCCCAGATTTGCAGCCCACCCTCATCGATCGGCCTCTTAACCATATCCCAGTTAACCAAATGTATTTTTTTGTCATTGCCTTTCCCACCTTGCCATAAGAAATTCCTAAGGAGAGTAGAGATCTGCTCCATTACATTTTTTGGTGCCAGAAGAAAAGCTGCTTGATATATAGGAAGAGCTGATAGCTGAGATTTGATAAGGATAGTTTTGCCGCCTTTTGTTAACCAGTAGCCTCCCCATGCAGTGATATTAGATTTGATTTTGTTGATGATGTCGTTCCAAAGGGACCTCTTGTTTACTCCAGAGGAGATAGGAAGTCCCAGATACTTGAACCTGTCCCATTACGCATGTCCTTTGAATCCGAGAAGCTTTGAGATGTTAGATATCTCTTGCTGGTCAGTGTTCCAACTGAAGATTTCACTTTTGCTCTCATTAACAAGAGCACCAGAAACCCTGCAATAACTTCTCAGAACAGAGTCGAAGGCTTTCGCAATTCTGGAGGAAGCACCACCCAGGAGCAGGGAATCATCCGCAAAGAGAGCGTGGTTCAGAGGGGCTGATCCATTGGAGGGTTTGAGGCCCAGGAGGGAGCCATCGACTCTTTCAGCTGAGAGTTTTCTACTGAGGGAATCCGCCATAAGGATGTACAGGCAGGGGGAGAGAGGGCATCCCTTCCTGATACCTCTCTGCGCTTGGAAGAAATTGGTTGGACGACCGTTGATAAGGGGAGCAATCCACGGGGAATCAATACAGGCTTTTATGAGCTGGACAAACTGCTGAGAGAAGCCAAAAGAGAGCAGAAATTTGCAAAGGAACAAGCGATTTACTCTATCGAAAGCGTTCGCCATATCGAGTTTTATCAACATACCTTTCTCCCCACGCTGTTTTCTTGAATGGATGGTCTCCTGGACTTGAATAACGTTATCCATTATGTGCCTGCCTTCCACGAATCTGCCTTGAGTACTAGATATCAATATTTTGAGCAGGGGCTTGATTCGGTTTGCCAAGAGTTTGGCTATAATTTTGTAAGATGCATTACACAGCGAAATAGGCCTAAATCTTGCAAATGAATCTGGATTGGTTTCCTTGGGAATTAAAGCAAGGTAGGTGGAATTGGTTCCTCCACCTATCTTAGCTCTTTTCATGAAGCCTCTTATCATTTTAAGGAGATAAGCTTTGATAATTTCCCAACAAGATTTGTAAAAATGAATTGTAAATCCATCAGGCCCAGGGGCCTTGTCGGATTCCATGGACCAGATAACATTGATAATTTCCTCCTCAGAGATGGGACTGCAAAGAGCTGTATTATCTTCAGGGTTGACAAGTGAAGGAATGTTAGAGAGGAAGTCAGCTGCTTCCTCGTCATTGCCTTGGATTCCATTGTTGAATAGATTCCTGAAATGTGTTTCAGCAACGTCTTTAACCTGGTGGTATCCTTTGCAGATTTGGCCCTCCGAAGTTTTGATTTCAGCTATATGATTCCTGGACAGTCTAGATCTGTATTGTCGGTGGAAAAAAGTGGTGTTCCGATCACCAGCCTTTAGCCACAGGCTTCTGGATTTTAGCCTCCAGTATTCTTCTTCAACTCGAAAGGATTGGTAAGTGGATCGTTGAGCTTTTACTTCCTTTTCCAAGAGCTCTTCTCAGATGTCTTTATTTTCCATTTTTGTTTGCAGGGAATGCAACATCTGAACTGCCTCTTTTCTTTGGTTAGTTGGAGTGAGTTCTGGCTTTTTTATCCATTCCTTCAACGCATGTTTTGTGGCCTTCAACTTTTGTTCCCAGACATAGCTAGAGGAGCCTGAGAAGGGTTTAGCCCAAGCAGCTTTCACAATCTCCATGAAGCCCACTCTATCGGTCCAAAGAGGACTGAAGCGGAAAGGAATGGGACCCAGATCTTCTTCATCTTCCAGGAGGAGCTGAATTGGCTTGTGGTCTGAGGTCACTTTGGGAATAATTTTTGTGGTGATGATCTTTTTATTTATCATTAGGGCGCTTTGAACCAGAAATCGATCCAGGCGGGCAGAAATGTGATCCGCCCCAACCCGGTTATTTGACCATGTGAAAAGCCCGTGAACTGGTATGAAGTCTAAGAGATCCCAGCTCAGGGAGAGCTGCTCCACCGTGGCCAGCATGGAATCTCTCGAGCAGGAGCCGCCCCTCTTCTCTTTTGATTTCAAAACTATATTAAGATCTCCCGCTATGATAATGTTGCTAGGGGAGTTCTGCTCTAAAAAAATTGAGAGAGAGGACCAGCATTCTCTTTTTTCAGAGTAATTAACAGGAACATAGAGATTGAATAGGGAGAAGGTCAACTTACTGGCTTTATGCATCAGTTCCGTGAAGATCCAATGCTGGGATTCTTGAAATTTGTGGAGCTGGAAGGAGCTTTCTAACCACAGAGTTTCCAACCCTCCGGATGTGCCCCTGGTGCTGACTGCCTTGCCTGTACTTTTATTCCACTTTGACTTACTGATATCTAGAAGGGCTTGCCCTTCAATTTTAGTCTCTTGGAGCATAAGGATGTCTGAGGGTTCTGTTTTCAATAGGTCCTTGACTGCTTCTATTTTAGCGGGATTCCCCAATCCTCTTCAGTTCCAAGAGACAAGCTTTATTATTTACTTAGAGGAGGGTTGGGACCTCCCTTGGAGGGCCTCAGTCTGGTATTTCGACCAATGGACATTTCTATTGTGGCCTGACTTCCTTGAGTTTTGAGTCTTTCGGCCTCTTCTTCTCTCATTTCTTTGTGGGATTTCCTTCCAGCCCTTTTAGATGGGCGCTCATAGGTTTCATCCTCTCAGGATCTGGAGCTTTCTATTGCTTTTTTCCTTGTGACTTCTTCATATGAGGGATTGGATGGACTGCCTTGGGTGACTTCGGTCTGCATAGCTTTCCCTACTTCTTTGCTTGGGGGGGTGCTTTCTGCCTGTGCCAGATTTTCCTGGTCTGAGACTGCTGGATTGATCTAAGTGCTTGTTGTTCCCTTAGGGTTTGCTTCATCTTCATGGTTGGGCTTGGAACTGCTTGGAATCCCGGACGCATTACCTTTGCTGGCACCTTTTTTTGGGTGAGTTTTTTTCTAAACTAGAGTCCATTGATTCCCATTTTGCTTGTCTGAGTGCTCTTCAGCCTTTTTCTTACAATGCTTGGCGAAGTGTCCATGCCCATGACAATGTCTACATTTGAAGGGGATCTGCTCGTAGTCCAATTCCTGAACATGCGTCCATCCAGCGACAGTGAGCTTAATTGCTTCTGGTAACCCCTCCTCTAGGTCAACTTCCACGCAAATGCGAGCACATGAGTACTGATCTTTTCTTGCTGCTTGGTCTATGTATTTACCCAGCATGTTTCCGATGATCTCGAGATATTTTTGGTTCCAGCAGTGGAGAGGTAGATGTGGGAGCCTCACCCATACAGGGACATTAGAAGGGACATCCTGGGTAGGGTCAAAGTATGGGGACCATTTGTTCAGATACAATCCCTGAGGTCCCATGAAATATGGACCATTTCTGAATATTAAGCTTCTGTCTTTCGAGTTTTTGAACACAAAGACAAAGAATCCTTTGCCAACAAAGTAGCTTTTGACCCCCTCCTTGGTCAGAGGTTTCCAGTTTCTTTGTGTCCAGTCTTCTACTGACTTGGGAGAAGGCCATAGGCCAGTGAACTGGCCTATGAGGCCTCTCTCAGCTAGATTCAAAGCTACTTTGCACGTCTCTTCTTCAGGAAGGGCCACTGAGGGGATCGTTTCCATCTTTTTGATGAACTTCTGAAGAATCACCGAAGGGGCTCGCTTCGGACCAACAACAACCATAGCACGGAATGCAAGCACTTCAGGAGGCGGATCGGAGAGCGGGGCAGTGCCCCCGCTGGACTCCATGGTCGGAGAGGAACGCCACAGGACTGAGCGCATGAGCGCAGCAGCCACAGGGGCGCACGAAGGAGCGCCCTGCAACTCTACAACAAACAGCACGCAGAGAACCCAGAAGCTTTCGAACAAAGGGAAATAGATGCCCCAGCGACAGCTCCAGGGTCAGGGGGACTGAGCGCCACCGAGAAGGGACAATGTGCCACGCGTTGGGCCCAAAAGAACTCGTTGAAGCCGACCCAAGCGCCGCATCGACTCAATGCGCCGCTGCCACCAAGGAATGTGCCGCAGAACAACACCGGAACAGAAGAACCGCACACGTAAGGAAAGATGTGGAGTCTCCAAGGCCGGAGGGCCGAGATGTCGTAGGCCACCGGCATACAGGGAGAACCATGTGAGTGAGCTAGAAAGGAAAAAAAAATGTGAGATATATTTTTCATTATGTATTGAATTTAATTTTAAATTTATTAATAAATTATTCACTATCTTATACCATAATAATTTTGATATTTATAATTTATTAGTTTAGATTTATTTTAAAATTTGTATATATATATATATTTCAAAATTAAATTAATTTATACTTAATGGGGTTTATATTTCTATGGGTATATACATATATTTTAATGAAAAAGAAAATGGTATTTTCTTCTTTTGTAGGGAATATTTGAATGAAAAGGTTGCTTAACTACGAGCCACAAAAAAATTTAATTAATTTATATTCAATTCTATAAATTTTTATAATATATAATTAAAAGTCATATAAAAACTTACTATATTAAATTAATGAACATATAATTAAAAATAAAATATCATTTATATGTGGAATTGTTAAATATTTAATATTAATATTAGCTTTCTATGGGGTCTTGGATACACTGTGTGTTCAGGTGCTCTCTTAAGGCACTCCTTGATGTGAAAGTCATCGGTTCAATTCCTCGTCAACTTCCATTTTATGATATAAATGAAAATTCAATTCCTTGAGAGCTTAATTATTCATGTAAATCATCAGATTTAAAGTTCAGATCCCCACCTAGTTCAATAAAAATTAAAAAAAATTGGGCTCTCTTATATTAAAAACTGCCAAAATTTTATATGTTGGACATGTTGAAGATATAATTCTTGCCAAGCTTACAAAAAAAAAAATATTAATATTAGCTAAAAATAAATTTCCATTTTATGATATAAATTGAATTTACCAATTCAAGCACACGAGGAGAGCTTAATTGTTCATGTAAATCATCAAATTCAAAGTAGTTCAATAAATAAAAAAAGGAATAAAAAAAAAATTGGGCTCTCTTATCTTAAAAACTGCCAAAATTTTATAAACACCATATCATTAAAGTTTCAGAAATAAAAAAATATCATAACTATTATACAACTTAAAAAGCTAAATTTTTTGCATTTTAACATAAATTCATATGCTTAAAATCTTCCCCAAAAAATTATATAGTTTATGAGCCAATGTATTTTTATTTCCAAATTTATTAAATAGTTAAGATAAATTTATGTCCTTAAAATCTTAAGGAAGTACCATAAAGATTTCAATCTCCATAAAAATTTACAATTGAAAATATTTTTATTTCCATTTTTTTATGTTAGATATATTTTTCATTATGTATTGAATATAATTTTAAATTTACTAATAATTTATTAATTATCTTATCCTATAATAATTTTGATATGTATCATTTATTAGTTTATATATATATATATTAAATTAATTTATACTCAAAGGGATTTATAATTTCTATTTTTCTGCATGTATATATTTTGACGAAAATTAAAATGATATTTTCTTTTTTTATATGGAATACTTGAATGATAGATTCTTAGTTACCAACCACAAAATGAATAAATTTATTTATATTCGACCTTATAACTTTTCATAATATATAATTAAAAATCATATAAAAACTTACTAAATTTAATTAATAAACATATAATTATAAACAAGAATGTTTTTATATGTGCAAATTTTAAATATATATGTATATATAATATTAATATTAACTAAAAATTAATTTTTATTTTATGATATAAATTGAATTTACTAATTCAAGTACATTAGAAGAGCTCAATTGGTTATGTAAATTATTAGATTTAAAGTTTCAACGTGGTACAAACTAACATAAAAAAGAAAAAGAAAAAGAAAATTAATTGAGTGATTGATATTTGTAACTATTATATTTCATAACTTCATATTTAAATTATGTAACTATATACACAAAATTATGAAAGTTGCACCAAGGGGAGCACTCTATAACTATACTAGGGAAATCAGTAACTTGGAGTTGACACATGTCCCTTCTAAAATAAAAATGAAATATTGTATAAATTAAAACAACTTCGACTCTAATGGAAAATAAAAATGAATATATATTTTTTGTTATTTTTAATTATAGTATAATGTCAATGATACCACTCTCATTCTTGTTGGTGGTTGATATTGCAGCCTACTATGACGAACACATTTTATTCTCAATCTCAACCATAAATAATATTAAAGTTGTATGTCCATGTGAAGCAACATAATTTTATATTAGTTTTCTATAAAACCAAAGTAGATAAAATAAAAAAAATAATCTCCTTTTCTTTTCTTTTTTCTTTTTTTTTTACTTTCGAGAGAAAGAGATGTCATTCTTTAATTTTCAAAAACATTTTAATACATGACTAAACTAAACTATTAAAATATACATGCTAATTAATTTATTTCAATATCAATTTCATATACATATATAGAAGGAAAAATATATTTTAATGTTGACAACATAATAAAACATTCCAATGTTCAAAGACAAAGCATAATTGAAAGTAAAAAAAATCATTGGGAAATGTGTAATTATTTCAATTCTTGACATAAATTTAATATGTGGCATTTAAAAAATATTAATAATGATAAACAATTTCATTGTAAATTATAAATAAAATATTTCACTATGTAGTGTTAAGTAATTTTTCATTATTGAAGTGTATTTAAAAATATGTGAATAACAAAAAAAAATTCAAAATTGACAATGTGATCCATAAATAAAATATTTCTATGTCAACTATATATATATTTATGTAGAAAGACATGTATATTTTGAAATTTGTCTTCTAAAATTTCAATTTAACCATTAGTAATTATTGGGTAGATAGCTTTACAGGCTCTCTTAGTTTCCTCTATCCACTCAGCACCAACTAGTTGGAAACTAATGCATAAATAGCTTTACATGAACTTACATCTAAGGTAAATTTTCTCTTTAACACATCTCTATGTTTGGTGGTTCTTACATTGTTTTCCATCTCCTAGAAAGTTTTTGTTGCTTTCCGTTTCCAATAAGAAAGCAGAGAACCATTTCACCTTGTCTAATGGTGTCTCTTTGTTCGGAAATTATGACTTCCAAAAAGTTAAGAATTTGTGACTTATTTTCACCTTAATAAGCATACACAATAGTAATTGTTTAATAGAAAGAATATTTCTACCATTTGTTTGGAAATTATGGAAATTTGGTCGAAGCATCACTCAATATCATCTAGTTGGCACCTTTTAAAAAGTTAATACTTTGGATGCTAATTATAACAAAGGTTGAAGCATCATGGACACAAGAAGATGAAAGAATTTGATATATGATGAAATTAGTATATTATAGTGAACATCAACATCATGTTCCATGCTTTAATTTTATTTTTGTGAATTACAAAAAAGAATAGAAGTATTAATTTTGAAAATTATTTAAAACTGGAAGCTATTTAGGCTCTGAAAGATAATTTTTCAAACACCCTCCAAATGATAAACTAATGTAGAATAGAAAATTTCCTTTTAACCTAATTATTAATATATTATTTATATTTAATAACAGGTAATTATTGGCAAATGTTGGTGGATGTAGTTTGTTCAAGGTGTTGAATCCTTCATGGTTAATCCACTTATGCCCATATCTGAGTGCCACTATTCATGAAGAAGCAATGTTGGCACTAGGAGCTCTTGCATATGCAACATGTGCAGATTTTATAAATACCAGGTAACAGAACTAGATGTGGAAGTCATTAATAATTAGTGGAACATTTTAATTATTAGTGTAAGGTTGCTTCTGACGAGGAAGCACCCCATCTTATCCGAGGGAAACTAAATCGTTTTAACAAGAACTGGTTTTAGTTGTTGAAGCCAAATTCATTTTTTTCCTTTTGATTCCCTTCCTAGTTACAGTGATTTAGAGATGGGGTCTCCTATGCTAGGGACACTAACGTTCCCTTGTCCCTTATGAGGCCCCCTAAAATTTCGGGGGGTGTCTCCATATGACTCTTAAGTGTGCTTCCCAGCTCCTGCATCCCCATATTCTAGAAATTTGGTGGAACATTAGAATTATAAATGTAAGGTTACTTTTCATGAAGAACCATCCCCTCTTAGCTCTAGGGTATTGAGGCTTTTTAAACAAGAATTGGTTTAAATTGTTCAAGACAATTTCTCCTTTTTCCATTCCAGTCCCTTCCTACATGTGCATAAACTCATATGCTAGCATTTATGGCTTAATGAGAACGGTAATTCCCTTGTATTATTTTCATTATATTGTTGTAGCTCTCTTTTCTCCATCATGTACTCATTTTCCCTTGAAGTAATATATGATGCATCTCAGGATTCTATCAAATTTTAATTAGTTATCACTTTTAAAAACCTTGAAATAGTGGACTACAAATTGCTATATTCAATACCAAACAGATATTAATTTATTTAGCACATGGTCAAGTGATTAAAGCACTTTATGTGCTCATACCTGGGTTCAAAACCCAGAAGACATGTTGTCACACTAATGTTTCCCACATACTTAACGTGTGCATCCATGGTTAGTAGAAGTCCAAGTGACATGGATGGCCTAAGGATGTAGATTATCTCAACGAATGATGTCAGGTCCAAGAATCCTGTGGAATTTATAGAATAGATACTTCTTAGTCATGGAATTTGAGCCAAAGGAAGATCCAATAGTTAACAAAGGGCTATTTAACAACAAAGGAAAAAGATTGTGCCTATGACTAAAATCCCATGAATGATAATAAGTTAATAACACATTAATCTAAACTTTGCATACTTCATTTTATACTTTTTAAACTCCTTATCCAAAACCAAACCTAATCATAGTTGTAGAACTAATTAGGGGAAATCCTTGGTTTTCCCCTGCAAGATTACCAATTCAAAACCCTAATAGGTTACCAATAGGGTGTTGGTTCAAAACTCATTGGCTAGGTAGATCAAATGTCAAGACATGCACTTTAGTTCAATTCTCATCACATACCTATACAGTTCTATCCAAAATGACCTAAAAGCATAAAAATAAAAACTATGTAGGATTCAAAGAAACATTTACAGAGTTTTAATTCAAATTTCTATATTCTCATACCACACTTCTCTTAATCTATAAAACAATATGATATGTCCCAAAGTATGGCAAGCAGCATGTGAATGATGAAACCCCATACATCAAACTTTTAGATGCCTCAATGCAATCCACTTTTACCTCCTAGCAAATAGACAGAGTTGTAGCACTAATCAAATCTCCAAAGCCTCAGTGAGGCCATGCCAAATCAACTATTCAAAAGCCTATCCAGTTTGTTGATTGTACTTTTCCTTGTGGAACTCCCATGTTTTGGATATTGAAATATTTTTGTTACTATTAGAAGTGGGTATGATATTTTTTTTTAACAGTTAGAACTTAAAATGGATTTGAAATAGATTAAGGCTTTTAATTCCCTCGTGTTTAGTAATATTGGTGGTTGTCCCCACATCTTATAAAAAATGATTACCTACTATTGTAAAACGCTGAAATACTCATAGTTTAAGTACGATTTCCTACCAAAAAAGGACCCCAAAAACCTATTAGGTACTAATGGACCATTATAAAATTAATAGTCAGAGTAGCCATTTCCTACAAATAAATGACTAAAAGTGTTGATCTGCCAAACAAGGATTTATTCTCCAAAAGTGCATGACACGATGCATGGATTTTTAGTGAGGCATAGGTTCTTATTTTTTAATTTTATTTTTGTTGTTTCAACTATAAATGAATGGTAAATAAGAATTCATGTCCTGCTTTAACTCCCTTTTCACCTTTATAGGACCATTTTTAAAATACATTCAGACCAATTGAAAATGGGTGTTTTGTCCTAGTGCGTAAGACATAAGTTAAAATGAATGACCTCAATCCACTATGGAAACCATTGAATTTGAGCATACAACAGATTGGGAGTAAGGTAAGTACTTTTTTCTCTTTGCATAACATTGTAGTGTCAATTTGCTGCTTTAATTTTCATAAAAATAGTTTTTCCTAACTACTTCTATGTCTTGCAAGATAACACGTTAATGATTGAGTGCTACAATTTCAACAATAGTGGGAATCATGAATTGATTGGGTAAATTCAATTAAAGTGGATGTGTCACTTCATTTTTCACAATTACTTTACCATTATTCATGAGTCTTTACAATACAACTGAGTTCTTTACTCTCTTTGTATCTTCTGTAAAAGGATGCAAAAATAAATGGGTGACATTGAGAAGCTTTATATAAGCAGGGGTGGAGAAAAATTATATTTACCTATAGGAAGTAGTAATCATCATAACAAGGTATGAATGCAAATGCGATATCCATAAGTTTAGATTCTCAATGGATTTTCAAAGTTTATTATTACAAAGTCAACTCGTGAGTTCTTTACATATTTATGTCGCCTTGATTATTTCCTTTCAGATATTAGAGGGGCAATTATTTGTAGAGAAGTTCTCAACAAGTACAAAACGTAGTTTCTTGGACTAGATTGCCAATGGATACAAGTTAAACTTCATGGTGGCTATAGATTTTACAGGTATTTATATATATCTTTTTGCACTTAATTAAGCTTTTAAAGTTTTTTTTTTTTTAATCTGCATCAATTATTGAAAATATTTATTCCTTGACTATAGATTCAAATGGGAATCCATTGTTAGCAAATTATTTGCACTATATTGGCCCTTCGATTCGGTTTAATGCATATCAGCGAGTGAGAACTTACTTCATTTTTTGAAATTTTTTTGATAAAATGGAAAATTTTCCTTATTATTTAGCATTCATTTGTTGGATTCCTTCCCATGGGATGGACTTAGCAGTAATCAAAATAGATATTGAATCATATATTCATATCAATGACATGAAATTTGGTCAATTGGTGAAGTTCTGGAGTTTTATGAAACTAACAAAAAGTTTCCTACATGGGGTTTTGGAGGTAGACCAATAGAATGTGGGCCAATTTCTCATTCTTTCAATTTGAAAGGAAGTGGTAGCTATGTTGAGGTGAGGGATTATACTTTTATTTTTTCATGTATGGTGTGCCTTTTCATTTGTAATTGTGACATACCCAATACCCTCAGTGCACTATGAGGATATGGGGTACTCTTTATTCCACCCAAATTGACACTAATTTTTGCTCAGTTACCATATCTCATTTTTCTAGTATTAACTACCATATCGAGGTATGAAAGTACATACGTAAGAAGCATAGTGAAACCATTTAATTATCCATAAGATCATAATTTATCAATGTCAGTCCCCAGATAATACAAGCAGTCAGAACTGAACAAACTAGAAATTAATTCAATCAATGACAGAAACCATAATATTTCAGTGTTAATACAGCACAATGCATAGTTATATTCATTAACACTTATCTGTTAAGAAATTTTTCACCCATTAGCTACAGAAAAGGGATGTTTCACCCTACCGTGTGCTTTCTATCTCACCAGTGCTCTTTGCAATAGAGGACGCCCTTGTGTTGAGGCTATGAATTCACAAGGGAAAACTCTTCCAATGGTTGGTTCTAATATCTCTTCTCACAGTGCAATTTCCCAAGCTAATATTTATTAGTGTGCAATTTCTCAAGATTTTTCAAACAACCTTTCTCTCCATTGATAATCATTCTTCATGGGACAAACTTGTACAACACATGATACGAAAGCCCATTATTCCATATGACGTCTATTTATGGGCATCAAGCTCTATATTTTTTGTTACTATTCCTATTATTTTCTCATTTATATTTCTAACTTCTATATTTATCAAATTTTTCTTTATTTTCTAGATTACATGCAGGGAATGGTTCTAAAGGGGTTTATTCAAATTCATTCTCTCTAATTTATTCTTCAATGTATCTAGATAATTCTTCAATCTTCATTTTCTCCAATCGTTCTACAATTGATAAAGTATCATCACTTTCACTAGAATCATCCCACAATTCACTTAGGGAATACTTGTTTTGTAAAGGATCACTCAGTTGTTCCTCAAAATAATTCTCATCATTAACCTTCCATTAGGGATTGGCATCTTCTACTTCCAATCTATCATAAATTATCATTGTATATCTTCCAATGCCTCTCTTCTCTTTAAACATACCTCTAGTTCATCTTTCTCCTTTGCATACTGAGGCACACCATCTTTCTCTCTCTCTCCATGCTACTTCCTAGTATTTCCTATCTCCTTTTCTTCAAAATATACAATTGTAGCTTCCAAATTGTTTCACATAATAAATTCTTGAATTCATATCCCCCTATCATAGCTTTCTTTCACACCTTTAGATCCTTTTTAATGCTCTATTTCATCTTCCCTTCCTCTTTCATCAATACCCCTTTCGAAGGGCTTATGTTTCCATTATGCTTGATATCATCTGCATCAACCCTTTCTACAAAACCAAAATCTTATTCTATAATAGGATTCCTTTGAGAAATATTCCTCTTAGCCTCATCTTAAAATACCACTCATTCGTGCTAAAAGAGGTCGACTATAATTAATAGCAAACTCTACAATGTAGCCCTCCTTAACTTGTTGAAACTAATAATCTATTGCATACACCCGCTAGTTATCTAATATACTGAGCCTTTCAGGTATTTCTTGACAAAAAATTATAGTTCCTTACTTTGTGTTTAAATTATGTCTGTAAGAGGAACCTATTGTGTTATTACTACTTGCCTTTTTTTTTACTCATGTGATAAGATAAGAAATTAAAAAAAAAAAATCACACACACACACACACACACATATATATAGACACACACACACATGTCATTCCACCATTCAAGATTCATTTCTAGGTTTTGTGTTTCTCTTCGTGCAAATTCAGTGTCCTTTTTGGCAATCCAATCTTGTATCTCCCATCATTAGGGCTTCCACAACATGTACCTTATTTTCCCTTGAAAATCTATGTTCTATTTCAACAATATAGCCAATTATGGGCATTATTATTAGAAAACCCTAGGTTTGGAAGTTAAGCCAACAATAATCCATTATTGGAAACACTTTCAATACCCTATTCAAAAGACCTTACCATGTTGAGGAGTAAGGTCTCGCTCAAGGAAATAACAAATATTACAGAGACAAGCAAATTATTAAAAAAACAATATTTTGTAACTTAACAATAAATAATTCACACATAAGAGATAATCAATATATGATAGGGGAAATCACATTACATTAATTTAAGTTACAATCCATAAAATAAGACATACAATCTCCTTATGTATCTGACATTAACCATAGGGGACTTCAAGCTTTGATTTCTTCTTCTTCCATACAAAATATTAACATACAATATCCAACCTTAACATGTACTTAGTTCTAATTCTCTTCATCTCATTCAAATATACCATGAAGTTGTTACATTACAATTCCAATTAGTTACAATTCCAATTAGTTACAACCATCACTGGTCTAAGGGTGTGTTAACATGGACTTTGCATGAAAATATAGTGCCAAATTTTAGAGACCTTTATAATTTAGAACTTAAAAGTAAAATAAATACACCACATATTATCCTTCTCAAAGAATGTAGTCTTTCCCCCATTTAGAGTATTACCAGGTAGGTAATGTACAAGCACAAGATAACAAACATGAAAGATAAGAGACTTCTTACGATTACTTCAAATGCTAATGAAATTCACTTACAAATTAAGTGTGGGTGACATAAAGATTCTATTCTTTTGGAGAAATGAGGATCTCAACTTTTGGAACATTAATACGATAGAAAATATCATCACATCTTAATTTAAGGACTATTAATTTGTGGTGTGATAAAAAAATAAAGGGAAATAGAAAATTAAGACTTTGTAAAGGAATCATTAATACAAATATAGAGGATCAAAATATCTTTCTGTTATAGCTAGCTTAAAGAGGTAACCAATATTATTAAACTAAGAATCAATTCTCACAAGCTCCTTAGCGAAACAAGAAGTTGGACAATTTCTAAGATATCTAAAGATGAAAGAATTTGTCAGCTTTATAATACTAAGAAGGTTAAGGATGAAAAACACTCTCCTAAAATGTCTTTCATATGCCCATATCAAATCTTAATTTAAAAACTATCTTTGTAACAACACCAACCTCACTAAACTATAAAAAGCTATAAAAACTTCTTTACAATTTTTTACAATATAAAAATAAAATTTGAAAGAAAATATATTAATTCCTTCACATTTTTCTTTATTTATTTAAAATTGATTTCAGTGAATAGTGACAATGATAAAGGATTACTAAAAATAAAACGATCCTTTAAAAAATGAAAAGTTTTTGTCAAACATATAAGATATCAATTTGATTTGGATTATTTGCATAGAAAAACCCTTTTATTTAAAGTTATAACCCAGGTATTAAAAACTAGCATGTTTATTAGAGATCTGTATAGTTCACTTCACTTTTTAAAAAACATTAAAATTAGAATTCCTTTTTCATATTGATGTAGATAAAATGTAAAATTATCATAATTAGACATAGACTTTGATTAGATATTCAACTTGATTCTTAGAGTTAAAAAAAACAAATAATCTTCCTTTACACATTATCTTCAAAAAGTGATTGTATTAATTTTTATTAATTTAAAAAAGAATGGTAGAACATGGGGAAGAATAAAAAACATGAAGTGTAGATAGCAAAAGGATATTAAAATATAAAGTGTTTGAAGAAATTTTGGGAAGAATAAATGACATTTTTGATCGAGTTTGAAATGGAGTTGTCTTTAGTGTGATTTTTTGAAGTTTTACGTGTCGGAATCTGGTAAAAAATTTTGAGGTAAAATTTTGGTTTTTGTTATTCAAATTGGTTTTGGACTCTATATATGGATTCAGCACCCTCAAAAACCTCTAGAGCACTTTAATTATGCAACATTAGCAATCAAACTTCTCTTTTCAATAAATTCCTGCGAGAATTTAGAGAAATTACACCGTAAAAGGTCACCGTAAAAACCTTCAAAAAGTCGCACTAAAAACTACTCAGTTTAAACTTGCATGTAATTAAATGTTTCCATATTCTCAAGAAAAAGAAATTAAATATTTCCATATTTCATTTAATTTAATATAATGGAGTCATTATTTTATTTCAGTGCTCCTTGAAATGACTAGGGAACCTCGTGTTGGCAGGGGCCGGAAAAAATTGCATTGCATTTTTCTATAGTGGGAATTGGAATACTTTCGCAAAAGCATCAACTTTCCAGTGTGTAAGATTGTACGAGGAGGGTCCACGATCATCGGTAAAACAAAAAAACAAAAAAAAAAAAGTGATTTTTAAGGCTTATAACTTTTAATTGGTAGGCTAGAATTTAACACTATTAAATTGGTTGGATATAGAATGCAAAGAAGAATATGGAAAAAGTTCAATTTTTTTTTTTTTTTTCCACTTATTTTAAATGATTAGTAGAATAATGTTTCTAGGTTGAGTGGACAATATAATTTTCAATGTGTATAATTTTCAAAGTATTCTAAATTTTGGGAAATTTGTATGGTTGTATAGAATTGTATTAGAGGTGAAATTAATTAAGTATAGTTGCATAATTCATGATGGTTCTTGTATAATGGATTGTAGTCATAATTGGATGAAAAAAGCAAGCAATGTTAATGATTGGAATTTATTTCCATTAAAAAGTTTAAATTTCTCGCTACTTCCACATCTTTGTTTATACTTACTATTAGTTTTCATTGAATTAAATTTCTACCTTTATATTTATCAACATTTCTTCATCTTTTGGTAGATTGCTTGTATGGGATGGTTCGAAAGGGGTTTACTCAAGTTCATCTTTTCTAGCTTCTTCAATGGATTTAGAGAATTCTTCAAATATACATTTCCACAAATAGTTTTGCAATCATTGAAGTATATATAATTTCAAAGGAATAGACCTCAACTTCACCTGGGGCATACTCACTATATAAAACATAAATTGCATGCTCCTATGAATTATTCTCATTTATAACCTTCCATTCAGATTTGACATCTTCTACTCTTATTCTAGATCAACTATCTCAACATATTCTTCTAGTGCCTCTCTTTCCTCCTTACACTCAATCATATCCTCTCTCTCTCTCTCTCTCCCTGGGTCCACTACTCTATTGCTACTACCTAACATGCCTTCTTCTCTTTTCCTCAAACTACCTAGCTATACATTCAAAACAAATTCATGTAAATACATTCAACATTCATATCACTCTACAATGGATTTCTTTTGCTCCTTTAGATCCCTTTTTTATTTCTTTATTTTAATGTTCTCTATTTAATATCTCATTCATATTTTTCCTTGTCTCCCTCAAAAGGGCCTATGTTTCCATTATGTCCAGTATCATTCACATCAACCCTTTCTCCATAAACAAAATATTAATCTACAATATAAGTGTTTCAAGTAACCTTCTTGATGGCTTTGCCTCAAAATCCCTATTTGTCATTTTGAAAGAGGTGTTATAATCAATAGCGATCTCTACTATGTAGGCCTCTTTATCTTGCTCAAACCAATAATCAATTGTAGTAATCTATAAGTTATCTAATAACTTGAGTGTTTCTTGAGCATTCATTAAACCTAGATTGTAGGTCCTCGATATAGGCATATTTTTTTAACTTTTATTTTATACTTGTCCTTTTATTTACTCCCACATTAAGCTAGGAAATCCAAAAAAGAAAATTTCATGTTTATTAAAATATATATATATATATATATATATATATATATATATATATATATATATATATATATATATATATATATATATATATCCACCATTTAGGGTCCATGTATAAGTTTCATATTTTTGTATCTGCAAAATTTATCTCCTTGGTAAATGAATCTCGTATCTCAAGTTATAAGCTTTTCCATGACATACCTTATTTTATCGTGCAATTTTTTTCTTTTCTTTTTTGGAAATATAACCAGTTACTAGCACTATTATTAAGAAGCCATGGGATCAACACTTGAGCCAACAATTATCCATTAGTGTCATCATTTTCAATACCCTACTAAAGGGTACAATCTCACATGAGGCACGTACAAATATTATAGAGACAAGTGCAAATTGCTAAGTGTAAAATAAAATATGTCATAACCTAACCATAAAACAAGCAAGCATTCACACAATCAAAATATGATAGGGGCAATTACATCACATTCATTTCCATTATAGTTCATAAAATAAGTCATATGACCCCTTGTGTCTCCTACAATACACATAAGGGACTTCAAGCTTTGATTTCTTTTTCCTCCATACAAATTCTTAAGATACAATAGCCAACCTTAACAAGTACCCAATCCTCACACGCATGAGCTCTTTCAAATATATAATACCACAAATTTGTTACATTACAATTAATAGTTATGATGCTCTAAAATGTGGCTCATTTTAATGTGTTAATGTATTGTTCTAAGGATATGATGACATGGACTTTGCATGCATAATTCAACTATTGTAAAATAAGGTGCGCTCAACATTTAGAAGTCTTTTATAATTTAGAATCTTAAAATTAAATTAATACACCCTAAATTTTCCCCATTTAGAGTATGGCTATGACTAGGTACCTATTGTACAAGCACAAGACAACTAACATTAAAGACAAAAGGCTTCCTTAGATTTCCTCAAACTTCAATCCAAGTCACTTATGATGTAAGAGGAGATGTCATAAATAAGTATTGGCTAAATCATTGGAAAATAGAGGAGGCCATATATAGAATATTGATACCATAAAAAATATTATCAAAATTAAATTAAGGACAAATTTTGTTGTGATAAAGAAATAGAAGAAAGGGGGAAATTAAGGCATTGTAAATATGTCATTAATTTTAATCTAGAAGATCAAAGCCTATCTAATATAATAGAAACGTGAGCTTTGATAAAAGCAAATATTTGTGTAAAGTAAGTCATTGGTTATCCTATGAGTACTAGCCATAACTAACCATTTTTTTTTTGTATTGAATAATGCAACTTGAGAAAACGTAATGGTTAAGGGCATGTATTTCCAATTAAAAAGTCATGTGTTCAAATCTAGAGAGGGTAGAGTAACTACACCTTCATAAATTTTATTAATGAAATGAAATGAAATTATTTTAACGTGCATGAGGCTAAAAATAGCCTATGGGACCCCTTGCTAAATAGATTATCCCAGGAGCTAGCTGCTAGAATGTCTGCATAACTTTCCCTGCCTTTATGTGTGGGATTAAACTCTTCGATATAGTACTTATTCTTTCTCCCTAGCTCCTTCTCCCAAGTATGTTTGTGGAACTTATCCATAACAAAAAAATTTATCTATTCACTATTTGTGGACACGTGCTCAAGCAAATACCCCATTTACTAAACCATTTGTTATTTTTCCGCATCTAGGTTTTCTTTATTTGGCACAATATGTCATTAAACACAACCTTAGGCCATCTACCCTCTTCCATTTTCTCAATTTTTTTCAAATACATTATAAATCACACCAAAACAATTGCTTAAATGGGATCAACCCCTATTTCACTTCACAAGATAGCATAAGGAACTGCACTTTTAATTTTAAATTTGTTTGTAATCAAATGCTTGTGAATTTTTTCAATTTGTTTCCAGTTCATCTCAGATGTACTGCTAGCCCACAATTCACAACCGTAAAGAATCACTGAAATAACTAATAAATCCTTCAAAACACAAACAAAAAAAATTCATAAAACTAATTTTAAAATTATATTATTATTTTAATATTATTAACCCAATATTAATTGAGTTTTTGCACACTAGCAAATAAACTAACTAATAAAAAAAATTGGAATCAGATTTTCTTACACATCTAAAGTGATTGTATGAATTTAGATCTAATAAAAGACCTTCCTTTACCCATTATTTTCAAAAAGCGATACAATTATGTTTTATTAAATTTAAAATATTTCAAAAATCGAGATAAGTTTTTTTATTAAATTTAAAATATAGAATTGAATTAAACACTCGGAAGAATAAGAAACCTTCAGTGTATCAGAATAAAGTGTTTGATAATATTCTTGGGAAGAATAACGGGCATTTTCTGACCAAATTTTGATTAGTAAAAACGTACGTAATTTAAAAATAAGTACTCCATATCTCATTTGAGACTCATGAGGATTGAGGTTGTTGTAGCCCAATTTGACTCAGTTAAAAGTCAAGAGAGGTTCTGAGAAATTCAAGGCTATTGAGGAACAGTTGTTAAAATTTCAAGAAGACCTGTAATATGCTCGAAAGGATAACCACAAGCTCAACGAGGATTCGTCATCACATGTGCACCTGAACCAAAATCAAGGAAGCAGCAGCATTAAAGGTGTAATATTATTCAGAGGAGCAACAAAGAGAAAAGCATCTAAGAGGGGTCAATAAGGCTTATTCGTGTGCAGAACCGTTCAAGAGTCGGGCCGATTGAAGCATTTATAACATTACATACAGGTCAAGGTCGAGTCGAGCATATTCATAAGCTCAGGAGGGTTACACCATGGAGAAACAAATTAATTTACCGAAGGCAGAGAAATGGCATATTTCCCTTAAAAACTTAAGAGTTTTGGAGGAGGCACAAAGGGAAAAATAGACGGTCAGGATCAAAGCGCAGAATTGAAATGGAGAGATGGACATCGGAGATCGTATCCCATATCACATTCGATAAAGGATACAAGTTTAAAATATGGTTAAACTTGCGATATTGTGCGGCGATGAGATTGCATATCGCACATCGCAAGGTTAGGAGGAAAGGCACTAAAGGAATATGTTATGATCACCGAAGCGTGAAGTGAGGTAAAGTTTCATATCGCTGATTGCGATTTGCGATTGGCCCCACCTCTGCTTGCCACATCACCTTCCACCCATCGCACATCGCGACTTTTAACAATTACCTCCCATTTCTCATAACAAATATGTTGATTTGCGATTTGCGATTGGCCCCACCTCCGCTTGCCACATCACCTTCTGCCATCGCACATCGCACTTGGTGAATTTTAACACTTACCTCCCATTTCTCATAACAAATATGCCGATTTGAGATTTGCAATTGGCCCCACCTCCACCTGCCATGTCACCTTCTTCCCGTTGCACTTCGCACATCGCAAAGTTTAACACTTACCTCCCGTATTTCATAAAAAATCTCTTATTTGTAATTTGCGGGCGGATGCGATGTGGTTTCAAAAGTGAACTCCAAAGGTTTTCAAATCTGTAGGTAAGGCATTTCTTGTGTTAAATCGCATCGGAGGAAGAAAGGAGGATTATAACGTAAAGCCAGTGAAACGCCTTGATAATGGAAGAAAGTCTGAATGCAGGTAGAGAGACTCGGGTAAGTGAGCCAACACAGAGCAAAGGAGAAGAGAAGACTAAACATAGCAGGCACGCGCAGAAGAGGCAGATTTGGGTAGCAGGTGACATGATGACAACGTTTGAAATGCAAAAGTGTGGGCATAGTCGTGTGGAGATGCGTTTATGTAGACTGTTAGGACATCACAGCCAAAATGGAAGGAGACACATCAGCAACAAATCAGACTCGGCAAAAGGATTATATTCCAAGTGTATTTTGTTTTATTTGTTAAGATCAAAACTAAAAATGGTGTCCTCAATTGCAATGTAATAAGTAGTTTAACAGTTTAGGAAGTTTAGGAGTTTCAAGAAACTCAAGAAGTTACAAATTGAATTTATTTGTATTTAAGAAAGAGAGAAAGAGGGAATCGGGGGCCTGAGTTATGGACCTCTCTGGATTACATTTTTTACTTATTTTTCCGATGGGTAAATGAAAGAAGAAGTAAGTTTCCTGCAACTGTTGATGGTGATTCATGTTTCTTGTGTCGTTTTGTGTCCCTTCTTCTTTGAATGAAGTGAAGTAATGTAGCAGTTGGTCTCTTACTTACATCTGTGAGTAAGAGTTAAATAACCTTAATTTTTGCTCTTTCACTCCATCTCTTCTCCCTTCACAAATTCTCTCTGAAACTAAAGTAATAGATTTTGTGTTTACAGCATATTATTTTGAGTTTCCCCTCTCTTCACAAACTCCTGATGAAACTTTAAAGTAATAGATTCTGTGTTTACAGCATCTTATTTCGAGTTTCCTCTCTCTTCATGAATTTCCTATGAAACTTAAAAGTGGTAGATTTTGTGATTTCAACATATTACTTTGAGTTTCCCCTGCAGTTCTTATTTTCATCCAGATATCAGCAGTGAATGGCATTATGAAACCTTTTATTATTCCTGATCATTAAGGGTTTTAGATAACTAGTCTCCAGAGGGATAGAACAAAGACCTCATGATAAAATCATTTCTGTGACACACTTTTAAAATGTCTTAAGCACTGATTCCTTTCACAACCGATGGATCGTCTCTTAAGAAACAACATTTTTTGGCATTGTTCCCAAGGACGAAGGCACGAAGTTATTTTTCCGTGGGTATTGAAATCTATTTCTTGATGGTGAACAAGATTTAGATACAAATTTGGTTGTTTATTATTCACCTGGTGACTCCACTAATGAAGGTTCATAAGATGAGGAATTATGAGAGCAAGAAAATGAGAAAGCACCGTGGAAAATACAGATATCAGAGTTTGAATCTTTTAACAGAAGTTTTATTTTTCACTATCAGTTTGGTGGTCTATTTTCCCTTACATAGCAAGAATATTGTTTCCTGCTTTATTTTCTCAGAATATTATAAGGCCCAAAATGTACATTCTTTATTAGAGAAAGAAGATTTTTCTTCCGATTGTATTATTGATCTTGACACAACTTTATCTCCTAAATATGAAGGAGAGATGATTGTTTTATTACTATTCCTGAAAGTATTTTGTCACAGTCTGGGCATAAAGGTGAGGATTCATCATCTTTGGGTGATAACATTCTACCTCATAAGCAATCTGCTTCTTTTTAGCTTGGAACCAAGGTGATTTTCAAACCCTTGGTGCTGCCCACAATCCTCCATCAATATCCTTCAAAAGGATTCAAATTTTTGCCAAGTTTTTCTGGAGAGGAGGAAGATATTTCAGTTGAACAACATATCTTGAAATTTGAGTACTTTCTGGAAAAATTTCAAATTATTTATGAAGACATGGCTTTAAGGATGTTTTGTCATTCATTAAAGCAGGGTGCTCAGAAATGGTTCCACTATTTGGAAGCAAGTTCAATTAGTTCCTGGCAAGGTTTTCAAGATATATTTCTTAGATTCCCCGATCGGGATGCCAGGCAGAAAGGCGAAGGCATGAGGCTCCACGTGGTGGATGACTTCTATATTCCTTCCATTCGATATTTTAGGCGGCGGTCCTCCCACTCTTAGCAATTAATACGCATGAAAATTGCTGTCATATTCATCCGGAAATTGTCAGGGGGTTTAATGAAGGTAAGTTGGCAGCGGGAATTGGGTTATCATGAGCCTTCCCTCTTGAATAACTAGAGTCAGTCGCGGTAGTGTTTATGCAGAAGTTCATTGTCATAGGATTCCAATACAGCATTGGAGCAGGCTCGCAGGCGACAGTGCAAGAGAAGAAATTGGTATGTCATGGAATTTTTGCCTTTCATCCTTCAGCTTCACTTTCCGTTTCTGCCTCTGCATTTCATGAATGGTAGTCACCACTGTGTTTCTGTTTCTCTGGATTTCCAATGGGGTAATTATGTCTTTAATTACTTTTTTGGGTGGTATAGAGAAGAGGAGGCGAGTTCTTTGAAAACTGAACCGCATTTTCGAAGTCCTTCACTTAGTTACACCCGTTCTATTATTATACCTCTATTTTTCTTCTGGTAATCTCCTGGGGGCTAGCATTTCACAACACTTTCTTCCACATCTTTTGAATTCTATTCAGCATCAGTCTTCTGTCTTTGCCTAGTTGGAGATGGTTACTGTCGATAAAATCCATTCCTTTTACGATTTTGCTGGGTGTGAAGCTATAATGAGGAATATTAATGGGTATATTGTTCTTCGTAGAAGGGGTAATGACATCTTGTTTCTGCATCATTCTGGTCAAGGGTATTTTCATCTAATTATGTGGTGGAACCGCCTTTGGCATTTCAACTGTTTTCTTCTCTGCAACACTCATATTTTCAACAGGTGTAATGTAGTTGAGTTAAATTACAATGTTGATTGTTATGTAATCCTATGCACAAACACAAAGGCTCAGGGGATTCGGTCGAGTCCAAAAGTGAACTACATAGTTTTATTGGGGCAGATTTGATCCTGTCGAATTAAAAATAAGAAATAAACTTTCTTTACACAAAATTTTAAAAAAGTGATACTATTAATTTAAAATAAAGAATTGTATGGAACATCGGAAAGAATAAAAAATATAAAGTGTAAATATTAAAGTGTAAAGTGATTAATGAAATTATAGGAAGAAAAAATGACATTCATTGACAGAGTTTAAAATTGCATGGAATTAAATATTCCATATTTCATTTCATGGAGTCATTATTTTATTTCAGTGCTCGTTGAAATGATTATGGAATTGGGAATCTCGTGTCGGAGGATATACCAGCAGGGTTTGGAAAAAATTGCATTGCATAGTGCTTTCTATAGTGGAAATTGGAATACTTTCGTGAAAGCATTAACTTTCCAGTCTCTAAGATTCTGTGAGGAGGGTCCATGATATGGAAGCCATCTGTAAAGAGTCCTCCCATCCATGCAATACGGAATTTAGGATGACGAAATCTTTTATAAAAGCGACTTGCAAAACGAACTCCTCTAGCGGACTATAGTCCTATCGCTTCTGCTAAACTGTTATTTTTCAACTTCAAACTGACCTTTTAGGGAAGTTAAGTTGTGTAATAAATCCTGCCATTGATTCCATTCAGAATTACGTTGGATTCGCAATAGAAATAGGCCACTTTCACATCATGTGAGATTGAGGGCATCAAAAGTAGGCCACTAGAAATAGTGAAAAGAAGAAGCAGATGGGGCCATTCTGGAGAGGACAAATACCTGCTTCCACCCACCAAAAGTTAAGTTGAGTTGTTGCTTCCCAGTTTTTGAGTACGAATGGAACGGATAAAAAATAAATATATACTCATGGTTGCCTGCTACTTCATGGATGCATTCAGTCTAATTTGAGAGCTGAGGGATCTTAATCTTGCCAGTGCTTTTGCGGTTGAAAAGAGAAATCTTGAACTCTACAATGTAGCCCTCCTCTAAAAGAGGTCGACTATAATTAATAGAAAACTTTACAATGTAGCCCTCCTTAACTTGTTGAAACTAATAATCTATTGCATACACCCACTAGTTATCTAATATACTGAGCCTTTCAGGTATTTCTTGACAAAAAATTATAGTTCCTTACTTTGTGTTTAAATTATGTCTGTAAGAGGAACCTATTGTGTTATTATTACTTGCCTTTTTTTTAACTCATGTGATAAGATAGGAAATTAAAAAAAAAAATCACACACATACACACACACACACACATGTCATTCCACCATTCAAGATTCATTTCTAGGTTTTGTGTTTCTCTTCGTGCAAATTCAATTTCCTTTTTGGAAATCCAATCTTGTATCTCCCATCATTAGGGCTTCCATAACATGTTCCTTATTCTCTCTTGAAAATCTATGTTCTATTTCAACAATATAGCCAATTATTGGCATTATTATTAGAAAACCCTAGGTTTGGAAGTTAAGCCAACAATAATCCATTATTGGAAACACTTTCAATACCCTATTCAAAAGACCTTACCATGTTGAGGAGTAAGGTCTCGCTCAAGGAAATAACAAATATTACAGAGACAAGCAAATTATTAAAAAAACAATATTTTGTAACTTAACAATAAATAATTCACACATAAGAGATAATCAATATATGATAGGGGAAATCACATTACATTAATTTAAGTTACAGTCCATAAAATAAGACATACAATCTCCTTATGTCTCTGACATTAACCATAGGGGACTTCAAGCTTTGATTACTTCTTCTGCCATACAAAATATTAACATACAATAGCCAACCTTAACATGTACTTAGTTCTAATGCTCTTCATCTCATTCAAATATACCATGAAATTGTTACATTACAATTCCAATTAGTTACAACCATCACTGGTCTAAGGGTGTGTTAACATGGACTTTGCATGAAAATATAGTGCCAAATTTTAGAGACCTTTATAATTTAGAACTTAAAAGTAAAATAAATACACCACATATTATCCTTCTCAAAGAATGTAGTCTTTCCCCCATTTAGAGTATTACCATGTAGGTAATGTACAAGCACAAGATAACAAACATGAAAGATAAGAGACTTCTTACGATTACTTCAAATGCTAATGAAATTCGCTTACAAATTAAGTGCGGGTGACATAAAGATTCTATTCTTTTGGAGAAATGAGGATCTCAACTTTTGGAACATTAATACGATAGAAAATATCATCACATCTTAATTTAAAGACAATTAATTTGTGGTGTGATAAAAAAATAAAGGGAAATAGAAAATTAAGACATTGTAAAGGAATCATTAATACAAATATAGAGGATCAAAATATCTTTTTTTTATAGCTAGCTTAAAGAGGTAACCAATATTACTAAACTAAGAATCAATTCTCACAAGCTCCTTAGCAAAACAAGAAGTTGGACAATTTCTAAGATATCTAAAGATGAAAGAATTTGTCAGCTTTATAATACTAAGAAGGTTAAGGATGAAAAACACTCTCCTAAAATGTCTTGCATATGCCCATATCAAATCTTAATTTAAAAACTATATTTATAATAACACCAACCTCACTAAACTATGAAAAGCTATAAAAGTTTCTTTACAATTTTTTACAATATAAAAATAAAATTTCAAAAAAACTATATTAATTCCTTCACATTTTTCTTTATTTATTTAAAATTGATTTCAGTAAATAGTGACAATGATAAAGGATTACTAAAAATAAAACGATCCTTTAAAAAATGAAAAGTTTTTTTCAAACATATAAGATATCAATTTGATTTGGATTATTGGCATAGAAAAACCCTTTTATCTAAAGTTATATCCCAGGTAATAACAACTAGCATGTTTATTAGAGACCTGTATAGTTCACTTCCCTTTTAAAAACATTAAAATTAGAATTCCTTTTTCATATTGATGTAGATAAAATGTAAAATTATCATAATTTGACATAGACTTTGATTGCATATTCAACTTGATCCTTAGATTCAAAAATAACAAATAATCTTCCCTTACACATTATTTTCAAAAAGTGATTGTATTAATTTTTATTAATTTAAAAAAAAATGGTAGAACATCGGGAAGAATAAAAAACCTTAAGTGTAGATAGCAAAAGGATATTAAAGTATAAAGTGCTTGAAGAAATTTTGGGAAGAATAAATGACATTCTTGACCGAGTTTAAAATTGCATGTAATTAAATGTTTCCATATTCTCGAGGAAAATAAATTAAATATTTCCATATTTCATTTAATTTAATATAATGGAGTCATTATTTTATTTCAGTGCTCCTTGAAATGACTAGGTGTAACGCCCCAAGACTTCATGGGTGCGTTCGGTGGAACGGGCGCGCCGGTTGAGCGTTTGGGTGAGCTCGGGCGCCGTGCGACGTAACGGGCGCGCGTCGCACCGTTGGAGAGTCACGGGCGCGCGGGTGTGCGAGGCGAGTCACAACGGGCGCGTTGGTGGAGAGGCGAGTCAACACGGTTGGCGATATGAGTTTATACCACGACGGGCGCCCTTGAGCGAGCGACCGACGGACGAGTCGGTGGGTTGGCCGACGCGTTGGGCGCGCGGCCGACGCCACACTTGGAGGGCGAGCGACCGAATGAGGGGTCGACTCGAGTCGGCCGAGCGCCCCAACACCCCACAGACGCGGCGTTTCGTGGGCGTCGACGTAACGAGTGGGTTGGCTCGTGGTGGGACGAGTGACCACAACTCACGATGCGTGCGTATATATGGAGGATGCGTTGGTGAGTGGAAGGCATCGAATGATCGAACACAACATCAAGAGGAGCCAAGCGTAGCACCACGAGTTAGCCAACAGCTCATTGGTGGGAAAACAGCGAAGGCGTAACGACAGTACGAGAGTCGGGTCAAGTCGGGTCGTAGGCAGGGCAAGCGCACTGCAGACCACCGCAGACGCACCGTAAGTCGGTTCGGGTCGGGTCAGGGCGGGCGCCTTTGAACGGCGGGTCGAGTCGGGTCGTGTCTGGGCGCCGAGCAACGGCAGCGGCCCAGCACTAAAATTGCGATTTCGGGAGCATCGTTGATCAGATTGGGGTGCCGTAAATTGCAGTAGGTGTGTCTTGACGAGAGGCATCCAACCATACAGGTTTGGGACGGATTGGACGCACGGTTAGCTCAGAAAACGCTCTGCAATAGATTGGAGCAACGACTGAGTGACCCGAGTGACCAGCACTTGGGCATTTTTGGGGCAGCACTTCCGAAGGTGAACTTGATGATTGTAAATGGTTGTAAAAGTCTGTTCTAGGCTGGTTTGATGATTGGTAAGCCTTAGAGCTTGGCCAAAAGGCAAATAGCCTTGCCAAGGAGCAGAAGTGGCTTCTGCTGGATTGGACATTGTAACTTCATTTTTATGAAACATAATATCTCGGGAAGACTCATTTTAGCAGGGAGTTGCCCCTCCCTTGTATGTATGGGCGTACATTTGGTTTGATATTGATGTTTATGTTTATTTCCGCACATTGAAAGAACATTTGTAATAATAACTAACGAATGTTGCTTAAGGCGTAGTCTGGGTACTTGAGTATTTAGAAAAAGAAAAAGTACGGCAGTGCCGCACCTGCCTACATAGAGCGGTTTGAAGACAACCGTGGTGTAGGGGCGTGACAGATGGTATCAGAGGCGACTAGTACGGATAGAAGTCTGATAACACAACTGCTGTTGCGTGACAGTTGGTATCAGAGCTACCTTCACTGGGAGCTTTTACTGAAGCAGGAACACGGTTGCAGGGTTGCAGTTGGTGTTGAAGCTGATTTATATATTTGGGGTTTCTCTTGGAGACCTTAGCTGAAGCAAGACATTTGACAGGGCTAAAGCTAGAAGAGGAGACATGCCGAGTTGGGAAGAATTCGAAGAGAATACTTGTGAAGCGTTGCAATGGATAAAGCAGCTGAACGAAGAAATCCCAAGAATTCGAAAAAAACTTGGAGTCTTGGAAAGAAAATTGGTGGAAACTTGGAAGAAGGCTAAGAAGATTCATGAAGAGGTTAATGAGGCTAAGATCGCTCTTATGGCATTGTGCGAGAAGGGGATCTCTTACTCAAACCAAGATGAGTTCGAAAGACTTCGAGGCAAGATGAACCAATTTGATGGATGGATGGCATTATGCTATGAGCTACAAACTCACCGAGATGAGCTTGTTAGACTTGAAGAGAAGAACCATAAGAAGAGATTAAAACCTTCTATGGGGAAGCAGAATGTTATGGATGTTGTTTTGGAAAAACTTTTACAACAAGTTGAACCAAAGACACCACAAACATTGGAGCTTGAAGCTACAAGGAAAGCAGTTTTGGAGGCTCGAAAGAAGCTTGTGAACATGACAAAGTTCTTGGAGGAAACAAGGCAGGAACACTACAAGGCCCTTGTGCAAGTGGAGGAACGCTTGGAACACATTGGAGACAAGATAGTGGAGATGCGAACTTCCTTGAAAGACTTTCATGGGAGGACTGCTGAACTTGGAGGACCAAAGGATGTTGCAGATGTAGAAGATGTCAAGGGTGAACTTGATAACCAAGTTGGACCAAGACCAAGCACGTTGCAAGCATCGAAGATGGATGATTCTCATGAGGATGTTATGACGATGAAAGAGATGAAGGACGAACTTGTGACACAAGTTGAACCAAGACAAGACACATTGCAAGCATTGGTGGACAAACCACATGGAGATGTTGCAAATGTGGCCGTGATCGAGGAGGAACTTGATGAGCAGGTGGTACCAGGATCGAACACATCAAAGGCATTGATGGGGATGGAGGACACTCACTTGAGGAGTCTTCATGGAGAGATGACTTGTGTTTCATGGAAGCATAAGGAGGATGGACCGCATATGGAGATGAGGAAGAAGATGACTTCTTTGCCAACACCATTGGTGACTACTCCTTGGATGCCTACATTGATGGAACAAGGGACATGGAATGATACGAACCTTGATGGGGTAGTTTGTGACCTTACACTTGATGGTTCAAATGCCCGGGACAAGGGTGGAATGTGATGACCTTTGTGATGGAAAGGGTCATGCTTAGCCACATAGAATGGCAAGTGCCTGGCTAACCCACACACTACCTTGGTGGTAGGGCATGTTGGTGGAGTGGACTTCTTCATGGCTTCAACCAAGAAGGACCTCTTGGTAGACCTTTAGTGGGGGAGCAGCTTGAAGGAAGTACTCATGTATATGATGGAGGTAGGAGTGACCGATAGCACTTCACTTCGATATGTTGAGACATGATGATGATGAGAGTTGAGTTGAATTCACTTGGATGAACACATGGGCAGCCAAAGTCATGGACATGGACTACATGGAGATCTTTATAGATGGACTGATGGGACGTTGTTCACCATGAGCAACTTGGACATTGGTTGGATGAGCAGCCTATGAGACATTCATATGTTTGCAGAGTGAGAACTTGTGATGGCACTCATGGCCAATACAAGTAGGCTTACCAACGCTTTGGATATGATGAGGCATGGGAGTTCATGATGGAAGCCTTGGTGGTACACACTTTGGCATGGGCTTGAGTCTACTTGACTTAGCCACACTTGTTACTTTTGATGATGCTTGGAGGATGAGCCTACTTTGCATACAAGTAGAGCACATGGATTAGCATCATGGACAACGTGTTGAGATGGAGATGGAGAACACTTCATGGACCAGAAACATGGCATTTGGATGAGATCGAGTTGATGGATGTGACAGATTGCAGGAGGAACGACTAACGCATGGTATGAGGATGTGCATTCTCATGATGAGAACGCAAGGTTGGATTAATCACCCAACTAGTTCGAGTTGTGGGGTCCGGAAGTGTGCGGAGTTATGCCGGATACATAGCAGCTTTTGTTATGTTGATGTTGGTTGGAGTACTTGGTGCAGAAACTCACATGGATTTGACGATGATTGGGGAGATATCTCATGGACATGAACCTTGATGGTTTATGCGATGATAGTTGCGACGATATCGTACACATGGGTGCAACGACAGTTCGTGCAACGACACTTTGGTAGCAGTTGCGACAATATTTCACACATGGAGTTGTGATGGACCGTGCGACGATGGGATGATGTTGTCAAGGGACGACAACGTTTTGAAGTGGGGGAGAATGTAACGGCCCAAGACTTCATGGGCGCGTTCGGTGGAACGGGCGCACCGGTTGAGCGTTTGGGTGAGCTCGGGTGCCGTGCGACGTAACGGGTGCGCGTCGCACTGTTGGAGAGTCACGGGCGTGCGGGTGTGCGAGGCGAGTCACAACGGGCGCGTTGGTGGAGAGGCGAGTCAACACGGTTGGCGATATGAGTTTATACCACGACGGGCGCCCTTGGGCGAGCGACTGACGGACGAGTTGGTGGGTCGGCCGACGCGTTGGGCGCGCGGCCGACACCACACTTGGAGGGCGAGCGACCAAACGGGGGGTCGGCTCGGGTCGGCCGAGCGCCCCAACACCCCACGGACGCGGCGTTTCGTGGGCGTCGACGTAATGAGTGGGTCGGCTCGTGGTGGGATGAGCGACCACAACTCACGACACGTGCGTATTTATGGAGGACGTGTTGGTGAGTGGAAGGCATCGAACGATCGAACACAACATCAAGAGGAGCCAAGCGTAGCACCACGAGTTGGCCAACAGCTCGTTGGTGGGAAAACAACGAAGGCGTAATGTCAGTACGGGAGTCAGGTCGAGTCGGGTCGTAGGCAGGGCGAGCGCACCGCAGACCACCGCAGCCGCACCGCAAGTCGGGTCGGGTCGGGTCAGGGCGGGCGCCTCTGAATGGCAGGTCGAGTCGGGTCGTGTCTGGGCGCCGAGCAACGGCAGCGGCCCAGCACTAAAATTGCGATTCCGGGAGCATCGTTGATCGGATTGAGGTGTCGTAAATTGCAGTAGGTGCATCTTGACGAGAGGCATCCAACCATACAGGTTTGGGATGGATTGGATGCACGGTTAGCTCAGAAAACGCTCTGCAATAGATTGGAGCAACGACTGAGTGACCCGAGTGACCAGCACTTGGGCAGTTTTGGGGCAGCACTTCCGAAGGTGAACTTGATGATTGTAAATGGTTGTAAAAGTATGTTCTAGGCTGGTTTGATGATTGGTAAGACTTAGAGCTTGGCCAAAAGGAAAATAGCCTTGCCAAGGAGCAGAAGTGGCTTCTGCTGGATTGGACATTGTAACTTCATTTTTATGAAACATAATATCTCGAGCAGACTCATTTTAGCAGGGAGTTGCCCCTCCCTTGTATGTATGGGCGTACATGTGGTTTGATATTGATGTTTATGTTTATTTCCGCACATTGAAAGAACATTTGTAATAATAACTAACGAATGTTGCTTAAGGCGTAGTCTGGGTACTTGAGTATTTAGAAAAAGAAAAAGTACGGCAGTGCCGCACCTGCCTACATAGAGCGGTTTGAAGACAACCGTGGTGTAGGGGCGTGACACTAGGGAACCTCGTGTCGGCAGGGGCTGGAAAAAATTGCATTGCATAATGCTTTCTATAGTGGAAATTGGAATACTTTCGCAAAAGCATCAACTTTCCAGTGTGTAAGATTGTACGAGGAGGGTCCACGAGATCATCTGTAAAACAAAAAACAAAAAAAGTGATTTTTAAGGCTTATAACTTTTAATTGGTAGGTTAGAATTTAACACTATTAAATTAGTTGGATATAGAATGCAAAGAAGAATATGGAAAAAGTTTTTTTTTTTTTATATTTTGAAAATATGTTTCCAGTTATTTTAAATGATTTGTAGAATAATGTTTCTAGGTTGAGTGGACAATATAATTTTCAATGTGTATAATTTTCAAAGTATTCTAAACTTTGGAAAAACTTGTATGGTTGTATAGAATTGTATTAGAGGTGAAATTAATTAAGTATGGTTGCATAATTCATGATGGTTCTTGTATAATGGATTGTAGTTATAATTGGATGAAAAAAGCAAGCAATGTTAATGATTGGAATTTATTTTCATTAAAAAGTTTAAATTTTTCGCTACTTCTACATCTTTGTTTATAAGTACTATTAGTTTTCATTGAATTAAATTTCAACCTTTATATTTATCAACATTTCTTCATCTTTTGGTAGATTGCTTATATGGGATGGTTCGAAAGGGGTTTACTTAAGTTCATTTTTTTCTAGCTTCTTCAATGGATTTAGAGAATTCTTCAAATATACATTTCCACAAATAGTTTTGCAATCATTGAAGTATCTATAATTTCAATGGAATAGACCTCAACTTCACCTGGGGCATACTCACTATATAAAGCATAAATTGCATGCTCCTATGAATTATTCTCATTTATAACCTTCCATTTAGATTTGACATCTTCTACTCTTATTCTAGATCAACTATCTCAACATATTCTTCTAGTGCCTCTCTTTCCTCCTTACACTCCTCAATCACATCCTCTCTCTCTCTCTCTCCCCCTGGGTCCACTACTCTATTGCTACTATGTAACATGCCTTCTTCTCTTTTCCTCAAACTATCTAGCTATATATTCGAAACAAGTTCATGTAAATACATTCAACATTCATATCACTCTACAATGGATTTCTTTTGCTCCTTTAGATCCCTTTTTTATTTCTTTATTTTAATGTTCTCTATTTAATATCTCATTCATATTTTTCCTTGTCTCCCTCAAAAGGGCCTATGTTTCCATTATGTCTAGTATCATTCACATCAACCCTTTCTCCATAAACAAAATATTAATCCACAATCTAAGTGCTTCAAGTAACCTTCCTGATGGCTTTTCCTCCAAATCCCTATTTGTCATTTTGAAAGAGGTGTTATCATCAATAGCGATCTCTACTATGTAGACCACTTTATCTTGCTCAAACCAATAATCAATTGTATTAATCCATAAATTATCTAATAACTTGAGTGTTTCTTGAGCATTCATTAATCCTAGATTGTAGGTCCTCGATATAGGCATATTTTTTTAACTTTTATTTTATACTTATCCTTTTATTTACTCCTACATTAAGCTAGGAAATCCAAAAAAGAAAATTTCATGTTTATATATATATATATATATATATATATATATATATACACCCATCATTCCACCATTTAGGGTTGGTGTATAAGTTTCATATTTTTGTATCTGCAAACTTTATCTCCTTGGTAAATTAATCTCGTATCTCAAGTGATAAGGTTTTCCACAACATACGTTATTTTATCCTGCAAATTTTTCTTTTTTCTTTTTTGGAAATATAACCAGTTACTAGCACTATTATTAAGAAGCCATGGGATCAACACTTGAGCCAAAAATTATCCATTAGTGTCGTCATTTTCAATACCCTACTAAAGGGTACAATCTCACATGAGGCACGTACAAACATTATAGAGACAAGTGCAAATTGCTAAGTAAAATAAAATATGTCATAACCTAACCATACAACAAGCAAGCATTCACACAATCAAAATATGATAGGGGCAATTACATCACATTCATTTCCATTATAGTTCATAAAATAAGTCATATGATCCCCTTGTGTCTCCTACAATACACATAAGGGACTTCAAGCTTTGATTTCTTTTTCCTCCATACAAATTCTTAAGATACAATAACCAACCTTAACAAGTACCCAACCCTCACACGCATGAGCTCTTTCAAATATATAATACCACAAAGTTGTTACATTAAAATTAATAGTTATGATGCTCTAAAATGTGGCTCATTTCAATGTGTTAATGTATTGGTCTAAGGGTATGATGACATGGACTTTGCATGCATAATTCAACTATTGTAAAATAAGGTGCACTCAACATTTAGAAGTCTTTAATAATTTAGAATCTTAAAATTAAATTAATACACCCTAACTTTTCCCCATTTAGAGTATGGCTATGACTAGGTACCTATTGTACAAGCACAAGACAACTAACATTAAAGACAAAAGGCTTCCTTAGATTTCCTCAAACTTCAATCCAAGTCACTTATGATGTAGGAGGAGATGTCATAAATAAGTATTGGCTAAATCATTGGAAAATAGAGGAGGCCATATATAGAATATTGATACCATAAAAAATATTATCAAAATTAAATTAAGGATAAATTTTGTTGTGATAAAGAAATAGAAGAAAGGGGGAAATTAAGGCATTGTAAAGATGTCATTAATTTCAATCTAGAAGATCAATGCCTATCTAATATAATAGAAATGTGAGCTTTGATAAAAGCAAATATTTGTGTAAAGTAAGTCATTGGTTATCCTATGAGTACTAGCCATAACTAACCATTTTTTTATTGTATTGAATAATGCAACTTGAGAAAACGTAATGGTTAAGGGCATGCATTTCCAATTAAAAAGTCATGTGTTCAAATATAGAGAGGGTAGAGTAACTACACCTTCATAAATTTTATTAATGAAATGAAATGAAATTATTTTAACATGCATAAGGCTAAAAATAGCCTATGGGACCCCTTGCTAAATAGATTATCCCAAGAGCTAGTTGCCAGAATGTCTGCATAACTTTCCCTTCCTTTATGAGTGGGATGAAACTCTTCAATATAGTACTTATTCTTTCTCCCTAGCTCCTTCTCCCAAGTATGTTTGTGGAACTTATCCATAACAAAAGTTTTTATCTTTTCACTATTTGTGGACACGTGCTCAAGCAAATACCCCATTTACTAAACCATTTGTTATTTTTCCGCATCCAGGTTTTCTTTACTTGGCACAATATGTCATTAAACACAACCTTAGGCCATCTACCCTCTTCCATTTTCTCAATTTCTTTCAAATACCTTATAAATCACACCAAAACAATTGCTTAAATAGTATCCCCTATTTCACTTAACAATATAGCATAAGGAACTGCACTTTTAATTTTAAATTTGTTTGTAATCAAACGCTTGTGAATTTTCTCAATTTGTTTCCACTTCATCTCAGATGTACTGCTAGCCCACAATTCACAACCATAAAGAATCACTAAAATCACTAATAAATCCTTCAAACCACAAACAAAAAAAATTCATAAAACTAATTTTAAAATTATATTATTATTTTAATATTATTAACCCAATATTAATTGAGTTTTTGCACACCAGCGAATAAACTAACTAATAAAAAAAATTGGAATTAGATTTTCTTACACATCTAAAGTGATTGTATGAATTTAGATCTAATAAAAGACCTTCCTTTACCCATTATTTTCAAAAAGCGATACAATTATGTTTTATTAAATTTAAAATATTTCAAAAATCGATATAAGTTTTTTTTTATTAAATTTAATATACAAAATTGAATGAAACACTCGGAAGAATAAGAAACCTTCAATGTATCGGAATAAAGTGTTTGATATTATTCTTGGGAAGAATAACGAGCATTTTCTGACCAAATTTTGATTAGTAAAAACGTACGAAATTTAAAAATAAGTACTCCATATCTCATTTGAGACTCATGAGGATTGAGGGTGTTGTAGCCTAATTCGACTCAGCTAAAAGTCAAGAGAGGTTCTGAGAAATTCAAGGTTATTGAGGAATGGTTGTAAAAATTTCAAGAAGACCTATAATATGCTCGAAAGGATAACCACAAGCTCAACGAGGATTCGTCATCACATGTGCACCTGAACCAAAATTAAGGAAGTAGCAGCATTAGAGGTGTAATATAAGCCAGAGGAGCAGCAAAGAGAAAAGAATCCAGGAGGGGTCAATCGGGCTTATTCGTGTGCAAAACAATTCAAGAGTCGGGCTGATTGAAGCATTCATAACATTACATACAGGTCAGGGTCGAGTCGAGCGTATTCGCAAGCTCAGGAGGGTTACACCATGGAGAAACAAATTAATTTACCGAAGGCAGAGAAATGGCATATTTCCCTTAAAAACTTAAGATTTTTGGAGGAGGCACAAAAGGAAAAATAGACGGTTAAGATCAAAGTGCAGAATTGAAATGGAGAGATGGATAGCGGAGATCGTATCCCATATCACATTCGGTAAAGGATACAAGTTTAAAATATGGTTAAACTTGCGATATTGTGATGCGATGAGATTGCATATCGCACATCATAAGGTTAGGAGGAAAGGCGCTAAAGGAATATGTTATGATCACCGAAGTGTGAAGTGCGGTAAAGTTTCATATCGCCGATTGCGATTTGCGATTGGCTCCACCTCTGCTTGCCACATCACCTTCCGCCCATCGCACATCGCACTTCACGACTTTTAACACTTACCTCCCATTTCTCATAACAAATATGTCGATTTGCGATTTGCGATTGGCCCCACCTCCGCTTGCCACATCACCTTTCGCCATCGCACATCGCACTTGGAGACTTTTAACACTTACCTCCCATTTCTCATAACAAATATGCCTATTTGCAATTTGCAATAGGCCCCACCTCCACTAACCATGTCACCTTCTGCCCCGTCACACTTTGCACATCGCAAAGTTTAACACTTACCTCCCGTCTTTCATAAAAAAATCCCTGATTTGTGATTTGCAGGCAGATGCGATGTGGTTTCAAAAGTGAACTCCTAAGGTTTTCAAATCCGTAGGTAAGGCATTTCTTGTGTTAAATCACACCGGGGGAAGAAAGGAGGATTATAACGTAAAGTCGGTGAAACACCTTGACAATGGAAGAAAGTCTGAATGCAGGCAAAGAGACTCGGGTAAGTGACCCAACGCAGAGCAAAGGAGAAGAGAAGACTAAACACAGCAGGCACGCGTAAAAGAGGCAGATTCGGGTAGCAGGTGACATGATAACAATGTTCGAAATGCAAAATCATGGGCATAGTCGGGTGGAGATGCGTTTATGTAGACTATTAGGACATCACAGCCGAAATGGAAGGAGACACATCAGCAGCAAATCAGACTCAGCAAAAGGATTATATTCCAAGTGTATTTTGTTTTCTTTGTTAAGATTGAAACTAAAAATGGTGTCCTCGATTGCAATGTAATAAGTAGTTTAATAGTTTAGGTAGTTTAGGAGTTTCAAGAAACTCGAGAAGTTACAAATTGATTTTATTTGTATTTAAAGAAGAGAGAAAGAGGGAAGCAGGGGCCTGAGTTATGGACCTCTTGGGGATTATATTTTGTACTTCTTTTTCTAATGGGTAAATGAAAGAAGCAGTAAGTTTCCTGCAACTATTGATGGTGATTCATGTTTCTTGTGCCATTTTGTGTCCCTTCTTCTTTGAATGAAGTGAAGTTATGTAGCATTTGGTCTCTTAATTACATCTGTGAGTAAGAGTTAAATAACCTTAATTTGCACTCTTCTCCATTCACAAATTCTCTCTGAAACTTAAAAGTAATAGATTTTGTGTTTACAACATATTATTTTGAGTTTCCCCTCTCTTCACAAACTCCTGATGAAACTTTAAAGTAATAGATTCTATGTTTACAGCATCTTATTTCGAGTTTCCTCTCTCTCTGTGAATTTCCTCTAAAACTTAAAAGTGGTAGATTTTGTGTTTTTAGCATATTACTTTGAGTTTCCCCTGCAGTTCTTATTTTCATCCAGATATCAGCAGTGACTGGCATTATGAAACCTTTTATTATTCCTGATCATTAAGGGTTTTAGAGAACTAGTCTCCAAAGGGATAGAACAAAGACCTCATGATAAAATCATTTCTGTGACACACTTTTAAAATGTCTTAAGCACTGTTTCCTTTCACAACCGATGGATTGTCTCTTAAGAAACAACATTTTTTGGCGTTGTTCCCAAGGATGAAGGCATGAAGTTATTTTTCCCTGGGTATTGAAATCTATTTCTTGATGGTGAACAAGATTTAGATACAAATTTGGTTGTTTATTATTCATCTGGTGACTCCACTAATGAAGGTTCATAAGATGAGGAATTATGCGAGCAAGAAAATGAGAAAGCACCATGGAAAATACAGATATCAGAGTTTGAATATTTTAACGGAAGTTTTATTTTTCACTATCAGTTTGGTGGTGTATTTTCCCTTACATATCAAGAATATTGTTTCCTGCTTTATTTTCTCAGAATATTATAAGGCCCAAAATGTACATTCTTTATTAGAGAAAGAAGATTTTTCTTCTGATTGTATTATTGATCTTGACACAACTTTATCTCCTAAATATGAAGGAGAGATGATTGTTGCATTACTATTCCTGAAAGTAATTTGTCACAGTCTGGGCATAAAGGTGAGGATTCATCATCTTTGGGTGATAACATTCTACCTCATAAGCAATATGCTTCTTTTTAGCTTGGAGCCAAGGTGATTTTCAAACCCTTGGTGCTACCCACAATCCTCCATCAATATCCTTCAAAAGGATTCAAATTTTTACCAAGTTTTTCTAGAGAGGAGGAAGATATTTCAGTTGAACAACATATCTTGGAATTTGAGTACTTTCTGGAAAAAATTCAAATTATTTATGAAGACGTGGCTTTAAGGATGTTTTGTCATTCATTAAAGCAGGGTGCTCAGAAATGGTTCCACTATTTGGAAGCAAGTTCAATTAGTTCCTGGCAAGGTTTTCAAGATATATTTCTTATATTCCCCGATCGGGGTGCCAGGCAGAAAGGCGAAGTCATGAGGCTCCACGTGGTGGATGACTTCTACATTCCTTCCATTCGAGATTTTAGGTGGCGGTCCTCCCACTCTTAGTAATTAATACGCATGCAAATTGTTTTCATATTCATCCGGAAATTGTCAAGGGGTTTAATGAAGGTAAGTTGGCAGTGGGAACTGCGTTATCATGAGCCTTCCCTCTTGAATAACTATAGTCAGTCGCGGTAGTTTTTATGCAGAAGTTCATTGTCACAGGATTCCAATACAGCATTGGAGCAGGCTCGTAGGCGACAGTGCAGGAGAAGAAATTGGTATGTCATGGCATTTTTGCCTTTCATCCTTCAGCTTCACTTTCTGTTTTTGCCTCTGCATATCATGAATGGTAGTCACCACGGTGTTTCTATTTATTTGAATTTCCAATGGGGTAATTCTATCTTTAATTACTTTTATGGGTGGTATAGAGAAGAGGATGCGGGTTCTTTGAAAATTGAACCGCATTTTCGAAGTCCTTCACTTAGTTACACCAGTTCTATTATTATACCTCTGTTTTGCTTCTGGGTTGGTTCCTTTCTGTCAAATATTTTTTATTTTCAGTATAGGGACGGTCATAATCTACTGGGGGTTAGCATTTCACAACACTTTCTTCCACATCTTTTGAATTACATTCAGCATCAGTCTTATGTCTTTACTTGGTTGGAGATGGTTACTATTGATAAAATCCATTCCTTTTACGGTTTTTCCGGGTGTGAAGCTGTAATGAGGAATATTAATGGGTATATTGTTCTTCATAGAAGGGGTAATGACATCTTGTTTCTGCGTCATTCTGGTCAAGGGTATTTTCATCTAATTCTGTGGCGGAACCGCCTTTGGCATTTCAACTATTTTCTTATCTACAACACTCATATTTTCAACAGGTGTAATGTGGTTGAGTAAAATTAGAATATTGACTGTTATGTAATCCTATGCACAAATGCAAAGGCTCAAGGGATTTGGTCGAGTCCGAAGGTGACCTACACAGTTTTATTGGGCCATATTACTGACTCATTTCTACACATAGGATTTCTTTCCAGAATTAGGGACGCAAATATTTGTTTGTTCATCATGGTTAAAGGGCAAGCTGGCAAGGCTAATTGCCCTAGACAAAGCACTCAAGGAACAAGACGGAGTCAAAGGGGAAGGAAGACAAATGAGCAAGCATTGCAGGATATATCTAAGGTGTATGAATCTGGGAACTTGGTTCAAATCAGAAACAAAATTCATAGTTGGGAATGACAAACTGATAGTGAGGATGAAGATATGGAAGAACATATTTCAAAAATGGATTTCATAACAGATCCAGGAAGCACCCGGGGTTGTGTATCCCTTTTTCAACAATCAGTGAAGACATACTGGAAAATGAAATGCCTTCTTGCAAAGGCAATGGCTAGCAAGGAAGAAAAGGATATTAATTCTTCAATTCTGTTTGAACTTCAACAAATGAAACAAGACATGCATGAGATGTTTAAAGCTCAAATTCAGACAAATGACAGAATTGCAAAGATAGAGAGACAACTTCAAAATATTCAATGCAGTGAACAGCAGTTGGATACTGCCAAAGACCCAGCACCTGTAGATTCTTCTCATGACATTTCTCCCTATATGCTTAGTTTTTTTCTATGGTTTTGGCATATATTAGTATTATTATCTGTTTTAGTTGCAAATATTATGGACATACTGAAGTAATCAAGGCCGTAAGTAGAAGGCAAAGACAATTTAGGTTTTGGTCTGCTTTTAACTCGTTACAGTGGCCAACAGACCTGGTTTCCTTCGGGCAGGTTGAGGTCACTGTAAATAATACAATTTGTATGATAATTTTCCCTTTAAAAACACGAAAATAGAAAGGTACTATGAAATTTACAGAAAAAAAATAAAAAATAAATAAATAAATAAATAAATAAAATAAATAAATAAAAAATAAAATAAAAAAGAAAAAAAAAGGATATATTTCTTAGATATTGGGGCGAGCATAAGTCATATGAAAAACACCTTTTGGAATTATATTCTATCCAGAGCCAGAGAAATGAATCAATTATTGAGTTTAATATGAGGTTGCAAAAAATTTATTTCAGCATGCTAAAAGAGATTCGGCCTCCTAAAGCTGCAACTATGGTTTACTATTTGAGGGATCTTTCTGTTGTCTTGGATTTTTATCTCAAGGAGAGAAAGATTTGCACTCTAGAGCTGATGTTTCTTTATGCACAAGAAATCGAAGATAATGTGTGGACTTGTAGAAATTTCTCCTGTCATGTTGAAAGATAAGTTTTGTTAAAGACAAGAGGGCCTATCAAGAAAACATTAGAATTTATTTACAAGAGAATGCAAATTCAGAGATGAGCAAGGATTTTTAAAAGGGATCAGGGGAGTCTTGTATTGCTGAAACACAAGAATTCAAACATTATGAGGATTCTGGTCATAAATTCATTGCAACAACTGAACTGCACGCTGAAATCCTAGAAGATCAATACAATTTTCATAATTTTAATGATTTTTTGAATAGAGGAGAAACTAATGGAGCTTCTCAGGTGTGTTTGCAGGAGGGGGAAGATTTTTTTCAATAATGGTAATTATATGAAGAACATCAGGATTATGAGGAACAAACCTTAGATTTATCTTTCCGGCCTAAATGGTTATCAACATAAAACAACAATCAATATTCTCACATACAACCTCAAATTGAGGAGTCAAATAGTGAAGGAAGTTGTGTTGTTCAAAGAAGTGTACATTAGCAAGATGTTCAAGAAAAGGAAGCAGCTGAAAATTTGTCTCATCAGTTTTATGATCCAGTGGCTGACTATATGAAAACTTTCTTTTGTCAGCAACAAGCATTTATGCAAGGGTATGTGCAAAGCTCTGTATCTGGAAATTTTTCATTGTACATCCCTGTTTTGATTTTCAAATTTCCACAGTATGGGGGCATTAAGTCTAAAACACAGATGTTTTATTAGTGCCATTGGAAGGCTGAATTCACCTAATTAAGTTCATTCATGTATATAGATAGGAGTAGTGCATAAATAAGCTCAAAATTTGAGCATTTTTAGTTGTAGTATTTTCATTTTGGTATTTTCAATTTAAGAATAAAGGAAGGAGTCCAAAGTGTAGCAAGTTTATGGAGGTTTTCATACTCGATCATCTCCCATTTGGGATTGACTCCACGCCCAATAAAGTCTGTTGATCTACAAGTGCTCTTTGACTCCATGCCCAATAAAGGCTACTGATCTACAAGTGCTCCTTGATTCCATGCCCAATAAAGGCTATTGATCTACAATTTCTCAGCACTTTGCTACCAAAATGTTGTCCTCAATTGGAGCCGTATGTTGTAGCCTAATTCGACTCAGCTAAAAGTCAAGGTAGGTTCTGAGCAATTCAATATTATTGAGAAATAGTTGTTAAAATTTCAAGAAGACCTGTAATATGCTCGAAAGGATAACCACAAGCTCAACGAGGATTCCTCATCACATGTGCACCAGAACCAAAATCAATGAAGCAGTAGCATTGGGGGTGGAATCTAAGCCAGAGGAGAAGCAAAGAGAAAATCGTGCAAGAGGGGTCAAGTTGGGCTTATTCGCGTGCAGAACAGTTCAAGGGTCGGGCCGATTGAAGTGTTCAGAACATCACATACAGGTCAAGGTAGATTCGGGCATATTCACAAGCTCGGGAGGATTACACTGTGGAGAAACAAATTAATTTCTCGAAGGTGGAGAAATGACATATTTCACCTTAAAACCTTAAGAGTTTTGGATTAGGCACAAAGGGAAAAATAGATGGTCACGATCAAAGCACATAACTGAAACGGAGAGATGGATGGCGAAGATCGTATCACACTTCACATTCGGTAAAGGATACAAGTTTGAAATATGGTTAAACTTTTGATATTGTGATGCGATGCGATCACATATCGTACATCACAAGGTCAGGAGGAAAGGTGCTAAAGGAGTATGTTATGAACGCCTGAAGTACGAAGTGCGATAAAGTTTCATATCACCGATTGCAATTTGCAATTGGCCCCACCTCCCCTTGCCACGTCACCTTCCACCCATCGCACATCACACTTCGGGACTCTTAACACTTACCTCCCATTTCTCATAACAAATATGTCGATTTGCGATTTGTGATTGGCGCCACCTCCACTTGCCACATCACCTTCCACCCATCGCACATCGCACTTCGCGAATTTTAACACTTACCTCTCATTTCTCATAACAAATCTATCTATTTGTGATTTGCGATTGGCCCCACCTCCACTTGCCACGTCACCTTTCGCCCGTCGCACTTCACACATCGCAAAGTTTAACACTTACCTCTCGTATTTCATAACGCAATCCTCGATTTTCGATCTACAAGTGGATGCGATGTGGTTTCAAAAGTGAACTCCAAAGGTTCTCAAATCCTGAGCTAAGGAATTTCTTGTGTTAAATCGCATTGGAGGAAGAAAGGAGGATTATAACGTAAAGCCGGTGAAACACGTTGATAATGGAATAAAGTCTGAACGCGGGCAAAGAGACTCGGGTAAGTGACCTGACGTAGAGAAAAGGAGAAGAGAAGACTAAACACAGTAGGCACGTGCAGAAGAGGTAGAGTCAGGTAGTAGGTGACATGATGATAGTGTTTGAAACGAAATATCATGGGCAGATTCGGGTGGAGATGCGTTTATGTAGACTGTTAGGACATCACAACCGAAATGGAAGGAGACACATCAGCAACAAATTAGACTTATCAAAAGGATTATATTCCAGGTGTATTTTGTTTTCTTTGTTAAGGTTGAAGCTACAATGGTGTCCTCGATTGCAATCTAGTAAGTAGTTTAACAATTTATGCAGTTTAAGAGTTTCAAGAAGCTTGAGCAGTTAAAAACTTCTTTTGTTTGTATTTAAGGAAGAGAGAAAGAGGGAAGTAGGGGCCTAAGTTCTGGACCTCTTGGGGATTACATTTTGTACTTCTTTTTTCTAACGGGTAAATTAAAGAAGCAGTAAGTTTCCTGCAACTGTTGATGGTGATTCGTGTTTCTTGTGCCATTTTGTGTCCCTTCTTCTTTGAATGAAGTGAAGTAATGTAGTAGTCGGTCTCTTAGTTACATCTATAAGTAAGAGTTATTTGCGCTACTTCACTCCATCTCTTCTCCCTTCACAAATTCTCTTTGAAACTTAAAAGTAATAGATTATGTGTTTACAACTGTTACACAACAATTTGTCACCGTCCCTGCAATCCTCGTCCTGCACATTGGAGGGCTCATTCCGTGACCTGTGAGAAGTGACATGACTTGAAAACACCTTCATGACATCCCTCTGAACATGAGCTTTCATTGCCCTGAAGACATCTCCTGCTGAAAAACCCTAAAAACACCCCTTTTTGCATTGGCGCGGGCAGCCAGTTCAATACCCGCGCCAATGGGGGAAATCCTTCAAAGGGGGCGTGCCAATTGGCGCTCTTTCCCAGAGTCGCACTCGCGCCAGCCAATTTAAGGAGTGTTTTTTAAAAATAAATGGCGGAAGGTTCATCCTAACAAATTCCTAAACTGGTATCTATCTTGAGTTGGGAGGTTTGGCTATGGATTTCCATAGAGAGGAAGTGGTTTTCCACCTCTCATGGAAGCTTCCTTGATGATAGGGCCAATCCCATAATTATAGGGATCCCAACTCCCCTTCCTCCATCTATAAAAGCTTGCTCATTTCCTTTGCAAGCTAGTTCCAGAATCTCCAAATTCCCAAGAGCCTTATGCTGCAAGAGCCTTCTTAATTCTCTTAAGGCCAAATCCAAGCAAGGAGACTATTTTCAAGTATCCGGAGAGAGAGGCTTGTCCCATCCCCGACAGGCTTTATCGAGACATGTTTTGCTGACGACCCGCCGAAGGAGAATTCAGCGTCGAAGCTATGGTTGTATTCTTCTTTTGATGAATTAATGATAAGCGACTATTGGTTATGGTTCCACTCTTGTTTTTGATGATCATCATGAGTTATGTCTTCTTCGACTGACATATAGTTGTATATACTGGATTTTATGCTTGCGTTTGTTTTTTTTCTTGCATGTGCAGGTGTCCATTCACGGAGATCGTGAGGATTGTGATCTGCCAGAGCAGCGGAACGGGAGCACTACCTCTTCTACAAATGACAGCGTTGGATTCCAGGTAAGCCTTCATCTCAAGTTGGTTTATTTGCAATTAGGAACCTGCACTATAGTGTGTTTGATTGTTGCTAGACCCAGTCTGGGCTAGTAGGGATCGCCTCTGTCCGCAGAAGGGATTAACCTCTTCAACAACAACATATTATTTTGAGTTTCCCCTCTCTTCGCAAACTCCCAATGAAAATTTAAAGTGGTAGATTCTGTGTTTTCAGCATATTACTTTTAGTTTCCCCTACATTTCTTATTCTCATCCAGATATCAGCAGTGAATGGCATTATGAAGCCTTTTATTATTCCATATCATTAAGGGTTTTAGAAAACTAGTCTCCAGAGGGATATAACAAAGACCTCATGATAAAATAATTTTTGTGACACACTTTTAAAATGTCTTAAGCACTGATTCCTTTCACAACCGATGGATTGTCTCTTAATATACAATAGAGGGCATCCAAAAGTCTTAACTAGGGCCCACTTGGAGTGAAAATAAAAGCAAGATAAATATTCTGATTACACCTAGTCTCCATTATTCCATTTCTTTACGAGTTTCTATAAAATAAGATTTGATGTTGTTTGTTTTTTACTTGATTTCTCTTTCTCTTATAGTTTTGTTAAACTTAAAATTTCTCAATTGATCTTTCATAATGAGTTTCTCTTAATCCAAATTTCTACATTGCACTAGTTCTTTCATCTTTTCCAATTTCTTATGCTATGTGCACACTACCTCTTATGATGATTTGTAGGATCTTTCAAGACATTTGATAAGAAATGATTTTTTTTGTTGTAATTTAAACATGATGTAGAAATATATCTTTGATCCCTTTGAGTCCTTGCTTTCTCTTTAAATCTCTTCCTCTATCTACCAACTCTTTAGTACAACATCAAATGTATGATAAAACAAGGGTTCATTTCTCCTTGAAAAAAATATTTTCAATACTACTCTTTCGACAAAACCATGTATGTTCATATTCATCCTTCATGTCCTTGTATTTACACATTAACTCTATTTTCATAGATGGTTGAAAATCCCAATGACATTCTATTCTCCACATGTGACCAAATTTCTAAATTAGCTATATGTATATCCCGCTAGTGTGCAAGGGCACCTTTAACAACCATGTCTAAAGATTGTATTTTCTTTTCTTCTAGTATAAATGCTTCAAGTACCATGAAATCTAGACCTAGGTCATGCAACACATCTCCAATATAGTGAACATATTTCTCAAATAATGTGCATCTTCTATTAGACATCTCATATCCTCTTTCCTACCATCTATTCATTACATATTCATAATTTGTATCAAAAGAATATATTGTCCTCCATCTCTACTCACCATTTGCAATTGAATTTATGCATTTTTTTCTTATGGATATAGTATTGCATATATTCCCAAAACTAAAGCTTCAACTTCATAATTGTTTGAGTACATAAATCTCTCACCTTCAGTGGGATCCAAAGGTGCAACAACCCTTAATGCATCTATTTCAAAGACATATTCTTCTTCCTTAAATTTAGAATTGCATTGTCATCAAATGTCTAATATATTCTCAAAATATTTGGGTAAGGATCCTTTCCATCCATTATTTCATTCACTTAAAAATAAAACAGTGTCTTTTCCCCATAAATTTCAACCTCTACATCCTCTACTCCTTGATGGGATAAATCCTATACAAATTTTCTAATCTTAGTTGAATAGGTGACCAAAATAGCTTTAGTCTCCCAATCAACTCCCAAGACTTTTTTGAAAGAATGTCTGTTTTAGATTGTAGGTCCATTATAGCATACTCCATCTCATAACATCCTAACTCTATTTTCATTTTAGATTTCCTACATGTCCTTCCCTTGTTCTTAATATATATATATATAGCATTGTGTAGGAAAAGGATCCAAAATAGGAGTGTGATCCTCTAACATAATTTTCCACCTTATTAGAATCTTTGTCAACTTCCTAGATACTTTCCAACCATTAAGTAATTTAATGCCACATTTGAGAAAATAATTAACTTTCTTTTCTAGTTCAATATATTTTTTCATGTGGTTTGTGCATCCCTCTCTAACATTGATGCATTCTACGAGGTTTGCATTGTATTGTGTAGCAATTGCTTTGATTTGGGTAGATAAAATTTTGATGGTGGTGGATAAACTATTATAAGTCATCATACATCTAAATATTTTGTCTACATATAGGTTAGTACTCCTTGATCTTCCTCTTGTCAACAAAATGATTGTAACTACTTAATTATCTTCTTCGCTTTGTGACTTTACACTGACCATGTTGACCCTCCTTAATTTTTCTTCACTCTTATCTATCAATTTAGAATATTATTCAATATTGTGTCCAATACCATAGCAATGTCCACACATTATGTGGGGTTTAGTACAATAATGTGCAATTTTCGCTACTTTTCCATAATTAAATAAAGTAGGTATTTCACCATATTGTATTCATCCTTGTGCTGAGTATCCTCCTATTCCCTTGGTCATGCTAGCATTTGGCCCATGAACCCTATGTGTATTAATGATATGTGCCTTCTTGTAGTGACTTATGATTATTTACATCATGTCACATAGATTTTCAAGTATCTTAAAATGGTGTGTTCGCATTAATATAGTACTTCTATAGCATGGGGCATTGAGGTGGCTTGTGTCCCACAACTTACATAATTCACACAAGGTTTGATATTTTTCTTTTTGGGAAAGGATTTGATGCACCAATCACAATTTAATTAGTCAACACTAGATATTCATTTCTATGGTGACATTTTATTCTACATAAAGTACATGACACATTCTCTCTTGCAGCCTTACACTTGGCCATATCTTGTAGTTGACTAGTTAAGGCATCCAATTGATTTTTAACCTATATTGACCGTAAGGTTGATTGAACACATCCCCCTGTGGATTCAAGGAGTATAACTATCTGTAATGCTTCAATATATGTGGATATCTTATGTTGAGCAAGGGGAATTATAATATGGGGAATAGTCCTACAATGAACCACTCTCTACGATGGACATCTTGGCTTTGGAATGCTATTTTTTCCACCAAATCCTAAAATATTTTATCATAGTCCTAAATTATTTTCTCCCACTTTTTGGTTTATTTCCTCCAACTCTACAATGCATTATTTTTAAACATGGGCTATTGTAATTCCATCATCAATTCATTATTTATTTCATTTATACCTTTGGTTCATCCTACTGGCAGATAGTCTTTGTCCTTCATGTACCATTGTATATCTTTGTCTTTAAAAGAGGTTTCTAAGTGACTAATAATTTGTGTTTTATATGCATGATATTATCCATAGTCTAAATTGCTTAACACACAAACTAACATTACTTGGCATCATCCCTCCTAGTTCCATGGAACATGGGGGAGCTAATAATTGTATCAATTGTTTTTCTTGCCCTTAAAATATTCAAATTTCTTGTTATTACCCAACCTGTATTTTTTGTTAATATTCCTATTCTTTTCTCATTTATATTTCTAACTTCTATACCTATCAAACTTTTATCTTTTATATATATATATATATATATATATATATTACATGCAGGGGATGGTTCTAAAGGGGCTTATTCAAAATCATTATCTCTACTTTCTTCTTCAATATATCCATAGAATTATGCAATCTTCATTTTCTCCAATGGTTCTACAATTGCTAAAGTATCATCACTTTCAGTGGAGTCATCCTTCACTTCACTTATGGAATACTTGTTTTGTAAATCATCACTCACATGTTCCTAAAAATCATTCTCATCGTCAACCTTCCATTAGGGATTGACATCTTCTACTTCCACTCTATCATAAATTATCATGGTATGACTCTCTTCTCTTTACACATGCCTCTAGTTCCTCTCTTTCCTTTGCATACTTAGGGATACCATCTCTCTCTCTCTCTCTCTCTCTCTCTCTCTCTCTCTCTCTCTCTCTCTCTCTCTCTCTCTCTCTCTCTCTCTCTCCATACTAATGCCTAGTATGACCTCTCACCTTTTTTTCAAAGTATCCATCTATAGCTTCCAAAATGTTACACATAATACATTCTTGAATTCATATCTCCCTATCATAGATTTATTTCACTCCTTTAGATCCTTTTTTATGCTTTATTTCATCTCCCCTTCCTCTTTCATCAAACCCCCCTTTCCAAGGGCTTATGTTTCCATTGTGCTTGATATCATCTACATCAACCCTTTGTACAAAAACAAAATCTTATTCCATAATAAGATTACTTTGAGAAATATTCCTCTTGGCCTACTCTTAAAATACCTCTCATTTGTGCTAAAATAGTTCAACTATAATTAATAGCAAACTCTACAATGTAGCCATCCTTTACTTGTTGAAATTAATAATAAATTGCATTCACCCACTAGTTATCTAATATATTGAGCCTTTCAAGTATTTATTGATAAAAAATTATAGGTCTTTACCTTGCATTCAAATTATAGTCTCTAAGTCTAGTGACCTATATTTTTATTACTACTTGTATTCTTTTCAACTTATGTGATAAGCTAGGAAATTGAACAAAGAAAATTCCACACACACACACACATCGATTCATTTATAGGTTTTGTGTTTCTCCTCGTGAAAATTCAATCTCATTTTTGGCAATCCAATCTTGTATCTCCCATCACTAGGGCTTCCACAACATATCTTATTTTCTCTTGCAAAACTATGTTATATTTCAACAATATAGCCAATTATTGGCATTATTATTAACAAACTATAGGCTTGGCACTTAAGGCAACAATAATCCATTAGTGGCAACACATTCAATACCCTATTGAAGAGTAAGGTGGAAATAACAAACATTATAGAGACAAAAAGTAAATTATTAAAAAAATAAATATTTTGTAACTTAACAATAAAGAATTTACACTTAAGAGATAATCAATATATGAGAGGGGAAATCACATAACATTAATTTAGTTTACAATCCATAAAATAAGTCATACAATCTCCTTATGCCTATGGCATTAACCATAGGGGACTTTAAGTTTTTATTTCTTCTTCTTTCGTACAAAATCTTAACATACAATATCCAATATCCAACCTTAACATGTACTTACTCTTAACTCTCTTCATGCCATTCAAATATACCATGAAGTTGTTGTCGAAGGCTTCTTATTTCAACTTAAGTTGTTGAATTTTTTAATTGACATACTAGATTGATTCTCAAGGAAATATGCTCATCAAATGCTTCGTTTGAATACTTATCAAGGGTTTTACTGTGTTATATAGTTTGTTAGGTTGCATTGAATTTTAATAAATTTAAAAAATTATATTTGTGCCACATGGCTCCCTGCCCATCAATTTCCTAGGGATTTGAGATTAATCCAATTCTGATAAGTTCATCCATGATAAGTTCCTCATTATTATTTATAACATTCATTTATATATAAGCAAATTTTATATAGCAAAATGGTCCATTACTTTCAATAAATTTAAAAAATTAGATTTCGTAGGGATTTGAGATTTTTCCAATTCTAATAAGTTCCCCCATGATAAGTTCCTCACTATTATTTATAACATTAATTTATATAAGAAATTTTTATTTAGCAAAATTGTCCATTTTACAATAAGATGTGTAATTCCTTTTTTTTCTTCAAATTAAAGTTGACCCATAACTTTTTAATGCATGGTTAATCACGTAAATGTGTGCATGGGTAAGACATTCTTCCTGTTGCAATAGATTTTTTTAATATTTATCAAGCCTTTGGTTATATCAACCAAATTAATATTTTTAATGTGGTTGTACTAGTTACATTGCAATTCCAATCAATTACAACTATCATTAGTCTAAGGATGTGTTAACATTGACTTTGCATGAAAATAGGGTGCCAAATTTTAAAAGCCTTTTATAATTTAGAACCTAAAATTAAAAGAAATACACCATATCTTAGATTTTCTTCAAAGGATATAGTATTTCCCCCATTTCGAGTATTACAAGGTACCTAATATAAAAGCACAAGATAACAAACACTAAATATATGAGACTTCCTAAGATTACTTCAAATGCCAATGAAAGTCACTTAAAAAACACTAAATATATGAGACTTCCTAAGATTACTTCAAATGCCAATGAAATTCACTTAAAAATTAAGTGGGGATGGCATAAAGAATCAAGATTCTAGTCTTTTGATTAAAAGAGGAGCTCAACTTGTGGAACAATGATGTCTTAGAAAAATACCATCATATCTTAATGTAAGGACAATTTGTGGTGTGATAAAGATATAGAGGAAAATAAATTTTGAATACATTATAAAGAGGTCATTAATTCCAGTATAGAAGATCAAATTATCTTTTTGTTATAGCTAGCTTAAAGAGGAAAACCAATATAATTGTTAAAATAAGGATTAATTCTCACAAGCTTCTTAGTGGAACAAGGAGTTGGAGAATTTCTAAGATATCTAGGGATGAAAAAATTTGTCTTCTTTGTGATAATAAGAAGATAAAAGATGAAAAACACTCCTCTAGAATGTTTTGCCTATGCCCACATCAAATCTTAATTTCAAAATATTTGTAACAATAAGAACATTGCTAAACTATAGAGATTTATGAAAGCTTATTTACAATTTTCTAGAGCATAGAAATAAAATTTCAAAGAAAATACATTAATTACTTAACATTTTTCCAAAAATTTGATAGCTTTTAAAATTGATTTCAGTGAATAATGTCAATGATAAGGGATTAGTTAAAATAAAACAATATTTTAAAGTCTGATAGTTTTTAAAATTGATTTTAGTGGATAGTGACAATAATAAAGGATTAGTAAAAATAAAACAATGTTATAAATATTGAGGGGGGCTTTGCAGTCAAACTTTATGAGATATCAATTTGTTTTTGGATTATTTGCATAGAAAAACTCATGTATTTATAGTCATATCCCAAGTATTAATCATAACTAACTTGTTTATTACAGAGTTATATAATTCACTTCACTCAATCCTATTAAAATTAAATTTTCCTAAATGAAATAGAAAGTAAAATAAATTTAAATGTGAAAAAACTTAATGCTTAATAATAAATTTAATTTGGTCTTCCTAAAAGATGAAAGAAAAGAACATATAATATTTAAAAATAAAAAGAAAACTAATAAATTTAATTAGATTTTCTTAAAAGGTTTATATATATACATATAATATTTAAAAATAAAAAGAAAATTAATAAATTTAATTGGATTTTCTTAAAAGGTTTATATATATATATATATATATATATATATATATATATATATATAACATTCAATAATAATAATAAAATTTAATTAGATATTTTTTTTAAATAAAAAAAATAATATCTGATATCTAAAAATAAAAATAAAAATAATAAGTTTAATTAGGTCTTCTAAAGAATGAAATACAAAATATATATTACATCTAAAATTTCTTTAAAAATATATATATAACATCTTAAAAAAAAATTGGAATTCCTTTTTCATAGTAATGTATATAAAAAATAGATTTTTAATTAAATATTAAATTATAAAATTATCATAATTTAACACAAAAATTGATTAGAGATTTAATTTGATCTTATAGAAATTTATCATAATTTGACACAGAATTTGATTAGAGATTTGATCCTATCGAATTAAAAATAAGAAATAAACTTTCATTACACAATATTTTAAAAAAGTGATACTATTAATTTAAAACAAAGAATTGTAGGGAACATCGGAAAGAAAAGAAAATATAGTGTGTAAATATTAAAGTATAAAGTGATTAATGAAATTATAGGAAGAAAAAATGACATTCATTGACAGAGTTTAAAATTGCATGGAATTAAATATTCCATATTTCATTTCATGGAGTCATTATTTTATTTCAGTGCTCCTTGAAATGATTAGGGAATCGGGAATCTCGTGTCGGAGGATACACCAGCAGGGGTTGGAAAAAATTGCATTGCATAGTGCTTTCTACAGTGGAAATGTGGAAATTGGAATACTTTCGCGGAACCATTAACTTTCCAGTCTGTAAGATTCTGTGAGGAGGGTCCATGATATGGAAGCCATCTGTAAAGAGTCCTCCCATCCCTACAATACGGAATTTAGGATCACGAAATCTTTTATAAAAGCGACCTGAAAAACGAACTCTAGCGGACTATAGTCCTATCGCTTCTGCTAAACTGTTATTTTTCAACTTCAAACTGACCTTTTAGGGAAGTTAAGTTGTGTAATAAAGCCTGCCATTGATTCTATTCAGAATTACGTTGGATTCGCAATAGAAATAGGCCACTTTCACATCATGTGAGATTGAGGGCATCAAAAGTAGGCCACTGGAAATAGTGAAAAATAGAAGAAGATGGGGCCATTCTGGAGAGGACAAATACCTACCTCCACCCACCAAAAGTTAAGTTGAGTTGTTGCTTCCCAGCTGTTGAGTACGAATGGAAGGGATAAAAAATAAATAAATACTCATGGTTGCCTGCTATTTCATGGATGCATTCAGTCTAATTTGAGAGCTGAGGGATCTTGATCTTGCCAGTGCTTTTGCGGTTGGAAAGATAAAATCTTGAGCGCCTCTCTTTTGGAAGACCTTGCGCTTTCTCACTCTTGTGAACGCAATGGCCTGCTGCTCAGATATTGGGACTGGCGCTGCAGCTAATGTTTTGCCCAGCGTGTTGAAAAGGGTTGTTCAAGAGGTGAAAATGGTCATCTCTTTGCCTCAATCTTTCCGCGACATGGAGGTTCAAGTTGAGCGTCTGAACAATTTTAGAAATGATATAAATGCGGAGCTCGCTCAAGGACAAATGAACCCTAAAAGAATAGTGAAGGCTTGGCTGGATAAGACGGGCGAGGCCATAGAAAGGTCAGAATCTATTGGCAGCGATTACGAGCAACGCAGAAGGTGCCTAAGTTGGTGTCCTAACTGCTTATCCCTCTACAGAATCAGCAAAGATATCAGAGATTGGGAAGCAACTGTTGCTCAGCTCGACTCAGAGAAGGATTCTGATTTTCCTCCAAGCGGAGAATACGGGGATTCTAATCCGGCCGCCCAGCTGCAGATTTTGACCCCCGAAGCCGGTTTTGTAGGAAATGGAATCAAATCTGCAGTGTCGGAGGTTGAGGAGAGGTTGACAGAAGATAGAAACACCCGAATTATCGGCGTCTACGGCATGGGTGGTGTCGGTAAGACTGCGCTGCTTCAGACCATCAACAACAGCCTCAAGGTACGCAGTTCATTTGATCCCATCATTTGGGTAACAGTTTCCAAAGAGTACGATATCTTAAAGCTCCAAGATTGCATAGCCAGTAGATTAAACTTAGACAACTTCCCTGACAAATCCGATTTGGAAGGGCGAAAGCATAGGTTGTGGTCTTATTTAAACCATAAAAGATTTCTTCTTCTACTAGATGACATGTGGAAGAGTCTTGACTTGCACAACTTAGGAGTGTCATTGAATGAAAGTGGTTGCAAGATTGTTTTGACTACTCTGAATAAACAAGTGTGTACGAGTATGGGGGCCAAAGATCCAATAAAAGTGGTACCGCTGTCTGATGAGGACGGCTGGCTGCTGTTTTCTCGGCGAGCATTTTGTAATGGAAATGTTCCACAGGAAATAGAAGTCATTGGAAGGCAAATAGCAGGGGAATGCAAAGGCTTGCCTCTGGCTATAAATGTAGTTGCAGCTGCAATGGCCGATAAGGTTTATCCACATGAGTGGGAACATGCTCTACTTCAGATGCAAACTGTTGATAAGACGTTCTATGAGCTGCATAATGAAATGGACGAAGAAGTATTCCAACATCTCAAATGGAGTTACGATGTTCTCCCCGATTATTTGAAGACGTGTTTTGTGTATTTTGCAGCTTATCCCGAAGACACAGAAATCGATTGTGAACATGTCATAGATATCTGGATCGCAGAGGGTCTGGTGCCAAAAAGCAGTGGAGACAGCTATTTGCCTGACACTGCGCACAGTTTTATCGACTTCCTCCGAGATCGTTGTTTGATTGAGGTGGTACAGACCGATGAGGTGGGAAGGGTTAAGTCTGTTAAAATACACGATGTCATTCGGGATCTGGCGATTCTCATTGCCAAGAAGGAGCACAGGTGTTATTTTAAAGCTGGGCAGGGCGTCAGTCATTTTCCCTCTGAGACAGACAGCGGAGGCTGTGCAAGAATGTCATTGATGAGGAATCTTGATCTACACTCCCTCCCGACAACCTTCCGATGCTCCTCCCTCTCAGTTTTGCTGTTAAGAGGGAATGGGCTCATTGAACAGGTTCCTGGAAGCTTTCTGGACGAGTTGCCCTTAGTACTTACTGAGGGTGCTCGATCTTAGTTATACTGACATAAGGTCTCTTCCGCCCAGTATCGGAAATCTGAAACATCTTTCCTTCCTCCAACTACAAAGGACTCCCATCAGTGAATTGCCGGAAAGCATTGGCGATCTGAAGGAGCTCCAATTCTTGAATCTTTTGGGCTGTACTGAATTGTGGTGCCTTCCGGAGAGGATAAGGGAACTCAAACGTTTGAGGGCCCTCGACATAAGATGGTGCTACAGGTTAAAGCATTTTCCGCGTGGGATCTCGGAATTGCGTTCACTGGAAAGATTGTGGGCGATGAAGTGCGACATTGCATGGGATTTGGAGGAGGAGGAGGCAAAGGGCCTGCAAAGCTTGAGCAGTCTGAGGGTTTTGCAAGTCCGGATAAAATCGGCAGTTAAAGAGGGGATTATAGCAAATTGGTCAAAGATGAGACTTTTGCGGCTGGAGTTTGAGCATTCAATTGGTCAAGATTACCTTCCGCAGGATATGCAGGCAATGAAAGATCTCGAAAGTTTCTCTCTTTTGGGATGCGATGTGGAGCGACTGCCTTGTTGGATTACTCAATTCCGAAAGCTAGCATACCTTGATCTAAGAAGCTGTAAGCAGTTGAAAGAGCTCCCCGCGGAGTTGCCATGTTTGAGAATGCTATGGATAGAGGGTTGCTCTAAGTTGGAGGCGTTGGAATTGGGGATGGGTTTTCCAAAACTACAGCAGTTGAACCTTAACTGGTTAGAGTCGTTGGAGTGTGTGGGGCCCGTGGGGGCAGCAAGTGGAAGTGGAGGGTTGGGAGAGGGGGCGTCACGGTTACCCCCCATGCTCCACTCTCTCACAGTAATTGGATGTCCGAAATTGAAGAGATTGCGTGGGGGATGGGATAACTTGAAGTGTCTGGAGGAAATAAGAGGCAAGAGTGAGTGGTGGGATGCAATTCAATGGGATAATCCCACCATGAAGACGTCACTTGGTAGTAAATTTATAAGATTACTACGATAGTCACTCATTGCGTAGGTAAGTATACTATTTATGTATAAGTATGATATTTATAATATTTATGTTACTCACTTACCATTTAACATATGTTGTCTTACTCACTTCTAAATCCAACGGATAGACAATTTTATATTCCTTTCGACGTGAGATTCTTTATCAATCAAGATGTGTCGAAGTTATAAATGTTTAAATGGGTCAAAGTCGTACAGCTTGACAAAACGTTTTAAATTATACATTCAACGTAATAATTCACGTTGTTAATGAAAGAAATAATTAATTATTAATCATTGTAAAGCTTGTAACTTTACTTTTTATAAATAATATGTTCTCTTAAGGTTTGTAAATTTAGTTTTATAAATAATATGTTTTTATTAATAACTTTACTTTTATAAATAATACGTTTCTATTAATACAAGATTTAATATAATTGTAAGATTATATCATTAATCATTTATTTAGTTTAATTAAAATTAAGTTTGATATACTTAAATTTATTATATGATAATATTTAATTTAATTGTTCTAATTTTTTAAGTGAAAATTAATTATTTAATTTTTGGTGAGATTGTAAATTTTTGCCATTTAAATTTCATTTTTTTATTACATAAATGAATTTAGCACCTTGAAAAATTATAAGGCTATTGACTTGCTCACATTATATAATTTAAATTTACAATTTCAATAAATCTTTGCTAGAGACAAAAACATAAAACAATTAGATTAGGCTAAAATAAATAGTCTATCAAATTTTGAAAAGTGTTGTATTTGCATTATTTTGAATACACAAAGACATTTAAGAAAACACAAGCTTTAAAAAATATGAATATCTAGAAATATGTTTTAAAATCCACATTTTTTTCAAGGATAAAGTAAAGATATGGTTTGTGGAATAAAAATATATCATCAAATTGATCATTTTTATTTTTATTTTTTTGTAAATTAAAGCCATCATATTACTTCAACAAAACAAGATTATTACATGGCTTTCCATACTTATGGTGCATTTTTCTATGCCACACACCCAAGAGTTCATATCATACTCAAAATGACCCATATCCCCATTACAAAACCCTAATACCATAAAAACCACTTAAACCAACATAGGAAGCCACATGTTGCCTGGCTCCAAACACTAGGCCCATTCAACAAAAGAAATAGAGATTTGCTAATACATGACAAAAGTTATAAAAAAAGAAGGAGAAATGAGAAAAGTGAAGGATTCTTTTATACAAGGGAAGGAATAAAAATACATTTTTGAGGAATAAAATATGTATTTTTAAGGAAACTTTAACTCTATAAGTACAATATGCACATGTAGTTGTTTATTTTTTAGCACACAAGAATGCTATTGTGTAGTGGCGTTTTCCAGGTATGTGGCATCCATGTTTTTCATTTTGACGTTTAAAACCAAACCACCATGGTTCATCTTCAAGAAATACTGATCGCAAAAGCCTAAAATCTACAAGAATGCTATTTTCATTCAATAATGAAATAAAAAGTACATTTTTTTATTTATTAAAGAAATAAAAAGATTGTTTTGAATAAATGAACATGTTTTAAGTCGTTTAATGTGTTAGCTTAATTGACTCTCTTAAAAAAATTATCAAAAATGTTACTTGAAACATGTTTTTGGAGGGAATGCTACTAGAAGCATTTTTATGGTTTAATAAGAAGTTTTTCTTAATGTGTTTCAAATTGTGCATATAATTAATAAAGAACGCAGATTTTAAATGATCCATTCTATTCTTTTCAAACATAAAATATTTGATAGATAGTAATTTAAAAAAAAATATCAAATAAACAAAAATTGTTCTATGTAAAGAATATATGCAATAATGATTTTAGGAAAATTTAATGCAAAAAACACAAATAAGCAATCCATACTCATAAATACCATCTCTAACCTTAACCCTATATGGTTAAAGAAGTATCTTGATTGAATTTACATTTACAAGAAAATTTCTGAAGATTTAATTTAAAACATGGTATGGCACTAGTAACAAGAGTAATTTCATAGGAATAACAATAAGAGTTTGTGGGTTTGAAAGCCTTTTTGATGAGATATCGATTAGTTGCGGATCTGTCATTTCCCTATTGCAGATCGCCCATGGCTTCCACATCCACTTTAAAATGATGGCTCAGGCGTGTGGTGAATTAACTACAGTCGGGGACCATGGAACATACACTGGTAGTAAAAGTCACGAGTTCAAATCTGGTGTTGTAGAGGCCGCATCCAAATGGCTTACAGGTTTTCTAGATCCGCATTGAAGATTTTGTTGTGGGTGATGATATTGGGATCATCATTTTTACTTCAAGAATGAACAAGCTAAATGAGAAGCCCATAGAGACGTGGGAGTCGCTTTGATGGAGTTTTAGAGCTGTGGGGAATTTTTTCACTTTGCTTCCCGTGGGGTATTGATCCGCAATTTTTTTCAATCCGGCAAGACCTATTATGTACCATATCTAACACGCTTTCTTTCAGATCTGTAATTTTTCTTTGATTATTCTTCAGATGACATGATTTTCAAAGAAGGGGGTTTCGTTCAGTATTTTGATCTGTCATTATTAGCAAATCAGGGTGTCGATTGAGGTCTTTTATCAATAGAAGAGAAAATTAATCCTCAAACGGGATCACTCTCGATAGATCTGCAAATAAAATGTGTGGTAACAAATCATATCGCCATATTGTCATGTAGAGACGTAAGCATAATGGAGAGATTGCCTGGTGTGAAATCATGGTCACAAATCTCACACTATCTTCCAGTCATAGATTATGAGGATATCATCGAATCAATAACTCATGGGGATTGGATCGATAAGATGGATTTGGGACATATCATGGATTACATCTTTAGAACATTTAATGTCAGGGAGGCTATAAAACCCATATTATACCAGTATATGGTAAAAATCCCTTGGACTCCCAATTTACACTCGAATTTACCATTTATGACCAATATATGGATGGATCATGGATTCCAATCCCTGATCTGCTTGAAGGGGTTTTGATATATTTTTTTATCAAAACGTTGAGAGGGAAATCAATGTGTATGAGGGTTTGGATCTAGGATTGGGTACAAGCTCTTAAGTAAAAGATTCAAGAACAATTGGGTATTCCATCAAGTCTCCAAAATTTGATCTATGCATGGAAATCATTGCAAGAGGACTTCAAATTGCAGGACTATGACATTGTACCCTATTCAACCATCATCCTAAAGATGAGACTTCTTGGAGGTTGTCCTGGATCTATTTCGAAAGGCCTAGTTTCCTTCAAGGATGAAGTTAAAGGGAAGATGGAGCCACAGAAAACTATAGAACAACCCCTCAATTTTCTTGGGCCCTATATTGTGGAGCAGATGAACCAAGTGCCAACATTGACAATCATCTTGCCCAAGATAAATGAACTTTACTCTAATTTCCATGCAAGAGAAATTATATGCAGATTAAATGGATTCTGGCCCAAATCAAAGAATTTACATTAATGGGTTTTCTCTACTTGGATAGAAAACTGTGATATTCACCTATGTTCTAGGGGTCTTTTTATTTTGTGTTTGACACAACAAAAGATATGGATTATGTATTAAATGAGGGACCATGGTTTTTGGGAAATGCAGGTCTATTCATGACACCTTGGTTTCTGTAATTTGATGCAAATACCATGGTGATATCCAAAATGCTAGTGTGGGTAAAATTACATAACCTACCCCTGCATTATTGTCATCACAAAAAATTAGAAGGAATTGGGAATTCTTTGGGGAAGTTCCTAAAGGTGGATGCAAATAGAGTCTCAAAAGGAATTTTCACTTTTACCAGAATCTGTGTAGAACTATACCTTAACAAAGGTTTACCTGATAGCATTATTTTGATTCACAACAATATTGAGTGGTCTCAAACTCTTGATTATGAGAATGGGACTTTTCGTTGTCGTATATATCTACAAACTATCCATCTTCAAAATATGTGGCCTCAAGCAAAAAAATACCCTAAAAGGAAAAAGCGACAAGCTCGTAAACCAAAAGGCTGGCAGTTTTCAGAATCCCAAGAAGTCGAAGCAGAGGATGTAGAAATCCCAGAAAACACCTCAATCAATAATGTCCAGAAATCTCAGGAAGCCATGCAAAAGAGTGATGTCGAGAAAAATTCTTCAATAGTTCCAATTCCTTCCGTTCAACAACAACATATTGAGAAAATTCCATCTGAAAAAGAAGTCAGTGGTACTAAACGAATGCACGCATCAGAAAGTTCAGATTCTGATAAAGAAACCCCTTGAAATTTAAAAGAGACTCAAATGACTATTATAACTTCCACTCTCAACTCTGGTAGTTGGCGGAATGTGGAAAAAAATAAAGGTAGAAAAGAGTAGATTTGTGTTAATTCTCTGATGAGTTGTTATTGATCTTGGAAACGGATCGTTTGTTCTATGCATATGCTTTCTAGCATTAACAATATGTAATTTTGTTCATTATGAATAAATTTGTGATTTTCCTTGGGAAAAAATGGTACGATACAAGTTACTTATGAATTTCTTCCATGATGTTCATAATAGTGTAGTTGACTATGTTATTAATTATTAAAATTTATATTTTAGAAAATCACAAACTTATTGAGATCATATTTTTATAACTAAAACATAGATTTACATAAGTAATTCAATGAAGAGGATTTTAATAGAGAATTAAACCACTTAAATTTTTATAGAATCAAATTCTCAACATCCTCCTTAATAATAACAATATTAAATATTTGTATCATAACTTTACACTGATTTTTCTAACTTGCATAAACAGGTAATCTATTATATGTCTTTCACCTAAAAAAACTTTTATATCTTAAATATTGCTAAGTCTAAATAGTAGATATTTCATAGATAAATATCCAATCACTATTAAAATAAAATAGTGGAAACTATTATCAAAAGAAAAAAGAAAAACATAAATACATAAACAAGATTAAGAAAAATATCATTCACTTATTTGTAAAAATGATTCTTGGAGAAAAAATTTAATTTTGAAGGCTAAAGAGAATTATAATATTTCTATGATTGAACATAACTTGTACCTTAAAAGTATTTATGAATCCTTTAATTTTTTAGTTAACAACCAAATCCTTCTGATAATAAAAGAATATTTTCACTATAATAGACATTGAGTTTAAAGTTAAATGCGTTGAAGGGAAATTCAAAGACATTTAAATTTATTAACTGTGCATTTTAAAGATTGGAAGAGTTATTCTTATTCTTCTCATTCAGAACCTAGTTGGTGAAGGATTTCACGAGCTTTGGAAGAAAATACTTTTTTTTTAATAATAAAATATTCATTCAAAATTATAAGACAATTATGATAAACACTCTTTTAGATAAAGTCAACTGGGTTTATTTCAAGTGGTTGGGAGGAATGATTGGGACCCTCCCCACCCAAGTTCAATTTAGGCTTGTGACATGATGAGCTTTTCTATAATGGCTTTGAGCCTTGTTATTGAAAATGAATAGTTCCTCGGAACATATATATTCGTCTTATGGTATATAAAGGTATTTTCCATGTGGGAAAAAAACTAAAAACCCTCTATGAGATAAGTTACATGGAATAATGTGGGCGAAGAATATTAACTCATGGCTTGAAAGTCATTATAAGAGAGCTAAGAAGCAAGGGAAATTTTTAGGTTATTATTTTACATTAGACTACGTAATTGTTCTTAGGATTGTATCCAACATTGTCAAAACAACAAGGTTAAATCCAATAAATTGTCTTATTAATTTTCAAAAATATTTTAATATAGCCTTTAGAAATTTCCTCTAGAAAATGGTAGAATATATTGGGGTTCCCATTGTGTTTATATTTACAATAATAATATAATAGGATTATACAAGAAATTCAAATTTATGAGTTAAGAGGGATGCCTAAATAAAATTAATTTTAATATCAAAAGTTAAAAAAAGTTGTTGTTTACATTAGAAAATAGTCTCAAGAAAACAAATTACATAGAAATTAATTTAACATAAGTATTTATCATCATCTTTTTATTTGTAGATTATATATATATATATATATATATATATATATATATATATATATATATATATATAAAGAAAATTGTCCCTCTAATCTCTATAAATGTTAAAATTCTTAAATATTTATATATTCACCATATACTGTATGCGAAAAAACAAATAAATAAAAGATAATAATTATCATGTTAAAATAAAACATAAAGTAATTTTTTTAATAATAATATTAATTTGAAAAAAACCATTTTTAAAAACATTTTTAAATTTATTTTCAACACAAACTAACTTGAAAATGAAAATATAATGTTAGGACAAGAATAAATAGATAAGGTTGAGTTGATAATAAGAACAATTATAAAACTACACCATTTTAATGTTTCCAAAAAAATCCATTTTAATATCGTTGTTACTGTAGTGATTATATTTCACTATGATATTTGGAGTTGTAGTATAGGAAAGTCAACAAAATATGAATACGTTTTATAATAAAATAATTTAAAATTAAATGTAATAAGTTTTATCTAATCTGCATTTTTATAATTTTAGGTTTCCGCACATTAAAAGTAAAGCTATTATTAGATACTTAAAATACAAGCATAAAATATTTAACATGAAAATAAAAAATTTCTTATCACTCCTTTAACTATTACTAATATTTATTAAAACTTAAACGAAGTTTCATTAGAGTTTTTATTAAATACTTAAGATACAAGCATACAATATTTTACATTAAAATAAAAAATTCCTTATCACTATTTTAATATTTTAAATATTAGAAATATTTATTCAAAACTCAAAAAAATATAAGATATTTAACAAGAAAATAAGAAATTTCAAAATAAGAAATTTCTTATCACTATTTTAAATATTATAAATATTTATTCAAAACTCAAACAAATATAAGATATTTAAGATGAAAATAAAAAATTTCCTATCATTACTTTAAATATTAGTAATATTTATTCAAAACTCAAACAAGCATAAGCTATTTAATATGAAAATAAGAAATTTTTTTGTCGCTAGTTTAAATATTAGTAATATTTATTCAAAATTTCATTAGAGATGTAGTTTAGTATGTATGTAAAATATTGAGAGATAGTGGAAGAAAATGCCCTACATAATATTAAAATTGTTAAATGCATTGTATTAACTAAGTTTAAAGAAAATACATGGAAATCATTAATTTTAAATTAAAATATTAAAAAGTAAATAGTGCACAAATAAAGAACATATCTCCAAAATTCTCATTCCAAAATTGGATATTGGAAAAAAACATAAAGCATTTTGACATGAAGAAATTTGTTAAATAAGTGCAATGATTAATGTAGAGGATGAAAATAACTCTTTTAAGCCCAACCTACAAAGAAATTAAATCTAATTTTGAAAATATTTGTAATAAAATTGAATTAGGCTTTAATTTTGAACATGTTTGTAATAAAATTGAATTAGTTTGTAATAATATTGAAATATGTATTTTTTTAGTTTATAAAAAACAAAAATAATTTGCAAATTTTATTTTCAAATTATTTCATCATAAAAATAACATAATAAATTAAATAATTAATTTACTTAAAAATAATAATTTGAAAATTTTATTCTCAAATTATTTCATCATAAAAATAACATAATAAATTAAATAATTTATTTATTAAAAAAAAAATATGCAAAATTTAATCTGAATAATATTAATTATCATCGTGTTATCATAATTTTTGTTTTTAAACTTAAAATATATACATAGTGCATAAATAATCCTAACTTAATAAATTTAATCAAAATATTTTTACGTGTTAAACAACAACAACAAAAAACTCGCTCTAGTATGATAGCAAGTGACTATCTAATCCAAATTGCCCAAATGGAAGCTATTTGGATTCTTATGTGTAAATGTAATTTGATAAATCTCATGTCTCATTAACCTACTATCAAAAATATGAAAAATTATTTATAAAAAATTATTCATTAATAATTAAATTATTATTCATAATTATTTATAAAAATTTATTCGATAATAATTAAATTACTACATTTAACACAATATTTTCATACCTTGATTTGACCTCAAAACTTAATTTCATATTCTTGTCTCATCATTTTTCCACTATGTCTCTTCACTCAAGGCCTAATATTGGCCTACTGAAGCATTCCATCTCAGTATGGGTGGGGGGACCGCACCTTGTTACACAGTATTTTGTCGCATTCCCCGCTCTGTACCTGAAGTGTCGTCCTTTGTGTCACTCATGCCACAAATTTTGCAAAGCGACAAAAGCTGTGAAAATATATTCACCATGAATAACATGCTCAAAACATCCCTAAAGAAATGAAGAATCAGTGCATTAAAGAAATCTTGGAGAAATCTTGTAAAAACCCTAATTTGCAACCCCAGCGCGTTTCTCACCTCCATGGTTTAGCACTTTTCACCCTATGTAAAACCTGTGTACATCGTTGGTAGCGTGGGAATTAATGTCAAAAGTCGTGTTGGTCCTCTTCATGCAGGTTCTCCAAAAATGGAGCAGAAGCTTCGCCTACTAGAAACATCGAGAACGAAAGTCTGGTATTAGTTGGCTGAGGATTGGGTCGATTTATCCCATTTTGAGTCTTTGATCCTACCTTTAAGGATTTCCCCCTTAATATGTGGACTTTCCTTCCTCTTTTATGGATCCTTAACCTCTTCATCTTCACTATAGATGAATGTTATGCTTTCCCCAAATGGTCGGTCATTGCTGGTTGCTTTTCTTTTAGAATGCACCTAAACGCTGCCAAAATTATAAGGAGACGGAGTGCTTGAAGTATTTGGCTTGGACTTGGGAACCCATCCCGAAGGATGCCTCCAACATCAAGGCACCATTTGTATGCTTCCGTCTTTCATTTATCAATAATACAAAACATGTTTTACTTTCCATAAGCTTGTAGATGATTACTTGCTTAGTATTATGCTCCTTGAGTTGTCATATAGTTTATATTAGAATGCAATATACTATGCTTTATTCGTTTGTTGTTGTTTGATCTCTCTTGTAGGTATTTGTGTGCAAAGGAATATAGGAGTGAGCTCGGAAGTGAGGAGATCGTGATTAACATCGAAGAGCGACCACATAGGAGTGAGGTAGGCTATCTTCCTTTCTCATGTCATTATGATTTAAGTTGGGAGAGATTTCTTGCTTTTGTCTCATTTGTTACTAGACCCACTCATTCGGATAGAGGGATCACTTTTATCCGTAGAAGGTATTGCCTAGATAACAAAATGGTGACTCCACTAGGGACTTGGAGCCCTTTTAGTCCTCCTTTTGAATTTTTCCTACTTGTTTAGTTTGGCCAACTATTGAATGACCCTTTGTTTGGATTGATTTTTAGTCTGTACTCTCCTTTGAAGGTGTCCTAGGGTATCATATCTAGAGTTTTTTTCTTGATATTTTCTTGTTTTTTCCCTATTTACCTCCATCAACGTGTTTTTTATCAGTAATAGTCGCACTTCCAGCGTTGAATTTATCTGAAACAATCGCGTTGCAAACTCCTGGTTCCAACTGACTATTCGCGTTGTTGTTTGAATGTGGAGATTTTTAGGGTCTCTGCTGAAAAATCTAGTGTGTTTTGATCCTTAAGGAATTTTCTCTGCTTTGTCAGCATCATGTTTTGTCTGATTGCTTTCAATTTCTTGGTAGAATGAAAAATTCGTCCCATACTTGAAGTGGTAAAATTGGTATTTTTATTGAGTCTTTCATGTTTTGAGTTGATTGAAAGTTCTGTTTACTGCTTGTATGATTGGAAAAATACTGATTTTATGTCAATAGAACAATAGTATCTCTTTTGCATTCATGAGAAATTGATTTTGCATTTAGTTATTCTTCATTTCAAAAATTTACTTTTCATTAAGAGCATTAGATTACTTGCATAGATAAGTTATTTTTTGGAATTGAAAATAGATCACATTTTTCAGTAATTGAAAACGAAAGAAGTGAATTAAGTGCATTAGATCGTTCAAAGTTTTAGAAAGTGAAAGTTCATATACGTGCATCTTAGTAAAACTGAAAATATTTTTACTTTTGAAAAGTTTCATTTGCGATAGTGAAAGTGAAAATCTTTTTTTGCTTTTAAAAATTTCATTTGGAAAGTGAAAAGTAAAAAGCTAGTCAAGGGAATTATGCTTGCTGCATTATTTGTTTGACACATCATTGTTTGAAATCACTTCCCTTATTAATTTAGCTTTCATTGAATGAAAAGTGTATTTTTCTCATATAGCTGCATCTTAGGCATTAAGGTGACATCATTGTTAGCCCCAAAATTGAAACTTAATCCAAGATAAACATTAAAATTTACCTCAATTAACCTAAGGAGCATTTGGAACTTAACGCAGACATTTAAATGTCTAGGCTAGAGACGTGTATCGACGTCGTTAAATGTAGGAGCTGTCACTAACTTCCCGTGTTGCATCCCGGGGGTGATATCCTGTTCCACATAAAGAATTATATAGGATCGTTCTCCAGTAGTCTCAGGTATATCAGAGGCGCTCCACGTATGAAAGTATATAGAACACTCTCATCGAACGTTTATGCATTAGACAACACTACTATGAACTTGCACTCCCATGTACTGTCGCGTATATTTTGGGAGTCCCCACTAGTTTTTCATCCTACCATAGTTAACTGAGTCGGTTGCCATGTAAACGTGATACAACGAACACAACATTCGGGGATATTGCGTGCTCGTACTTCTTAGTTCACTAGGAGGTATTCTACAGTTCACGGATACTTGGTAAACCCTTTTGCCTAGATCGCCCTTTTTGATTATTTTTTTTTGTTAAATTATAAAATTTATTGCCAAAAGTATAACATCCTACACAAACATTGCTCCTTAACCTCATTATGACTGGTTAATTAAAAATTTGTTTTAAGCCCAAAGTATTCACCTGTACCCTATTTAATTTTGTGAAAAATAAATTGTGGCAGAATCTCCAAGTCGTCGGTTGCGCCACACGCAAAGTTCACCTTCCACCCCCCTTCAGTTTTTGAAGTCGAGAGATCTCCTCAAAGAGTCCAAAGTGAGATTTTTCATATTGTGTTTGAACCTCTTGAGAACCAAGGTGTCAAACTTGGTATTGTTATGAGAATCTAACCCCTTGCGTCCCTACCACCTCCTTCAGAGTCGATTACTTCATCCCAGGCCTCTCCTCCTAATAGTCCTCAGCCTACCTCAAGATTATTACTCTTTCCTAAGAATCCACTCTTTGATCCAAAAGACGACCCTGTCTACTTATCACCTTCGCACCAGTACAATCCTTTCGATACTCCTAACGTACCTTTGGTAAATTATTCTATTGCACCTCGAATTCCGATTCGAGAATTATTTCCATCAAACATGGCAACAACTAGTGAAGGTGCCCCATTTAAGGACACTCCCTAGTGTAATCCTTTGGATACATCTGCAACTCATATCCTAGAAGTCGGCCCTGAAGAAAACTTCCCTCCTGAAGACTTTCCTTATTTCTCCTATGATATGGGAAGTAGGCCAACTGCACCCTCTGGTCATAATGCAACTTTGGTTCCAGTGATTTACACTTCCCTTGGCGATCTTGTCTCAGGTGCTTCTGGCGTAACTTCACTGTATCACAACCCAATATGGTCATCTGGTGTCACTCCTACAACTGGCTCTTTTGGTCCAAACATGTCAATACTTGCTACCTAGCCTATAGTGACTATAACTTAGATACAAGTTACTCTTAGACCTTCTGCTCCATTGACCTTATCTACGGTAACTGTATTTCCTCCCTTTAGTGGTCAACCTACAAGTTCATATATTCTGCAGTCTGGGGGGAAACCCTATATGCCTATTGGTTCTGGTGGGAACTATGTGAATTATGCACCCGCATCGGGGGTAGGCCAACCCACTAGCTCTATCCCTAACACATGTGGAACGATAATTTCATATGTGGCCAATTTTGTCGTAGGGGCACCTTTGCAAGGTCCTCAAGTATGCTCGAATCAACATCCTTATGTTCAACAGCCTCATGTTCAACAACCTCATGTTCAATAGTTGTATGTTCAACATCCATATGTTTACCAACCCCAAATCCCACTGTCATGAGTTTTGACCAATCCACAAGAAGGTACTCAACTACAATATGGTCCCAATCCCTCGTTGGGACAATATGGAACTTATCCTCTCATACCTAGTACTCATTACCAGCATCCCAAACAATTCCCTTATCAACAACTGCAGTAGGGACCTAACCCTCAACTGCAGCGGGGACAATACCAACAATTTCAACACGGACCTAACCCCCAGTTCCAACAAGTGCCTAACCCTCAGTTGCAATAAGGACCATACCAACATTTTCAAAAGGGGATTTACTAGCAACTGCAACAAGGGCCTTATCAACAACTGCAGCAGGGGCCTTATCAATAACTGTAGCAGGGCCCTTACCAGAAACTACATTAAACACATTTTCTACAACAATATGGCCAATTTTGTCCATATGGTCAAAATCCACCCTAATGGGGGCAGAACCAATTCCAACAAAGTTGGAATACCCATTTCAGTACTTACCAATGACCATATACCCCATATAATCCTCAATTTCCATTTTTGGCGACGTTGGAATTATCGGGCGTGTCAAGGCTCACAAATGACCCAATTCTCCATTCACCGTATTGGCCACCAGTTACAACAAAAATTCCTAGAGACTATCCTAAATTTGAAGGAAAGTTTGGAGAAGACCCCCAATCACATGTCATGACCTACCACCTTTTGTGTTCTTATAACTCTTGGGTCGATGATTCCATCTGATTGTGTCCTTTCTAGCGTACTCTCACGGGTGTTGACGCAAAATTGTACATCGAGTTTCCTCGAGGTACTTTCCAAGACTTCAAATCTTTAGCCATGGCTTTTCTTACCCATTTTCAATTTCTTGTCTGGTATGAGACTGGAACTCACCTTCTAACATATTTTGAATATTCGAAGTCCACTGATATCTCTGATCGCATTCATGAATGGAGATGCAGACATCATCTCATCAAATTTGATATCCTGGACCAAGTCTTGATTTAATGGTTCACCAAATAATTCATCCCTGTTATCACAAGAGACATAGCCTTGGGTGGCTGTGTAACTGAAGAACAATCTATCACTCGTGCCCAGTATTTAGACTTAGTCTATTCACAATCTGACACTTTGTATGAGTTGCTTCTCGATGCCCCATGACCTTCAACAAATCCTGCGTCTTCCACGCATGTTGATTCAAAATCCATTGATGGTGTTATTGGATCTGTCTCTCAATAGCCTAGTACTACCCCTACTAAGTCTACAAAATTGAAATTAACTCCTGTTGCAACTCCTAATGTTGGAACTAATCAAAATAATCCTGGTAAAACCTCAGAGGTGAATGTTATCCAATCTACCACAACAGACAAGGCATCGAAGGGTAAAAACAAGGGTAAAGGTAAAACTAAACCAGATACCCCTAAACAAGATTCACCAAAGTCATATGCTGATGATTCGTCAAAAACAAAGCCAAATTATCCTTGCCTTATCTGTGATGAAAAGGATTTCCCTCGTCATGCAGAAGTAAGTCATCTTCTGAAAGGAACCCCTGGGACACCAGCAGTGCTGAAGGAACCTTTTGCATCTCATTAGACGCAATTGGTAGATCAATCTCAGGGTTAAACCTCTGGAAATTCCCAAGTATTCATGAGTCCCGCATGGAACCTATCAACGTTGCCACTAGATCAAAATATTACCTAACTCCTGAGAAATACATGGCAGAGAAAGATACCATTGACATAGCTTCTTCCTCCACTCAACCCAATTCTGGTCCTCTCCATATCGAGAGACCTAGCACTGAATCCATGATCTGACCACCCCCCAAAGGTATTCTTCAAAAAACATCTTATAATATGAACATGTGAGTTGCTCAACATTACAATATTGTCAAAGATTTAGCTCAGGCATCTTTGACGATGTCGGATTTAGAATTCCTTTAGACATGTCCATCACAGAAGAATTATTTTCTATCCACCATAGGAGGAATTGATCCCACAGGTTCCAATTTGATTACTTTCGATCTGGAAAACCATGTTCCTCTCCTACTGCATCAACTTTCTTTTCTTATTCAAGTTTTCGTTATGGGCAAGACCATTCATTGGACTATTGTTGATGAAGGTACCTCCACTTGTATTATGTCTATCTCATCTTGGAAAACTCTTGGATCTCATCCTCTCAACCATTCCCCGAATACTTTAGAATATTTCAATGGTAGAGGTTTCTATTCGCATGGTATTCTCAACGCCTTATCCACCCATTTAGAAGGAAAAACTGTTAATATGGAGGTCGAAGTTGTTGACGCATCTCTCAATTACAACCTTTTTCTTGGTAATAGTTGTACTAATGCAATATTTTTTTAGTCTCTACTTTATTTCGCGTGCTTCACTTTCCCCACAAGGGAAATATGGCCACGATAGACCTTCTAGCATTCTTTTTTGGTGATTCTTTGACTGGAAATGAACCTTACGTTGGGAAATCAACTATACCTTATGAAAGTGTTGGGGTGGGTCTTTTCAAAGACTCCACTTTGATGGGATATTTTTCCCTTCCTCCTCCCAATGTCACTTCGATTAATATGATCACGTCTCATCATGACCCCTAGATCATACCTAGCCCTGATCAAATTGCCCGGTTTGGTGACGCCATGTTGCTTAGCCCTATCGAACAAGCATATCAAGTTGTTATCTTGGCTTCCGCAGCTACATCTAAAACTACGATTCGTTTGAATATAGTCCTAAACACATATTCACAATCCTCTTGGCTTGGTTCTTTGGATTCTAACGATCCTTGGAACGATACTTTTCCGACTAACGAAAGCATCATTGAAGTCATGTCGCTTGACGAAACTCCTTGGAATGATACTCTTCATCATTCCTCATTTCTTCCAAGGCTTAGTGAGATTCCTACCTGTCTATAGACTCTCGTTTCCCATCCAATGACTGATCCCCTTCGGACACCCATCTCGATTCATGAGGTATTGTTAGAAGGAAACATGGGAAATATTTTGGCAATCATGCCTTTCCCTTTCTTTTAGACACCTGGTGTCCTTGTGAATATTCATGTCGGAGCCCCACCGGTTCCCTTCTACCTTGTTTTTACCATTCACCCATTTTCTAAATGGGGCATTTTTTTTATTACTTGTAAACATCCCTCGGCTAGGGGGCATGGGTACAGGTCAACTATGATTTATTTCGCAAAATTGGCCGAGATGACGCCTACATACAATGACAATGGTAAAATTGTGGCTTTATTTCTCTTACTCATGATGAGGAACATTTGTTTGAGCCCCGCACTTGGCTCTACCAAAACGTATTATGCATGATTTCGCATATATACTTTGTACATTGGTGTGTGTTTTATTAATGTACAGTTTTTGGTCTAATTTGTTTTCCTATTTTACAAACATGTTTTCCCTTGATTACCATGTTCTACTTGGTTTGCAGATGTCGACGAACCCTCTTCTTCATGTCAGTTTCATTGATGGCGCTTGTCATAGTACATGGAATTTATCTTTCGTTGCATGGGCACTTTATGCTCCCAATGGTGAGTTAGTGAGTTTACAGGGCATATCGTGGGCCCGTCAAACAACGACCCAATAAGTTCAGAAATTGATTTTTTTGTCATTGTTTCATACAAAGGGTAACAAATAGAGCTATGGAGGAGGAGAAGTCATCTACAAGGGCAAGAGAGGAGAAAAGTGAAGGAATTTAGCAACCCAAGCCAACAAAATTCAAGTTTGGACCAAGTTTCTTCAGCAAAGCGTGTTTTCCAGGTATGGGCATCAAATTTGACCCTTTTTTTTGTTTTCTTCTTGTTTTTCCATGGGTTTCTATCACCCATGTATTTTCCATCATTTTTTTTTTCATTTGGTTATGTTTTTTTTTTTTTTTTAATTGAGTCGAGAGGGTTTATTTTGGTCAAAAATGAAAAAAATTGGTTGTTAGATTTATTTTTTTCATTTCTTCATGTGCTCCTATTTTCTTTCTATTATTTTTTCTTGGGTTTGAATGTGTATTTTTTCCCATTATTGTTGCATTGAGTTGAGGGGTTTTTTTTGTGAAAAGTTCAAAATGTTGTATGTAAAATTGTAAATTTTTATTTTTATTTTTTAACTTGCAATTCTTCTTGTGCCCTAGGTTCAAATTTCAAAGTTCAAGCTTCAACTTACAGTAAAACTCAAGATTTCAACAAATACATGCCAAGGAAATTGGACTCTGTGTGGGAATTTGATGAACCTGATGGGGGTTTGACAGATCAAGTTTGACTTCAAAGTTATGTGGGCACCACATGACAGGGGTATACAGATTGGAGTACCACCTTTCACAAGTTCCTGGACATGAGGTAGGGCCTTGCACAAATACCAGTCCAGAAATAATCCGAACAACCCTCAAATCATTGGAAGTAATATAAACAACTAAACTTGCAAAGGAAACTTTAAGAAGTAAAATAACAAGGTGTGAAGGTGACCGTGAGAGTGGTAGTGGTTCTTCACTATCAACATCTTCGACACCCAACCCCATAGCTGCCTAATCATATTTTTCTCCTATAACCACAGTTGTTGCACAACCATCTATCTCTCCAATTATTAAAAAAAGGGAGAAGTAAGAAGTTGACACGTTTTTGGGCAAGATTTTTCTTTGGAGTGATATTCCTTTAAGTCTTTCCAGGAACAATCCCTTTTACTAGGCTACAGTTGATGCTATTGTTTTTTTGGCCCAGGGTATAAAGCCCCTTCATATAATGAATATAGAGGGCACATTCTTCAAAATGAAAAGGTTGAATTCACCAAGAGATTAGGGAGTTAAGGGCATCATGGATAGTCACAGGATGCACTGTGATGTAAGATGATTAGACTGATCAAAAGGATAGAACCCTTATTAACTTCTTGGTCAGTTGTCCCAAGGGGACAATGTTTATGAAATATGTTGATGCATCTGCACATGTCAAATATGCATGATTATTATTGGATTTATTAGATGTGTTCAGGAGGTGGGTCCAAAATATGTTGTCCAAGTCACAATGGACAATGCTGCAAATTATATTGTTGCTGGTAAGATGCTTATGGAGAGGCATCCTAGCATATTTTGAACACATTTTATTGCACATTGCATTTATTTGATGTTGGAGAACATAGGAAAAATTCCTTTTGTAAAAGATATTGTTGAATCATCAAAGAGCATTACAAAATTTATATATAATCATGCATAGCTGCTTCATTTGATTAGAACATTCACAAACAAGAAGGATTTTGTGCGCCCTGCCATTACACGGTTTTCCACCAGTTTCATATCTCTTCAATCCCTCCTGAATTATATGTGGGATGTGAAGAGAATGTTTCTTTCAGAGGAGTGGCGTGCTTTGACATATAGCCGCAAACTAGAGGGAGAGGCCATATGTAGGTTAGTTTCATATCAGGAAAGCTTTTGGGTGGGAGTGTAGGAGTGAAACATTAATGAACCTTTGGTAAAGGTTCTTAGATTAGTTGATGGAGAGAAATACGTAATGGACTACTTGTATGAGGCCATGGATAGGGCCAAAGAATGCATTCAGAACTACAATGAAGATAAGGGGGATGAGGGGTTTCAGAACAACTCCTTGTATGGGAAGTGATTGATGAGCGATAGAACAACACACTCCATCGTCCCATTCATGCTGCAGGGATCTTCCTGAAACTTAAATTTTCTTACTCCTGTGGTTTCTTATTTTATGTTGAGGTCATGGATGGAATTTTCACTTGTGTTTAGAAGATGGTGCCATCTCCAACACAATGTGCAGATATCTCCAAAGAAATGGAGATATACAGAATGACATGTATCACATTAAGATTTGACATGGCTATACAGGATAGGAATACTAAAATTCCAGGTAAGATTTAGTTTGTTTCAAAATTCATTGTCTCTTAAAGTTCATAACTTCATACTTTGCTTCAACTTTCAATTTTCAAATTTTCATTATTTTAAAAATTTTCTTATGTTTATAACTTTATAAGTTTATCTTATTTGTTGTAGATGCATGGTGGAGGAGCTACTGTGGCAGAATACCAAATCTCCAAAGACTTTCCATTAGAATATTCATCCAAACATGTAGCTCTTCAGGATGTGAGCGCAACTGGAGTGTATTTGAAAAAATACACACCAAAAAGAACAACATGTTAAAAACCTAAAATATTCCAATTGATTTTTTTAATTCATTAATTTTTTTTTTACAATTATTAATTTATTATTTATAATATATGTTATATAATTTATTAATTTATGACCCTTGTACATGTTGGAGTTCCAATGCCTCAATGACATGGTCTACGTTCACTACAATCTTAGATCGTGGGTGAGACAACTTGAGAGGACACTTGATATGGAGGCCATCTCTTTAGATGCGATTGAAACCACTGCTGCATGGAAATTTGAGGCCGAGAGTCCTATCATGGAGTCAGCCCATGATTGGATAGAGCGGGAAGAAGTGGAGGGGGAGGAGGAGGAAGGGAGCAGCAGAAGGAGGTGACACCACCTATCCCTGCCACTGGTAGAGGATGTGGTCTACCTAATTTAGCTCCTGGTGCTTCAAATTCTAGTGCTTCAGGTTCTAGAGCACAAAAAATTCCATTTCCAGCCCCACCAGCTTCTTTATCTAGAGGGAAAGTTGTTACATTTTCTTGTAAGAGGGGTAGCGGAAATCAGTAATATAGGTTATTTGGTGCATTCCTTTATATATGAAAGTATGACTCTTGATATGAGATACATAGGTGAAAATACTAAAAAATACAATCAAAATGCAAGAAAAGGAGAGAACGCTTACTTGTGACAAACATTTTGGTAAATGGTGTCCCGGATTGGTCGTATGACACCCCTGAAAATCGACAGAAATGGAGGTAAAATTCTCTTCAAGTTTTTACAATGGTAAAAGTGATTTTGTTTTTACTTTTTAATTTATAAAAATTCTTTTGAAATAATATTTTTAATTTAAAATGATTTTTAACATTTTATGAAGCATTTTACCATGATTATTTATTTTCTCGATCAAAATTATGTTTTCTCACATGTGTAGAAGCACGTAAACATGAATTGATTATGGCAATTAGTGATCGTCGAGTTATGTTTTATCACTTTTTTGGAATCATGAAAACAAACGAAAAAGGAACCCCCCCTGGAGTCAACATTAAGCTCTTTTATGACTCTTGAAATATGAAAAGATTTCTGAGCACTTGTCCTTTTGATCTCGTTAAAATAAATTAATTGATGTCGTCTCAGTATAAGTTTACCGATTTTTTGGGCTGAGGTTGAATAATTATGAAAAATGAATACCTTAGTAAAACATGAATAAGTGGTTCTCTTAGATATTGTTTTCTACCTTTTCAGATTCAAGTGAATATCTACGAAAAGGGACCTTTCAGAGTTTTCTTTTCCACCTATATTTCAAACTCCTTAAACATGAAAAATATGTTGAGTTACCCCTCTTTCGGACTCTTAAAACTTAAACGACAAAGGACTTGTCACCATGATGAGACCGAGTTACTCTTTCCTAGGGCTCGTTAAACTTACTAGGATGGATTCATCTGAAGGGTGAAATTACACGTTAAGCATATGGTATCCTCTTCAAGCTTTCTATCAAAATTAAAGAGGTACTCGCTAGAAATAGTGGGGAGAAATGGAAGTAAACATGTCTTGGATTGTGTATTAAAGGCAACATGTCGCTCTTGAACATGACACTCTTATGCATTTTGTGTCGGGCTTTGGATATCCTCTCTTCGTCGCTTCCCGTCCTGGGTTTGGGAAACCCATTTTCCTCCTATTCGATCCTCTTACGTTGTCATCATGACCACTAATCTTATTCTGAGTCAAATGCTGCTAAAATTTGGCGTCGTGTTGCCAATATGTTCAAGCTAAGTCCTATTTGCAAAAGTAAAACCATTTATACTTATCTGAGCCTCTATGCAATAATCTTGAATCATTCCTATCTACCTTGAGAAATCCTATGTTTCATGTCGATGATGTGGGAAAAATTGAGGCCCTCCTTCGACGGATCGCTTCTTATCGACATTAGCTCATTATCCAGGAAGTTGATCTAGAAATTCCCTTTCAGTACCTTGGATCTTGCATGCCTCAATGGCAAGTTCCTTACGCTCGACAACAGGTTCACCTCATTAGCCTTCAATCGAATGATTCTGCAATTGTTCAACTTCAACTCCCTTATTCACGCTTGTAGATTTTGTTGCCGTACCTTGAGGGCCATCGCCACTATTGGTGGTTTCTCTCGTTCATGTTAACGATTTATCTCATTGACCGGTAATCAGGTGGTTTCTACCATGTTTGATATCAGTGCATCTATTCACATGGTTAGATTCGTATGTTGTATGGATTGATATAGAGACAAAGAAACATGATCACATCTATTAAAATCCATGTTGTGTGTAGTATTCATGATTGTACACATGATTCCTTCTATACGGATGGTTGTGACCATGTCGTGGATCCATACATATGATCCTTCTATTCGGATGACTATTCCCATGTCGTTGATTCATGTGTTACTTGATTCCTATTCAGCAATGTAATATCATGCATATTTATATCATATATGTCATATATTGTATCGTGTTTGATTTGCAGGTCTCCTGACGGTGGTTTTCCAAAGTCCTTGCCTTGACTGATAAAGCATTTCAACCATCACTTCTCATTCTTCTTTCATGCTTTAGGGGGCATATGTTACACAATATGTTGTCGCATTCCCCATTCCATACCCTAAGTGTCGTTCTTTGTGTCACTCATGCCACAAATGTCATAAAGTGACAAAAGATGTGAAAACATATTCACCATGAAAAACATGCTCAAAACATCCCGGACGAAATGGAGAATCAAATAATTAAAGAAATCCTTGAGAAAGCTTGTAAAACCCCTAATTTTCAGCCCCAACGTGATTCTCGTCTCCATGTTCTAGTGCTTGTCACCCTATGCATAACCTGTGTACAATGCTAGTAGCATGGGAATTAAAGTCAAAAGTCATGTTGTTCCTCTTTAGGAAGGTTCTCCAAAAATGGAGCAGAAGCTTCGCCTACTAGAAACATCGAGAACAAAAGTCTGGTATTAGTTGGTTGAGGATTGGGTCGAGTTCTCCCATTTTGAGTATTTGATCCTACCTTTTAGGATTTTCCCCTTAATATGTGGACTTTCCTCCCTCTTTTATGGATCCTTAACCTCTTCAGACTCCCTATAAATGAATTTTATGCTTTTCCCAAATGGTTGGTCATTGGCCTTTTTAGTGCTCGAATGCGCCTAAATTCTACCAAAATTATAAGGAGAAGGAGTGATTGAAGTCTTTGGCTTGGATTTGGGAACCTGCCTTGAAGGAAACCTCCAACATCAAGGCACCGGTTGGATGCTTCCCTCTTTGACTTATCAATAATACAAAGCATGTTTTACTTTCCAGAAGCTTGTCGATGATTACTTGCTTAGTATGATGCTCCTTGATCTGTCATATAGTTTACATTAGAACGCAATTTTCTATTTTTTCTTCATTTGTTGTTGTTTGTTCTCTGTTGCAGGTATTCATACCCAAAGGAATAGTGAGGAGCAAGCTTGGAATTGAGGAGATAGAGATTAACATCGAAGAGTGACCGCATAGGAGTGAGGTAGGGTATCTTCATTTCTCATGTCATTCTGATTTAAGTTGGGAGATTTTGTTTGCGTTTGTCTCGTTTTTTACTAGACCCACTCATTGGGATAGAGGGATCACATCAATCCGTAGAAGGGATTTCCTAGATAACACACCCCTCCTACGACAATGTGATTGCAAGAGATGCCAATGTTAGACACATGAGACCTAACACAAAATCTCGTTAATTGATCCTTGGAGGTGCTAAACAATGCAACCAAATGAATTCCCCCATTTTGGGCATGACTTGGAAGAATAAAAGGTAAAACTGATGCCTTCCAAAAATTGTTCAAAATCCAATGTGTGAGGTTAAGTTTGATTCAATAGTGGATTAAATTCAATATATGCAGGATCATGCATTGATTTGAAAATTTATTGGTAGTTTTCCCATTGAAAAGGATCTGATCTCTTGGATCCAAAACAAATGGCAGCCTAAGGGCCACATTGAACTTCATTCAGGAGCCAAAGGCTTCTTTATAGATTTTTTCACAAATTTGGAGGATCGCATGATAGTATTTGAAAATGGGTTGTACTTTGTAAGCAATGCAGGGCTCTTCATCTAATTCTGGACCCCTAGATACAATTTATATAAGGAGAAATTCTTGGCAGCTCCAATCTGGATTTGATTATACGAACTGCCCTTTTAATAACAATAATAAGACATCCTAAAAGTAATAGGTAACATGATTGGCTCCTTCATTAAAATGTCAGTGATCACAAAAAGAAAAAGGTACATGACATATGCTAGGATTTGTGTGTATATGAATATATATTAGCCCCTATAGGAATCCATTGAAATTTCCTTGCAGAACAAATACATTGTGCAACCTATTGAATATGAGCGCGTGCCCTTCTAATGTCATTGTTTCCACTAATACAACCATCTCTTCAAATATTGTCCACTAGTAAATCCTCATCCTCCAGTCATGCAACCAAAAACTGTAGATCAAGATGGGTGTCTGCAATTGAACAATCGCTATATAAATTGGAGAGTCGTAGTTTCCTATAATAGGGAACCCCTTCAGTCCGATAAAAATTATGATGTTCTTGCAAACATGAAAAATATTGAGGATAACCCATATATTCCTCAAGAAACCAAAGCGTGTCATGAGAATCATAAACAAGCGACTCCTATAAAGAAGAGTTAAAATCTACAAAGTCTCGATGAAAACTTAGTAGATCTCACTAAATATATAACAAATCAAGAAGTTGAGATAACCAATATGGATCAAGTGATCCAGGAATAACACTGAGGATAAAACACAAGGAGTGGATTCTTAGGAAGAGATAGATGCACATGCGTAGATATTATCCACAATATTGGAAGAGTTTCAACATCAATGTTCTTGAATAATCCCTTAGCCACACATAGATCTACTTCATAAATAATTTCTTAATGTCAATACTCAGCAGATAGTCAGGAATATCTTCCTAGGAAGCACGACCCCAAGATTCACTCTTCAGTGCCTAGAGCCCCCTACAAGCCAGGGAAAATTTTAAGGATGGAAAATTATCTTAAAGTTTAAGAGCATTGGCGAATCTCACTAGTTCCTAATATGCAAATTATAAAAATTTTGTTGATGTATTTGTAAAATTATTCAAATTTATGATGATTTTATATATACTCTTTATAAAATGTTGTTGATTTTGAAGGGAAAATAATTTTATATTATAAATCAACATCTACACTAAAATCAAATATTAAGTGGGGGTGACACAAAGATTCTAATATTTTGGATAAACGAGGATCTCAACTTTTGGAACATTAATACAATAGAAAATACCATCACATATTAATTTAAGGGCAATTAATTTGTGGTGTGATAAAAAAATAGAGGGAAATAGAAAATTAAGACAATGTAAAGGGATCATTAATACAAATCTAGAAGATCAAAATATTTTTTTTATACATTGTATACCAATATTGTCAAACTAAGAATAAATTCTCACAAGCTTCTTAGTTGGACAATTTCTAAGATATCTAGGGATGAAATAATTTGTCATCTTTGTGATACTAAGAAGGTGAAGGATGAAAAACACTCTCCTAAAATGGCTTGCATATGCCCATATCAAATCTTAATTTCAAAACTATATTTGTAACAACACCAACCTCGCTAAACTATAGAGATTCATAAAAGCTTATTTACAATTTTTTATAATATAGAAATAAAATTTCAAAGAAAATAAACTAATTCCTTTACATTTTTCTTAAAGTTTGATGTATTTAAAATTGATTTCAATGAATAGTGACAATGATAAAAGATTACTAAAAATAAAACAATCTTTTAAATATTGAAGGGTTTTTACAGCCAAACATATAAGATATCAATTTGATTTAGATTATTTGCATAAAAAAACTCTTTTATCTAAAGTTATATCCCAAGTATTAACCACAACTAACCTGTTTATTAGAGACTTGTATAGTTCACTTAACTTTTTAAAAAACATCTAAAATTAAAATTAGAAATCCTTTTTCATATTGATGTAGATAAAATGTGAAATTATCATAATTTGACATAGACTTTGATTAGATATTCAACTTGATCCTTAGATTTAAAAATAACAGATAATCTTCCTTTACACATTATTTTCAAAAAGTGATTGTATTAATTTTTATTAATTTAAAAAAAAATGGTAGAACATAGGGAAGAATAAAAAACCTGAAGTGTACATAGCACCAACCTAGATCCATATTAACTCCGGATATATCAAGTGCCGAGAGGGATCAAATATCTCGAGGTGCAAACCTCTTTTTTGAGTGCGAAACTTGAGGAAAGGTTGGCACCTCGAGAGATTTGATCCCTCTTGACGCTTGATAGATAGAGGGTTAAGATGGATCTAGGTTGGTTTCAGTCGTGTGTGGTCATACAAAATTTTTTGAACATCTAATTAGTTTGATCATTTTAAAGATGCTAAAAATGTCTAAGATTAATGATGAATGATGAGACTGTTACTAACTTGAATGATGAAAAATGATGAAACAAAAATTTTAAGTGAAAGTGACATTGTAACAATGTTAAGTGATAGAAAATGTGAGTAATAAGAATGAAGTCAATTACAAACAATCTTCGTTGCAATCAATCTGAAACTATTTTATTTTATTGTTCTTATTGTCACATGATTAGTTATTCTCTATTACCGTGTTTGAATGCAAATTGATTAACAATGTTGAATGATGGACATGCGAATAATAAGAATGTATCCAATTAAAAATGGTTTATAGTTTCAAGAAGAAGACATTTCAGGTAAGTGAACATTTTATTTAGGATGAAAATTCAATTTTTGTATTTATGGTTGAAATACTGTAACACATAAGTCAATTCATGTCATGAATAATGTTTATGTGCTCACACTGAGAGTGTGTGTGTGTGTTTTGGGGGTAAGATAGAGATATAGATGGAGGGGGGGATAGAGGGGAGAAGATAGATGAAAAGATAGGGTGGCAAGGAAGATATATAGATATGGAGAGAGAAGTGTTAGAGAGAGAGAGGGAGAGAGAGAGAGAAGGAAAGGAGAAGAGAGAGGGAGTGGGAAAGGGAGGGAGAGAGAGAGAGAGAAAGAGAGAGAGAGATATGGAGAGAGACTGTGTATGTTTGTGGGGTGAGATAGAGAGATAAAGAAGGAGAGACGATGGGAGATAGAGATATAGATGGAGGGGGCAGAGATGTGCTTACACTAAAATAAATACACACTATTAATCTAATTACATTGAAATAAATGTACATCATACATCTAGTTGCATCAAATCAGAAATCAACATCTACACTGTAATCAATGCATCTAGTGAAAACAATAAAATAGTATTAGAAATCAACATCTACACTAAAATTAATGCATCTAGTGCAAACAATCAAATAGGATTAGAAAGAAATATCTACACTAAAATCAATGCATCTATTACAAGCAATCAAATAGGATTAGAAATCAATATCTACACTAAAACCAATGCATATATTACAAGCAATCAAATAGGATTAGAAATCAATATCTACACTAAAACCAATGCATATATGGGAGAAGAGAGTGTGTGTATGTTTGGGGGGTGAGATGGAGAGATAAAGAAGGAGAGACAATGGGAGATAGATATATAGATGGAGGAGGTAGAGATGTGCTTACACTGAAATCAATGCACATTATTAATCTAATTACTTTGAAATTAATGTACATCATACATCTAGTTTCATCAAATCAGAAATCAACATCTACACTGAAATCAATGCATCTAGTGAAAACAATCAACTAGGATTATAAAGAAAAATCTACACTAAATTCAATGCATCTATTGCAAGCAATCAAATAGGATTATAAATCAATATCTACACTAAAACCAATGCATTCAGTGCAAGCAACCAAATAGGAGTAGAAATCAACATCTACACTGGAATCAATGCATCTAGTGTAAGGTATTAAATAGGATTATAAATTGACATCTACACTGAAATCATTGCATCTAGTGCAAGTGATCAAATACGATTAGAAATCAATATCTACACTGAAAACAATGCATATAGTGCAAGAAATCAAATAGGAGTAAAAATCAACAACTACACTAAAATAAATGCATCTAGTGTAAGGTATTAAATAATATTAAAAATCAACATCTACATTGAAATCAATGCATCTAGTGCAAGTGATCAAATTGGATTAGAAATCAACAACTACACTAAAATAAATACATCTATTTTAGTGAAAAACAAAATATTCATGACTTTCTAGATCTAACTTCTATGTCTATATATGTCTTTGTGTGTCTCTTTTTTCTTCCCTCTCTCTCCACCTTCCATTCCGTGTCTATCTCCCTCCCTCTCTCCTTCTCTCTCCCCCTCCCTTTCTCCCCCGTCTCTCTCTCTCCACCTCTCCCTCCCTTTCTCTATATTTATTTTCTTCCCTCTCCCCCCTGCCATCTATATTTATACCTCCCTCCATCTCTCCTTATTTGTCTCTCTATATCAGCCCCTTAAACACATGTCATGCTCTCTCTCTCTCTCTCTCTCTCTCTCATTTTATTTGTCTCTCTCTTCTTCCCTCTTTCCCCATTCGTATATATCTCTATCTCACTTTGTCTCTCATTCTTTATCTCTCTATATCATCCCATATACATTATCTCTCCATATATATCTATTTATATATCTCTCCCTCTCTCTCTCTCTCACACAGCCCCCAAAAATACACACTCGCTCTCCATATCTATCTATATATTTATATCTCTCTCTCCCTACCTCTATAGTCCTCTCCCCCTCTCTCCCTCCCTCTTCCTCTCCCTCTCTCTCTCTCTCTCCCTCCCTCTTCCTCTCTCTCTCTCTCTCTCTCTCTCTCTTCCTCTTCTCTCTCCATATCTATCTATCTTCCTCCCTCCCTCTCTTTTCATCTCTCTTCTTCTCTCTCTCCCCCTCCATCTATATCTCTATCTCCCATTGTCTCTCCTTATCACCCCAAAAACATACACACTCTATCTCCATATCTATATATATCTCTATCCCTCCCTCTTCCCCTTCTCCCTCTCTCTTCCCCTTCTCTCTATCTCTCTCTCTCTCTCTCTCTCTCTCTCTCTCTTGTCACTCCCTCTCCCTCTCCACCTTTCTCTCTCTTTCTTACTTCCCCTTCCAACTTCATCTCTCTTCCCCTCTCTCCTCTCTCTCACTTTCTCACCCACCTCCCTCTATCTCTCCCTCCCATTACTCATACTCTCTCTCTCTCTACACTACAACTCTATCACTATCTCCCTCTCTCTCTCCTTCTCGCTCTCCCCCATTATGCCCCTAAATATCTATGTCTCCATGTCTCTCTCTTCACCTTCTTTCCCTATATCTATCCTCTCCTTTTATCTCCCTTCCCTTGTCTCCTCTCTCCCTCATTCCATATTCATCTCTCCCTTATCACTCCCTCTCTCTCTCCACCTCTATCTCTCAATGTATTTATTCTTCCCTCCCTCTCTTTCCCCATTCCAACTCCATCTCTCTCTCCCCGTCTCTCTCTCTCCTCTCTCTCAAGTCCCCTCTCTCTTTCTTCCTCTCTCTCCCTTTCTCTCCCACCTCCCTTTGTCTCTCCCCCCCATCACACAAACTCTCTCTCTCCACCATCCAACTCAACCACTATCTTCGTCTCTCTCTCCTTCTCGCTCTCCCCTCTCTCCCCCCTCCAATACATGTCTCCATATCTCTCTCTTCCCCTTCTTTCCCTATCTCTATCCTCTCATTTTCTCTCCCTTCCCTCATATCCTCTCTCCCTCATTCCATATTCATATCTCCCTTATCACTCCCTCTCTCTCTCTCTCCACCTCTATCTCTCAATGTCTTTGTTCTTCTCTCCCTCTCTTTCACCCTCAAAATCCATCTCTCCCTCTCTCTCTCCTCCTCTCTGCCCCCTCCTCTCTCTCTTCCTTCCTCTCTCTTCTTGTATCTCCCAGCTCTATGTCTCTCTCCCCTACTTTATTCCCCCTCCATCTCAGTGTCTCTCTTAAATATTATCCCATTGTATTGTATTTAGGAAAGTATCTAAATTTGAAAAAATATAATTGGTTGTGAAATATTGAACCTATATTTTGGATCAATCATTTGCGAGTCACTTTGCTTTCTCTCTTTGCTTGGATCCTTGGTTAAAATGCATCTATCCCAGTTCTTTATAATATTATTTATATTATATAAATTTCACATATGTATATATAAAAGTATTCTCATTTTTAATTAATTAAAACACCAATTTAATCTCTATGGGAATATTTTTAGTAGTAGTGAGGATGGATGGTTTAGATATACCTAAAAAGTAATTATAACCTTTTTTCTTTTAGATTTAATTAAAAAATGTTATAAAATTAAACTAAAATAAAGTATTTGTAACATATTTTGATTTTGAAATAAGTTATGGTTTTTGGGCATGTGGTATTGATAAGCCATGCTATTAGCCCATGGTATTGTAACAGAAAAATTAAAAGCCTAGATCCATAACATAATAATCAAAATCCTAGATGGCCCATGGTATTTATAAACCATACTATTAGCCCATGGTATTATGATTTTCTTCCCTCCATTCCCTCTATTTGTGGGTATTGGCCCATGGTATTGTAAAAAAACCTATTTAGAAGTTAATAATATCCATGGTAAATATTCATGATTAAAAATCTTGTTATATTGTAAATATTAAATTTGTATCCACTTATTAATTAAGTTTAAATTTGGTTATACAATCATTATTTTAATTTATATGGTAAAATTGATATTAATTTATAAGTACTTTTTATATGTTATATGTTTTAATGTGATATGTATATTATATATATATTTTTTTTATCAAAAAAATTGAATTTAAAAAATATCTCACATCTAACTTCACATTTAATGTATTTATTATTACAAATATATTAATTACAATTAATACAATACTTATGAAATTTTGAGAAAAATAAATTACATTTTTTATCGAGTTTAAAATTGCATGTAATTATATGTTTCCATATTCTTGAGGAAAAAAAAAAAAAATCCATATTTCATTTTAATTAATTTAATGGAGTTATTGTTTTATTTCAGTGCCGCATAGTCTAAAATGGCTGCGTTTTCACCCAGAATCCAGCAATGAATTTTAGAAAATCTTGCAAAGATTTGCCCGAAATCTTGTTTACAGTTGTTAAATTTTAATATTTTGAGTGCCCTAAGGGTTTTTGAAGTGTTGAATCCATTTCCAGCATCAAAAATGGATTCTAAACACTTCAAGCACATGATTTTTCGAATTTTCATTAACCGGATTCCGACAATTTTTGGGCTATTTCACTAGCTCGGTAGACAACTTCTTTCAGTGCTCCTTGGAATGACTAGGGAACCTCGTGTCACGCAGGGGTTGGAAAAATTGCATTGCATAGTGCTTTCTACAGTGGAAATTGAAATTGGAATACTTTCCCAAAAGAATTAACTTTCCGGTGTGTAAGAGGGTCCACGATATGTAAGATTTTTAAGACTTATAAAATTTAATTGGTAAGTTAGAATTTAACATTATTAAATTAGTTGGATATAGAATGCAAAGAAGAATATGGAAACAGTTTTTTATTTTGAAAATATGTTTCCACTTATTTTAAATGATTAGTAGAATAATGTTTCTAGGATTGAGGGGACAATATAATTTTCAATGTGTATAATCTTTAAAGTATTCTAAACTTTAAGAAAAACTTGTATGGTAATATAGAATTGTATTAGAGGTGAAATTAACTAAATATGGTTGTATATAATTTATGATGGTTCTTGTATTATGGAGTGTAGTTATAATTGGATAAAAAAAGCAAGCAATGTGAATGATTGGAATTTCTTTTCATTAAAAAATTTAAATTTCTTGCTACTTCCACACTTTTGTTTACACCTACTACCAGTCTTCAATGAATTAAATTCTTAACTTATATATCTATCAAAATTTCTTTCTTTTTTTTGTAGATTGCATGTACAGGATGGTTCGGGGTTTACTCAAATTCATTTTTTCTAGCTTATTTAATGGCTTTAGAGAATTCTTCGAATCCTCATTTCCACCAATAGTTTTGCAATCATTGAAGTATCTTTAGTTTCAGTGGAATAGACCTCAGCTTCCCCTGGGGCATACTCACTATATAAAGCATCAATTGCATGTTCCTATGAATTATTCTCATTTATAACCTTCCATTCAGATTTGACATTTTCTACTCTTATACTAGATAAGATATCTCAACATATTATTCTAGTGCCTCTCTTTTGATGTAGAGGATCTGCAACAAATCAGAAAAATGATGCAATGCCTCTGCAGCAAATTAGAATGCGCGCGGAAAATAGAGACCAACAGCTACTTCAAGGTTAAATGATACTTGAATAATATTCATATAAGCCACCATTTTAAAAATTAACATACATCCCAGTCAAGAAGTTTTACCCTGCACTCGATGGTAGTATCTACTGCCAATATTTAGTGTATACATTATGTAGTAGAAGTTAAGCCAATAACTGAACAGAGAGCCGAACAAAAATAAAATACTTGCATATAATAAAAACAAGAAATTATAGATTCAAACCCTTCTTTGGTCGAATATTACATTTGTTGGCCCTCTCGCTCTAGCCTTTACAACTCATCAGACTATCACACCATTCCTACTCTACGCTCTCTTTTTTCTTTTTTGTCCTATTCCATCCCTATATGTATATTCCATCCTCATACAAAGCTCATATTTATACATAATTGTGGATTAATTTGAATACATGATTTCCTCCACCAATAAGTCAACCAAATCCTAAAATAGCTTTATCCCTCCTTTGACTCAACTAAATTCTATTTAAGGAGTTCATAATACCTAATATATCTATACAACCCAACTCCACTCATATTCTCATTTATGAGAGAATATTTACAATAAACCTCACACTCAGATTTTCCTCTTAATTTATTGAAAATGTACATAATTTTATAAAATAATTAAAAAAACATCACCCCCTAAATCACCCAAATAAATAATGACAATTGAGTAGGATGCTCTTGCATCATCTTTCCTCCTTACACTCCTTAAGAACGTCCTCTCTCTCTCTCTCCCCCCCCCCCCGATCCACTACTCTATTGCTACTACCTAACATGCCTTCTTTCCCTTTCCTCAAACTATCTAGCTATACCTTCAAAAAAGATTCATGTAAATACATTCAACATTCGTATCACTCTACAATTGATTTATTATACTCCTTTGGATCCATTTTTTGTATTTCTTTATTTTGATGTTCTCTATTTAATCTTTCCTTCATATTTTTCCTGGTCTCCCTCAAAAAGGGTCATTCACATCAAACCTTTCTCTATAAACAAAATATTAATCCACAATAGGAGTGCTTCAAGTGACCTTCCTATTTCCTTTGCCTCAAAATCCCTATTTTTCATTTTGAAAGATGTGTTATAATCAATAACAATCTTTAGTATGTAGGCCTCGTTATCTTGCTCAAACCAATAATCAATAGTAGGAATCCATAAGTTATCTAATAGGTTGAGTGTTTCTTGAGCATTCATTAATCCTAGATTGTAGGTTCTTGATAGGCATATTTTTAAAATTTTTATTTCTTACTTATCCTTTTATTTACCCCCACAATAAGCTAGAAAATCCAACAAAGAAAATTTCATGTTTATTAAAATATATATACCTGTCATTCCACCATTTAGGGTTCATGTATAGGTTTCATATTTATGTATGTGCAAACTTGATCTCCTTGATAAATTAATCTTGTATGTCAAGTTATAAGGTTTTCCACAACCTACCTTATTTTATCCTGCATTTTTTTCATTTTTCTATTTTGGAAATATAACCAGTTACTAACACTATTATTAAGAACCCATGGGTTCAACGCTTGAGCCAACAATTATCCATTAGTGTCATAATTTTCACTACCCTACTAAAGGGTATGATCTCACTTGAGGCATGTACAAACATTATAGAGATAGGTGAAAATTATTAAGTGAAACAAAATATGCCATAACCTAACCATAAAACAAACAAGCATTCACACAATCAAAATATGATAGGGGCAATCACATCACATTCATTTCCATTATACCTCTAAAATAAGTCATATGATCCCTTTGTGTCTCCTACAATACACACAAGGGACTTCAAGCTTTGATTTATTTTTCCTCCATACAAATTCTTAAGATAAAAGGATCAACCTTAACAAGTACCCAATCCTCACACACATGAGCTCTTTCAAATATATAATATCATGAAGTTGTTGCATTACATTAAATAGTTACAATGCTCTAAAATATGGCTCATTTCAATGTGTTAATGTATTGGACTAAGGGTACGATGGCATGGACTTTGCATGCATAATTCAAATATTGTAAAAATAAGGTGCCAACATTTAGAAGTCCTTTATAATTTAGAATCTAAAAATTAAATTAAAATGCCCTAACTTTCCCCCATTTAGAGTATGGCTATGACTAGGTACCTAATGTACAAGCACAAGACAACTAACATGAAAGACAACATTAAAGAAAAAAGGCTTCCTTAGATTGCCTCAAACTCCAATGAAAGCCACTTATGATGTAAGAGGAGATGTCATAAATAAGTATTGGTTAAATCATTTGAAAATAGAGGAGACTATCTATAGAATATTGATACCATAAAATATATTATCAAAATTAATTTAATGATAAATTGTGTTGTGAAAAAGAAATAGAATAATGGAGAAAATTAAGGCATTGTAAAGATGTCATTAATGCTAATCTAGAATATGAAAGCCTATCTAATATAGAAAGATATACTTTGATAAAAGCAATTATTTGTATAAAGTAAGTCATTAATTATCTTATAAGTACTAGTCATAACTAAACAATTTTTTATGGTGTTGAATAATCTAACTTGAGTAAGCTTAATAGTTAAAAATATGTATTCTGTATTAAAAAGTGGCAAGTTCAAATCTAAAAAGATAAAATATCTATACCTCCAAAACTTTATTAATAAATCCTTTAAACCAAAATAAATAAATTGCATATACCTAATTTGAAAATTTTATTATTATTTTCTTATTATTAACTAAATATTAATTGAGTTTTTACCAACATAGGAATAAACTAACTAGTAAAAAAATTTGGAATCGGACTCGCACATCTAAGGTGATTCTATGAATTTAGAAATAATAAAAGATCTTCATTTATCCATTATTTTCAAAAAGAAATATAATTATGTTTTGCAAACCTGCGAATAAACTAATTAGTAAAAAAAATTGGAATCAGATTTGCTCACACATTTAAAGTGATTGTAGAAATAATAAAAGAGCTTCCTTTACCCATTATTTTCAAAAAGCGATATAATTATGTTTTATTAAATTTAAAATAGAGAATTGAATGAAACACCAGGAAGAACAAGGCTACAAGTAGCGACTACCTGACGCTTAGTTTAAATATTGTATTGTTGCAATGTGATGTTGGAAATGTCTATGGATAGCTATTACGGCTATTACATGCCGCTTAATGTAATTATAGAGATGTTGCAATTTGAGTTTGAGCATGTTTATGAAGATTTGTTTTGTAATAAAGTATAGTTAAATTAAATTAGAAATAATTGTTGCAATTTGAGTTTGAGCATGTCTATGAGGATTTGCTAAATGTTGCCATTTGAATTTAAGGGTGTCTATGAGGATTTTCTTTGTAATAAAGTTGTCGCTTAGTTTAGTTTAAATATAGCTAAATTAAAGTAAAAAATAAGAATTTATGTTAGTATTAAGGTTTAGAATCTAATCCATTTGAGTTTTGACTAATATTTTGTTAATCCAATTCCACCCAACTACAATAACAATGCCATATTGTCTACCATCTTAAAACTTTTACATTTTCCTAAAGTATATATATGAATATGAAAATTTATAATGCTAAAAATAAAAATATTATTATAAGAATTTATAGTTATTATTCAAAAAGTTGCATGTTATTTTTACTTTTATATATATATATATATAGAATTTATTGTTATTATTCAAAAAGTTGCATGTTATTTTTACTTAAAATTACATGACATGATATATAGCAATTAAAATTGTTTAATATTTTGTATAGTTATATATTTGATATATTTAATGTATATTCCAAAATTTAATAATGTAATTTAGTTAGCCAATTTGAGCTTTTAGATATTGGATAGATTCAATATTTTACTCATTAGGAATGTGGTTTTTTAATTACATTTTTCTAATTTCTAATGTTTTTTTTATTTTTTATATAAATATATTTTTATGGCATAGTATATAGCCATTAAAATTGTTTAATATTTTGTATAGTTATATATTTGATATATTCATTATATGTTCTAAAATTTAATAATATAATATAGTTAACTAATTTGATTTTTTTAGATATTGGATAGATTTGATATTCTATTCATTAGGGATGTGTATTTTTATTAATTAAATTTTTCAATTTCTAATGTTTTTTTTATATAATATAGTTACACGTGTTTTATAATAGAATTAGATATAGCTAAATTAAAGCAAATTTATAAAATTGAATTTAGTGTTGTGATTTTAGGTGTTAATTTGAGTTTGATTATGTTTATGAGGATTTGCTTTGTAATAAAGTTGTTGCTTAATTTAGTTTAAATATAATTAAATCAAAGTAAAAATTAAAAATTTATGTGCTATATAGTAGTAGTTTAAATCTATCTAAATTATAGTAAAACAACTTTTGTGTTGATGATGGTAACCAATTGATAATTACTAGGATGACCCATGAGCATATGCATTTGATGTGTAGATTAGATCTGCTACATATGCTTAGCTTATTTTTGGAATCAATATGAGTATGACAAAGTAGCTACTACCTGCTGCTTAATGTAAATATAGAAATGTTGCAATTTGAGTTTCAACATGTTTATGAGGATTTTCTTTCTAATAAATTTGCTGCTTAGTTTAGTATAGTTAAATTAAATTAGAAATAATTGTTGCAATTTGAGTTTGAGCATGTCTATGAGTATTTGCTAAATGTTGCCATTTGAATTTAAGGATGTCTATGAGGATTTTCTTTGTAATAAAGTTGTCGCTTAGTTTAGTTTAAATATAGCTAAATTAAAGTAAAAAATAAGAATTTATGTTAGTATTAAGGTTTAGAATCTAATCCATTTAGTTTTTTACTAATATTTTGTTAATCCAATTCCACCCAACTACAATAACAATGTCACATTGTCTACCATCTGAAAAATTTTACATTTTCCTAAAATATATATATAAATATGAAAATTTATAATGCTAAAAATAAAAATATTATTATAAGAATTTATAATAACAAAAAATATAAGTTATATATATATATATGGAATTTATTGTTATTATTCAAAAAGTTGCATGTTATTTTTATTTAAAATTACATGACATGATATATAGCAATTAAAATTGTTTAATATTTTGTATAGTTATATATTTGATATATTTAATGTATATTCCAAAATTTAATAATGTGATTTAGTTAGCCAATTTGAGTTTTTATATATTGGATAGATTCAATATTTTACTCATTAGGAATGTGGTTTTTTAATTACATTTTTCAATTTCTAATGTTTTTTTTTTATATAAATATAATTATATGGCATAGTATATAGCCATCAAAATTGTTTAATATTTTGTATAGTTATGTATTTGATATATTCATTATATACTCTAAAATTTAATAATATAATTTAGTTAACTAATTTGATTTTTTTAGATATTGGATAGATTTGATATTCTATTCATTAGGGATGTGTTTTTTTATTAATTATATTTTTCAATTTCTAATGTTTTTTTTATATAATATAGTTACACGTGTTTTATAATAGAATTAGATATAGCTAAATTAAAGCAAACTTATAAAATTGAATTTAGTGCTGTGATTTTAGGTGTAAAATATAGACAAAAAGGCATCTAAAACCTTTCAATCTAATTTCATATATATATAATATACATAACAATTTTAACACCACTCAACTTTAATTCTCCACAATTGTAATATAAATAAAAAATGATTTATATATAATCATGCCACGACTGTCACAACTTTAATGCTCCTTTAAATAAATCTCATTTATGGAAAACAGATGAGAATTCATGTAGAGACATGTATGCGACGGAGGCGAGCTTGCAACATACAGCCATGGGGGCATCCGCTTTCTTATATTCTGAAATTTATGTGCCTTGATTGGTTTAAGTTCGAATCTCCTTAACCCGATTGTATAAGAAATAGAGTAAATAGACCCTTTGATAGAGCCCTGGTTGATGAGATATTTTATAAACATTGCTAGTCGATATCAATTTATATATAAACTGTGATATTTTCTTTAAATATATAATTTATAAACTTTGGCTCTACTTTAAATTATAAATATGTAATAATAAAATCTAAAAAAAATATTTTATAATAATGGAAATGTATAATAATATAATATATTTTAAAAAATATATTGAATTAATTATTTAACTAAATAAAGCAGTCATGATTCGACCAACGATAGTTCCTAAGAAGTCTTATACTACACATAATCGTTTTATTATTACTGGGTTATGAAAACACGTGTTTCTGAAATGGTTGAGGTAGGAGGATTAGAAGACCTAGAAGTGCTAATAGTTATCACATGGTTAGGTACCTAGATTTTTATGTAATAGGCACAGGTAGAGGTAGTGGTGCCTCGTAGTGGGATCAAAGTTAAACTTCAACATGAAGAGCCATAGTCGAAGTGTATTGTGCATAAGGATGCTCGATATGAACTCAGAGAGCTCGTTAATATTTTTAAGTCTTAGAAATATTTTACTCTTTTATCCATTCTTAAAATCAAGCCGGAAAGTCAAGCATTATGAAGTATAAACATACAAAATTGTAATCAAGGATATAATTTGAATTTTTTTATTTATAAACCCAGGTTCGAAATGTCACCTTACAGGTGATATGCACGTTATCCTATGGTAGGGTATTACCCTAAATGAGTATAGAAAATAGCCAAGTGTAGACCTATAAATAAACTAGTACAAACACTTGAAGAACAAGTACAGATGCTAATTGATGTGTTTCAGACACAAAAATGTGAAAAATATATATAGATCAACCACTATAACATAAACGACATGGAGCCTATGACAAAACAAATATTTTAATTGTTCCCTGAATGTCCGCGATGGGACTGATCTTATTGCATTATATACTCATACAAATCAACATATTTAATATTAACCATTGAAATATATACTCATACAAATCGACATATCTAATATTAACCATTTTGTGTTCAAGGATGGATTTGGTGTCTAACTTTCAGACATAGGCTTGTCAAGACGCCTGATTTAAATTCTGCAAGTTATATTCATGTGATTATATACATAGCAGGCTGAGTGTCAACTACCGTGAAAGGGTTGGAGTCAAATTGAGAATTCTATTGAATTCTGTTACGCGATTAAGTAATTATGGTGTAGAAGCAAGTTGACGGGTTTCATAAGAAACAGTTTTAATGAGGGAATTCATAACCTGCTATGAATCCATGGCGAAATAAGAATCTAGGGTTAAAGGCTGGTCGAGACACAATAATTATTAAGCGGAGTTAGAACCCACCGATAGTGACTGTTTGAATGCATTACAGGGTCATTAAACTATAGAAATCTTGCCTTGGATGATCGGAAGCAAGTCTGTGAGCTCTGTCACTGACTATGGCGTAATGAATCGCACTAGATCACCTTTATAGAATCCCGAATGCGCAAAGGGAGATCGGTAATTTGCATCATAGTAGAGTTAAACCTTTTAAATCTTCCCTATAATGTGCATCGGGTCCGGACTTGCAACAATACAAAGCGGCTAAACAAAAAACTGTGATTCCGATTGTAACAGACCCGCGATGAGATTTAACTTCGTCGCATAAACATTCATCGGGTCTGCCATTTCACATTGCATTTGGGCGATACACAAAAGACTTGCGATTCAATGTAATACTGATACGTGGTCTGTGGGACCACAGCTCGCGCGGTCCTTGGCTTAATGCGGAGGGCGATAAAAATTATTGCGATTGCGATGAACTCATCACATCGAAACATTTCCATCGGTGATATATCAAATGGCTGTGGTAACGTATATGGCTTTTGATTGCGATGATCGCATCGACACCTCCAACATCAACAAGACACTTTGTGGGGACCAAATGAAACTTAGTAAAAATAAATAAATATTATACATATATATGTATGGATTAATTTGTTAAATATATATTTTATAAACTTTGGCTCTACTTTAAATTATAAATATGTTATAATAAAATCTTTAAAAAATATTTTATAACAATGGAAATGTATAATAATATAATATATTTTTAAAAATAAAACTAATTTTAAGGAGCTAAATACATTCTTATATATAAAAATTTTATATTTATCAAAATAAATTATAAAAGAAGCAACCTTGACTGAAATGGATTACGTGCTGGTGCATATTAAAGCTAAGACTGGGTTATTCGAATATTAAAGTAGAAAAAGAATTTAACGAAGTAAAGACCAATTACTCAATAGTGCTTAATATATAAGCTTTCAGTCGTAGAGTATAGGTGAACAAGAAACTGTGTAGCTATTTCTATTTATAGTATTTGTTTTTTTGTGTTTTTTTTTCTTTTTCTAAGTAAGAGTAATTCTATTAGTAAAACATATGGTACAAAGAGACCAGGGCCTCAGCAGTTCAGGCCATCATCAGTGGCATAAGTCCAGCAAAATAGCAAAAATTGAGCTGCCCTCGTGGGGAAACTAGCCCATGTAAAGTTTGAATTGCTGCCTCTGTAGAGGAAACCAGCTACATGATAACATAAGCAAGTACATCCTAAAACAACCAAAACAAGAGAACTCGAAAAATTGACTTGGACAAGACCTGTAAAACTAGACACCATAATCAGCAGAAGGAGATTCTTCAACAATCTGGCACCAGTACTCATCATCATCAACCAGAAGTGGGCGATGTTGAGTCGCTGCAGCATCCACACCACTTCTTCTTTCCAGCTTGCTCATGTCCTTGAGGTGGCTCGAACTGCCTTCACCCGCTGTACCAGAATTATGCCCTGTAGCTGCTTGAGAAGGCTTCACATTCTCAAAGGGACCAAGCTCATTACTCGAATGCATAGGTGAGGAGGGGCCAGGAGCCACACCAGGGATCTCACGAAAGGAAACAGAGATGGTCGCCGCAACGAGAGGGCGGTCAGAGCTGCATTAGAATTGGAAGTGGGCAGTGGTCGTGTTATGCGAGGAGACAGAGGCAGTGAGGTGTGAAGGAGGAGGCGCTATCTGCTCAAAAGCAATGTGCCAAGGAGAGGAGGTGGAGTGACAACCACGCCCACTGCGAGTGTCGAGGTATCGAGCCGAGAAGTGCTCGAGAGATGACGAAGAGGAGTTGGACATGGATGAACAATGAGGGCGAGAGGAGCGAGCTTTGGAACTGCCTCTTCGGCATTTCGTACAATGCCTGAGCCAAGGCATGTTAACACTCAATGGATGAAGGGCGTTCAGAGTAGATGTGGGGACAGAGGTGGCTGAGGCAAGCAGTGAAGTAGAGGGAGAATTGAGGTCGAAAGAGGCAGAGAATCTCAATGGACAGAAGAGGCTCTTAGAGTAATGGAAGCTGGGGAGAAATTCAATACAGCTGCCCAGGTTGCATCGCCGCCCAAAAGATGTGCGAGAGCTGGGCTTCACAGCTTCAGGGGAGCAACCAGTTCGCAGAGGTGAGAGCAGTGGCGGCATAGAAACAACCAGGAGGAGCTGAAACATCACAGGTGAACTAGGCGCAGAGACGAAGTGCCGAGGAGGAGAGCCAAAGTGTGGCATTTTGTAACGATGAAGGCCTCAACAGTCGCGACGACATAAATGCCGCGCTAGGTGACATCCTGAGAGTTTTAATGCAGAGAGGCGCCATAAGTGACGCCTGTGGGTGGCCATGTGGCCTTGCCACGCGCCGTCCCACAGGCCAAGAGCCGTATGATCAGGTATTAACACCGACATCCAGGGAGTATCTTTTTATTTGTTAATGATTGATATAGTACTTATTTATTTGGTCTGTGTACTTATTTATAGTGTCTATTGAGTAAGTAAAAATAAAATAATATTCCATAAATAAAATAAAATAAAATCAACTAAACTAACATTAATTTGAACTCTAATATTTAACATTTGCCTTAAAAAACACAAACACTACATAAGAATATGAAATTGTCTCATTAAATTATTTCAATACAAGTTCTAGAAGCCAATGTGCAAATAATTCCTATGTTTGAATAGTATGTACATAAAACCACAAAAACAATGATCTAAAATGCTTGAGAATCCAAATATGTACACATAAATATTAGCATGATGTAATAAAGTACATAAAGACAATGACAAGAAAATTCTACAAAGTATGACCCTCATAGAATGTATATATGGTTTTCTTAGTGTTTTTGAATACTTTAGCTTAGACATACCAAAAAATAGTAGTTCAATACAAAATATAATTAAGTCAGGTAAAAAAAATGATGCATATCATTATGATCATATTTTATTTTACACATAAAATGTAACAATGAAAAGCATGCTACCATATATATGTGGATTTGAAAATGATCGAGTGACAAAAAGGATTTTGTATATGATTTTTTGTCATATCCCAATGCATCCCATTGCTAACTATTATTTGGAAGTATCTGAACCGATTCATTAGTAGCAGTTGTATAAAAATAAGCCTAAGAGGCAAAAATAGTGGACTTGCATAAAACTGTAGAGGAGACAGAGTAGAGGAGAGGGGCCATTTTTCATTTTGAATATCTGGCCGAGGACTAGAAATTTGTAAGTAATTTCTTTCGGATATATATGAAGGAACTGGTTCTGAATTATGTGAGATATGTATTTGTTTCAGTACTTTGTGAGCATAAATTGATGAAATTCCTGCATTAAATAGAACATTGGTGAGTTTGGTCATAGGCGTTATGAATAATTCATGCTAGTGTTAATTTGAGTGTGTAAGAGATTGAGTGTGAGTCGAATCTGTGTGAAAGAGGCTCCAGATAAGGTCCTGTTGGAATTGGTGGCAATTAGAGTGCCAGTCTCAGCTGAAAGCTTATGTTTCCCGAATACAAATTGAATCCATGCCCCTCTATCTAATTTAAGTGCGCATTCAATTTGTGTGAAGGAATTCTGATCGTATCAGATATCTTCTTTGATACTGATAAGAGCCACTGCAAATGTGTTGGCCTAATTCGAATAATAATTGTATGGAAATTCCTAATGGGAATCTTCGTATAGAAGGATGACACTGAATCTTGTATATGATTGAGTTGAATGATGCTCTGGTTGATGGGCGAAGATCCCTTATTATAGTTAAGGGCGTAGTTGAATAGGCCTCGGGGTTGAACCGAAGGCAGTCTTTAATGAAGAAGAGACTGTGAGACGATATTGGAATAGAATAGAAGGATTGATTCTATTCATTGAACCCCGGTTAAGGTCTGTCAGCATTGTAACCTGTTCTGATTGAGATAGATCGAGTCCACCCGTGATTTTTGGGATATAATAGAAACAAGGCGTTTATGTCATATGCGCTTGCCTTAATTGAAGTTGGAAACACCGTGTTAAACGTTGATGAAACAGGGTTAACACACACCAAAGTGAGACAATGAAACGAAGTCATAATCCAAGGAAATGAACTGTTGATAGTGCGCAAGAAGAACCTTGAAGAGTAGTCGAACCATGCGGAACAGTGTAAGCTGTTTCAGAGACGAAAGGTGGTATTCGGGCTTTTAAAAAGTGGTAAGCTGTAATTGAGTTTCGAACGTGATATGTGTCGCTGTGTGACACGTGGAGAAAAGCGGTTTATGAAACCCATTTTTTTCGCGTTATTTTTGCGCGTTAAGCTTTGGTGAGAAAAAAAAGGCGAAATTGATTGTGGCCGTCGGATTATCCCAACCCGCTATATTCTCATAATTGCAATGTTTTGATTTTGCTTCCAACTTACATTACCATTGATTTTAGAATACAAAGTTTTTTGAAAGTGTAATTTAACCTTTTGTTTATAATTTGGAAGAGACATATCTAGTTCAAAGCTAGATGAATAGCAATGATATTGTCTAATGCTTTTGCATTGGCCACTAAATAGGTAATGGCAGACATCAAAAACAATACTTTGGAGCCAAATTGGAAAACGCTTGTAGAACATGAAAAACAATCGACCTAATTCAATGAGATTATTGTGCAATTTAAAAAAAACACTAGTAACAAAAAGGACCGACTAATTTTAACAAAGTCCAAGTGGAAGAATATAGAGACATTTATTAGATATGCTTAATAATTAAATAATCATTATAATCAATCAAATGTAGCCGCCTAGTATTTGAGGCGTTAATCGGTAATTGTAAATATTGTAATTTTATTAGGTGGAAATTTATGATAGCTGTCATAGGACTTTCAAATCAAATAATTATGAGGTATTGCAAAGCATATTAATTGCCTTGATTAATGACAAAAATTTCCAGCATACACATTTCAAATGAAACCACGTTGTTGGACTACCAATTGTTATAGCTTTATTAGTTGGATTGATGGATTCTATTGTCTTTTCATTGGGATGGCTCTGCCACTTTTTTATTCAAACGATGATACATAGTAACTTTTTTATTCAAAATATTAATGATTCATATAATGAGAAATCTAAAGGATCACACGGTATGGACAAATAATCTTAATGCCTCTGCCTCTTTTACAGATGTGAATTAATGTTTCAGATGTGAATCACGATTTTTGCAAAACCAATAAACAACAAGACAGAAGATTGAAGGTAGCCCGGGCATCAACTCTGCACAAATACTTTTCTCAGGAGATTTTTAAATAGATTTATAATATTTATATATATAATGTCAGATTGTAAACACAGGTTCTATTCATTAAACATATATTTATAAAATCTGTAAATATTTGTAAAGGCCTAATGGAAAAGCTATATTTCTTAAATATACATATATTAAGTTTGAAAGTATCTGCAAATAGGTAGAAGAAACACTATAAGTATAACTAGTGATTTTTGTTCCTAATTGTTCTGTGAAAACTTTCTTGTTCTAGCAAAATGTTGCAGACATACTGCACTTTGAGACAAGAGGATCTGAGAAGTAAAATCTTGTACAAAAATTGAGAAGAACTTTGGACTAATTTCTGGATTACTATGTGTTCCTATTGTAGCCAATGTTTGTAGAAGTGCTGGTGCTGCAAAGAAGAGGGAAAAATTAGTACAAATATTGCTATTTTGGATAGCATAATTTAAAGTGCATATATCTTATTTTTTCTTAAAAGATGAAGAATAATTACAAGAATACCTAGCTTTGGTAGGGCTTCCGTTGCTGTCAACAGATTGGATCTCGTTGTCTTCATTGATTGTAAATGTACCATTTATTTTGAAATCGCGTAGCATATACATGGTTGCTTGTTTCTTTTGAACATAGTCTTGAAAAGACATTCGTGCTAGGTTGGGAAGTAACTGTTTCAAGAGCAATTTGTTTGGATGCAACATTGCAAGTTGGTGTTGTCAGACTTGATTATGCAATTAAGACATTGTGAATAGGAAAAAAACGAATTTTTATTGCACTTAAGGAAATTAACTGTTGTCTCCTCTATCATTGTAGAGGCTGGTATTGGTGAATTGCATCCAAGACAAACTGGTTCAAATGGCATAGAATAAATGCTTGCCGTTGTCAATGTTCCTTTTATCTGTTCATAGAGGAGGACAAGTAGTATATGTCAAAATATAAAGAGATGAAGAAACAATTGCATATTGAGAAGTAGAGGTACTATTTCATTTGTACTTACCGAGAATGTTGGAGGGTTCAATTTTCTAAGTTCTTCTGCTACTTCTGCATTCAATCTTTTGATGAATGTAGCTTGCGTTGTTCGAAGTGTTCTGTCCTTGAGTTCTTTCCTGTTTGTTATGTTTTTGAATAACATAATTGGAAAATGGCCTTTTTGCAATTCTTGTTCAATTTCACTATAGAGTGGTGCAAATGTTTCAAATAACCGCAACTGCAATAGAAGACATAAGGTTTTTTTTTTTTCAAAGGAAATTGAAATGTAGGTGGAACTAGCAATATAAAAACATTGCAAAGTAATTTATGTTACCGTTTCTCTATTGTCATCGAAATTTCCATCTTTAATTTGCAATGTATATTGGAAACCAATTTTCTATGCAGCTGTCACAACTGCAGCAATTGTTCCAATTGGATATGTTTCTGTATTTGTTGTAAGGTGTTTTACTGTTTTATCTAGAATGAATTTGTAATCTTTGCAAATTGGTGGTATGTTATGTACGATGCTTAGTTCAGTTAGCAGCAGAATCCAATCACAATCACCGCGGTCATAATTTGTTTTAGGAAGAACTTTAAAATTTGTAATAGATATTTCTTTTCCTGGTGATATTTTTTGTTCATGTTCTTCAATGAGCTCAGTTGGTATGGACAATGTCATTGTCATGATTCCTTCAGCATCTGTCAAATCTGCATGTAGTATTTGTCATGCTTTGTGGACTTTATCAAGGTATGTGCTATAAATAACCATAACATCTCCATTGAACATTTTTCCAGTTTTGCGAATGTTTAGTTCTTCAATGGTAACTGGGACTAAATATGGTGCTTTCGATATGTGTATTGATGATGTTGATGTGGCAAAAGAGACAGTTAGAAGTAAAATACATCGATGATAAATATAAATGCTATGCCAATGGTACCTATAAAATTTGTTTCAAATTTACTTATTTGTCTGATTCAATTGCACCCGATGTTTGTTATTATTTGTCTATTGTAGCTTGTTCTCCAGAGCTGCGAGATGAAAAAGATGCAACATCATTGAATGGTCTGCTTGAACGCAACGTCAAAGTGTGTGATAAATTTTAACAACTAAAAATAAAAATAAAAGTATAAGCTTATTCTATATTGTAGTGGAAACTAAGTATTAGTTACTGAAAGAAAGATTAATTGCATTTAAAAACTTCGATAATGGAATACTTATAAATTATACAATATTAAACTCTTGAAAACTCTATTAGTGCAACAGAGATATATACTGATCTGAGTTGCAAATATTAAAAGTTTTGTGCCTGAGAGAGAAAATGATTCAAGTCCAGTATTATAGAAACGTGTAAATGCATGTGATACAGATGTATAAAAGTTCAGGTACTACTGATTGGCATGAAAACATTGATAAATATTGACTTAGTAATACTAATCAGGAATCAATTGAACAAGTAATCAGGAATTCAATCAGCAATAGTTTCATAGAAAGAAATAAACAATTGAACATAGAGATATGTCTATACATATGCATCGAAGAGTAAGTAAGTTGGGCGTAATAAGCAAACCTGGATGTGTTTGTTGATCAAGCTCCCTTTCCAATGGTCTTAATTATTATGGGTGGTTGGGAATTTACATAATAAATAAGTCGATCAACATATATGTCGTTTGAGCTCATTCTACCACCCAACCAAAAATAAAATAGAAACACCATAAGACAAAAGAAACCAAAAAAAAATCGTATAGATAAAATTACAAATATAACAAGGAATATTAAGGGAAATAATAATAAGATTGGAAACATTTTCTTCAAATTGTACAATGTGAATTAAGATGTATATGGATTATGAAATAATTGAGTTTGATGTAACTGAAATAGAGTTATAATTTTGGAAAAAAATTAATTTCTATTTGATATTATCTCTATTACAATTTAGAGATTTACAATAAGCAACATGAGAAATTGGAGGAGATGTTAGTGAAAAAGGGCTCAAATGTGAAGTGGAGAGGAACCTTGAGAAGTTTCTAGAGAAAGGGTGAGGAAAAGGAATTAAAGGTTGACAGGAAAAGAAGAAGAAGAAGGTTGGGGTTGATAGAATTATGCATGTAACAGTTCTGATGCAAATAAGCGGTTGATGATGATTGTCAACTTTAAGCATGGAACATTATTGAGATGATGAAAAGGGAAACAAATTATATGGTAGTCCTAAAATATCGTAGAGAATAAGGTTCAGTACTCTCTAGTGTTTATTGTTAGATAACTCTAAAATGGTTATATATAGTCTGCAATTTGTAATGGAGGGTGTGTCATGTGTGCATGAAAATATTACAATGGGTTGAAAGACAAATTCAAGGATTAAAATGAATTTTGTGATGCTTGAGAGTTAAATCATGGATGCATAGTATAATTCTATATGAACAACAGTCCTATGGAAGTCAGTGCTAGAAATATAAGAATGGGTCTTGCAATAGTTTTGTAGAAAGAAATAAACAGTTAAACATAGAGATATGTCTATACATATGCATTGAAGGGTAAGTAAGTTGGGTGTAGTAAGCAAACCTGGATGTGTTTGTTTGTTTTTGTGAATTGTCTTTTCATGTTTGACTCATTGTATAAAGCAATAGAAATCTGCAAGACATACAATTAGAAGTCAAAGTCATAGTAGTGTAATGTAAAAATAAGCAATTCCATGTGTTAGAAGAAGTAGATGTTTTTTAGTAATATTTATTCAACTGTGTTGGAAGAAGTAAATGTTTTATTTTGTTTGAAGCTAATTTGTTATTTGTGACATTCTTAAAATGCTATAATGCAACTTTCAACAAAAACTTATTCAGAAACAAATTAAAGGTATCTTTGGTAATAATACTCACTATTGATTTCATTTGTATAGTAAGGACATGAGTAGGCAAGTCTGACAATATTGACTACAAAAAGCATTAGACTAGTTTCATTTGCACTATGTTTCTGTTGCATTTTTGTCTTCAATGATGAGACAAATAGTATCATGGTCGGTCCAATATGTATCTAACCTGAAAGTATTATAGCTACAAGTTATGTTTGACCATATGTGATCAATGATTGATATTTTTTTATTGTTATTTGTCTGTAAAAGAAAATGAAGGTTGTAATTGTGCATATACGATCTTAGTTTGTTTGTTTTGTTGTTGCTTCCAAGCATATTGATGTTGAAATCACCGACAATTGCTATTGTTTGATTTGAATGTATGCTGCATAATGCTTTTGAAAGAAGGTGCAATGTATCATTCAATGTTGCATATGGTGCAACGTAGACATTGAGAACTATAATGTCCATGTCATGAAGAAGCATATTTGCTAGTGTAGCTTCAACGTTGTTTTCTTCAAAATGAATATGTTTCAAGATCTTTATATGTTTTTTAATATAAATTAGCAAACCATGTTTACTATAATTTGATATGCAATTGAATGTTTCAAGTCTTTTTAGAAGCATTGGATCTTTCAAATGTGTTTCTTGTAAACATAGGATGTCAGATTGCATTAGATCATAGTCATTTAACAAATCATCAATATGTATTTGTAAACTGCGGGTGTTTAGAGAAAGAATTGAAATGTATGCGTTTGTTTCTAATAACGAATAATTGTAGTTTAGTTGCCACTTTGTGTTTCTTTGTAAATGTTCCATTTCAACAGAAATTTTGTGTTGAATTTGGAAGTTTTGTTTCTTAAGTGGACTAAGAAAATACAATGATTCTATGTTTCTCACACGAGAAAGGGTTGTATATACTAATCCATGGCATCGTATTCCTAAAGGATCAAATGCAATATTGTCCAGTGTTAAGCCTTGTGATCTGTGTATTGTACGTGCACATGCTAGTTGGATTGGAAATTGTTTTCTAATTTTCAGGTTTCCCGTTTTTGCTAATACATAAACTGGCTTTGTTGTGCGCAGTATGGGAGTCCAATCGCTACAAATTTATTCGCTATATAGAAAAGCAAATTTATGTGTTTGTCGACGACCAACACATTCATCATAGAATTGAATCCATATTACATCAAAGTTGTCTAATTTTACATATGCTTTAATGGTACCATCTGCACCGTTGACTAGACCGTCTTGTAAGTCATAGTTTCCTGCATATATTTCAACTAGCATGTTAAGTTTTAGGACAATTTGTGAAGGCAATGTTGCTATGTGTGCATGAGATGGTATGTTTCCATGGTTTTATTCTTCGTAATCAATTGCATCAATTACAATTTCATCACCAGGAACAACAGACAACATTTTCTTGTTATGTAATGCTACATCTCTATTCCTAAAAAATAGATAGGGAAAAGTAGGACCATTAGGAGCATTTCGAATACAATTTCTATTTAGGTAATTCAAATCATCTTCTGTTTGATTATTTATACGCATCCTATTCAAAATGGAAATGAATATTTCATTTGTTTGACACATTGCAATGTGAAATTCATAGTACTTTACATGTTCTTGCCAAAAGTCATATGTTATTGGTTGCCTTCTTATTGTAGGTTGTTCAAATATTAGTGAATCTTGTATAGGTTGTGCTTGGTACAAGTCACCACAAAATATGATATCAATGTTTCCAAAGTATTTTGTTTGATTATGCTTAATGTTTCTTAGTCGATCATCAATTTGATATACAAAACAACTTCAAATCAAAGATAATTCATCAATGAGAACGACCCTTAATTCTTCGTACAATTGTGTTAAGTTGTCTAATACATCATTGCTAAGTGGAATAAAACTAGATTTGTTGAAAGGCATTAGCAATGCAGAATGAATTGTCACTCCACCTGCATTATATGCAGCTTTACCTGTATATGCTAATATCAAACCCTTTGGTTTAAAAGGGTCTGTATTGTGATGTTCATTGTAAATGCGCATGAGCATTTGAAATATTGCTTTTGCTGTGAATGTTTTTCCAGTACCAGCTCCTCCAGTCAAAAATAAGTAGAATGATTTGTCTATGTTCTTTCATTTTTTCATTGCAATGTCTTTGAGTATTTCTTGTTGTTCTCTATTAAGAATTCTCCTAATGTTGTAGTATTCTTCGTTGCTAAGCATAAATGCATGTTCTGTAAATTGAAAACCAATGTTAAGATGTCTTTTTTTGTCATCGCATTGGGGAAATTGCAAATCTTTAGCCAAGTCGTACTTCTCAGTAACATCATTGGATATTTGAGGTTTTTTTATTGTATGATTAGAAGTTGCAGTGTTGTTATCAATTTCTTGAATTTCTTCTTCCAAATCACCCCATTTCTTGTTCATGTTGTATGTGAACTTAGTTTCATTGTTTTTTATTGTGTTCTTATGCAACATGTATGCACTCTTCCATGTTGGGAAGTCTTGCTTTAGCACATCTTCATTGTTTTTGAATGGAACATATAGCAAAAGTTTTTCTCTGTAATAGTTTTCATAGTCAATGTGTTTTTTTTATTTGATGAATCGAATTACTTTTTCTTTTTTTCTTTTTGATATTGGTGTGCCATCTTTCCTATAATTTGATACAAATTCAGCTAAACATACATGCTTAATAGCATTAGGCCTATTGATATAGTAATCAATTATAGAACTGCACATAACATCTTCAAAGTTGTCAGGAATTTGTTTCAGAAGAGTGGTTGGTTTAAGTATAAATGTGCGTTCATCTGTTGGTGTTGTATTTATAAAGTTGCATTCTCTTGAACTATGATTCAATGGTAGGGAGAGAGCTATGTGGACTGCTTGTTGAGCTGAAATTTTTTGAAGGTTAAGCAAGGCATTGCCTAGATATCGTATCATTTGAATAGCATCGATTTTTCTCTTTTCATGTTCTTGTCGTATCCTTTTGAATGCATTTGTCATAGATCTGTCAACTTTGGTCATATATGAACTGCAATATGAAGCTGAAGCATATGCATTTAGAACATATTGAGCATCTGTATTTTCATTCCATAGGTGTGGAATATTGAATGCAAAGCTATTATTCCATATTTCTGATGGTTTTCATTGCAAGAATATCATTGGTTGTGTTAATGTACTTTGTATTAATTCGATGTAATCAGTTTCTGTTAAGTGCAATTCATCTAAGAAATTTTCATGACTAGTTGATTTGTCATAGTGTTTTTGTTCTAAGGTGCTTTGCAAGGACAAAACGTTTTCATTTATTGAGTCATGTAGCGAAGTAATTAGTTCAAGAATCCTTGTTCTTTTCATTGGTGGCATTGGAAATTTGTATCTACAATGCGATGCTTTTATTTTTTTACAGCTTTTGGTATGATGATGTTCGTGTATCTTTGCGAGTTCTGGATCAAGGTGATCTGTGCTACAAGTTATATAGTTGTCCAAGAAGTTTTCAATTTCTAAGTTACTATTAATTCCATATAATGGAGCATTTTCTATCCATATAAGAGCATGTTCATGTGCACTACCTCTATTTTGGAACTCAGTTACAAAGTAGTAATCTAATATTTTTCCAAAAAATGTATTATCTTGACAGATCAATTGCTTTAGTGAATTTGTCTTATGTCTATAGTAACGTGTACATGTTACTGGGTCCTTTCTGACAAGATAATCAATGTTGTATTCCTCAATTGTTTCAATGTGTTTCTTTTTATTTCTATTGCTATGCAATTTAGTAAGAGTTTCTACTAGTGGACTGCAACGATGCTCTGCACTTGTAAATGTAACAAAGAAAGTTGGAGGACCTAATTGTCGTATCATTGCAAATATATGTTTTTGCATTTGTTGGTGGTAATCAGGAGAAATTCTTATGTGTTTGAAATTTATGTATCCAATGTGAATTTTTAGTAACTTTTCTAAGTTGGGCTTGTACTTAACATCTTTTGCTAACAACTTTTTTCTTTGTAGTTTTCCTTTCCTTATTCGTACTGAAATGCATGACATGACCTTTCCAATGATTATTCGCATTGTCTTGAAGAACAAATTTTTGATGTGATAGGAAAAGTGACCACTGCAATGCATTAGTTCCCACTTTACTATTTCTTGGTAACGAAATCTTTGTACTATATCATTGTGACGTGGATCTCCAAAGAATAGTGTTGGGAAACTCATTTCTTCTGCATGTTTGTCTTTGAATATGCCAAGTGGTCGTTGTCCCTCACCTGGTGCTATTTCAATGATCTTGTCTTGTAAATCATGAATTCGTTGTGAAGCTATCAATCCATGTACTAAGGTTTCAGTTGGTCTTTCACTTTCTGAAATGCTATCCGTTTCACTTTTGCTATCAATGTTTTCATCCTCGGATGTATTATCTTTATTGTCCTGTTAGACTCCTATACCAATAGGTATCATTTTTCATGATTGTCTTGATTGAACTATGGAATATGTTCAAACCTTTTTCTTGAGCAAAGGTGTTCCATATTCTTGAAAAACCAAAAAATCAAAAAATTTAAAAAATGTAAAGAGGGTATACCCTAAAAGAAAAATCAAAGGGTAAAAAGAATAAAAATGGCCAAAAAGTAAAAGAAATGAACCCCATAAAAAATAAAGGCCAAAGAAAGTGTGCAAGTCTAAATGCCACTACTTTTTACTCTGATGTAATAAACAAATTGTGTGCAACTTGTATTTTATGCCACAATTCATGAATAGTCAAACTGTTTAAGCTTGACTCATTCATTTTTCAATTTCATGTTGTAGATTAGAGAATAAATATCTGACCAAACAGTTTAATTTTGGCAGATAAGTAGATAGGTAGAGTTAATAAAAGGTGCTCAACAGTTTAATCTGAGCCCTTGGATGTAATAAGGGTAGAATTAGATAGATTTGCCTTGTAAAAAAGAAAAAGATTGATAAGGGTTTGCAAGTCTAAATGCACCCTAATAAAGAAGAGAAAATGGTAGTGTTAAGTAGATAGGGTAGGTAGATGGTGCTGCAAAGTGTTATCTGATGAATGATGCTGCTAAATGTTTTTAATCCTTTACTTTCATCACAAATACTGAAGCAGGAAATACACTGGAAAATCACAGCAAGCAAAGTCAAAATCATTAACTTCCTTCATCACTTTCCCCTTAAAAAGCTTTACTAATTTCCCCCAAAATACTAAGGTTTTTGGAGATCAAAGGGGCTCAAGGCATTTCCTTGAATTTTGGAGGGACCGGACCCTCGGCCTAATGATCAAAAAGACCTAAGTGCTTGAGATAATTCATCATTATAATCATTCATCTTTAACCTTTTCCTAAGTAAAATCTTAGGAAAATTATGCAAAATTCCATAAAAATCCCTCAAAATAACTTATTATTCTAAGTTAAGTGTTGAAGATGAGATATTGCAATTTACTTCAGAAATTGTCACTTTCTTAGATGTGTGAAATATTTTGAGTTCCCTTGTCCCTTTCTCATATTAATGTTTAACTCTATTTTACTAAATCCCTAGTGAAATGCCCTACCCTAAGTATATAACTCCTTTTACATACATATCCCAAAAAGCCCATCTATTATAATGTTTTAACCAAAGTATTTACTTCCTAAATATTCATTAAAAACCCGCTTCTACAAAGCCCTTTGGTTAAAATATATCGTTATATTATAGTCCCGCCCCTATGATAAGTTAACTACATCGGTTAATTTATCGTATAATAAAAAACATATATAAGAAAAAAAAACTTTAAACATATAATTCTATATGTTTAAATACAAAAAAGGATAATAACCCGAAGTTTTGTTTTTAAAACCAAAACCTTGGAAAGATCTTATGCCACTGTGGCCCAGCCACCTGGCATTCCACCGACATTTCAACCATCTAACGAAACCCCGCCGCAACCCCTTTTTTCATTATAAATAGGGGGTTAATTAGTTATCAGAACTAATTAATAACCTTCCATCCACCAATCATATGCCACCCGGGATGATTAATTAAACGTTGATTATGTCGGGCCCGCGTGATAACCACCCCACCATCTTCCCGTCATTTCAACCGTTCGATCGCCTTTCCGCAGATCTACGCCCCGTATCAATTCTGCTACCCGTCCCTGGTCAGCACATTAACGCACGGGGGATTGGTGGTATTTGACTAGTCACCCATCCACGTGTCAATAATCGAATGGAATCGCTGCCCGCTCATCTAATACCACCTTTGTCCATAAGCGGTGCGGGGACTAACTGCTTACCGCCCGGCCCCCCTGCCCCACGTCAGCCCGTACTAAAGTGACGTCACTCCTCGAAAAACTAAAAACTCCTCCTTTGACTTTGGAATAAAACAAAATTTCGCGTTTTTGTGTCATTTTCACCATTTAAACGCGACTGTGCTTTCTGTTACGACTTTCGAATTTTCATTAAAATCCACTGTTCTATTCAGTTTCGCTCCAGAATTCCGCCAGACCTGTGTTCAAGCATCCTCCTGCTACCGCCCGATACCTGTTAAAATCCAGCTGTCCTCTAAGAACAGGTATTTATCCTATAGCGCTTTGAACTTCAAAAGAAAGTATGTTTTCCTTGTTTTCCACTGGATTAGTGATTAAATCTTATCACTGAGATCATTCTCTGAGGTTTAAAACTGTGAATTGTTCCCCCGAACCTGCAATTGTGCCAATTTCCCTCATTAAAATTGAAATCGCGCCCGGCCTGTGAAGAAAACCCAGAAACTTCCGTTTTGAATCCACAAGAACCAAAATGGAAGCCCCGGCAGCCCTGAATGTGACTCCATTGAATGCCCCCCACAGAGAGTTAGAATATTTGCCTTTGGTAGATAAAGATTTTCAGATTAAAGACTTGCATTTTGATGAAAGCCCCCTTCTGAGTTATTGTCGCTGCAGAGACGATTACTCGAAGGGGCAAGATGTCATTGGGTTGTGGGAATCCAATCTCCCAAGATATCTCATCCCCTCAGTCATTACTTTCCCAGAAATTATCCACTATTGCCATTCTAACTATGATCCCACTCAAAGAGCTGTAATATCCCCTGACCAGAGTGTTCTTTTCCCCATTACTCCCCAAGCTATCAATGCAATGCTACATTTTGAACCTGGTCAAAACCTCACTCCCTTGTCCATTGGGGAATTGCTTGAAAAATCTACTCAGTTGTCCCCTGAAGAGGTGACCAGAAGATCACATCCTTGGATAAACAGTCTTAATACTAGTCATAAGACTTGTTTACTCCAATATTGTTATCAAATCTATTCAAATAGAGGTTAGAAAGCATAACAGCTAAAGAGTATCAGTGGTTAAAGTGTATCAGGTAAAAGTCAGTGAAAGTTAAAATGAAGTTACAGAGCAGTCAAAGGTAAACAGTAAAAGTAAATACAGAAGGCAGTAAAATGGTAAAAAGATATGAGAATACTTTCACCAATAGTGAGGTTTTTCTAAAGTGAAAGTAAAACAGTCAAAAGAGCAAGAAAGTAAAAAGATGAAAAAACATAACAAGAAGGAACATTTTTGCAGAAATTGCATATTTTAGTCATAGTTTTGCAGAAACTATTGTGATCAATCCAAGATTAATTTTACAAAACTGAAGGAGGTTTATGTTCTTAAGAGGGCCATCCACAAACCCCTCTCTCACTTTTCTAACAGCCATTATGGTTTTGGAAATATTAAACAATGTTGGAAAGCACTTTTTGCAGAAACATCCTGTTAAGTCATCATTTTACAGAGAATATTGTGGCCAATTAGAAATACATTTTACAAACCTTAAGGAGGTTTTTGTTCCTAAGAGACCCATCTACAAAAACCTATCTCAGTTTTTCCACAGTGATTTCAGGCTGAGAGATACACGCACATCTTTAGAGGCTATTTTTTAGACTCTGTAAAACTCTGTTTTACACATCTTTTTGCAGAGCCTATTGTGAACATCTGGAGAGGAATGTTAGGAAAGTGAAAGAGGTTTATCTCAAAAACATAGTTATCTACAATAACCTCTTTCAATTTTTACATATCTATTACGGATTGAGAAATAAAAAGATATCATTGGACCCCAATGTTGCAGAATTGTTGGAGCAGAATGCACAAAGAAAGGAAGCAGTTAGTGACTTGGATGCCTCATCATCAACTAAGAGTTGGATCAAATTCGAATTCCCCTATTTGTCATCACCTATCCATACAAAATAGTGTCAAATAGATGCATTAGTTTGAGTATCCTTTAATTAAGTTCTATTTATGTAAATAGTTGGAGAGATTTGTGAACCAATTTTGATATTTGTTTCAAGATATTTTAGTTTAGAATTTGTATAAATACTCCACTCTTGGAAGTATTTGGGGTGGATTCTATTACTCTGCTGTAACATTGAGATTTTCGGAATAAAATTTTTTGGAGAAATTTACTTGTGGTTTGCTGGATGACGATTTAAAGCACTGGACTTGTTGCAGGATTCATGTGTTGGACTACAGTTCAATAAGTGTTTCTACCCTTTGTCTGAAATTTTATATTAGTTTATCATATCATCAAATCCATTTCTGAATAATTTACATAAAGGATTGAAACAGAATTTGCTTAATTGTACTATGTTTTCAAATGTGGTTATTCTTAATGTTTTCTTCTAAATTAGTTATAAGCATGAATTCTTAAATGCTCTTGCTTTGCTAATTTAAACATTGTTGATTACTATAATAAAGAATTCTTCATTGCTCTTTGTTTGTAGTCATCTCATTTCTTTCTTTTGGACATGGTGAAAGATTCTTAGCTGCCTTTCATCCCTTCAAGATCATCCCATCCACTTTAAATTTTAAGGATTGTTCTCTGTCTAGCTATCTTGCCCTGTAATACCATCTGGTGCTTAGAATAGAAATCCAGTAAAGCCATCCTTTGACTCCATAGCCCAATGGACTGAAAACCCTCAACCTTGCCCTTAGTTTGTGGATTCCACCATTTTCCCAAAACAAACTTTGAATCCTAACTAACCTAAAACAGCTAAGAACAAAGATAAATCATAAAGAGAGCCCTCTGCGGATGCAGTTAGCTAGATACGCATAATAAAGGTTGGTTTGTGGTTACATAAGGTATACTTTCTCTACGAAACCTAGAAACTTTGGTGATAACATAGTGGCGACCACACTGGGGATTCTGAATCATTTTTATTGGTACTATTGTTTGCTTATAAGCTATAGACAGAGTCTGAAGATCAGCCAGGTAGCCTTTGAAATTGCTTTTGCTCTGCAATTGCAAAAGTAAATAAATGCTGCTTCAGTCTATCTCTGATTTAGCTTATACATTGAACCTTAGTTTCAAATGTTTAATCAGACTCTCTAGTTTAATAAATCTTTGAGAAAATTTTAATTAAAAATCTTAAATTTCTTGAAGAGTTTGTAGAAGTTGTTGTAGAAGTTGTTTTGAAAATTCACAAAAATTTAGTTTTCTGAAGAACTAACTTTCTCTTCAGAATTGTTTTACAGGTTTAGATCTGATCTATGATGGTGGACAGGGATCAGACACACAAAGGTTAAAATCATCCACCTGGCGACTCCAAATCCATTTCACAATCAAGACTCCACTGGAGGAATGAACCTGGAAGAACAATATGGAAAGATCGGGCTTTCAACTTGGATCTTAATCCAAGACATGTTCTTTCTCGTTAAGATTCAATATGTATTGTATTTTATATAAAGATCTAACTTGGTTGTACAGATAAAGTGGCTTTTCATTATGGCTGATTTTCAAGATGATCCAAGAATAAACGAAGATATGCTCCCATGAGCAGAGATCACATACCTGGATTTCCACACAAACTACCGAAGGTAAATTGGGGTGAAAATCTGCCCATGTTTCAAGATGATAATATTGATGATCCTTTACTACATCTCATTAAATTTCATATACACTCATCAAGATTGAAGGGTGATTGGCATGAGGATTGCCTCATGAAAATATTCATGGGAACCTTAGAAGGAAAAGCAAGGGAATGGTACGAAGCTCTCAAACCTGCAAGTTTTTTTTCTCTAAAAGATTTTCATAAGGTATTTTATGAGCATTACAAAGAAGATTTTCCATCTTTATCATTAGATGAAAATTGTTGTGATCAAGCTGAAGATCTTATACATTACCTTAAAAATATTGATGAAGATTTTGGAAATTGGTTTCCTGAAGATTTATTAGAAGAAGTCCAAAACTTTCATTCTCAAGTTAAATATCATAATAATCAAGAGGAGTTAAACAAAGATGAAATAAGTCAGGAGATAAATCAAGATCCACAAAACCCCTCTATATTAACAAATGATGTTTCATTTAATGTTTTGAATGAAGTTAAAGAAAATAATCAACCTCATGATCAATTTTTAGATAAGAGAAAAAACAATTGTCATTCCAATCTAAGAATTCAGAGATTCCCACCCCCCATCACCGAAGAAGAAATCAATTTGCTTCTAAACATGCAATCATCCTTAAAATATTTACATAATGGGGAAATTGTTTCTACTTCTTCTAATGTTGATGAATGTACAAAGGTTTTTATCCATGAAGGGATAGAAGAACAAGTTGATGCTCATGTTATTCTACCTTCGCAAAAAGACCCATTACTTGATAGTACTCCTATTGAGAAAAATAATGACTTTCAAATAGAATGCTACCAATCTAATCAAGATGTATTGGGATTGTTGGAAGAGAAATATGCTGATCAAATGTTTATAATTGATGACATTCCTTATTCTGAAGATTTGCCTAAATATGATCAGTATGATGATAATTTTGATAATTTCACAAGACAATCACTAGCTATTTTGAGGGATGAGATATTAGAACTTCAGTTTGATGAGGATTTTCTAAGAGCTTTCTTTCTTATTTTGAAATCAAGAAAATATTCTCCTAAACTGAAAATATGTGTTCTCAAGATCATCTCTGAAAATTATGAAAATGAAATCAAACTTTTGCATTCTCAAATTCAGTTATACAATTTCCGAAATCCTAAAGAATTCTTTGAAAATCTTCCTTCTCCAAAGCAAGAGGAAATTGTACTATCTTTTGACTTGCATATTGAATATGATTATTCTTTCAAACACAAGACTGAAGAAATAAGTTCATGAACTAATATTCATAATTCAATTGAACAATTAGTCATTGAAGGCCTAGAAGTAAATAACATACATCATGCTTTTATTGATCCTATATCAGATTATATGGAGAATCTTTTGAGCCCAAATTTGCAAACATGTTTTCTTTATAAGGATCAAATACATCAAAAGTGGCCTTTACACATCATATCATTTATTATAAAGGCACATGATCATAACATACTTCCAATTTTGATCACAAGCAATCAAGTTATCCATTTATTTTTACAGCTACTTGATTGGCTTCATTGGCATTTTTGTATTACCTGATTCAATAAGAATTTTAGTAGATTAGAATAGGTAAATGAGTGCTAATAAGCTCAGAATTTTGAGCATTTTTTTAGTTGTCAATTTTCAGCTAGTTTTTCATTAAGTTGGTTTGAAAATTTTTGTGTGTTGTTTTAGTTTCAGATCAGATTTCAGGTTGCAGAAAAAGGACTATATTCAATTCAAGATTTCCAACTAGGAAACGGAGTTTTGATTGGATGGTGACTTACTGAAGTTGAAGCCCGAAGCGAAGGCCCTAAGCTTCAAAAGTTCCACTATCATATATACAATAAAGCTACCAGAAGAAGGAGATTACATGGTTTAGTTTGAAGACATTTTGAGGCAACTGACCTGCTGTTCTTGACTTTTCACAAGGAAAAGCCATCCCCAAGTGGAGCTAGTGTTAGACTCCTATACCAATAGGTGTCATTTTTCATGATTGCCTTGATTGAACTATGGAATATGTTCAAACCTTTTTCTTGTGCAAAGGTGTTCCATATTCTTGAAAAATAAAAAAAATCAAAAAATTTTAAAAAATGTAAAGAGGGTATACCCTAAAAGAAAAACCAAAGGGTAAAAAGAATAAAAATGGCCAAAAAGTAAAAGAAATGAACCCCATCAAAAATAAAGGCCAAGGAAAGTGTGCAAGTCTAAATGCCACTACTTTTTACTCTGATGTAATAAACAAATTGTGTGCAACTTGTATTTTATGCCACAATTCATGAATAGTCAAACTATTTAAGCTTGGCTAGTTCATTTTTCAATTTCATGTTGTAGAATAGAGAATAAATATCTGACCAAACAGTTTAATCTTGGCAGATAAGTAGATAGGTAGAGTTAAGAAAAGGTGCTCAACAGTTTAATCTGAGCCCTTGGATGCAATAAGTGTAGAATTAGATAGATTTGCCTTGTAAAAGAAAAGAAGATTGAAAAGGGTTTGCAAGTCTAAATGCACCCTAATAAAAAAGAGAAAATGGTAGTAGTAGATAGGGTAGGTAGATGGTGTTACAAAGTTTTATCTGATGAATGATGCTGCTAAATGTTTTTAATCATTTACTTTCATCACAAATACTGAAGCAGGAAATACACTGGAAAATAACAGCAAGCAAAGTCAAAATCATTAACTTCCTTCATCACTTTCCCCTTAAAAAGCTTTACTAATTTCCCCCAAAGTACTAAGGTTTTTGGAGATCAAAGGGGCTCAAGGCATTTCCTTGACTTTTGGAGGGACCGGACCCTCGGCCTAATGATCAAAAAGACCTAAGTACTTGAGATAATTCATCATTATAATCATTCACCTTTAACATTGTCCTAAGTAAAATCCTATTTTACTTAAGGAAATCATGCAAAACTCCATAAAAATCCCTCAAAATAACTTACTATTCTAAATTCAAGTGTTGAAGATGAAAGATTGCAAATTACTTCAAAAATTATCACTTTCTTAGATGTGCAAAGTATTTTGAGTTCCCTTGTCCCTTGGTCATATTAATGTTTAACTCTATTTTACTAAATCCCTAGTGAAATGCCCTATCCTAAGTATATAGCTCCTTTTATATAAATATCCGAAAACCCATTTATTATAATGTTTTAACCAAAGTATTTACCTCCCAAATATTCATTAAAACCCGCTTCTACAAGCCCTTTGGTTAAAATATATCATTATATTAAAGTCCCGCCCCTATGATAAGTTAACTACATCGGTTAATTGATCATATAATAAAAAATATATATAAGAAAAAACTTTAAACATATAATTCTATATGTTTGAATGCAAAAAAGGATAAAAACCCAAAGTTTGTTTTTAAAACCAAAAACTTCGGAAATATCACAACCTTACCGTGGCCCATCCACTGAAATTCTGGGCACCACTGTATCCGGTAAATCCATAGCAACCCTTCTTTCATTATAAATATGGGATTAATTAGTTATCTGAACTAATTAATAACCTTCCATTCACCAATTAAAAGCCTCCCGAGGTGATTAAATTAAACATTAATTGTTTCAAAAACCCGACGGGCCCGCACCTTAAACCTTCGCTTACTCCATGTCCTTTTCCACCGTTGGATCGTCCCTCCGCAGATCGACGCTCCACGTCAATCCCGCTACCCATCCTTTGTCAGAGTTTTAACGCGCGGGGGATTGGTGGTATTTGACCAGTCCTTCGTCCACGTGGAAACAATCCAATGGAATCGCTCCCCCCGCGATCAATACCACCTTTGCCAATAAGCGGTGCGGGGACTAACCACTTACCGCCCGGCCCCCCTGCCCCACGTCAGCCCATACCAAAGTGACGTCACTCCTCGAAAAACTAAAAACCCTTTTTTTGAATTTGGAAATAAAACAAATTCGCGTGTTTTTATGTCATTTTCATCATTTGAACGCGACTGTGCTTTCCACTACGAATTTCAAATTTCCACTGAAATCCACTGTTCAATTCGATTTCGCTCCAGAATTCTGCCAGACCTGTGTTCAAGCATCATCCTGCTACCGCCTGATACCTGTTAAAAGCCAGTTTTCCTCCAAGAACAGGTATTTATCTTATAGCGCTCAGAAACTCCAAAAGAAAGTCTGTTTTCCTCGTTTTCCACTGGATTAGTGATTAAATCTTATCACTGAGATCATTCCCTGAGGTTTTAAAACTATGAATTGTTCCCTTGAAACTACAATTGTGTTAATTTCCTTCATTTAAATTGAAATTGCACCCGGCCTGTGAAGAAAACCCAGAAACTTCCGTTTTGAATCCACAAGAACCAAAATGGAAGCCCCGGCAGCCCTGAATGTGACTCCATTGAATGCCCCCCACGGAGAGTTAGAATATTTACCCTTAGTGGATAAAGATTTTCAGATTAAAGACTTGCATTTTTATGAAAGCCCCCTTCTGAGTTATTGTCGCTGCAGAGACGATTACTCGAAGGGGCAAGATGTCATTGGGTTGTGGGAATCCAATCTCCCGAGATATCTCATCCCCTCAGTCATTACTTTCCCAGAAATTATCCACTATTGCCATTCTAACTATGATCCAACTCAAAGAGCAGTAATGTCCCCTGACCAGAGTGTTCTTTTCCCTATCACACCTCAAGCTATCAATACAATGCTCCATTTTGAACCTGGTCAAAACCTCACTCCCTTGTCCATTGGGGAATTGCTTGAAAAATCTACTCGGTTTTCCCCTGAAGAGGTGATTAGAAGATCACATCCTTGGATAAACAGTCTTAATACTAGTCATAAGATTTTTTTACTCCAAGATTGTTATCAAATCTATTCAAACAGAGGTTAGAAAGCATAACAGCTAAAGAGTATCAGTGGTTAAAGTGTATCAGGTAAAAGTCAGTAAAAGTTAAAATGAAATTACAGAGCAGTCAAAGGTAAATAGTAAAAGTAAATACAGAAGGCAGTAAAATGGTAAAAAGAGATGAGAATACTTTCACCAATAGTGAGGTTTGTCTAAAGTGAAAGTAAAACAGTCAAAAGAGCAAGAAAGTAAAAAGATGAAAAAACATAACAAGAAGGAACATTTTTGCAGAAATTGCATATTTTAGTCATAGTTTTGCAGAAACTATTGTGATCAATCCAAGATTAATTTTACAAAACTGAAGGAGGTTTATGTTCTTAAGAGGGCCATCCACAAACCCCTCTCTCACTTTTCTAACAGCCATTATGGTTTTGGAAATATTAAACAATGTTGGAAAGCACTTTTTGCAGAAACATCCTGTTAAGTCATCATTTTACAGAGAATATTGTGGCCAATTAGAAATACATTTTACAAACCTTAAGGAGGTTTTTGTTCCTAAGAGACCCATCTACAAAAACCTATCTCAGTTTTTCCACAGTGATTTCAGGCTGAGAGATACACGCACATCTTTAGAGGCTATTTTTTAGACTCTGTAAAACTCTGTTTTACACATCTTTTTGCAGAGCCTATTGTGAACATCTGGAGAGGAATGTTAGGAAAGTGAAAGAGGTTTATCTCAAAAACATAGTTATCTACAATAACCTCTTTCAATTTTTACATATCTATTACGGATTGAGAAATAAAAAGATATCATTGGACCCCAATGTTGCAGAATTGTTGGAGCAGAATGCACAAAGAAAGGAAGCAGTTAGTGACTTGGATGCCTCATCATCAACTAAGAGTTGGATCAAATTCGAATTCCCCTCTTTTTCATCACCTATCCATACAAAATAGTGCCAAATAGATGCATTAGTTTGAGTGTCCTTTAATTAAGTTAGTTCTATTTGTGTAAAATAGTTGGAGAGATTTGTGAACTAATCTTGATATTTTTTCAAGATATTTTAGTTTAGAATTTGTATAAATACTTCACTCTTGGAAGTATTTGGGGTGGATTCTATTACTCTGTTTTGTAACATTGAGATTTGAATAAAATTTTTTGGAGAAATTTACTTGTGTTCTTTGGATGGCAATTTAAAACCTTGGACATTGCAGGATTCATGTGTTGGACTACGATTCAACAGTGTTTCTACCCTTTGTACGAAATTTTATATTAGTTTATAATACCATCTTATCCATTTCTGAATAATTTACATAAAAGATTGAGATAGAATTTGCTTAATTGTACTCTGTTTTCAAATGTGATTGTTTTTAATGTTTTCTTCTAAATTAGCTATAAGCATGAATTCTTAAATGCTCCTGCTTTGCTAATTTAAACATTGTTGATTACTATAATAAAGAATCCTTCATTGCTCTTTGTTTGGAGTCATTTCACTTCTTTCTTCTGAACATGGTGAAAGATTCTTCGACTGCCTTTCATCCCTTCAAGATCATTCCATCACTTTTAATTTTAAGTTGTTCTACGTATTAACTATCTTCCCATAATACCATCTTGTGCTTGGGAAAGAAATCCAGGTAAAGCCGTCCTTTGACTCCATGACTCCATATTATTGGGTGCAGCCTCACTCATACTTACATATTTTGTGGATTCCACCAATTTCCCAAAACAAACTCTGAATCTATAACTAGCCTAAAATCATTCAAAAACAAAGATAAATCATAAAGAGAGAGCCCTCTCTGGATGCAGATTGGCTAGATTCTGCATCTAAAAGGTTGGTTTGTGGTTACCTCGGGTATACTTTCCTCTTACACAACTTCTAGGAAAACCTGAGTGATAACATGTCCAATTCAAGTATATGATTCCAATTGCTATTAATGGAAATGTTTTTAGTTTTATATAAATTTCGAGAACATAGTTCTTCAAGTGCTCTCATGACAGTATGCAACGCACTTTTCTTGTTTGATATGCATTCTTGTATTCTAGTCATCGTTTTAATGCAATAGCAATTGTCATTGTATTTCTTATGCATTGTGGCAATGCTTTTTGGACAATGTCCATCTGGAAAGGTACATTGATTATTGAACCAGTTAAGCCCATTTGTGATCGCTTCTTGCCACATTGTCTTATTTGTGCAAAAGGAATTCTTAATGCGACAAGTCTTTCCTCAAGCTCTGAAAGTGTTGTTACAATTTGCAATGGCTTATTACGTCTTATTTGTTCAGGTGTTGCAAAGCGAGGCAACTTTGCATTAGCAAGTGCTGTTTTGCAAGATCTACAAATGATATTTAAACGCAGTGTCTTTTGTTTTCCAGATATGTTTATGTACATTTTTTCTAATTCAAGTCCAATGCTTGAGATGTTCTTTCGAAATTGCAACATCTTACATATTGGACATTTGGTTTTTGGTGTGTCTTCAATTTGTTGTTTGTAAATTTCTATGGGAGTACTTTTTCGTGATGAACAATTTTTATCTGCTATTTTATTTCTATTTTCTCCAATTTTATTTGGGTCATTTGTACGTATCATTTTTTTTCAATTTGCGCAAGTTTATTCTATTCTTGGTGTTTTCATGCATTTGTACTATTCTATGTTGCAGATTGCACTGATTTGTATTTTGATTTGATAGTAGTGGTTCATAATGAATGTGTGATGTACTTGTTTCGAATGATAATATGTCGTACATTTGATTGAAATTTGTTTTTGATTGGTAGTAATCGATAATGGTTTTACTGGTAAATGACCATATTTGTATGTTTACATTGAATATGATCGATGTCCATTGGAAGAAAAATGATGTTCCCTCAACTCCTCCTTTTTCATATGGCATTGCCATATTAATTAGGTATTGTTGCCAGCCTGCAACCATTATTTGACTTTGTATAGTTTCATTTGTTAAGTGTTTTTCTATACAATTTAATGCATCTTCATTCCTAGCCATTAGTGCATTGCAAAAAGATTGGACAATGTAGAGTCTGAAATACTGTTCATCAAATTTAGGTGTTATTAAATGACAAATTGCACTGAACATGCTATTGGCACATTTCGACATAGTTGTTTTTGCTATATGCAATCCATGAATTTACCTTTCATGAACAATGGATTCATAATGGTTTTCAAGATATTTGCAAAGAGGTGACAAGGAATAATTTGGTACAAAGTTGCATCTATGTAATCTTTTGTGTAATAGGGGTTCAAAATGTCCACTAATAGGATCTATATCATGAAACAAAATGTTTAGTGGAATTGTATCTAGATCATGGTTGAAGAACAAATATCTTGTTTTCATTGTTAGTGACCAGACTCCAATTGGTATGTTCAACCACTTTGTTAGCCATCGTATGCAAAATGTGTCTCCCCATAGGCCTCTTTCAGATTGGAAATTGCTATTAGATGCAGAAAAACGCATTCTACGAAGGTATGTGTCAACATAGTGAATTCCATGAAGTTGATATAACATGACAGGATCTAGTTCATATTGGTATGATTCTTTTGCCTCTGTGTCATTGTGTTGTAGACAATTGAGAAAATGGTCTATTATTCCATTGCGCAGTTCAATGGACGAGTAACGAAAGTGCAGAAGCACTTCAAATGCATTGAACAAACAATCTCCAGGAGTATATGAAAATTGTTGTAATCTGAAGAGACTATGGTTCATTAAAACGATATCAATATTAGCATCTATGCGATGTTTTTTTGCTGGATGGTAGTTTTCAATATCTATGATTTCAACCATTTTTTGTATGTATTTATTCTTCAGATTCGTATGGTGATTTGTTTACTAACTACTATGTATGTTAGATTTTTTTTTTCTCAAAGATGAGAGGAGGTTCTATAATATTTTTTTATTTATTGAATATATGTCTATGATAATGTTTACTAGCACAAAATACTAATTTTACTGTTATATTGTATGTTTGATTTCAAAACAGTAAAATAAGAGAAGCAAAGTTGCAAGTAACTAGCTCCTATTTTGCATCTCTCTGTATTTTAAAAGTATCACTACAAAACAAACAACATGCAACGTTGATTATTGTCTCTGAAGACATGAATCTCACATAGAAGCTATGTATTCTAGAAATGATTGACTTTTGTATACAATAAAAAGCATGAAATACAGATTGTATGTGTCTTGATTAGTAAAACTAATCTTGCTAGTTGTAAACAACATACTTGTAATTACGAATATGTATGTACAGTCACATATGGACTGTAGCATAATAGCATCTGCAAGGCAACAACATGCTTCATACAAAAAGCTAAATGTGAGAATCGACTTAGTTATAACAAAGCATCCATCCCTTATGCAAGCCCCAAATTTATTGCACCAAAGCATGTACTTGCAAGTCAATGTAGCAAGTATTGGGCAAGATAGGCCAACATAATATGTACTAATTCTAGCATTATATTTTGAAAATTTGGTGGTTACACCACCTTTCGTGATAAGACAAAATATTCATTTGAATGACGAATAAATTTATTGTATGATGATTGCTAACAACCAGTCATTGTTTTATGGACATTAATAATGATGGTGTATACAACAACAACATTTGGACCATCTGAAGTCGTATCTATACGACCTGGTACGACAGCTACATTTAAAGTATTGACTATTTGTTTTCTTCTTTGCTTTCCTTCATGTTGATCTTTGACAACCACTTATTATTTTATGCATATTAACAAATTTGATGCATACAACAACAAAATTTGCACCATTTGAAGCTGCAGTTAAACCACTTCTTACAAGGTCTACATGCAAAGTATCCAGCACTTGTTTCCTCCATTGCTTTGTTTCTACAATATATTTTGGTATTAGCAGCGTCTTCTTCTCCTATTAGTTGTTGTAGCGTCTTTGAAAGTTACATGGCACTACATTCCATCGTTCCAAATTCATAGATTCCACTCAATGCAGCAAGTGGCACCTAACTTTGTTAAAACATCAAGAAAAAACAACAATTTAACTATCCAAAGAAATCAACTGACTGAAGAATAACAGCAATACCAGAAGTTGAAACATAGGCATCAAGAAAAACAATATTTTAGCCATCGAATTGGGTAGTTGAGAGAAATGATTTGAATAAAAAAATTATAGTAACCTGTGGAGGATAATGTGAATAATAGATGGCATAGAACAATCTTGAAATATACTATATGAAATCTTTAAGATCCTATAATAATAACTTAGGGCATGGGACTAAGACTACCACCACCCTAGGTCCATAGCAATAAGACTAATGTGACTATTTGGGTAGCTACTCTAATTTGCTATAAATCTCTAGGCTATAGTGTAAGAACTACTATTTTTAGTAAGCTATAACTACATAAGCTATAAACTACCCTTGCCTTTGCATCTGTTCTATTTGCTACTTCTATTTTGACTGCTCCTAGTGTTGCTTTTACTTGATCAATTAAACTGATGACTCTTGTTGGGTGCCTTGTGTTCTGGAAGCAATTGTTTAAAGATTAATTCTGACTAACTTTCAACTAAGGTGCTTGCATTTTCTTGCCTTCATAATATGCACACGACCCAATAATTTCTTGGAGGATACCAATAACCACAAAACATCTTGAACTTTAATTTATTTCATAGAGTTTTGTTTCTGGCCCTGTCTTAACTACCCTTGGCTTTGCATCTGTTGTATTATCTACTTCTGTTTTGACTGTTCCTAGTGCTGCTTTTACTTGATCAATTAAACCCATGACTTTTATTTGGTGCCTTGTCTTCTATAAGCAATTCTTTAAAGATTAATTCTGACTAACTTTCAACTGAGGTGCTTGCATTTTCTTGCCTTCATAATATGCACAAGACCTAATAATTTCTTGGAGGATACTGATAACTACAAAACAGCCTAAAATTTAATTTATTTCATAGAGTTTTGTTTCTGGCCCTGTCTTGCGAGCAGCGACCGTAATTAAATTAGTCACAAATGACTTCATCTCATGTATTCAGACAGTCCAGTCAAGAGAAAATGTTCTTCTGCTACTTGGCGGGTTCTGTTTCCTTTCTCTCTCTCGTTGTCATCACATTTCATATTTGTTTCGACTCTGCACGCCTTTGGATGTTATTTAACGTCTAGCAACTCCGTCATTGGCCATGGAATGCAAAAACCAAGCAACGATACAATAAAGGCCTTCGAATTTTGCATCATAAAGTGAAGGTCGAAGTGCTTTCAGATAGAAATGATAATAATAGTGTTAATATGTTGTTTTATGAACAAGAGCATAGCTTTTGATCTGGTAACACCGAAGCTAGAAATGAAGTGGAATTTGATTCAGAAAATGATGATGATAATAATCTACATTTTTCAATGAACGGAGGCTTTAGTAAACAGAGTCGTTCCAAGGGAAATGACTTTGAATCCTCCGAGCCTGATACAAATGGTATTCTCATGCTAGGGACCCAACAAAATTCTGCTTTCTATGTTTTCTCTGAACGATATAATCTTGAGAAGTACTTCTAGAAACTTCATGTATTTGTTAAAAAGAGACAAGATTTGTAGAACGCGACAACTTTATCAAATTTGAATGGAATTGCCATGATCAATGTTTCATCGGCTATCATTTAAAAACAGAGTCCATAATATGCAAATTGCAAGTAGAATGTCATCCATTTTGCACTCAGAATCAAAGCAAGAAAGGGAATTTAATATGTGGAATTACCTGAAAGAGTAAGAGAAATTATGCTTGGCAGACCTTCCAACCGGAGGCACACAGTTCCAGCCTGACTTACAAAAGCTCGCTTGCAAAGTGTCGAGTCGCACGATAAATCCACTTGCAGATGTCTTGAGCAGAATACAACAATTTCAACGGTCAACAATAGAAAATCTAAAGAGCATAAATAAAATTGACAGAGGTTCAAGCAAAATAACAACTACAAAGTAGAAACTCGCATAAGTCCCATAATTTTATGCCATTTAATTTTGAATTAATGGTTGTTAATATCAAGAGATCTACATGGGGTGTCTGTGACATCGACTAGATCCTCCAACTCAGTTATGTACTTGCATAATGAATATCATAAATTCCATATTCGATGTCGAAAACCTTATTGTTGATAATGATTCTATGTATAATTAATAACATTAAAATATAAATTAATTTATTTTTCCAAATAGGCAGAGAAGATGATACAAGTAATAAAATCTTCATGCATCACAATTTTATTTATGGCGTTCTTATTAGCATGTGGCTGATGTGTACTTGCTAATGCTATATATGACTGCGGGTCAGTCTAGAGAAGTTCACCACTGATGTCAAGTACCTTGGGGGTCAGTTTCCTTCGTTACTGTACAATATATGGTACAAACATAACTTAATTTATTCATCTCAACTTATGATAAAAGTCTTTATATAATGACCCATGGCCTTATCACCTTACCTTTATTACCTATGGTCTCAACCATATTACATTTAGAACAGAGCGTATTTGAAAACAGAGCCTTTGAAACAAAACAGAGCAATTTCTTTTTATGTTGTAAACAGAGATGTTTTGGTTTGATGCACGGGAGTTTGAATAGCTTGAAGACTGGTGGTCCCACACCACAGAACAGTTAGCAGAAGACACGTGGTAAAATAGAATTGGATCGTGTTTTTATTTTATTTGGGCTGAGTGAAGACTTGCGATGCGATTGTTTAAATGGCAATCGCAACTTTAAGTTATGCGCTCCGATTGTATTAATTGAAATTTGTTTTTTTGACGATACGATTGGTGCAATCGCAATTGCTTAATCGGAAGTTTCATTTGGTCCCCACAAAGTGTCTTGTTGATGTTGGAGGTTCCGATGCGATCATCGCAATTGGAAGCCATATACGTTACCACAACCATTTGATATATTTTCGATGGAAATGTTCCGATGCGATGAGTTCATCGCAATCGCAATAATTTTTATCGCCCTCTGCATTAAGTCAAGGACCACGCGAGCTATCGTCCCACAGACCATGCAGCAGTATTACAATGAATCGAAAGTCTTTTGTGTATCGCCCAAGTGCAATGTGAAATGGCAGACCCGATGAATGTTTATGCGATGGAGTTAACTCTCATTGCGGGTCCGTTACAATCGGAATCGCAATTTTTTGTTCGGCCGCTTTGTATTGTTGCAAGTCCGGACCTGATGCACATTATAGGGCGGATTTAAAAGGTTTTCGCGTCACAAAAGAGGCGCGATCGAGTTTTTATACTATAGTTTGTTTTAACATCGCACATTAACGCTTTTTTATAACGTTGTAATGTTTTTTGTTATTGCGCAGCAAAAAGGTTGATAACCTTTGATTTATATGTTTTAACATTAAACATGTGAACCTTTATTTTGGGTGGGCCCGAAAGGGCATATTGTTTTAGTTTTATTTTTAATGTAATGTCAATATGTGCTGTGACATATAAAAGGCCCGAGATCCTTTGTAATAGGTAAGTAATGTTTTATTTTGTATTGCACAACAGTGCGGATATTTGAAAACACAGCAGTCTGTTATTTTGAAAACAGAGACAGAGTATATTTTTTTCTGTGTGAGACAGAGAAGATTTTAGAGCACTGTGTTTGTAACAGTCATTTTGTAAGCTCTCTGTGTGAGGAATAATTTTGTAATACTTTTTATAGTTAATGAATAGAACTTTTAAAATGTGAATCTCTGTCCTGTGAAGAAAAGTTTTTAATTTCTCTGTGTTAAAGAGGAGAGTTTTATTCTCTCTAGTTTATTCTAGAATTTTTATAAATTCCAACAGAAGCCGGCAAACCCTGCCATTGAAGGGATTAACTTGGGTTACTGTTCATTAAATGATATTATTTGAGGCTTGAATGATCACATTGGAAGTCATATAGGTTACCACAGCCATTTGATATATCGCTAATGGAAATGTTCCAATGCGATGAGTACATCGCAATCGCAATAATTTTTATCGCCCTCCGCATTAAGCCAAGGACCGTGGGAGCTGTGGTCCCACAGACCATGCGGCAGTATTACATTGAATCGCAAGTCTTTTGTGTATGGCCCAAGTGCAATGTGAAATGGCAGACCCGATGAATGTTTATGCGGCAGAGTTAAATCACATCACTGGTTCGTTACAATTGGAATCGGAGTTTTTTGTTTGGTCGCTTTGTATTGTTGTAAGTCCGGACCCGATGCACATTATAGGGCAGATTTAAAAGATTTTCGCGTCACAAAGGAGGTGCGATGGAGTTTTTATACTATGGTTTCTTTTAACATCGTGTGTTAACGTTTTGTTATAACATTGTAATGTTTTTTGTTATTGCGCAGCAAAAAGGTTTATAACCTTTGACTTATATGTTTTAACATTAAATATGTGCGCATTTATTTTGGGTGGGCCTGAAAGGGCATATTGTTTTCAATAATTTACATATATTATATATCTTTAAGATAATATGAAGGTTTTTTTTTTTTAAATGTTTTCTTTCCTTAAAACACTTGCAATAAATATGTAGCATGAACAATTTTTGTTACAATTTAAAAAAATGTATTACATATATTTATATAAATTTTTTTAAATGTTGTCGTTTTTTAAAATAATTCAAAGACATCTTTTAAAATGAGAAATTCGAATATTTTTTTTATTATATTTCAAATAAAAATAGTTACAAATTAAAAAATGAAATATTATATATTTTGAATTGATAATTGATTTTTTAAAGATATTTTTCTTGACTATTTCAAGGACCTCTGCATTAGAGTAAGAAATTCCAAAAAGGTTTTAAAATACTTCAAAAACCTATGGAACTACTTAAATTAAAATATTCCACCAATTTCTAAATTATATTTTAAATATAAATATAATTATATATAAAAATAATAATTATAACAAATAAATTCGAGAAATAGGTAAGTAATGTTTTATTTTGTATTGCACAGCAGTGCGGATATTTGAAAACATAGCAGTCTGTTATTTTCAAAACAGAGACAGAGTATATTTTTTCTGTGTGAGATAGAGAAGATTTTAGAGCACTGTGTTTGTAACAATCATTTTGTAAGCCCTCTGTGTGAAGAAGGATTTTGTAATACTTTTTACAGTTAATGAATAGAACTTTCAAACTGTGAATCTCTGTCCTGTGAAGAAATTTTTTTAATTTCTCTGTGTTAAAGAGCAGAGTTTTATTCTCTCTAGTTTGTTCTGGAATTTTCATAAATTCCAATAGAAGCCGGCAAACCCTGCCGTTGAAGGAATTAACTTGGGTTACTGTTAATTGAACGATATTATTTGAGGCTTGACCCCAAAGGTTAACAAGCTGGAGTTATTACGAATATGCATTAACCATGGTGAAAGTCCGGTTGAGCACTGTTGAAAACCTGGGAGTGGTTTTTTGAACCCAAAACAGCTCACGTCGTGCTGCTTTTAGCCGAAGGTGAAACCATTTAAAAAAAACGCGATGTAGTCAGATTTCGCCATGTCGTTGAGGCAATACCGCCCTCATCGTGTTTTTTTGAAGTCTTAAAGGTAGGCGAGCAGAAAAATGCGATTTCGCTGTGCACCGTCCGATCTGGAGGCCAAGGGATCTGACGCATATCGCACGTTCAGTTGCACGACGATTAACTTGAGCTAAGAACCGGCGGTTTGTGTTGATTTAACATGATGGACGTGTGGGGCCCGTGAACCACTATACTATATAATTGTTGTGTTAACGTTATAACCATGGCCGAATGTTATAAGTGTTGTGCATATTTTTAAGTTGTCGAACCATTGGGTTAATGTTAAGTGATAGGGTTGGGTAGACGAATGGGTTCTATTATATTATGACCATTGTATCGTGTGTTAGACCTTTGAAGAGTTAATTAAAAAGGGTAGAAGTCGGATCATTAACCTGTAGATACAACGTGTAAGGACAGGCTTTCAATTATAATTAAAGCGATTTATTTAAAGGGCCAACCTTATAATAGAAGGTATATATATATGTATGGAAATGCGCGCTGAATTTAATTTACCAAAGGACAAATACATATTCCGGCTACATTAAAGTTTGGCTAAACTAATTATTTACCAATTTCATATATATATATATATATATATATATATATATATATATATATATATATATATATATATATATATATATAATTAATGTGGAATATTGTACGTTGGAGTTGATTAATGGAACCTGTGAAAGAGAACGAAAAAATAGAAGGAAAACTGGAATAGTAAGTACAAACATAGATTAATATTACCTATTTGGGCTTTTGGATTCATGAAACAAAAACTTGTGTTTGAGAAACAAATCAGAAATTTGGTTTAGAGATGCAAGGAATAATTATCCATGGCAAAGTGATTAAGATAGGACAATAAATCGAAGTAAATTACAGAGCCTCTATGTAAAAAGGTTAAATGGTAATCCTGCACATGACTGGGTTAATGGTGGTTATGCACGCCTTTGATACGCAAGGGCAACTGCGGTTGAATATTTTCAAATTGGGCTTGTGTGGTAAATTTCATAATAGGCAGAAGATATTTACTGTGTTAGGGAAGAACTCTGTAGTAGAGTCCTGAGATGGAAGATTCGAAGCTATAATATCGACATGGTGGCTTGAGTTGGAAGCGCGAGGTGAATAATGAAGGATGCACACGACAGAGAAGGCGGAACCTTGAGAAAGGAGAAGTGGAACCGTGACCAGCAAGGCGGTTTCAGAGCTTAAATCCAGTGGTATCGTGCGGTGCCTAAGGTGGTAAGTAGAATTGGAAAAAAAAATGCAATCTCATAAACTGATTGACACATGTCCACAAGCGGTTTAGAAAAACCGCTCCCATCGCATGACTTTTAAGAATTAGCCTCCGCGCACTTTCATAAAGCGATATTTGTTTATGAGCGTCAGATCACTGAAGTCCATCCGACGACGGCTCAGTCGTCGGATGAGAAGGGTGACTTAACACTGGGTCCCAGTCCCATCGTGCGATTCTGGACGATAAAAAGGTGTGCACTTTATTTACGCGATGATCGTCGGATCATCGAATCGAAGGCAATAAAGACAGCAACCGTTGGATGCAAAGGTATGGTAAGTTCGGGCTTTGAATAAAGTGGATGCCGAATAGTGCTAGTGCAACCATTGGGTTACCATATATAGCCTAAATCAGGCCGAGAGTTAATTAATCCAAGGATTTTATATACTGTTCAAGGGTGCTTTCAATTGGAAATGAAGTAAAGGTGTAAGTGGGTTCCAGCATAGGGGTTCATAAACATATATAAAAGGTAATGAATGCTTCGTATAGAGATTGAATCAAAGTCAAATGAAATAAAAGCTACGTATGTTAGAGAAGGTAGGCAGATTTGAACGATGATTATTTACCAATGAATTCGAAACAATTATATGAGTGGGGGATTGTGAAGGCTCTGTTGGAAAGAATAACCAAATTCGATGAGGATCAGAACTTTGGGAACATTGCAGAGATCAAAGTCAAAGGAAGGAGCGTAAGTTCATAGGTGTAATTCAGATCGGCATGCGGAAATGGCCTGGTCATGCTCGGACAATAGATGCAATGAGGAAGCATTAACTGTCGATGAAATGCGAGTGGCACAGTGAAAGAGCGCACACACAGAGGTAATATTTGGTTGAGGAGAAGCGAAGAACAGAACCTTGTGCGATGAAAAAGGGCGGAACCAATGGAGTGAACAGTGAAACCACAATTGGAATACCAGCGGTCTCGCATTGGTGAAAAGCGGTAGGAGAAACCATTCAAAAAAATGCAATCTATGTCGCTAGCTGACACGTGGAGAAAGGTGGTAAAGGAATACCGCTTCCATCGCGTTTTTTTTGGTCATTAAACTTTCGTGAGAAAAAAAACGTGATATCTACCCAGTCCATCCGATCTGCTGAGCAATAGATCCGAGGGTAACCGCACTTAAAGTTGCGTGGTTGATAGTGCAAAGATAATGCGTGGGCCATATGTATTGCGACAACCATTGATTTGACAAGAGAAAGCCCGAAGGCGCGCGATAAACACTGGACCGTCTGATCCATGCGATAGTTAATGCCAAGGTAAGTATTGTGGGCCCGAGGCGATATATATGTTATAGTTAGGTTTGAGTTCTAAGGTGTAGCATTATTATAATGTTCTTAATATTTGAACAGGGCTGGAATATGGGTTGATATGAAATATGTCAAAGGGTGCATATATAAGTAATTGGACCTAGATCTATTGAGTTAATATAAGGTCTTGGCAATTGGGCTGTCGAGTTGTGGCACAAGAGCTATATGCATTTGTAATGAATTTCCATGGTTGAACCTTGGCACCGAAATGCTCGCATGGATAAATACTAAGATAAACCTGGGTTGAAGGCTAAAGTTAATGTGGTAAGGGTTGAACATTGTTTCAAATACATTCCAAGGGAATTAATATAAGCGCGGATTGAGTGTTGGTTAAAGACTATGGTCGGGATAGTCTAACCCTCCTTTATGAGGCAAGGTATTATGTTGCCGAAGAGTCTAAGCTTAAGGCATAGATATTTGTTTAAAAAGGCATGAACGTAGGTTTATATACCTTTGATACCATAGTCAAAAAGTCAAAGTGCTATGGCGGTTCATTTAAAAGAACCAGATGTCATATTATTTGAAAAGGTCTATAACCTTTAATGGAGAAGCTTCTGCACAACACTAATAGAGTGAATTGCCCAGACTCACATGCATTTATATGCACAGTAAAGGGAAAGCGAATTAGTTAAAATAGCAAGTTGAACAGAACTGATAGAGCCATAAAAATTGGTACGAAACACTTAATGAGATAAGATCCCGAGAAATATCAAAACCATTAAATTGATATAATTACTGACAGTACAATTAATACTAATGGCTGTAATCCCCGGATGCGAGTGGCCAGCATGTCTGATAGGTGGCAAGGGTGGTGGGCTGGCGCGTGGGGTTCTACCACCGCCACCCTACTCTGCGTCCTCCATGCAATTAATAGCATTAACACAATGTCGTCCGGGGAATTTACGTTGCACAATCGCCCATAATCGCGCTCGCTCCACAGAGATATGGCTTCTCCGGGACGCTTCAGACCGGCTATGCTGCCCATTCGATCCTGCTGCTCCTCAGCGGTCTCTGAGCCAAGCTCTCGAACCAATACTGGGTGCAGGTGCTCGCTTTCCTATTGTTTAAACCTTGCTCCTGGTATGCACTTCTCATAGAGCTCCTTTTGCACTTAGAGTTTCGGCATTCGCTCTGTTTCTATCCCTGTGGAGAATGATTCTTATCCGCCTTCGGTCCTCAGTTTTGGCCCGCCTGCCCTGACCCTCCCCTCAGCTTCCTGTTCTCTCAAGCTCAACTCCACTCACCTGCATTCCATGCCTCGTTTGAGCCATAGGATGAGAAGCAGACGAGGCTCGAGCCGTCGTGGTCCTTCCCGTTGCCCTCCTCCCTCCTCGCCTAACTCCTCTTCTCCGCCATCTGATTCCATGCGAGGTCGTTTTCCTGTGACTTGCAGCGGGTGGAGCTCTCTGGCGGGGCGTGCAAGAGGCCTCTCCAGTCTCCTCCCGGGTTAGCAACACAGAGCTCAGTTCTGCTTCCCCTGCTTGCTTAACATGCTTACTGTCACGGCCACCATCACCATTGATTTCAAAGAAGAGCCGACTGATTCGACTGCCGAGCTCACCGACTCTCCTCCGGCACAATTGACGACTGATAAGCCCTGTTCTCCTCCTAAAGAAGGTCAGAAGCAGAAGATGGTTGAGGGCAGCTCCTCACAGGACCCCTTCATGGATTCTGGAGTGGGCGACTTCAAGAGAGGTTGTTTTACTGCTCCTGTGGTCAAGGAGGGGGTGGAAGCTACCAAGCAGGATGCTCCAGGTATTAATGTTGATATGCAGCCTGAGGATGAACCCGATGCCTACGCTTGCCGTGTGGTCGAGTCTCCTCCTTCCTCTCAAGGTAATTAATGGCCTTTCTGCTTTCTGGCTTGTTTTTGGCTGCTCGTTGTGCCAGGCTCAGCTTTGGTAATCGTATGTTGACTCAGTTTAGATGGTTTTACTTCTACTGCTCTTTTGATTGCCGGTTTCCCCTTCGTGGGCAGCAGATTATCCTGTATAAGCATGAACATGTTTACAATTCCGGAGTTGAATGCTGTAGGTTGTTTTGCTGTTGGGGTTCTCCGGTCGGTTTCGCCTATGAGGGTGGCTTTTTTTTGCTAAGATGCCTGTCTGTGCTGCATTGTTGTAATTATCTCTCGGCATTGTGTGTTGTTATTTTGACAAAATGTCATGGCTGTACTAGAATGCCCATCTCTCGGGCCAGAATTTCTGAGGCCTCGGCCTCCATGTAATGGTATTTTGTATATAAATAGATTAAGCTTATTCGGAAAAAAAGAAAAAAAGAAAAATACTAACGGCTGTAATATCTCAGAGGTGTGGAGTTCGAAAACCGTCAAACTGTGAAGTTAATATACATATATACGAAAAGGGTATAGTTATTGTGAAGGGTAAAATCAACCTACCCTATGCACCATTTAGGAAACATAGATCAAAACCATTGAAATTGGCACTAAGATCTATGCATTTTGCAATAACATGTTGAAACTATCCACCAATCGAATGCAAGAAAAATAAATTAAAAAAATAAATAAATAAATTATTAAAACTTAACTATAGCCAAATTATACAAAAATTGAAGAGATATGTCTAATCAAAAACAATTAATGTCACTTTTTTTGTAGAAATTTTTCGGTAGTAATCACATGCAAAAGAACGAGGTCGACGCGTTTCGAACCAACCAGTGTGGTTCATCATCAGGACTATGTGAGAGATCAGATCCAGACATTAAGTATAAATAGATGTAGAAATGACTCAACTAGCCGTTAGGATAACGGCTAGTTTGACTTTGAAAAATGTCACTATCAAACAAAACTTGATGGTAATGACCTCCGCTGGCAGGTACAAAAAAAAAACCTTCCGTCTAATGTTTAATGATATTCTTGGGAAGAATAACGGACATTTTTTATGTAAAGGAAAAATGTACGTAATATAAAATAAATATTCCATATCTCATTTGATTGACGGCATCCAAAAGTCTTAAGTAAGGCTCACTTGGAGTGAAAAGAAAAACAGGATGGGCCATTTTGAAAGGATCAATATTCTGATTACACCTAACTAAAGTAAAGTCAAGTCGAGTTGCCTCCTAGTTGTCAAGAACGGTTAGGAAGTTATAATTATAATATGAAACTGAAAACCTATATTAATGGATAAGTGAAGTTGCTTCCCTATATTAAAATTAGGAAATAAATTCAATATTTGTAATTTTACTATATATTAATGAATATTCTTTCCCCTATTATTCTCTCACATTTCATTGATAAATGATTCTTTGATAAATGATATAGAGAAGGGGTCATGTATACACACTATTTTCAATATTTTATGGAGTTGTTCTATGTATTTTTGTTTTGGATGACGAATTTATATATTTAGAGTTTTTCATAACTAAAAATATTTTAATACTCGTTATCTTATTATGGTCACTTTAAGTTTAATTTATATTTTTGTTTTTTTCAATAATTTACATTTTTATTTATTTATTTATATTTTTTTTTCTCATTCTTTTTGTTTAATTGAGAATAAATGTTTATATTTCTTAATAAATTATATTATCATTATAATTGCTTTTATTCAAGTAGTTTTCAATAATCTATTTCTTTATTTTAAGAGGTTCTATAAAATAAGATTTGATGTTGTTTACTTTTCATTTTATTTCTCTTTCTCTTCTAATTTTGTTAAAGTTCAAATTTTTCAATCTATCTTTTTTAGTGAGTTCTTCTTTAACAATAATTCTACAGTGCACTAGTTCTTTCATCTTTTACAATTTCTTATGTTGTGTGCAGACTACCTCTTATGATGATATGTGGGATTTTGTTTATTGTGGAATATAAAATGATTTATTTCTTTCAAGACATTAAATAAGACATGGTTTTTTGTTTTAATTTAAATATCATTTAGAAATATTTATTCAATTCCTTTGAGTCCTTGGTTTCTCTTTGAATCTCTTTCTCTATCTACCAACTCCTTAGTACAACATTGAATGTATGATAAAGAAAATGGGTTCATTTCTCCTTGAAAATTTTATTTTCAATACCGCTCTTTTGATAAAACCATATATGTTCATATCCATCCTCCATGTCCTTGTATCTACTCATTAACTCTATTTTCATAGGTGGCTGAAATACCCAATGACATTTTATTTGTCAATGTTCCCAACTTTCTAAATTATCTATATGTGTATCCCACTAGTTTGCAAGGGTACCTTTCACAATCACGTCTGAAGATTGTATTATTTTTTCTTCTAGTATGAACTCCTCAAGTACCATGAAATATAAAGGAGCCATGCAACACATCTCCAATATAGCGCACATATTTCTCAACTAATGTGAATCTTCTATTAGACATCACATATCCTCTTTCCTACTATTTATTCATTACATCTTCAAAAATTTGTATCAAAAGAATATATTACCCTCCAACTCAATTCTCCATTTGCAATTGAATTTATGTAGTCTTTTCTTATGGATATAATATTGCATATATTCCCAAAACTACAGTTTGAATTTCATAATTGTCTGAGTACATGAATTTTTCACCTCCAGTGGGATCCAAATATGCAACAATGCTTAGTGCATCTATTACAAAGACATATTCTTCTTCTTTAAATTCATAATTACATTGTCATCAAAATTCCAATATATCCCCAAAATATTTGATTAAGGATCATTTCTATCCATTATTTCATTCACTTCAAAATAAACCAGTTTATTTGCCCCATCAATATCAACCTCTACATCCTCTACTCCTTGATGGGATAAATCCTATACATATTTTCTAATCTTAGTTGAATATGTGACCAAACTAGCTTTGGTCTCCCCATCAACTCCCAAGACTTTTGTGAAAGGATGTTCATGTTAGACTTGTAGATCCATTATAACATACTCCATCTCATAACCTCCTAACTCTATTTTCATTTTAGATTCCGTACATGTCCTTCTCTTGTTATATATATATATGAAAAGGAGCCAAAATAGGATTTTCATCCTCTAACATAACTTTCCACCTTATTAGAATACTTGTTAACTTCCTTGATACTTTCCAACCATTAAGTAATTTAATGCCAAATTTGAGAAAATAATTTACTTTCTTTTCTAGTTCAATATATTCATGTTCTTGTAGTTTGTGTATCCCTCTCTAACATTGGTGCATTCTACGAGGTTTCCATTTCATTGTGTAGCAATTTATTTGATTTGGGTAGATCAAATTTTCATGGTCATGGATCAATTATTATAAATTATCTTATTTGATAATATTTTTTCAGCATCTAGATTAGTACTCCTTCATCTTCCTCTTGTCAATACAGTGATTGTAACTACTTAAGTATCTTCTTCCCTTTATGCCTCTAAACTAACTACGTTGACCCTCCATTTTTCTTCCCACTTCTCTATCAATTTAGAACATTATTCAATATTGTGTCCAATACCATGGAAATTTCCATACACCATGTGGGGTTTAGTACAATAATGTGCAATTTTCACTACTTTTCCATAATTAAAGAAAGTAAGTAGTTCACCATATCATCTTCATTCTTGTGCTTTGTATCCTCATATTCCCTTGGTCATGATATCATTTGAACCATGAACCCTATGTGTATCAATGACATGTTCCTTCTTGTAGCGACTTAAGATTATTTACATCATGCCACATAGATTTGCAAAAATCGTAAAATGGAGTGTTGGCATTAATCTAGTATTTCTATAGCATGGGGCGTTGAGGTGGCTTGTGTCCCACAACTTATGTATTTCACACAAGTTTTTATTTGTTCTTGTTGGGAAAGAATTTGATGCACCAATCGCAATTTAATTAGTCAACACTAGATATTCATTTCTACGGTGATAGGCTATTCTACATAAAGTACATGACACATTCTCTCTTCTAGCTTTACACTTGGCCATATCTTATAGTTGACTAGGTAAGGCCTCCAATTGATTTTGAATGTACACTAGCCATAAGGATGATTGAACACATCCTCCTGTGGATTTGAGGAGTATAACTATCTGTAAGGCTTGAACATATGTGGATATCGTATGCTGAGTAAGGGGAATTCTAATATGGAGGAATAGTATTAGAATGAACCACTCTTTACACTAGACATCTTGGCTTTGAAATGTCAATTTTGCCACCAAATCCATAAATATTTGATCATAGTCCTAAATTATTTTCTCCCACTTTTTGTGTTATTTCCTTCAACTCTACAAGGAATTTTTTTTAAACATGGGCTATTATAATTCCTTCATCAATTCATTCTTTATTTAATTTATACATTTGGTTCATCCTACTCAAATATGTATTTTGTCCTTCATTTACCATTGTATATCTCTATCTTTAAAAGAGGTTTCTAAGTGCACAATCCTTTATGCTTTATATGTGATTTATTCACAATCTAAATTTCTTAACACACAAAATAGCATTGTTGGGCATCATCCCTCCTAGTTCCATGGCACATGGGGGGGCTAATAATTATATCAATTATTGTTCTCTCCATTATAAAATTCAAATTTATTGTTATTGCTCCACTTGTATTTTTTGTTAATATTCCTATTCTTTGCTCGTTTATATTTCTAACTTCTATATTTATCAAAATTTTATCTTTTTTTTTGTCCACAAGGTCTTGGATAGACGATGATCGGGTGCTCTATTAAGGCACTCCTTGATGTGAAGTAATTGGATCAATTCCCCTCCCTGATCGGGGTGATATGTATTGCACATGATGATGAATATTTAGTCCTACCCAGCTTACAAATATATATATATATATATATATATATATATATATATATATATATATATATATATATATATATATATATATATATATATATATATATTACATGCAAGGGATGGTTCTAAAAGGCTTTTTTCAAATTCACTTCCTCCAATTTCTTCTTCAATGTATCTAGAGAATTCTTCAATATTCATTTTCTCCAATCATTCTACAATTGCTAAAGTCTCATCACTTTCAGGGGAAGCGTCCTTCACTTCACTTAGGGAATACTTGTTATGTAAATCATCCCTGACATGTTCCTCACAATCATTCTCATCATTAACCTTCCATTAGGGATTGACATATTATACTTCCACTTTATCATAAATTATCATGGTATTTCTTCTAGTGCCTCTCTTCTCTTTATATACAACTCTAGTTCCTCTCTTTATTTTGCATACTCAGGCATACCATCTCTCTATTTTTCTCTCCATACTACTGCCTAGTATGTCCTCTTTCCTTTTCTTCAAAGTATCCATATGTAGCTCCCGAATTCTTTCACATATTACATTCTTGTATTCATATCTCCCTACTATAGCTTACTGTCACTCCTTCAGATCCTTTTTTTAATGCTCTATTTCATCTTCTCTTCCTCTTTCATCAAACCCCCCTTTCCAAGGGCTTACGTTTCCATTGTGTTTGATATCATCTGCATCAACCCTTTGTCCACAAACAAAATCTTATTCCATAATAGGATAAATTTAAGAAATATGTGTCTTGGCCTCGCCTTAAACTACCTATCATTCGAGCTAAAAGAGGGGAGTTATCATTAATAGCTAACTCTACTATGTAGCACTCTTTAATTTGTCGAAACTAATAATCAATTGCACACACCCACTAGTTATCTAATATATTGAGTCTTTCAAGTATTTCTTGATAACAAATTATAGGTCCTTAAGAGTGACACATTACGTTGTTACTGCTTGTCTTTTTATTCACTCATGTGATAAGCTAGGAAATTCAACAAATAAAATTTCATGTTTATCAAAATACATATTCTTGTCATTCCACCACTCATGATTCATTTACAAGTTTTGTGTTTCTCTTTGTGAAAATTCAATCTCCTTTTTGGCAATCCAATCTTATATCTCCCGTCAGTAGGGCTTCCATGACATAGTAACCTTATTCTTTCTTGCAAAACTATGTTTTATTTCAACAAGGTAGCCAATTATTGGCATTATCATTAACAAACCCTAGGTTTGGCACTTAAACCAACAATAATCCGTTGGTGTCAACACTTCAAATACCCTATTGAAGAATAAGGTCTAACTCAAGGAAATTACAAACATTATAAATATATATATATATATATATATATATATATATATATATATATATATATATATATATATATATATATATATATATATAGTAACTAAACAATAAATAATTCACACGTAAGAGATAATTGATATATGAGAGGGGAAATCACATTACATTCATTTATGTTAGAGTCCATAAAATAACTTGAATACAATCTCCTTATGTCTCTGACATTAACCATAGGGGACTTCACACTTCGATTTCTTCTTCTTCCATAGAAATATTAGTATACAATAGCCAACCTTAACATGTACTTAGTCCTGATGCTCTTCATCTCATTCAAATATACCATGAAGTTGTTATATTATAATTCCAATTAGTTACAACCATTAGTAGTCTAAGGATGTGTTAACATGGACTTTGCATGAAAATAGGGTGCCAAATTTTAGATGTCTTTTATAATTTAGAACTTAAAATTAAAGTAACTATCCTCAAAGAATATAGTCTTTCCCCCATTTAGGGTATTACCACGTACCTAATGTACAAGCACAAGATAACACACATGAAAGACAATCTAGACTTCCTAAAATTACTTGAAATGCCAATGAAAGTCGCTTACAAATTAAGTGGGGATGTCATAAAGATTCTAGTCTTTTGGAGAAACTAAGATCTCAACTTTTGGAACATTGATACAGTAGAAAATACCATCACATCTTAATTTAAGGACAATTAATTTGTGGTGTGATAAAGAAATAGAAGGAAATAGAAAATTAAGGCATTGTAAATGGGTCATTAATTCCAATATAGAAGATCAAATTATCTTTTTATTATAGCTAGCTTAAAGAGGAAAACCAAAATTGCTAAAATAAGAACCAATTCTCATAAGCCCCTTAGTGAAACAAGGAATTGGCCAATAATTTCTAAGATATCTAGAGATGAAAGAATTTGTCTTTTCTGTGATACTAAAAAAGAAAAAGATGAAAAACACTTTCCTAAAATATCTTGCATATACATTTATAAAAGCTTCTTTACTATTTTGTATAGTATAAAAATAAAATTTAAAAAAAAATACATTAATTCCTTTACATTTTTCTTAAAATTAAATAGATTTAAAATTAATTTTAGTAAATAATAATAATGATAAAAAATTACCAAAAATAAAACATGTTTTTTTCACTCAAACGTATAAGATATCAATTTGATTTAGATTATTTGCATAGAAAAACTCTTTTATCTAAAATCATATCCTAAATATTAACCACAACTAACGTGTTTATTATGGACTTGTATAATCCACTTCACTTTTTAAAAGACATATAAAATTAAAATTAATTGATTTGCTAAATTGTAAGTGGGGGCCGTGAGGGCAACAAGTGGAAGCGGAGGGTTGGCACAGGGGGCGTCACCTTTACCCTCCATGCTCAACTCTATCATGGTATACCATTGTCCGAAATTGAAGAGAGTGCGTGGGGGATGGGATGAGTTAAATGATGTGCAGGAAATAAAAGGCGAGTGTGAGTGGTGGGATACAATTGAATGGGATAATAGTAGTCACTTTGGTAGTAAATTTATTAGATTATAGTAGTCACGAGTATGAAATATGGTGTAAGTATAATATTTATGTTATACACTTACCATTAACATATGTTGTCTTACTAACTTGTAAATTCAATGGATAGACAAATTTATATTCCCTTCAACATGAGATTCTTAATCAAGATGTGTCAAGGTTATAAATGTTTAAGATGTGTCAAAGTCATACAACTTGACAAAAATGTTTCAAATTATACATTCAACATAATAATTTAACATATTGCGTAAAAGTCACGTTGTTAATGAAAGAAATAATAAATAATTAATTTAGTTTTATAAATAATATGTTTTTATTCATACAAGATTTCATATATTGGTAAGATTATGTCATTTTTTATTTATTTAGTTTACTTAAAATTAAGTTTAATAACTCAAATTTATTATATGATAAATAGGCACTTTAATTGTTGTACATTTTTTCATGAAAATTAATCTATTTATTTTTTTGGTGAGATTGCAACTTTTTGTTATTTAAATTTCATTTTGATTATATAAATAAATTTAGACTTTTGAAAAAATTTAAGGCACTTCACTTGTGTACATATTATTTAACTTAGATTTGAAATTCAACAAATCCTTGCTAAGGACAAAAAAATAAAACAATTATATTAGGCTAAAAAGTAATCTATCAAAAATAATCTTATCTTTGCTAAGTATAGTATCAACATGTAGTTGAATGTGATTTTCATTCAATTTAATGAAAGAAAAAGTACAAATTTTTTCTGAACAAATAAAAGGATTGTTTTGAATAAATGAATAGGTTTAAAATAGTTTAATATGTTAGCTTAATTGATTCTCTTAACAAATTAATTGATTCTCTTAACAAATTTATCTAATATGCTGCTTGAAGCATTTTTAAAGGAATGTTAAAGAAAGTATTTTTTTACGTTTAATGAGAGTTTTTCTTTAAAAAAATGTATTTCAAATTGTGCATTGTGCATATAATTGATAAAAAATTGCATGTATTTAAATTAAGTATTCTATCCCTTTCAAATACAAAAAAAAAAAGATAAATAGTAATTTAAAAAAAAAATCAAATTTGAAAAAAAAAAAAAAAAAATCTATGTAACGATTATATGGGATAATGATTTCATAAAGCTTTAATGTAAAAAAACACAAATAAGCAACATGTAATCATAAGCACCATCTCTAACCTAAACCCTATATGGTTAAAGGAGTACCTTCATTGAATTTACACTCACAAGAAAATATATAAAGATTTAATGGAAAATATGGTAGGACGCTAATTACTTATGAATTCATTCCATGCGGTCCATAATAGTGTAGTTGACTAGGTTATTAGTTATTAAAATTTAAGCATACGAATTGGGTAGTGTCGAGAGAACGATGATAGATTTTTTTCTCTGCTAGGGTTTCTGGAAAATTTTCTGAAGACAAGAAATACAAATTTGTAATTCATGCCAACAAACTTGAGAATTACAGGAAATACATGAAGGATCATGCATTTATCTGCCAATTTATAGGTATCTGGCCCTCAAAACTAGATTTAATCAAATGATCCAGCTGAAATGGCAACCAAAGGGCCATATTGATCTTAAACTAGGGCCTTGGGGTTTTTTTTACAATCATCTTCACGAACCTGGAGGACAAAGAGAGAATTTTTTAAAATGGACCGTATTTCCACTACAATGTTGGACTTTTTATGCGATTCTGGGAGGAGTGTTACAACCTAGACCAAGAACAATTTATGGTAACCCTAGTTTGGGTACGCCTTTTTTCTCTACCAATAGACTTCTGGGATCCTAAAATTCTGGAAGGAATAGGAAATTCCATTGGCAGACTTGTTAAAGTGCCAGACTCTACCAGACGAGGAAGATACATGTCCTATGCTTGGATATATGTCTATATGAATATCACAGAACCGTTACTAGAGTCAGTTGATCTCGAGTACTAGGACAAATTATGGCAACGACCACTGGACTACGAGCATATCCCATTCCAGTGTAAGTGATGTCATGAATACAGACACTTATACAAGACTTTCCCTCTGAACCAGGAGGACATAATGGAATAAACATAACCAAAAGAGGAAACACTGATGCAAGAGGAGAACGAATGTTTTCAGGAGGTCTCTTACAAGGAGTGACCCTAAAAAACCATGCAGGTAAATCAAGCTACTCAAAATCAGAAAAATCCAGATAATTTCAACAAATTTGGAGTCCTACAGGAAGAGGGGGGAAGCTCAAGAGAAGCAACGAAAGGAAAGGAAGTGGAGACGAGGGTAATTCCAAAAACAAATCCTGCGACGAAGAAGAAGGCACAAGAAGAACCAACAAACCAAGAAGGAATAGAAATAGCCCTGGATCATAACAACATGTAGATTGATAGCAGTAATGAAGAATTTAGCACATAGGAGCAAGTCCTCAAGAGACTGTTTCATGAATGGCGTAACCTGAATGAAAGATTCATCCATGGGATCCTGAAATTTTGGAAGGAATAGGAAATTCCATTGGCAAACTTGTTAAAGTGGTAGACTCTACCAGACGAGGAAGATACATGTCCTATTCTCGAATCTATGTCTATATGAATATCACAGAAACGTTACCAGAGTTTGTTGATCTCGAGTACCAGGAAAAATTATGGCAACAACCACTGGATTACGAGCATATTCGATTCCAGTGTAAGTGATGTCATGAATATGGACACTTATATAAGACTTTCCCTCTGAACCAAGAGGACATAATGGAGCAAACATAACCAAAAGAGGCAGCAATGATGTAAGAGGAGAACGAAGGTTTTCAGGAGGTCTCTTACAAGAAGCAACCCTCAAAAACATCGCAGGTAAATCAAGCTACTCAAAAGCGGAAAAATACAGATAATTTCAACATATTTGGAGTCCTAGAGGAGGAGGGGAAAATCTCAAGAGAAACAACGAAAGGAAATGAAGTGGAGACGAGGGTGATTCTGAAAAAAACCCTGCGGCAAAGAGGAAGGCATAAGAAGAACCAACAGACCAAGAAGGAACAGAAATAGCCTTGGATCAGAACAACATGGAGATTGATGGGACTAATGAAGAATTTAGCATGGAGGAGAAAGTCCTCAAGCGACTGTTGCATGAATGGCGCAACTTGGATGAAAGATTCATCCCTGAGGAAAAAAAAAAAGCTATGTCGAGCGACATTCCAAAAAAATCAAGCCAAAGAGTCCAAAAATCCGTCAGAGCCGCCTGACCCCCTTAGTTCTCAAGCAATGAGTGCCCAGGATCTAGGAGGACAAGGTAAAGGGGGGAAAAAACATGGTAGAAAGAACTTACAAGAATCCATACAGATGGTGGTGAATTGTTGGTGAACTTAGGCAGGGTCATACCATTGTCGGTGGTATTTCACCAACTAAATAAGCCTTCTCAATGATAGTACTCTCCTGGAATATAAGAGGACTAAATAGTCGAGGTAAACAGAGGTATTTAAAGGAAAGACAAGCCTAGTGTCCTATTTCTTTAGGAAACAAAGGTGTCAGAGGAAAAACTAAAAGCAATCATTATAAATACCTGGATAATGTATGAAGTGATGGCAGAATATACAAGAGGAAGTGCAGGAAGTCTTGCAAACCTCTGGAACCCCTCAGAAATTCTTTTTGATAATTGGATGAGCATGCCCAATATTATATCTAGCTAGTTCTGGCATATAGGAAATCAGGACTGGGCGATGCTTTCAAACGTTTATGGGCCTCACATTCAAGGAGAAAAATCCCCCTTCCTCCAGAATCTAAGAAAATTTTGAGTTGCTTGTCTAGACAATCTATGGATTGTAGGGGGCAATTTCAATCTCACTACATCCCTGGAGGAAAAAAGAGGAAGGATCAGGCGCCAAGATCAAGATATGGAATATTTCAGAGATCTAATATCAGATCTGAAGCTCGTTGACATCCCTACCATGAATGGTATATATACATGGGACAACCGAAGAGGAGGACCGCACTAGATCGCTTCACAGTTGGATCGGTTCCTCGTATCAAAGGGTATCATCAGTAGAGATATATTTCTTGAGACCTCAATCCTTCCCTGCTTGGGATCAGATCACTGGCCAATCCGCTTAGAAATGGACCTCAAAGTGGATCCCATAAACCGACCCTTCCGATTTGAGGCTTTCTGGCTTTGAGACAAATCCTTTGTGAGTAAACTAAAAATTTGGTGGAAATCTTCCCCAGATCGGGGTAGAAACCGAATGCACACTTTCCAACTTAGATTGAAAGAGCTGAAAATCAGATTAAAAATTAGATTAAAACAGAGTTCGAGAATATTATGAAAGAGAAACTCCATTTACAGGTGCACATGAAAGGGATACAACAAAGGATAACAAACGAAGTAAGAACAGTGTCTCTCGCTCTCGAAGAGGGTAGAACCCTATAACTCAAATTGAAGAAAAAAGAAAACAGGAGGAAATTCTCTAGAAGCAAAAATCTAGGGTCCAGTGGCTCAGAGAAGGAGAAAGAAACATTCAATTCTTCCACAAAGTTATGATCCAACATCGCCAACAAAATTGAATCTATTCCCTAAATGTCTCAACATGAAGCATGTTGGTTCAACATGAGGAAATGGAGAATCTCCTGATATACCATTTCCATACCCTTCTCTCTGAATCAGATAAGGATATATCAGATGCAATTCAATGCATTACTTGACACATCCCTCGACTTGTGAGTAGAGACCAAAATATGGATCTAATAAGGATTATTACCTTAGATGAATTCAAGGAAGTGGTTAAGGGGTTGGCCCAAAATAAAGCACTAGGCACAGATGGCTTCATTGCAGAATTTTTCCAAGCAACCTGGCACTTTATGGGACAATACATCCTTGAGGTTGTGGAAGAATCAATTCGATCCCAACAAGTAAATCATGCCCTTAATTCTAGGTTTCTTGCTTTAATTCCTAAATCATCTTAGTCGGGTGTGTTGGGGTTCCCATGTTTTGGCTAGGTTGGCAAGACCAAAAGATGAGACAACATCATAACCACTTTCAGACCTCGGGATCTAGCCCTCCTAGGTCCAGAGAGGGATCTCTCTATGATCGTCAAGGTATAAGTCTTTGAAGCTCAATGTTAAGATGTTAGGCTAGTTATAGGCACAAGGTTTGTTTGTTTGATTTTGAGTTTGGTTGTTGGGAACCAGGAAGGAAGGGTTCAATATAAGATGAGGGTGAGAAAAGAGGAATTTAGGCAAAGGGAGATGAATCAGGAAACATCAAGACCATTGGGAAATGGAGTCAGGAAAGGGTTTACTTGCCATCACCATGCAAGCTTTCAGTTGGGCTAGTCACCTAAAACCTTGGATCCCAAGATGATAGTGTGGCGTGGAACACTAAGGATTGAGAACGAGTGAAGGGAAACCATCCAGTTCTATCTATAGATCAGGTCAGAGGTCATTTAACTCAAGACCTTCTTGGACATTACCAGAGGCAGCACAAGGGAACTTAGAAAGGCAAGCTGGTCGCACAAGGATCCTAGTGGACAGGGCTAACTCTAATCCCCATTGTTCCCAAATCTTCCAGCTAAATCCTAACAAGAACATCTAGAAACAGTTTCATTTAACTTATACATCAGAGAGCAGGCAATAACATCCACTACACTGGTTAAATCAACTGAAACTAATTCTTAGATAACACATTAAGCAGAAAACATAGAAGGCAAGGAGAGCAGAAATATAGGGTACCTAACAAGGGTAAATCCTATACCAGATTTCTGATGCAAGCCAGCAGAAAATGAAATGAAATGAAATAGAACACAGAGATGGAAAAACATCACTGTAGCTTTAGATCATGATCCAAAGAAACGTGCTTGTCATATTAAGAACAACACCAATCAAGTACAACATAGCTTACAACTTGACATTCAGCCTGATGAACCTTCCTCAGTCTATCTTACAAATTTACACAGAGAACTGGTCTCAAGAGAAACAACTTGCTATCACTGATATCCAATCAACAAACTTTACAATATTTTTCCTCATGAGTTTTATAGCAGAAAGTGAACTGAGGAGGTAGGTGAGAACTAAATGAAATATTATACTTCTAAAAGCCAAGAGTGTCGAGGCCCATTCTGTTTAATTCTGTGCATTCAATTCTGGCATTCCTTGGGTGGTAGGATGATCTTCTTTAGATTTCCCATTACTCTGATATGACCCTGGATGTACTCTGACTGCAGTACTATGCAGTACTTTGGTGTATAAACAAAATGACTGGATGGGCCGCCATGTTGTGAAACAAATGCTTCTGATAGTATAGGATTGCCGAAAGGTGGGAAAACTTTGCTTGGACACAATATAAACTGGAACAATGATGTGTACTGTGTCCTCGCTCTAGAAGAACATTCTGTTGATTTGAACCCTGATTTCATTGTTTTCTGCGTGTTGGATCTCTTGAGTGATCTTCGGGATCCTCAATCTGGTACTTTGTCTCTAAACTGCTGCATTAAGGCCCCAAACCTTCAATACTGAGTGCTGAAATCCATGATCATAAGCTGGTTTTTTCCACTGCCCCATTAAATGTCTTGGTCTGCAAAATCTGGGCTTTAATGATGCCGGAAGATTTGCAGAGTTTGAACTCTGCTTTTCTTTAATGCAAGTCCTGTCATCCATCTTCTTTGACAATTTCATGGTAGTACCAGCTTCCAGATTCAACCTTATCTGTGCAGCTCGCCATTAAAGTGGTGCATATCGACCATAGAGGTTTTCCGCATCTGATAACCTTGCAAAACACGAAAACAGGTTAAGAAACAACGGAGGGGTGGTGGATGCAGTGGATGGTAGTTAAACTGTGAAGGAATGGCGGAAAATGCGGTGGAATGGTGGAGAAAAGAGATGGCGCAGGTTGACAGAATGCGGAACAATTATACGTGAAAACCTTATAAATGTCGACCTTTGAATGAATCCTATACGATGGGATGGCGAAGGTACGGTGGGAACACGTGGAGGTGACGTGGCGGAAACGGGCAACGACAGAAGAGTCAACAGCGGGAAGACCAAAGCGGACCGTCGGATCTCAGAGGAGATCGACAGTCGAACACATAGCGAAGGACGATGAACGAGGGGCCAGGAGTACGGAGACCATGAGTTAAACCCTGCGTAGCTTCGCCGAGCGATGACCGTTGGATGAGCAAGGGCAGATCTGACGGCTGTCGTGAATATCGCTGCGCGTCCTGTACCGAAGGATAACGTGCGATGGGAGGGTGGTTTTGAAACCGTACAGGAGCCACGCGTCGATCGTTGTATGGAATCGCTGGCCGAAAGGAAAATACCGCCCGACCTCCATAAGCGGTAAACCATATGGTTTTGGAACAGTGCAAGCGGGCAGGGACCACCAGAGCGGATGCATTACGGACCATCAGATCAAGATTTTAAATGGATGGCAATTGCCCTGTCGGGGTTCTAACGGGGACACGCGGAAGGTTGCGGGGTCAACGATCACCGTTCGATCAGCAAGATCAACGGTCGATGTAGCACCCGATACACATTGGAGATAGGCGCTTTTCAGAGCTGGCGGGTGGTTCCGGCGCTGGATCATGTGGAGGAAGAGGTGCGGGGGCTTAGGGGAAAGGAGCCTAGGCCTATTATAACGTCAGAAAGTAGGTTTTTAACCCATTTCAATGCATTTCAAGGCCTAGGGAGGGTAACGATAGGGAGATATAGGGGAGATTTGAGGAAACAAAGGGCAAGGATGGGAATTTAGAGGGAACAACAGAACTCTATCAAAGGAAGAAAGGGGAGAAAACGGGGCATTTTGCGAAGGTATAAAGGGCAGAATAAAAGCCTTTTGGAGCATAATTCTTTATCAGCAAGGCTTATTGGCTCATAACATCAGAGGGTAATAGTCACAAGGCAGTGAACCTGGAAAGACTGCAAGGATGATGTGTTTTCTAGGGAAATGCATTCCTTGCAGGCTTATAAAACAATTTAGCCCCTTACTTTGCTTTGTCAAAAATTTATAGGGGGCTAACAGTGGCTCCACATGGGGATGGCTTCTTCTTGAAGGAGTCAAGAATTTAGAGAATAGATCTTTGGAGTAGGCCAGTTGCCTGCTGCTTGGCACATCCCTTTCTTTCTTTGATCAGCTGCCACAATATGAAAACATTACATCAGCAGAAAAACTTTCCCCAACAATCTACCTACCCATACTACAAACCTAGCATTTTTTCTTCTTCTAGGGCGCATTTGAGCTAGCAGACCCTTTACATCATGTTATTTTGCAAACATAAAATAAACCTATTCTAAATCTACCCTTATTTCTCCATGAGACCAGATTAGACTGTTGGTCTCATTTGTTTCCCTACCTAATCTAGTATCTGCTGGGATTAGACTGTCTAGCAGATTTCTTCTCTACATTCTAAAACATAAATTGAAAAACAATCAAGCCAGGATTAGATTGTCTGACTTGTTGTGGATCCAAGGCATAAAGACGGTTGCACATGGACAAGAAATGCTGAAAATTGAAACAAAACTTCGAAGGCTTGAAATATGAACTCTTGAAATATCCTTCTTTCTTTGTGACTCAGGTTTTGAGCATATTAGAGTCACTTCTTTTCTTCAATTCAGCTCTGGTTTTGGGCATGTTAGGACCAGCTGTTTTTCTTTCTTTGGCTCAGGTTTTGAGTTTATTAGAGCCAACCTTTTGCACATCAGAGGTTCATGTTTTAAGCATGTCTGAACCTCTCCCTTCTCTCTGTTTTTTGGAACATTTTTCTCCTTTCTTGAAAATAAAAACTGCAACGGTATGTACAATGGAAAAGAAAACTGGAATTTGGAAATCAGCAGAAGTAGTGCTTGAGCATCCTGCCATTGACAGGACCCCCAAACAGCTCTGTACCATCTAAATCCTGTAGAAAAAACACATTTGGACCCACAGTGGCTTGGATGATAAAAGGACCTTGCCACAAACTGTCAAACTTGTCGTGCTTACCTTTATCCTCTCTCCTTGAGTCCCATTTCAGAACTTTATCTCCAATTTTGAAATCAGCGGCTTTGGTTCTTTTGTCAAATAGTTTCTTTATATTTTCCTAGACTCTCACTGCTCTGTTGTAGACCTCTTCTCTTGTTTGCTGAAGGTGAATTGTTTGATTTATCATCCTCACCATACTGTCTTCTTCTGTTTGAATTTTCTGGACAAGCTTGATTACTGGCACTCCAAGGCTAGTAGGGAAGACTGCTTCTGTTCCATAGACAAGCTGAAACGGTGACATGCCAATGGACCTTTTTGTTGTAAGCCTATCAGCCCACAAAGCATGTACTAACTTGTTATGCCATGACTTTTTGTTTTCTTCCAACAACTTTTTGATGATGATCACTAGGCTCTTGTTTGATGATTCAGCTAAGGCATTACCTTGTGGGTAATAGGCAGTTGCATGACCGAGTGTTATTCCATACCTATGACAAAAATCAACCATTTTCTCGGATCCAAAAGCAGCTGCATTATCGGTGATTATTTTTCTTGGGCAACCAAACCGAGAGAGGATATGACCTTCTAGGAACCTAATGATGACTGAATCCATAGCATTCCTAGTGGGTATGGCCTCTATCCACTTAGTGAAGTAGTCTGTGGCAGTCAAGATCCATTTGTGTCGTGCAGAAGAAGCAGGATGAATTTCTCCTATAAAATCTAGGCCCCATTGCAAAAAAGGACCTTCAACCGTGATGGATTGAAGAGGGAGGGGGAGGAGTTTTCTTTTGCCTTCAAAGATCTGACATTTGTGGCAGGCAATTATCATCTTATGGACATCATTGAAGAGTGTAGGCCAATAATAACCAGCCCTGAGTATTTTGTTTGTAGTGGCTTTCCAGCTCAGGTGGCCCCCACACTCTCCTGCATGGAAATCCTGTTTAATTCTTTCAGCTTCGATTTTCGGCAAACATTTAAGAAATAGGCCATTTGGATTTTTCCAGTATAAGTTCTCATTCAAAATGCAGTAATTTCTAGCTTTTAGTTTCAGGAATATGGCCTTAGTTTTGGACAGTTCTGGAGGGGCAGTGAGGTTGGTGAACACATAAAGGATATTAGAGTACCAAGGAGAGTTCTGAAACTTCTCCTCAACAGTAGGGTCGGGCAATCCTTCCTGCTTATCTAAGGCATTTACCATGTTAATGTCAAGGGCTTGCAGATTGGATTCAGCCATTAATTTAGCTAAGCCCTGACCCTTGATCAGTTTGGTGGGTTTTATCTCAAGGTCATATTCTAAGATTGTGGTAATCCATTTGCCCCTTTTCCCATCTGGGTCTTGAGACAAAATATCTTTGACCACCACATTAAGCACATAGGCTATGGTGTGAGAATGCAATATGTACACCCTAAAGTCTTTCAAGGCCTTTATCAAGGCATAGGCATGTTTTTCCATTATATTGTATTTCAGGGGTGCATCTCTTAGTGCTTTGCTGAAGAAGGCAATTGGCTGTTCCATTCCCTCTGTGTTCTTCTGCAGTAGGACTGCAGCTACTGTATGCTCAGAGGCAAATGAAAAGATCAGGAAGTCCTTAGAGAGATCAGGGCTAATCAGAATAGGAGCCTGGGTGAGTGAAAATTTCACAGATTCAGAAGATTGTTTAGCTCCAACAGTCCATTTAACTCCTACACCTTTCTTAAGCATGTTAGTCATATTCCTAAGGTGTTCAGCTAGATTGGGGATAAATCTTCTGAGGAAGTTGATCTTCCCAATGAAGGACTGTAACTCTTTGATGTTCCTCGGGTGTGTGATTTGTAGTATTCCCTCAACTCTTTGGGGGTCTATCCTGATCCCTTTCTTAGATATGATATGGCCAAGAAGTTTTCCTTCTTGCAGTCCAAACACAGTTTTCTTGGGATTCAACGATAGACCAAACCTTCTACATTTTTCAAACACTTTCCTCAGATGCTTTAGGTGCTCTTCTTCAGTTTTAGAATAGACCGTTAAGTCGTCCAAGTAAATAACAATGAAGCATCCTATCTCATCTGAAAAAGCTATATCCATTGCTCTTTGGAAGGTTGCACCAGCGTTCATCAATCCAAAGGGCATTTTCACATACATAAAGGTGCCCCATGGAGTGGTAAAAGCTGTTTTGAGTTGATCTTCTGGGAGTACTAATACTTGGTTGTAACCTGAAAAGCCATATAACAGGGAGATTCTTCTTTAGCCTACTACCTTCTGAAGGATGTGTTCCATCCTTGGCAATGGATAATTGTCTTTGAGTGAAGCTCTATTGAGATTCCTGAAATCAATACACAACCTGATCTCCCCTGTTTTCTTTCTCACAGCCACTAAGTTTGATACCCAATCAGAGAACCTCACAGGAACTATTATGCCTGCATCATACATCTTCTTAATCTCTTTTTCAACTGCAAGCAATTGTTTTGGATTGATTCTGCAAAGTTTTTGTCTGAAGGGCTTCTGATTTTCTTTCAAGGGTATTTTGTACTGAATGATGTCTATGTCATAGGCCTTTAAGTCTTCATAACTCCAAGCAAACACATCGATGAATTATTTGAATAGGTTGATGTATTTTTTCTTCATGTCTGCAGGTAAAGACTTAGCCAGTTTAATCATTTTGGGTTTATCTTCAGTACCTATGTTGCATTCTTCCACATCAGAGTCTGCATGTTCTACAGTGGGATTTTTTGCTACATCATCAAAGTCAAAAAGGTCCTCTAGAGGTGCCAGGCCTCTGGGTATATTCTTATCTTTGGCTTGCAACACTTCCATTTCCTCACTATCTGCGTTTTCACATTTTATGGTTGAATTTCTAGTTTCTTTACTTAAAGTGTTTATTTCTATGTTGCAGGGTGGGGTTTCTTCATCAGAGGACTCTTCATTTAGGCAGCTGTCCTCAGATTTGGAGTCTGAATCAGAAAATTCAAACTCATTTCTGCCTATCAGGAAATCCTCAATCTGTTTATCACCTTCGAAAACCTGCCAATATTTTTCGTTATCTGGCACTGCAGGTCTGAATTTGGTCTGAATGATGATCTGTTGGTCACTGGGGGTCTTAGGATATGAACTGGCTAAGCAAGCTAATCCATTTGCAATTACATTCTGGCTCCTAGGAACAAACACTAATTCGTATTCAACAAAGGCTTTCAATAAATCCATAGTGTCATTCCTATGTCCTCTCAGCCTGGGATGCTTAGCTATGTATTCACCATTCACCTGTTTAATAATCAGCTCAGAGTCTCCATGCACAGTTATCCTATAGGCCCCTAATTTTTTCAACAGATTTAAGCCTAGGATCAGGGCCTCGTATTCTGCAATATTGTTTGTGCATTTGAAGTGCAGGTTGCAGGCATGGCTCTCTGCGTAATCACTCTCTGTATTATGTATCCACACTCCTGCCCCAGCGGTTTTTCTAGTACAGGACCCATCGAAATTCATTTCCCACAGGGGTTCGCCATTATGTTACGTTATAGGGCCTGTACTAGGTTGTGGGTTGTTTTGTTCTTCATGATATGCATGGGGTTCAGAGAGTTGACTGGTTGGTTGTTTGCGTTCTGTTTCTGTTTCTAGTTCACTCAGAGTTTCATTTTTAGCGTTTTGCCCATGGTTTTCTACATCATTTTCTTTTGAGTCCAGAGTAGCCATTATGTTAAAGTCCATGGGCTCTGTGTCATTGTTCGTGTATCTGTTTTCTGAGGCTAGTTCTCCTAAGGATTGGTCGTTGTAAAGGATGAAAAATCCAGTTCTGTATGTACAGAGTATAATGGTGAATTTTCAGGTTTCTTGGGGCTACTGACCAAGAACTTCATTTGGGTCTCTCTATACAGTCTTCTAAGTTGGCCAAATATGGGGATAGTGGCATATGAGCCACCCATTTGCATTGTGCCTTGCAGCTTGGCTCCCCATGATCTAGATAGTAACATGCCATACTTGGGTGGCACATCTGCCACCACCACATCCATGACCGTACATTTAGCAGGAATCTGGGTCAAGCTCACACACAGGTCTTTGATCAGGCCAAGGCATCTTACTCTGCTAGAGTCAAATGAATACAAATCTTTGTAGGGTCGTGTTACCTCTAGGCCCAACCTTTCCATGACTACCTTAGGCATTAAATTGTGTGATGCTCCTGAGTCGTGCATGGCATTATGAAGGATCTTGTCGTGAATGTTGAGACTGATATAAAAAGGTGGAACTACCCCTTCCTGAAACTTTCCCTCGATATTTGGACCAAACAGGAGGGCTGGTTGATCATCATTCAGATTTACAGTATCACTTTTTTCCCCTAGATTCAATGCTTTCAAAATTTGGCCTTTATATACATCCTGAGTGGCCAACTCAGAGAATGGTACAGAGATTTTGATTTTTGCAACCTCACTTTCTAAATTGAAAGCAGACTGGGTCTTTGGAATGCTCAACTCTGTTTTATTTGCCACTGCCTTAGTGGCTGAATCAGTGGACTGATTCTCACTATGTGCAGTGCTGGTGACAATTTTATCAGGAGCACTAACCGTGGTGCTAGTGCTGCTAGTGGGTTGGCTTTGTTCTCCAATGTTTTGGTTGTCTTTTTCTTTTCTTTTCCCAGAACTTTCAGCTGCTGATTTGTCATTTGCAGCGACTACTTTAGAAGACTTTTCAGGTCTTTTCTTGATGGTAACCTTAGGAGCTTTTGGTTTGGAAGTGTCCAGGTTCTTTTTGCTCCTAAGTTCGTATTGTTCTCTGACCTGCATGATCGCATTTTAAATCCAATTATGTAATCTTCGGATTTCGACCACTCCTCCTCCCCATAAGAGGGTGAGGGTTGATCTTCCTCTGAGTCACAGTTATGGATTGAATTTTTTGTTTCAAACATGTTTATTTCATTCCCTTCAGACTCTTCCATGATTCCCTCATCTTCATCAAGAAAGTTTTGGAATGGGGGAATAACTTGTTGATCTGATTATTTTTGTCTATTGGGAGTGTTATTGTTTCTTCTAGAGTTTTGGTTCTGGTTCCTATTTTGATTACTGACAGTGACAACCATTTTTTCCATCATCTGTTGTAGTCTTTCCACGTTTTTAGATAATCGATCATAATTGGGATCAGAAGTGGAAACTACATTGTCATCTCTATATGTTACCCTCTTCTCAGCCCTCAGTCTTGCCCTTTTTTCAATCAGGTTGGCTTCTATATTTACTGCTCCTTTCTGCATGTCCTCCAATGTATTGTACTCTTTATCCCTAAGCTGGTAGGCCATGTCAGCATCAAAGCCTTCAGGGTATTTAGCTAGGGCCATACTCTAGGGAGGTTTCATATGTGGAGGGAGGGCATTGTAAATGCTATTAAACCGTGTTGAGTAATCATGGGCACTCTCTCCTATGTTTCTTTTAAGGCTCGTGTATTCTGCTAGGATTTGACTACGGTTAGCCCTAACTTCCCATTTGTTGATGAAAGTCTGATATAGAGCAGGAAGGTCTTGGATACTATTAGGAGGTAGGCTTTTGAACCATTTCTTCACATCACCTCCTAGGCTTTGGGCAAATATTCTCATTTTGACTGTATCATCATCTATTTCCATATAGTCAAAAGAATCTTCCATTTTATCTACATGTTGTTGGGCTGTGATGGACTCTTTTGCAGTGAAGTGGGGATCTTTGATTGATAATCATTTGGTAATGGCACTAGAGGCTGTGGTAGAACCAGAGGCGCATACCAGGCTGCCATTATGATGTTCTGATGGGGTAAAGGGTTAACTTGAGCGGCTGGTATATGGATGGCAGAGATAGCAGGACCAGCAGATGTCTGTTGAGCAGGGTGGCAGAGCCCCAAGTTCTGAATGAAGTGAATATCAGGTGGTGTAGAAGGAAGGGACTCTGTGTCCCTAGTGTTTTGACTTCTCTGAGGTGGTGAACCGGGAAGCTCAAGGTCTGGCTGGTCTAGGACACTGAATGACCTAGTTCTTGGTAGTTTGTTTGGTAGGTCTAGGTCAAGATGAAAGTGTGATAGAGCTATAAGGTCTTTTGGTACAGAGTTGGCTCTATAGATGTGGCTGGAAATAGTTGGTCTTTTAGGCGCAGGAGATCTCTTGAGGATGCTCTCAGGGTTGTCAACTATTTCAGGTGGGTCTGGGTTGGGATAAGCTCTTGTGTGAATGGTTCTGAAAGCCAGAATGTTGTTTTCCAACCAAGAAGCCTAACCCTACTTGTTACTTCTATTGTGGTTGATGTTGTTATGGAGGCTAGTCTCCCAGTGGAGTCTTATGTGAAACCAAGATAATCAGTAGGCCTACTGATCACTAGTGGAGTCTTTTCATTGTTTAGGAACTATGGAGTCGCCAGGTGGAAGGTCTAGGATGTGTCTAAGGGGTTACACTGTCCACCACAGTGCTCAGGCACTATAACCTTTCGAGAATAACCTCAAAACACAACAAACTCCAACCAGGGATTGACTGGGAGGACATTTACCAGATATGTCACCTCTAAAAGAGGATGAGATTCGGAGGCTACCTGGCCCTTTCCAGACTCTGTCTAGGAGTATGAGAAAAACACAACAAATAGAGGTTGATTCGAGAAAGGAGTGACTTACTGCCGACCTAACCAGAGATTCTGGGTTCGATCCCCAGCGGAGTCGCCATTATGTTGGGGTTCCCATGTTTTGGCCAGGTTGGTAAGACCAAAAGATGAGACAACATCAGAACCACTTTCAGACCTCAGGATCTAGCCCTCCTAGGTCCAGAGAGGGATCTCTCTATTATCGTCAAAGTATAAGTCTTTGAAGCTCAATGTTAAGATGTTAGGCTAGTTATAGGCATAAGGTTTGTTTGTTTGATTTTGAGTTTGGTTGTTGGGAACCAGGAAGGAAGGGTTCAATATAAGATGAGGGTGAGAAAAGAGGAATTTAGGCAAAGGGAGATGAATCAGGAAACATCAAGACCATTGGGAAATGGAGTTAGGAAAGGGTTTACTTGCCATCAACATGCAAGCTTTCAGTTGGGCTAGTCACCTAAAACCTTGGATCCCAAGATGATAGTGTGGCGTGGAACACTAAGGATTGAGAACGAGTGAAGGGAAACCATCCAGTTCTATCTATAGATCAGGTCAGAGGTCATTTAACTCCAGACCTGCTTGGACATTACCAGAGGCAGCACAAGGGAACTTAGAAAGGCAAGCTGGTCGCACAAGGATCCTAGTGGACAGGGCTAACTCTAATCCCCAGTGTTCCCAAATCTTCCAGCTAAATCCTAACAAGAACATCTAGAAACAGTTTCATTTAATTTATACATCAGAGAGCAGGCAATAACATCCACTACACTGGTTAAATCAACTGAAACTAATTCTTAGATAACACATTAAGCAGAAAACATAGAAGGAAAGGAGAGCAGAAATATAGGGTACCTAACAAGGGTAAATCCTATACCAGATTTCTGATGCAAGCCAGCAGAAAATGAAATGAAATGAAATAGAACACAGAGATGGAAAAACATCACCGCAGCTTTAGATCAGGATCCAAAGAAACGTGCTTGTCATATTAAGAACAACACCAATCAAGTACAACATAGCTTACAGCTTGACATTCAGCCTGATGAACCTTCCTCAGTTTATCTTACAAATTTACACAGAGAACTCGTCTCAAGAGAAACAACTTGCTATCACTGATATCCAATCAACAACCTTTACAATAGTTTTCCTCATGAGTTTTATAGCAGAAAGTGAACTAAGGAGGTAGGTGAGAACTAAATGAAACATTAAAATTCCGAAAGCCAAGAGGGCCGAGGCCCATTTTGTTTAATTCTGTGCATTCAATTCTGGCGTTCCTTGGGCGGTAGGATGATCTTCTTTAGATTTCCCATTACTATGATATGACCCTGGATGTACTCTGACTGCAGTACTGTGCAGTACTTTGGTGTATAAACAAAATGATTGGATGGGCCGCCATGTTGTGAAACAAATGCTTCTGATAATATAGGATTGCCGAAAGGTGGGAAAACTTCGCTTGGACACAATATAAACTGGAATAATGATGTGTACTGTGTCCTCACTCTGGAAGAACATTCTGCTGATTTGAACCCTGATTTCATTGTTTTCTGCGTGTTGGATCTCCTGAGTGATCTTCAAGATCCTCAATCTGGTACTTTGTCTCTAAACTGCTGCATTAAGGCCCCAAACCTTCAATACTGAGCACTGAAATCCATGATCATAAGCTGGTTTTTTCCACTGCCCCATTAAATGTCTTGGTCTGCAAAATCTGGGCTTTAATGACGTCGGAAGATTTGCAGAGTTTGAACTCTACTTTTCTTTAATGCAAGTCCTGTCATCCATCTTCTTTGACAATTTCATGGTAGTACCAGCTTCCAGATTCAACCCTGTCTGTGCATCTCGCCATTAAAGTGGTGCATATCAACCATAGAGGTTTTCCGCATCTGATAACCTTGAAAAACACGAAAACAGGTTAAGAAACAACGGAGGGGTGGTGGATGCAATGGATGGTAGTTAAACTGTGAAGGCATGGCGGAAAATGCGGTGGGATGGTGGAGAAAAGAGATGGCACAGGTTGACAGAATGCGGAACAATTATACGTGAAAACCTTATAAATGTCGACCTTTGAATGAATCCTATACGATGGGATGGCGGAGGTACGGTGGGAACACGTGGAGGTGATGTGGCGGAAACGGGCAACGACGGAAGAGTCAACAGTGGGAAGACCAAAGCAGACCGTCGGATCTCAGAGGAGATCGACGGTCGAACACACAGCAGAGGACGATGAACGGGGGGCCAGGAGTACGGAGACCATGAGTTAAACCCTGCGTAGCTTCGCCGAGCGATGACCGTTGGATGAGCAAGGGCAGATCTGACAGCTATCGTGAATATCGCTGCGCGTCCTGTACCGAAGGATAACGTGCAATGGGAGGGTGGTTTTGAAACCGTACAAGAGCCACGCGTCGATCATTGTATGGAATCGCTGGCCGAAAGGAAAATACCGCCCGACCTCCATAAGCGGTGCGATGGAAACCATATGGTTTTGGAACAGTGTAAACGGGCGGGGACCACCAGAGCGGATGCATTACGGACCGTCAGATCACGATTTTAAATGGACGGCGATTGCCCTGTCGGGATTCTAACGGGGACACGTGGAAGGTTGCGGGGTCAACGATCACCGTTCGATCAACAAGATCAATGGTCAATGTAGCACCCGATACACATTGGAGATAGGCGCTTTTCAGAGCTGGTAGGTGGTTCCGGAGCTGGATCACGTGGAGGAAGAGGTGCGGGGGCTTAGGGGAAAGGAGCCTAGGCCTATTATAAGGTCGGAAAGTAGGTTTTTAACCCATTTCAATGCATTTCAAGGCCTAGGGAGGGTAATGATAGGGAGATAGAGGGGAGATTTGAGGAAACAAAGGGAAAGGATGGGAATTTAGAGGGAACAACGGAACTCTGTCAAAGGAAGAAAGGGGAGAAAACGAGGCATTTTGCGAAGGTATAAAGGGCAGAATAAAAGCATTTTGGAGCATAATTCTTTATCAGCAAGGCTTATTGGCTCAGAACATCAGAGGGTAACAGTCACAAGGCAGTGAACCTGGAAAGACTGCAAGGATGATGTGTTTTCTAGGGAAATGCATTCCTTGCAGGCTTATAAAACAATTTAGCCCCCTACTTTTCTTTGTCAAAAATTTATAAGGGGCTAACAGGGTGAACCACAAGGTTTCCAGTCGATCGCCTTATGTAATGCCATTTATAAAATTATTTCCACGATTATGGTCAAGAGGTTGAAAACTTTACTGCCAACTCTAATCTCCCCAGAACACACTGGTTTTGTTCAAGGTCGTTAAATTTTGGAAGGGATTATCACCTCTTAAGAAGTTATTCATTCCCTTAAACATCTCAAGTCTAAAGGAATTCTTATAAAGTTGGATCTGCCTAAAGCCTATGACCGTATTAGCTAGCCTTATCTTCTCAGTTTTTTGAGAGCCTTTGGATTCGATTCTCATTGGATTGATTGGGTATCCTCCCTCATCTCTACCCCTGTCTTTTCTATTCTTCTCATCGGGTCCCTGTCTCAACATTTAAACCTTCTAGAGGATTGAGGCAGGGAGACGCCTTATCCCCCTTCCTTTTCATCCTCACTATGGAAGGTCTTGGCCAATATATCAAATCAACAGTCCTCCCGGGCTCTCTTTTAGGCATCCAAATATTAGGCAACGACCTCCCTCTTACTCATCATCAATTTGTGGAAGATGTCATGTTGTTCTATCAAGTTACCCTCCGGGAAGCTAGAACCCTTAAGTTGATTCTCTCTGAATTTATGCAAGCCTCAGGTACTCTGATCAACTCTGACAAGTCCAATATTTACTTCTTCAATACCCTGATTTCTAACCAATCCTTTCTTTCTAGAACCCTAGGGTTTCTTCTTGGATCCTTACCGGCTAAGTATTTGGGCGTCCCATTGGTCCTGAATTCTCTCAGAATGTCCTGTTGGAAGGACCTCCTGGATCGTATCCAATCCCGTCTACAATATTGGTCTTTTCGAACCCTTAAGATTGCTAGTAGAGTGGTTCTTCTAAAATCGGTTTACCATTCCATGTGGATCTATTAACTATCCAGATTAATTGCCCCCAAATTTTCCTTTGTTAAAATGGTGGAGATTTGCAAAAACAAAATGTGGAGAGGAGCCCAGGAGACCCAAAAATGGGCTTTAGTCTCCTGGGAAAAAATTACTAAACCCAAGCTGGCAAGGGGACTAGGGCTCTGAGAACCCTTTGTTCTGAATAAGGTCCTGGGAGCCAAAATTTGGTGGAGATGGATTCAAGGGGGTCAAGATATTTGGAAAAATATTTTGACTCACAAATATCAAATGCCCTTTACACCTGAAGGCATCTTAAGAAATAATTTAAATCTGAAAGGGTCTTCAATATAGAATCTGTCTTAGACTAATAGAGACCTTATTCGAACTCATACCTTTTGGGAAATACAGGATGGAAGATGTGCACTCTTCTGGAAATATTCTTGGAAATAGAGAGCCAAACCCTTTAGCCGCCCCAATCTTGCGGATATTTTCTTATACAAAAATAGCCCGAATTTCACCACTGTTTAATAGTTTCGGAAAAATCCTCTGAGCAATGGTTGGAGACAATGGAAAGAGAAACAAGATTGACCTAATCCCCCAACTTCGGAATAATGGACAGTTCTGGATCGAGAACTCCAATCCATAAAATTGGAAGCAGTAGAAGGAAATGATATTCTGAGATGGGGTTATACATCCAAGGGTATGTTTACCACTAAAGAAGCTTATAAAATAGCCACAGAAGAACCTCAAGAACGTGACGACCTAATCTGGAGGAAATTATGGACTAGCCAGTATTGGTCGAAAGCCACTCATTTTCTATGGCTAGTATGTCAACGAAGGATTCTTACATGGGATCAGCTTCTGAAAAGAGGACTCCAAGGACCCTCACAATTTTGTATGTGTGAGTCTGACACTAAAGACGAGGAACACTTGTTAAACCTTTGCCCCTTCGCGGAACACCTGTGGAAAACCATGGTAAACCTTTTTTGTCATATGGATAGAGACATTACTAGTATAAAGTCCACTTTTGAGATGTAGCAAGATGGGATATTTTCAATCCCTGTCCTTAATAGATCATGGAATATTAGTATTGGATTCCTTCTCTGGGCTCTATGGAAGGAAATGAACCGTAGGTTCTTCAAATCAATAAACTATGTGGGCAGTGATCATACAGAATATTCGTGAAACAATTCTAGCTGAGAAATGGCATCTTGAGGATTGGCAAGTGGTGCCGCATCAATACGGTATCCTTACTGCCTTAAATTTGGCTCCACAAATGTTGGCTCCTACATCTTGGAAGCTCCCAAACCCCATGAAGTCATGTCCTTCTAAGTTTTAAGTTCCTCCTCTAGGATTTATTAGGGTAACCTTGGAGATGCATCCTTTGGGGAGATATTTCGAGATCACATGGGTGAGACGTTATATGTGTATGCAATGGACTGTGTCTATGTGAGCAACAACGAAGATAATTTTAATGCGTTCAAGCAAGGTCTCCTCATTGCTATATGATTGGGATTCAGGAAGCTAGTAGTGGAAGGTGACTCGACTCTGGTTATAGGCACACTCAAAAATCTCAATCAGGGAGAAAATTGGGAAAAGTTGAGCCAAAGCTGGTGAACAACTAGTATTGTCTAGGAAGTAAGCAATCTTCTACTTGGGTTTGAGTACATCAATCTAGTGCATGTCCTTAGAAATGGAAACAAAGCTGCTAAATTTCTTGCTAATTGGGGGTGTGCTCATATGGGGTCAAACGTGGAAGAAAAATGGGAGACTTACCCTCTTGAAGCCTGGTGAGCCTTGGTATTGCACCAAGAATGCTGCAACTCCCAGGGGCTGCCCTACTTTACTTTATCAACCCAGGGTTCGTACAAACTTGGAGGTGACAGTGCTATATACACAACAGATGCATTCTTAGTGATGCCAGGGAGGGGGGTCGATTCCCAGAATTGGCCTCTTGCTAGGTAGGGGGTCCGTCGCCCTCAGGCTCATGCAGACGACGACCCGTGAGTGTGTCCGCCCGCAACACGAGTGTCATGGGCTCGTGCTGAGGGCGGACGCACCTAGGAAGGGGGCCGATTCTGGGAATCGACCTCCTGCCAGGTAGGGGGGTCGTCTCCCTGGGCTCGGGCGGACACCACCTCATGGGTGCATCCACCCGCAGCATGGTGCCCACAATTTCCCTTTCTGCGGGCGAACACGCCCATGGGGTGGCGTCCGCCTGAGCCCAAGGAGACGTGGGCGTCGCGCTGCGAGCGGACGCACCCATAGGGCAGCGTCCGCCTGAGCTCGAGGGCACCCAAAGGGTCGCCCTCGAGCTTGGGAGACGCCCCCTCGTGGGCACATTCGTCTACAGCACGATGCCGACGACGTCCATGTTGTGGGCGGATGCGCCCACGGGGCGGCGTCCGCTCGAGCCCAAGGGTGCCCAAAGCAGGGAGGCCGATTTTGAGAATCGCCACGATTCTTAAAATTGACACCTTGCACATATAAAAAAAATTGACTTTTTTTTATATGGCCTTGGGCATATAATTTTTTTTATATGCCCAAGGGGTCGACTCTCAGAATCGACCCTTTGGGCATATATATATATATGATGGGGGTTGGGTAGATGACATGTAAAAAAAAAGGTTGTTTTAGAGTTTTTATCGAGGAAAAATGTATAAAAATATCATTTTTTTAAACAAGTTTTTTATTTTGTTTACGTAAGATATTTGTTTTTGTGATTTAGTAATATATATATCTGTGTGTGTGTGTGTTTGCAAGAAAATGGCATCAAGGAAGGTTTTTGTCAATTTTTATGGACCCAAGTCAACATTTGCATCATCTAAAGCTACAGGTGGGCCTTCAAAAAACATTGTTAGAAGAACTGCACCTTAGTTAATTACTGAAAATGTGGGAGATGCATCCACAAAAGAAAAGAAGTTGGTTTCATACCGGAAGAAATCAAAAGAAGTGAAACGTTCAAAATATGCATGGTTTCTAAAAGATGTAGAAGACGAATCTTTGCAATTATACCTATATTCCAGTAAGAATTTTGATGTTGAAAGTTATGATCTGGTGGGAAAAGTATTAGACCTATATATTCTTCCAAATACTGAAAGTGTTTATATACTATCAAAACCGCCCAAGTCACATGATAGACATAGATATCATTTTACATTGTCGATGTATAACATGAGGGAAGATTCTTCAAAGATATCCAAACAAATCCTAAAAAATATTGCACAGAAGATTGTAAGTATTTTTATTTACACTTATATGTTTTGTGTTATTCCAATTGTATCATTGTATTTTTAATAACTTAGTTAATATTGACATAGTATATTTTTTTAACAGGATTTTTCTGGTGGAATTTGAATTATGTTGGGGGGAATCTATTATATAGAGCGAGATATTATGAATTTATTCTCCATTTTCCATGAATATGAAGCAGAATATATGGGAAAGAAGCAAAAAAAAATACTTCATGATGCTACAAGATTGTATCAAAGGGATCAATCTAGTAAAGGTAGACATGTTACTTTTCAAAATGGGGAACTTGAAGTTGAAGCTGAAGATGAAGAATGTGTTTCCATATCTGAGGATTAGATTAGAACTGATGTTAGAAAGGAGAAGAGCCATAAAAAAAATGGCCCAAGAATGTCTCCCTTACAGTTGATGATGAGGAGATTGTTTCGGCTCAAGAAAATATCATAAGCAATAGGAGGAAGAAACAAAAAATTGTTCATTCTGAAAAAATCATGGACAACAGTGAAGGGCCTAGTGAAAACTCCAAAGAAAGCAGGGAAATCATTACGCCAGGAGCTGATTTAGAGGATGGCGTTATGAAAACAAAACAAAATGCCATTCGAAATCAATTGGCGAAGACAAATTTAATTGAAGGTGGTTGGTCATTCGAGCTTAATGTCATTCAAGTCTATAAGCCAGATGAAGGACAACTCAAATATCAAATTAGAAAGCCACACCACTTGCATGTTCACAATTTGAAAACATTGATGAGGTACAACCCTTTTGCACATGTGGTTGATTATGTTCTTCTTGTTGATCCAAGTCAGGTTCCTAACAAATAATCATTTAACAAGTCAAAATGTTTTGAATATGTAAATATTATGTACTTGGGGGCAACCATTCTGTAGAAGCTCAAAGGAAATTGATGGAGGAATATCCCAATAACCCGCATTTTGAAACAATGAAATGTATCATTTATGCTGGTTTAACAGATATAGAAGCAAATTTATTGGCATGGGATCATAATTCAGATATTGAGTATAGGATGTCTATGAATTTCATCCAAAGGGTCAGATTTATTCATAGTGAATTTGAAGAAAAATATGGTGGTGATAAGCTAAAGGTTGATCATGCATTCTGGAAGGAATGTTGTATGGAAATCGATTATCAAATCGAAGAAAAAATAAGTTCAAAAGGTGGCAGAGTAAATTATGAAATATTCATAGTTATGGATAACATTTTCCAATTGGCATTTAGAACTGGAGAGATATGGGAATTGATTGATCATATTTTTGAGTTGTGGGAGAACGTTGGCATCAAAAGTCAAAAGGTAAAAAGGTCTAAAGCATTGATATGTACCAACAGTAAATCAGGTCCTGAAATGAAGCTCCTTCCAGAAGATATGACTATCACACCTTGGAGATCAATGCAAGGAGTGAAGGATGAAAAGCTTGTCAAAACAATATTATCTCATATAAAGTCAAGAGAATTATCAATGGATGAAATGTCTGAGGAATTTCTAAATTAAGTTTGTTATTTTTACTTTTTTTTTTATTATAACTTTATGTTAAATATAATATATTGTTGTTGGTATATTTTTTATACATAACACTATATTAACATTGTTTACTTCATTTATTTAGTCACAAGGTTTATATGAGAATATAGGAACAAATGGTTAAAATGTTGAATGAAGATAGTTGGGATGATGTTCTACGCAACTACCCAGATTCAAGTTCTACATCAATGCTAACAGATTTTTATCTTGCATTTAAAAAGGTATGTCATTCATACATTCATTTCTATTCATATGTATAATATTTTTAATTTATAACTTATACATTTCTTTTGTTTATTTATTTATTTATGTTTTCTCGTTTAGACTAATTCTAATCTTCCCATTTTTTCTCCTCTCATCCCACCCACAGGTTTCGAACCGGTGACCTTGCAGAATGGAGTGCCTTAAGAGTGCACCCAATCACCGACTAATTTACACCACGTGGGCTTCTTTTGTTTATTTTATTAAAGATGAATAAGGATACAAATGGAGCACCGGATAGTTTCAGAAGCTTTATTGAAAAAATAAAAATTGAAAGGATAAGAAAACAACGTCTTAGTGATGTTGAAATTGATCCCAGTCTTAATCATTTCATTTGGAATGGGCTCGACACTATCCAATATCAAATAATATCAGGTTATTGTGAAGACATTGCAAAACTCATACCCAAAGGGATTATTCCCTAGTTATTGTAGATATTCCTCATGGTTTCAATATCCCAAACATTGAATATGATAGTGACCCTTATACTTATCAAGTATTTAGTAAAGTGGTTGCGAGATTTCTGGAAGTCACAACATCACCATTTTGGAGATTTGTGACATTTCATTCAGACACACAATTGGGGTTGTTATTATCAAGCTTCAAGGGAAAAGAAAAGTCAAGGATGCAACTTACATGGTAAGACGTTGAAATTGTATATTTTATTAATGTTAAAAAAATCATTTATGTACAAGTTAATTGAACTTTTACTATTTCATGTTACAGGCAAAAGCCAAATCTTATTTGTGGCAGAAATCAACCAATTATAAGTAACTGTGAGTTCATTCATGTTGAAATTTGGACAAAGGATGATAGCTACAAGACTATTCTTTTCAATCAAATAGATGGAAAGAATCATAGCCAAGTACTAGTCCATGATGTTGTTGTAAGAAAACTAACATATGAAGATAAAGAAGCAAAAGGAGAGATAGTTAACATATATCAAAAACCACAGTCATTTATTAACTATCTTTTAGATTTATGTTCAAATAAGGAGATTGGGTTTTGGATTTATTTTCAAGCTCAAGTAAGTTTTATTATATAAGAATGAATTTCACTGTTATCTTTTTTAAATTTTTTGTGTTTATACTAAATTACTAATTTTTTTCTTTTGTACTTGATAATTAGGTACAACACTAGCATGTTGCTTACAAAAGGGAAGAAATCACATTTCCATTGAAAAAGACCCAGTACAATGCAAATTTATTCATCAAAGAATCAATTCTCTTCAATTTCTGCCAGATGAAATGCAAGAAGTTGGTTTGAGAAAAGGGGAGTTTAATGAATCTCGTGTGGAAAAAAAAGCAAAAGAGCCTCAACCACCATTAGGTGGAATGATTGGAAAGGCATATTATGGGACGTTCGCAGACATCAAAGATCCATCAGAAGAGGAAAATGATGAAAATGAAGCCAATGATGAAAATATTTTGGAAGGCGACAATAATGATACACTTGAAGATGAAGAGTTTGGGTTACATGATATTATTGATTAAATATTAAGTTAAGCTTCCATATGAAGCTCATTTTTTGTAACTATTCATAAGTTATACTCGTAATTTTTTGACTCTGACATTTTATGAGACAAAATAAATATTCAATTTTTGTTATTATATGTTTAATATTTGTATAATGTGATTTCTACTTCATTTTTATGTGAATCATTTAAGTTTTGAAAAAAACTATAATTATTATTAACTTTTCACCTAAAATTAACAAAAATTGCTAATTTGTATACTTTTTTTGTTACTTTTTTCCTATAAAAATTGTTTATTTGACATGTGAGTTTTAGCAAAAGAGATGCAAATAGTGTATATTTTCAGTGATATCTATATTCAAAATGTGTTTTTTTTATGTAAATTGTTAAAAATTCTTCCTTTTTTAGTGGCAATTATTTCATGTGCAATGAAATATTATTTATCAATATATAATTAGATAGAAGATTGACACTTTAAAATTTTTACCTTTTTTGTTTTTTTGACAATGCAAAAAATCAAATATCTCATTACAAAAATAAAATAAAAGAAAAACAAGAAAACAAATACCAAAAAAACACTTAAACAAAATATGTAAGTGAAAATAATTATTAGCATTTAATATATTAGAAAAAATTAAGTCAAAAATAAGTCTTCTAAAAGAATGGGATGATGGTGGAATCAACACTTTTCAAAATCAATATAAAAGCACTAACATTTTAAAAATAATGTTTATACTTGGTACATAAGAAAATTTAATGTGTAAAAAACATGCTAAAAAAAATTAAGAGTATTTTGAATCAACACTTTTCAAAATCGGACCATTTTTTGCTACCTAAAAAAAGCGAATACTCGTTTATGTTCCCGTTTCAAAGTTTACACTGTTTATTGGCCGAAGGGTACGATGACATGGACTTTGCATGCATAATTCAAATATTGTAAAATAAGGTGCCAACATTTAGAAGTCTTTTATAATTTAGAATCTTAAAATTAAATTAAATATGCCCTAACTTTCCCCCATTTAGAGTATGGATATGACTAGGTACCTAATGTACAAGCACAAGACAACTATCATGAAAGAAAACATTAAAGACAAAAGGCTTTCTTAGATTGCCTCAAACTCTAATCAATGCCACTTATGATGTAAGAGGAGATGTCATAAATAATTATTGGCTAAATCATTGGAAAATAGAGGAGATTATCTATAAAATATTAATACCATAAAAAATTGTTATCAAAATTAAATTAATGATAAATTGTGGTGTGATAAAAAAATAAAAAAATGGGGAAAATTAAGACATTGTAAAGGTGTCATTAATGCTAATATGGAAGATGAAAGTCTATCTAATATAGAAAGATATTCTTTGATAAAAGTAACTATTTGTATAAAGTAAGTAATTAATTACTCTATGAGTACTAGTCATAACCAACCATTTTTTTATGGTGTTAAATAATGTAGCTTGAGTAAGCTTAATGATTAAAAGTGTGTATTTCTTATTAAAAAAATAATAAATTCAAATCTAAAAAAAATAGAATATTTATATCTATATAAACTTTATTAATAAACCATTTAAACTTAAAAAAATTTGCATACACCTAATTTGAAAATTTTATTATTATTAACCCAATATTAATTGAGTTTTTACAAAAATGTGAATAAACTAACTAGTAAAAAAATTTGGAATCAGACTCACACATCTAAAGTGATTCTGTGAATTTAGAAATATTAAAAGACCTACCTTTATCCATTATTTTCAAAAAAGAAATATAATTATGTTTTGCAAACCTGCCCATAAACTTAGTAAAAATAAATTGGAATCAGATTTGCTCACACATCTAAAGTGATTGTAGAAATAATAAAGAGCTTCCTTTACCCATTATTTTCAAAAAGCGATATAATTATGTTTTATTAAATTTAAAATAGAGAATTTAATGCAACACTAGGAAGAATAAGAAACCTTCCGTATATCAGAATGAGGTGTTTAATGATATTCCTGGGAAGAATAACGGGCATTTTTTATTTAAATAAAAATGTACTAATATAAAATAAATATTCCATATCTCATTTTAGACTCATGAGGATTGATGACATCCAAAAGTCTTAAGTAGGGCCCACTTGGAGTGAAAAGTAAAACAGGATGGGCCATTTTGAAGAGATAAATCTTCTGATTACACCTAAGTAAAGTCAAGTCAAGTCGAGTTGCTTCCCAGTTGTCAAGTACATTAGAAAGTTATAATTATAATATGAAACTGAAAACCTATATTAATTAGATTAAAATTAGGAAATAAATTTAATATTTATAATTTTAATTTTAATTGGGCTAAGAGCTCGTCTTTCTCGGACGTAAGGAAATAGGTTAACGGCCCAAGACCCAGAGGCATCTGGCAGGAGTGATAGCCTGCCCCCTTACGGACCACCAGCGGGTTATTATAGGTGGCGTGGTTTTTCCTTGAATAACGGTGATGAGTCAGCCTGCTTTTGTGGATAGCAGCCAATGATGGTTGTCCTCACTGCTGGTTGACAACTGAGTTATGATAGGTTTTCCATCTGTTGAAAAAAAAAAAAAAAAACTTAAAAACCTACATATTAAGGAATATTCTTTCCCCTATTATTCTCTCACATCTCATTGATAAATGATACAGAGAAGTGGTCATGTCCACACACTATCTTCAATATTTTATTTTCTATCTATTTTTGGTTTGGATGACTATAGATTTGGTATATTTGGAGTTTTTCATGACTAAAAATATTCTAATACTAGTTATCTGGGTCATTTTTGGTTTCCATCAAGTTTAATTTATATTTTTGTTTTTATTAATAAATTTATAATTTTTCTTTTTTCTTTTTTCTTTCTCTCTTTTTCATTTTTTTTTTTTAAATTGAGAATAAGTGTTCATATTTTTAATAAATTAAATCATCATTATAATTGTCCTTATTCAAGTAGTCTCTAATCATTTATTTCTTATAAAATAAGATTTGATGTTGTTTATTTTTCACTTTATTTATCTTTCTCTTATAATTTTGTTAAAGTTGCAACTTCTCAATCTATGTTTCTTAGTGAGGTCCTCTTTAGCAATATTTCTACACTGCGCTAGTTCTTTCATTTTTTACAATTTCTTATGTTGTGTGCACACTGCCTCTTATGATGATATGTGGGATTTTGTTTATTGCGGAATATAAAATGATTTATTTCTTTCAAGACATTAAATAAGACATGGTTTTTTGTTTTAATTTAAACATCAATTAGAAATATTTATTCAATTCCTTTGAGTCCTTGGTTTCTCTTTGAATCTCTTTCTCTATCTACCAACTCCTTAGTACAACATTGAATGTATGATAAAGAAAATGGGTTCATTTATCCTTGAAAATTTTATTTTCAATATCACCCTTTTGATAAAACCATATATGTTCATATCCATCCCCCATGTCCTTTTATCTACTCATTAAATCTATTTTCATAGATGACTGAAATCCCCAATGACATTTTATTTGTCAATGTGCACAACTTTCTAAATTAGCTATATGTGTATCCCACTAGTGTGCAAGCGTACCTTTCACAATCACCTTTTAAGATTGTATTATTTTTTCTACTAGTATGAACTCCTCAATTACCATGAAATTTAAAGGAGCCATGCAACACATCTCCAATATAGCGCACATATTTCTCAACTAATGTGCATCTTCTATTAGACATCACATATCCTGTTTCCTACCATTTATTCATTACATCTTCTTAATTTGTATCAAAAGAATATATTACGCTCCAACTCAACTCTCCATTTGCAATTTAATTTATGTAGTCTTTTCTTATGGATATAATATTGCATATATTCCCAAAACTAAAGTTTGAACTTCATCATTGTCTGAGTACATGAATTTTTCACCTTCAGTGGGATCCAAACGTGCAACAATGCTTAGTGCATCTATTTCAAAGACATCTTCCTCTTCTTTAAATTCATAATTGCATTGTCATCGAATTTCCAATATATTCCCAAAATATTTGAGTAAGGATCATTTCCATCCATTATTTCATTCACTACAAAATAAACCAGTTTCTTTGCCCCATCAATGTCAACCTCTACATCCTCTACTCGATGGGATAAATCCTATACATATTTGCTAATCTTAGTTGAATAGGTGACCAAACTAGCTTTGGTATCCTCATCAACTCCCAAGACTTTTGTGAAAGAATGATCATGTTAGATTGTAGATCCATTATAACATACTCCATCTCATAACCTCCTAACTCTATTTTCATTTTAGATTCCCTACATGTCCTTCTCTTTTTCTTAATATATATATAATTTTTTGTAGGAAAAGGAGCCAAAATAGGAGTTTCATCCTCTAACATAACTTTCCACCTTATAGAATCTTGGTTAACTTCCTTGATACTTTCCAACCATTAAGTACTTTAATGCCAAATTTGAGAAAATAATTTACATTCTTTTTTAGTTCAATATATTTGTTCTTATGGTTTGTGCATCCCTCTCTATCATTGGTGCATTCTACAAGGTCTCCATTTCATTGTGTAGCAATTGCTTTGATTTGGATATATCAAATTTTGATGGTCATGGATCAATTATTATAAATTATCTTACTTGATAATATTTTTTTCAGCATCTAGGTTAGTACTCCTTGATCTTCCTCTTGTCAATACAGTGAGTGTAACTACTTAACTATCTTCTTCCCATGTTATTGGTGCATTTGAAGTTAAGTCTAAAAGTATGTCCTTTCGAATGACTATTCTCAATGTTTGTGATCCACACTCCAGCTCCTGCTCCTGACTTGTTCACTGAGCCATCAAAGTCTAAGTGCCAAAGGGCTTGATGAAAAATATTATCATTGTTTGGTTTGGGCTTTATGTTAATTAATTCAGTTTGGATTTCATTATTATCAAAGTTACATAAAATGAAAGAGTCAAGATCAGTTGGTGTTGAGTAAATTGGGTAATTTATTGATCTCTCAACACTGCTAATCATGTATTTCATTAAATTTTCTCTATAAATTTTTTTAGGTTGTCCAAACACTGTTATGGTGGCATAGCTCATGTCTGATTGTAGAGATCCCTGCAACTTAGCTCCCCATGAGCGAGAAAGAAGCATACCATACTTTGGTGGGATGTCAGCTACTACAATATCCATAACCATACTTTTACCAGGATACTGAACCAAATTCACACATAAGTCTTTTATCAATCCTATGCATTTAACTTTTCTTGAATAAAAAGAGAACAAATCTTTATAAGGCCTTGTTATTTCTAGATTCAGAGTTTCCATGATAGCTTTTGGCATAAAGTTGTGGGAAGCTCCTGAATCTAACATTGCATTGTGTAAAATCTGATTGTGAATAGTAAGACTAATATAAAAGGGAGGAACTGATCCATCTGAATGCTTACCATTTATAGTAGGGCCAAAAATTAATTCAGGCTGATCATCATTTAAATTAATGGCATCTTCACCATCATTCATATTCAAATTTTTAGTAATTGTTGATCTATACAAGTCATTCTTTACCAATTCTGTTAAAGGAATTGGTATCTTTAACTTTGCTATTTCAGTTTGAATATTAAATGGTGGTTGAGACTTACTAATCTGAATTAGTACTTCATTTGTGACAGTTATCTGAGTGGGTTTTTCAGGCATTTCAGCAGATGTACTTTTATCTTGAGTTGTCCTATTGTTCTCTGTCTGAGTTTCTTGACTTTTGTTGTCTTTAGTTTTCTTTTTCAGGGACAGATTCAGGGGCAGCAGAAGTTTTTTCAGATTTTGAACTTTCAGCAGAAGCTTTAGTGTTAACAGTTTTGGGATTTGCTAGTTTACAATCAGCAGGATTCTTCTTAGGATCATGAATTGTTGATTTTACTGAATTAGGGAATTTGGTAGTGCTGGCCTTTTGGGCATTATTGGAGGATTGGGCCACCTCTTCAGTGATATCAAAAAATTTTTGACTTGGCAATTTTTTGGGATTGGGAGGATTGGAATTTTGCGTGTTTTCAGTTGGGAGAATTTGCAAAATCTTTGTTTTTGGTGCTTCTACATTATTTTTAATTTGATTTTGAGAAGTGTTTTTTGTAGAGGTTTCATTATTTTTTCTGTTTCTAAGGTTATACTGATTGTGAATTTCATTAATGGCGAAGTCATAAACTTGTTTGAAATCAAAGGATTCACTTGATTCTACTTTGAGTTGTTGAAGCTCAAAAAGTTCTTGATCCTCCTGAGTGAGGAAAATAGTGTTGTCTTCATCTATCCCCATTATTAGATTGATGTTATCTTCATCTTCATCATTATTATGAGAACTCTCAACATGGTTCTCTTGAAATGGGGGCCTAATGTTTTGATCTGGAGCAGCTTCTTTAGCTTTTCCAGGGTTATTTTTTTTTTCTGAAGTTGGGATTTCTGATTTGTGGTTGGTTATCCCATTGTGGTTTTCTCTCAATATTTTCTAATCTATCAACCACCCTTTCTAAAGTTTTAGAAAACAAATCTAGTTTAGCATCTGAATTTAATGTTTCTTATTTAATTCTGACTCTTTTTTCATTCCTAAGTCTGGCTTTTCTCGCTAGAATATTAATTTCTACACTAACAACATCTAATTGTATTTGTTCTAATGTTTCAACATCTCTTTCTCTTAGTTGATAGGCCATATCTGGATCAAATCCATCTGGGAATTTAAGAAGTACAGAATATGGTGTAGGTTTAAGATCTGCAGAAATAGAATTATAGACACTGTTATACCTAGTGCAGTAATCCTGAACAGACTCATTAGGAGCTCTTTTTAAAGCATCAAACTCAGACAAAATTTGCAAAGGATTCTTTTTCTTTTCCCATTTATTTAAAAATGCTCTATGAAATGCAACCAAATTAGCTATAATACCAGCAGCTAAATTCTTAAACCATTTCTTAACTTCTCCTGTTAAACTTTGAGCAAATAACCTCATTTGAACATCTGACTCGTCAATTTCATAGATTTCACAGTAGTTTGTCATTTTTGTTACATGTTGTTGAGCAGTATATTGTGACAGGCCATCAAATAGTGGTATATTTTTTTGATAATCTTGGGGCATATCATGGAGGTTTTGGGGTAAGACAAGGGGAGCATACCTAGCAGCCATGGCTTGAAGTTTTGCCGAATTGGGAGGTATAACAGTAATGATAGGAGCATTGCTGGATATAGTAGCTGATGTGTTGAAAGCTATACTTGAAGAGCTTAGAAAAGAGGTTGGTATATATATGGAACTACTTGGAAATAATGATGTTATGCTTATAAAACTAGTGGATGCAGTGGATGAGGGGAATAATATCCTAGGTTGCAAAGGCAACTTAGGAATAAATTTTTCTGTGGATGAACTTGCAGTGGAATCTAAAAATTAAGTGACAACATACAGAGTTGAATCTGCTGCTGGAATTATTGTTGTGTGCAATTGAGAAACTGGAGGCTTAATGTGGGATAATAAATGGGCTAATTTAATAGCTTCATCAATGTCTTTAATCAGTGTAACATTAATCCTTTCTACTTGACTTTGAGATTCAGATTTATTTGATCTTATTTTTGCTGAAATAATATTCTGTTTTGCATTCAAAGATGAAGTAAAAACAAGATCTATTACAGTATCTTTTAAATTAGTTTCAGATTTATTTTTAAACAATGATTGTTCAAACTTGAAATCAAAGTCAATATCAGATAAGCTCACTAATTCTTTGGGTAAAGAATTAGCTTTTCTTAATGGTACTTCAGTTTCTAAATTGACAATTTGTTTTTTCTTTTTTCCAATCTGTTTTGGGTTATCTACTATAACTGCAGGCTTAGGATCCGGATTAGACCTAGTATAGTAGGTTTTCCTAGAAGCCAGAATGACTGTTTATGAATAACCACAACCCTTAAAAATAATCTTAAAGAAAAAATATAAATAAAACATTTTCCTTTAAGAATAAATTTAAAACTGGAGATTGGTTAGAGTCCCCAGTATGGTTGCCAATATGTTATCACCCTAGTAATTTCTCAAGATTGTGGGCTTTTGGTTTTTAGTTTAAGAAAACTAGGGGTAACCACAAACCTACTTTGGAAATTTAGGATCTAGCCTTCCTAAATTTCAGAGAGGGCTCTCTCCTTATGATTTAACTTTTTTTTTGTTTAATGTTTTAGGCTAGTTATGATAGAACAATTGGTTTTGGTTTTGAATTGGTTTGGTGGGAAAAAATCACTTACAGGTAAACTAAGGAGGAATCTACTTGACCATTGGGCTAATGGAGTCTAAGTCTATATAGAAGTACTAGAAGGCAAGGCCAAAAAGATGCAAATGTATTCAGGGCAAGATAGATAACCCTCAGAGCTTTGGGTAAAAAGTTTTTGATGAAATGGTGAAGTCGGGACAAAGGGCAATGAAGGATCCTTTGATCCGGACAATAGAGGAAGGAGGCAGAAGTCAAACAAGAGTAGGAGCAGTTAAGAATTCCTAACACTGGAAATCAGTTGAAAACATTTAAATGGTAACTTAGTTAAGACAGGGAGCCATAAGCTAGTCCTGAAGTAATATTCCCAGTTACTCATTAAGAAAGAACAAACACATAATGAAATGAATGGAACTTCAGAGAATAAACAATGACAAGATAGATGCACTTTACTCTTTAACTTATCACAAGAATCCTGAATTATGATGTCCAATTAGATTTGTACAGTCTGCTACTTTCGAAATCAACACATGTAGGCCTCCAATGTATCAGCAAAAATCTATAGTAATCTTAGCAATTTTATTCCACACTAAACAGTTTAAAGACTCAAGTATTTATACAAAATATCCTAGAGAGATCTAGGAATAGCTCTAGGAAAAATAAAATATCTTTACATATAAAGAGGGACAGTGCTTAACAGTTTAGCAAGCCGTCCTCTTATCCAAAAAATATAGAACAACTTAAACTAATCAAGGAGCCTTTATTGGATAGCTGTCCTGCTTGCTGGCAAATTGGAAAATATCTTTATTGGAGTTGTTTTGACTGACAATCATTTATAATTTCACCACTTTTAACTTAGGATATAATGATTTTTGGAGGGTTTTATGATTTTATGAATGAAGGGAGTTAGTCAAATGGGGAATTTCATATTTCATTAAGTAGAAAAGGTGATTACTTATGAAATTGAATCTTAATGAGTGTATGAAGGGTAAATGATGAAAATTAGGGATTTAATATAGGAATTCAACACTTTTAACTTATCATTCATTGAGCCTTAGGTCCGGTCCCAACAAAAGTCAGAGAAATGCTCTGAGCCTCTTTGACTGAAATTCTAGAATGCAGAATAACCATAGGGGAGGGGAAATTAGTTATTATTTTTCCGGTGATAAACATTTACATGCTTTTCCCACTTCTTTCTACCTACCCAACTTTGATCTAACATTTTTTCTTCCATTTTGCAGGTGCATTTGAGCTAGCAACCTTGAACATTTTTTCTTTTAAAAGCATAAAAACTATCTAAATCTACCTTATATCATCCGAGGGCTCAGATTAAACTGATGAGATCCTCTTTATTCTCTACCTATCTACTAATTAGTCAGGATTAAACTGTCTGACTAATCTTTATTCACTATTTTACAACAGTACAATTGAAATCATGACAAGTCAATTTTTTAAGCAGTTCAACTCATCATGGATTATGGCATTTATTAACACTCTGCCATAATCATCAGTAACAAAGTAAAAAGTAGTGGCATTTGGACTTGCCCACTTTCATGTTTTATTTCTTTTTCTTTTGGTGTCTATATTTTTTCTAAGTCCTTTGATCTTTCCTTTAGGACTTTTACCCTCTTTTTTTATTTTTTTATTTTTTTATTTTTTACAAAATATGGGAAAAAAACTTGCAGAAAGCAAAGTATGTACATATTTTACAAGACTATCATAATTCAATTCCAAATTATGAATCCTATACTTATAGGACCCTAACAGCGGCTTCACATGGGGATGGCATTTCCTAGTGAAATGTCAAGAACTCTAAGACTAGTAGACTTCAATTTTGACCTTGATGATCTAGTAATTGCCTTCTGTTTTATGCAAAAACTCATATTTATGACATTTTACTTTTCAAAGCTTAGGGCCTTCACTCTGGGCTTCAATTTTGAAAAGAAAATATCTAATCAAATCTATACACTTGCAATGAATATTTACAATGATGTAAAAGTAACTGGGACTAACTATTGGTTAACTCAGAGGAATAATAGTGTTTGAGCATTCTACCATTAACTGGTCCATCTTGAATATCTTTTCCATCTAAATCTCTGATGAAGAAAGCATTGCTACCCCTATATCCATAAATTTCATAGGGTCGTTTCCATAAAAAATCAAACTTTCCATGCTTCCCTTTTTCTTCTCTCCTGGAATCCCATTTTAACACTTTATCTCCAATGGAAAAGTCATCTTCTTGACATCTTTTATCAAAAATTTTCTTGATTTTCTCTTGAATGACTTGAGATTTTTCATAGACTTCTTCCCTAGTCTGTTGTAGATGAATAGTCTAATTTATCCTTCTCTGTATATCATTAAGTTCTACTTGTGATTTTTGGATAATTTTCATTACTGGAACACCCAAAGATGATGGGAAAACTGCATCCATGCCATATACAATCTGGTAAGGAGATGTTCCAATTGACTTCTTGGTAGTAATTCTATCTGCCCATAAGGCATAGACTAACTTTTTATTCCAAGTTTTCTTATTTTCTTCAAGTAGTTTTTTGATGATATTCACAAGGATTTTATTTGAAGATTAAGCTAGGCGATTACCTTGAGGGTAATAAGCAATAGAGTGGCCTAGGGTTATATGGTACTTGTGACAAAAGGAAATCATTTTCTTAGATTTAAATGCAACTGCATTATCAGTAATAATTTTATGTGGACATCCAAATCTAGATAAAATGTTGTTTTCTAGGAAAGATATAATGACTGAGTCAGTGGCTTGTCTGGTTGGAATGGCTTCAATCCACTTAGTAAAGTAATCTATGGTAGTCAAAATCCACTTGTGTTGGCCAGAGGATGGAGGGTGAATTTTTCCAATGAAGTATAAACCCCATTGTTGAAATGGCATCTCAGTAGAAATAGGTTTCAGGGGTAAAGGTAACAATTTCTTTTTTCCTTAAAAAATCTGACATTTGTGACATGAGGTAACAAATTTTTTCACATCAGTAAATAAAGTAGGCCAGTAGAAACCAGCTCTAAGAATCTTATCTGTTGTACTTTTCCCGTATAAGTGCCCTCCACAGTCACCTGCATGAAATTCTACAAGAATTTTGTCAGCTTCTGATTTTAGTAAACAGTTCAGTAATATCCCACTTTGTTCTTTCCAATAAAGCACATTATCTAGAATACAATATCTCATTGCTTTAAGTTTGATGAATCTAGCTTTAGTTCTAGTTAATCAAGGGGAAGCTTGTAAATTTGTAAGTACAAAGATCATATCTGAGTACCATGGTGAGTCTAGAAAGGCTTCACTGATCAATGGAGTCACCATCTCTTCCTGGTCATCAACCTGGGAAATAAAATTTATATCTAAAGCATTACAATTGGATTCAGCCATCAGTCTGGCTAAACCTTGTCCTTTTATGAGCTTGGTTGGTTTAATTTCTATGTCATATTCAAGGATAGTGGCAATCCACTTTCCTCTTCTTCCATCTGGTCCATCCTGTGTAATAATATCTTTGACTACAGAATTAGGGACATAGGCAATAATGCGGGAGTAAATAATGTACACTCTGAAATCTTTTATGGCTTTAACCAAGGCTAAAGCTTGTTTTTCCATTATGTTATATCTCAAAGGTGCATCTCTGAGGGTTTTACTAAAAAATGCTATAGGTTGTTCAAAACCTTGGTCATTTTTCTGCAGTAGAACTGCAGCTATGGTATGTTCTGAGGTAAATGAAAAGATTGTAAAATCTTTCTTGAAATATGGACTGATTAGGACTGGTGTTTTTGTTAAAGCATGTTTAATAGATTCGAATGATTTTTTTGCTTCAAATGTCCATTTTAAAACAGAGTCCTTTTTAAGCATGTTATTCAGTTCTTTGATGATTTCTGCCAAGTTAGAAATAAATCTTCTCAAAAAATTAATTTTACCTAAAAATGCTTGTAACTCTTTGATGTTCCTTGGTGGGTGAATGTTAAGTATGGCTTCTATCCTTGCAGGATCTATCCTAATACCCTTTTTTGAGATTATGTGTTCTAGTAACTTTCCCTCCTCTAATCCAAAAAAAATCTTCTTGGGGTTTAAAGATATACCAAATTTTCTACATTTAATGAAAACTTGTCTCACATGATCCAAATGTTCATTATCTGACTTAAAAAAAATAGTAATATCATATAAATAAATAACCAAGAATTCATGTATTTCCTTAGCAAAGGCTATGTCTATAGCCCTCTGAAAATTAGCTCCAGCATTCATCAAACCAAAAGGAATTTTCACATACATGAAAGTGCCCCAAGGAGTGGTAAAAGTTGTTTTGGGTTGGTCTTCCTTTTGGACAAGTATCTGGTTATATCCTGAAAAACCATCCAATAAAGATATTCTGGAAGAACTAACTACCCTTTGTAAAATATGATCCATCTTGGGTAAAGGGTAATTATCCTTCAATGATACTTTATTGAGATTTCTAAAATCTACACATAATCTAATTTCACCTGTTTTCTTCCTTGTAGGTACTAAGTTTGAAATCCAATCAGAATATCTGATTGGTGCAATGATTTGGGCATCATACATGCGTTTAACTTCTTTTTCAATCAAAGGTAATAAGACAAGATTGATCCTCCTCAATTTTTGTTTAAATGGTTTCTGATCATCTTTTATAGGAATATTGTGTTGAATTATGTTTGTGTCATATGCTTTTAAATCTTCATAACTCCATGAAACCACATCTTGATATTCCTTTAAAAGTTTAATGTATTTTTCTTTTTCTTGAGGGGGTAAAGATTTTGACAATTTGATCATTTTTTGTTTTGTTTATGTCCCAATGTTACATTCTTCAATGTCAGACTTGACTAGTTCCATTTTAGGCTTTTTGGGCACATCATTGGAATCAAACAAGTCCTCCAAAGGAGTTAACCTTTAGGCAAAAAATTATCTTTTAAATCTAACATCTCAATTTCATCTTCAATTATTTCCTCTATATCTACCTTTTCTAAGTTATCTATGTCAGATTGAGTAAATACAGTGGGTTTGGTAAGTTTATGTACATCTATGTTATTTATTTCACAATTAAGATTTGAATCTAAATTACATTCTGAATCTAAATTACCATCCATGTCTATCTTACAATTTTGAAATTCATCCTCATTATTCAAAAAATGGTAAATTTGTTCATCTTCAGAGAAAATCTGCCAGTATTTGACATTTTCTGGGACAATGGGTCTATATTGAACTTCAGAAGTATACCTATGTGTTGGTTGAAAAGGTAAGTTACATGTGCTAGCAAAAGTTGCTAAGCAATGAGCTTGCAAATTTTGCTTTCTAGGAATAGTAGCAAACTTACATTCCAATAAATCTTCACATAAATCAATTGTTGCATCTATATATCTGGCTAATCTAGGATTATGAATAGAATAATCTCCATTTACTTGCTTAATGATTAATTCCAAATCTCCCATAATTAAAATTCTTTTACCTCCTGATTTTCTGATGATTTGGAGGCCTAAGATAAGTGTCTCATACTCTGCCATGTTATTGGTGCATTTGAAGTTAAGTCTAAAAGCATGTCCTTTCGAATGTCTGGTCTCAATGTTTGTGTTCCACACTCCAGCTCCTACTCCTGACTTGTTCACTGAGCCATCAAAGTCTAAGTGCCAAAGGGCTTGATGAAAAATATTATCATCGTTTGGTTTGGGCTTTATGTCAATTAATTTAGTTTGGATTTCATTATTATCAAAGTTACATAAAATGAAAGAGTCAAGATCATTTGGTGTTGAGTAAATTGGGTAATTTATTGATCTCTCAGCACTGCTAATAATGTATTTCATTAAAGTTTCTCTATAGAGTTTTTTAGGTTGTCCAAACACTGTTATGGTGGCATAGCTCATGTTTAATTGTCGAGATCCCTGCAACTTAGCTCCCCATGAGCGAGAAAGAAGCATACCATACTTTGGTGGAATGTCAACTACTACAATATCTATAACCATACTTTTACCAAGATACTGAACCAAATTCACACATAAGTCTTTTATCAATCCTATGCATTTAACTTTGCTTGAATCAAAAGAGAACAAATCTTTATAAGGCCTTGTTATTTCTAGATTCAGAGTTTCCATGATAAATTTTGGCATTAAGTTGTGGGAAGTTCCTGAATCTAACATTGCATTGTGTAAAATCGGATCGTGAATAGTAAGACTGATATAAAAGGGAGGAACTGATCCATCTGAATGCTTACCATTTACATCAAGGCCAAAAATTAATTCAGGCTGATCATCATTTAAATTAATGGCATATTCACCATCATTCATATTCAAATTTTCAGTAATTGTTGATCTATACAAGTCATTGTTTACCAATTATGTTAAAGGAATTGGTATCTTTAAATTTGCTATTTTAGTTTGAATATTAAATGGTGGTTGAGACTTACTAATCTGAATTAGTTCATCTTTTGTGACAGTTATCTGAGTGGGTTTTTCAGACATTTCAGCAGATGTAATTTTATCTTGAGTTGTCCTATTGTTCTCTGTTTGATTTTCTTGACTTTTGATGTCTTTAGTTTTCTTTTCAGGGATAGATTCAGGGGCAGCAGAAGTTTTTTCAGATTTTGAACTTTCAGCAGAATCTTTAGTGTTAACAGTTTTGGGATTTACTGGTTTAGAATCAGCAAGATTCTTCTTAGGATCAGGAATTGTTGATTTTACTGAATTAGGGGTTTTGGTAGTGCTGGCCTTTTGGGAATTATTGGAGGATTGGGCCACCTCTTTAGCGATATCAACAATTTTTGGACTTGGCAATTTTTTGGGACTGGAAGGATTGGAATTTTGCTTGTTTTCCCTTGGGAGAATTTGCAAAATCTTTGTTTTTGGTGCTTCTACATTCTTTTTAATTTGATTTCGAGAAGTGTTTTTTGTAAATGTTTCATTGTTTTTTCTGTTTCTAAGGTTGTATTGACTGTGAATTCCATTAATGGCAAATTCATAACCTTGTTTGAAATCAAAGGATTCACTTGATTCTACTTTGAGTTGTTGAAGCTCAAAAATTTCTTGATCCTTCTGAGTGAGGAAAATAGTGTTGTCTTCATCTATCCCCATTATTATATTGATGTTATCCTCATCTTCATCATTATTATGAGAACTCTCAGCATAGTTCTCTTGAAATGGGGGCCTAATGTTTTGATCTGGAGCAGCTTCTTTAGCTTTTCCAGGGTTATTGTTTTTTCTGAAGTTGGGATTTCTGATTTGTGGTTGGTTATCCCATTGTGGTTTTCTCTCAATATTTTCTAATCTATCAACCACCCTTTCTAAAGTTTTAGCAAACAAATCTAGTTTAGCATCTGAATTTGATGTTTCTTCTTTAATTATGACTCTTCTTTCATTCCTAAGTCTGGCTTTTCTAGCTAGAATATTAATTTCTACACTAACAGCATCTAATTGTATTTGTTCTAATGTTTCAGCATCTCTTTCTCTTAGTTGATAGGCCATATATGGATCAAATCCATCTAAGAATTTAAGAAGTACAAAATATGGTGTAGGTTTAAGATTTGCAGAAGTAGAATTATAGACACTGTTATACCTAGTGCAATAATCCTGAACAGACTCATTAGGAGCTCTTTTTAAAGCATCAAACTCAAACAAAATTTGCAAAGGATTCTTTTTCTTTTCCCATTTATTTAAAAATGCTCTATGAAATGCAGCCAAATTAGCTATACTACCAGCATCTAAATTCTTAAACCATTTCTTAACTTCTCCTGTTAAACTTTGAGCAAATAACCTCATTTGAACATCTGACTCATCAATTTCATAGATTTCACAGTAGTCTGTCATTTTTGTGACATGTTGTTGAGCAGTATATTGTGACAGGTCATCAAATAGTAGTATATTTTTCTGATAATCTTGAAGCATATCATGGAGGTTTTGGGATAAGAAAAGGGGAGCATACCTAGCAGCCATGGCTTGAAGTTTTGCCGAACTGGGAGGTATAACAGTAATCATAGGAGCAGTGCTGGATAGTAGTTGAAGTGCTAAAAGCTGTGCTTGAAGAGCTTGGAAAAGAGGTTGGTATATATATGGAACTACTTGGAAATAAGAATGTTATGCTTATAAAACTAGTGGATGCAATGGATGAGGGGAATAATAACCTAGGTTGCAAAGGCAACTTAGATATAAAATTTTATGTGGATAAACTTGCAGTGGAATCTAGAAATGAAGTGACAGCATATAGAGTTGAATCTACTGCTGAAATTATTGTTGTGTACAATTGAGAAACTGGAGGCTTAATGTGGGATAATAAATGGGCTAATTTAATAGCTTCATCAATGTCTTTAATCAATGTAACATTAATTCTTTCTACTTGACTTTGAGATTCAGATTTATCTGATTTTATTTTTGCTGAAATAATACTCTGTTTTGCATTCAAAGATGAAGTAAAAACATGATCTATTACAGTATCTTTTAATTCAGTTTCAGATTTATTTTTAAACAATGATTGTTCAAACTTGAAATCAAAATCAATATCAGATAAGCTCACTAATTCTTTGGGTAAAGAATTAGATTTTCTTAATGGTACTTCAGTTTCTAAATTGACAATTTGTTTTTTCTTTTTTCCAATATATTCTGGGTTATCTACTATAACTGCAAGTTTAGGATCCGGATTAGACCTAGTATAGTAGGTTTTCCTAGAAGCCAGAATGACTGTTTATGAATACCCACAACCCTTAAAAATAATCTTAAAGTAAAAAGAAAAATAAAATATCTTCCTTTAAGAATAAATTTAAAACTGGAGATTGGTTAGAGTCCCCAGTATGGTTGCCAGTATGTTATCACCCTAGTAATTTCTCAAGATTGTGGGCTTTTGGTTTTTAGTTTAAGAAAACTAGGGGTAACCACAAACCTACTTTGGAAATTTAGGATCGAGCCTTCCTAAATTTCAGAGAGGGCTCTCTCCTTATGATTTAACTTTGTTTTTGTTTAATGTTTTAGGCTAGTTATGATAAAACAATTGGTTTTGGTGGGAAAAAATCACTTAAAGGTAAACTAGGGAGGAATCTACTTGACCATTGGGCTAATGGAGTCTAAGTCTATATAGAAGTACTAGAAGGCAAGTCCAAAAGGATGCAAATGTATTCAGGGCAAGATATATAACCCTCAGAGCTTTGGATAAAAGGTTTTTGATGAAATGGTGAAGTCGGGACAAAGGGCAATGAAGGATCCTTTGATCCGGACAATAGAGGAAGGAGGCAGAAGTCAAATGGGAGTAGGAGCAGTTAAGAATTCCTAACACCGGAAATCAGTTGAAAACATTTAAATGGTAACTTAGTTAAGACTGGGAGCCATAAGCTAGTCCTGAAGTAATATTCCTAGTTACTCATTAAGAAAGAACAAACACATAATGAAATGAATGGAACTTCGGAGAATATAAAATGACAAGATAGATGCACTTTACTCTTTCACTTATCACGATAATTCTAAATTATGATGTCTAATTAGCTTTTTCCAGTCTGATACTTTCGAAATCAACACATGTAGGCCTCCAATGTATCAGCAAAAATCTATAGTAATCTTAGCAATTTTATTGCACACTAAACACTTCAAAGACTGAAGTATTTATACAAAATATCTTAGAGAGATATAGGAATAACTATAGGAAAAATAAAATATCTTTACATATAAAGAGGGACAGCTGCATAGCAGTTTAGCAAGCTGTCCTCTTATCCAAAAAATATAGAACAACTTAAACTAATCAAGGAGCCTTTATTGGCTAGTTGTCCTGGTTGCTGGCAAATTGGAAAATATCTTTATTGGAGTTGTTTTGACTGACACTCTTCCTCCTGATACACTTTCACGCTATACTTTCATCCTGATACACTTTGAATCTACTTATTTACTCTTTTACTACTGTAAAAAGAACATTTTCAGCAGTGAAAATCCTGTGACTGTTTCATTTTTCTATTTGACTGTTTCAACTGTATTTTCCTCACTGCTTTCCCTTTTTACTACTATATCAAATATGTAAAAGTCTGCCATTGTTCTGAATATGGTATTTTTACACTTTTAAGTTTCCTGAAGTTCTCATCAGCATCTGTATACTTCGAAAAATTTGGTTTGATGAAAAACAGATGTTTGATTTCATTTTGAAGAAAAAATAAGTCTTCAATATATTGGAGAACAACTTTTCCTGTTGGAGAGCCCTGTGGCAGTGGCTTGTTAATCTGTTCTTTAGCATAATCCCTTATCTTTTTGGCATATTCTTTTTGGTCCATCAACTTCTCATTGAAGACATGAATATCTGGAATACCAACTTGTCTTAGCATAGTGTATTTTTCTAAAAACTTGGTTATAGAAATAGTCATGGCATCACATTTTTCTTTGAAATTGTTCATTAGAATTTTCTTTGTCAGAACTTTCTTGATTTGAAATATTGTCTCTGTCCTATCTTGTATCTTCAATTCTTCCAACTCTATTCTATTTTTACCGTTCAAGGAAGTGATTAGCTTTAATGCTTGTGCTGGTTTATCTGCTAATTCTTCTGTTGTCTTCTGTATTTCTACTTGTGCTGCTAGAAGTAGGTCTCTCTATTCATATATGATCTGGATTGATGGCCACTAAAGATGTATAGCCTCAATTATATTGTTCCATAGGTAATTTCTTATGTAAGAAATTTGTGCAATGAAACTCAAGTCTTTTTGAAGGCTTTTGATTTTCTCTTCAAGTCTTTTGGCCCTTTGCTCATAATTGTTAGCATTGATTAATGTTGCTTTGTTAGATACTTCCATATTTTGAATCATTTTCTTCAAACTATTAATTTCATTGGTTTTAAATTTCATTTCCTCCATAGCTTTTACTATCTGTCCTACATCATTTGTCTGTTGTACCTGTGAGTTTGAAGAATCTGTTGCTGATGTTGTGGCTGATTGCACTGGCACTACAGTTTCCAATAACTCTTTTGGTGCCAATTTCTCTCCCAAAGTGGAGGCCACAACTGTAGTGATTACAGGTATAACTGTAGGGATAATTGGATTTTCAGTTTCTTTGAAAAATTCCTTCTCTTTCATAATTTGATCCAATTGTGTTTCCATTTCTTTGATTTGGGCAGTGAGTTTGACAATCAACTGCATCATTTCATCTTTTTCTGTTTGTTCCTGAAGAATTTCCTTAGTCTGAGGGTGAGTCACTTTGAGGAAGCTTTAGTTGTTTCCTCAAGGAAACAATGTCCTCATTTTTCTTTTTAATCAATAATTCAGCAACTGGAACATCTGAAGGGTCAACTCCCACCTGCAAAACTAAGTCTTCTAAGGCTTTTATCCTTAAATCTTTGGCATACAAGGAGCCTTTGTCAAGTTTCATTTGGTATTGCATGTTGATAATGGTATTTTGCAAATTTGTCACACTCATAGCCTTTGTTACCACAGTAGAATATAGTATCTCAGAGCTATGTCTGTGGAATTCTATTTGATCCAGTTCATGCACATTTTCAGTATCTACTTCAAATTCAACCTTTTTATAGTCTGCTACTGTCTTAGGTGTTGTAGTAGTTGGTTTCAGATATGACATGATCATTTTACTTGTGGAGTAATAAAATGCTGTAAGTAACCTGTTCTGATTCCCTGGCTTCTGTTTGAGAAATTGAGAATAAAACTCACTTTTGATTTCTTCATTTCTTTGTTTGATCTGTTTATATCTTTCTTTAATGTCCAAATATTTTTCTTCTGCTCTTTGGGAAGAAGAAGCTTCCATACTAACCTGTTTCTCAATCATCTGGGAGTCTGTTTCTTTGGATACTGCTTGTTCCCTTTCTATTTCTGTTAAAGTTTCTTTAATTATTTCAGTGGCCTCATCATTGTTGACTTCTGGTTCATTGACATCTTCAACCTCAATAACTTTTTCTTTTTCAATAGTAGTGAGCTTGGGGCTTTTTTTATAGATGAGCTTGAATTTATTTTCTGTAGTGGTCTCTGCTATATATGCTCCATCATCTCTGTCTCTTTTATTTGAAGATTCTGGCTGTTTTGAAGTTACCACAGCAAGTGTGGTATCCATTTTTCCTGTTGGCTATTCATTTGGAGTTATATCTATCAAAGTGTTTGCTCTCCATTCTGCCTGATTGGCATATTGTTCAATATATGGCTTAGACTCATGTATGAAAGGAGGTAACTTACATTTAACCCTTATACTGCTTAGAAGACCTTGAGGGTCATAATTCCAAGGGAAAATTACTTGAAATTTAAGCTTTGACAATCTTTTTTCTATCTCCTCATCAACATCTCTATTATTCACTATGAAAGGATCAATCTGATTTTTCAACTTGAACTGGGTCTTCTTTTTGGAAGCCATGAAGTTAATGGCATCAGAATTCAAAACTTGCCTTAAGTATTGCAATGCAAAGACTCTGATAGTCAAATATTGGGCAGTTTGTAAGGTTGAAGATTAGATCCAAAAATTCTCAATTCTGTGTGTTTCTCATATAAAAACCAATCTCCCATTTTGCATTGTTCTGCTAACTGCAAGATTTTCTTCATTTCTTCATTTATCCTGGGCTGATCTTCTTTGTATAGTAAACTCATTGCTGGCTGGAGAAACATATCTGAAAATTTTGAGAAAGTGAACTCATTTCTTTCTTTTCTTAGTAAAGTAGTCCAGAAAACAATGGATAGAGGCTAACCCTCTACATCCATTTTTTGTAATGCCATTGGAAATTTGTCACATTGAAAATATAAGAACAAGTGAAATAAATATGAAGAATATCTAAATACCCCTTCAGTGGGTAACTTGGTCAATTGGTGATGGATAGAATCAGCTATAAACCTGGCAAAGTCAAAAATCATAGTAGGAGGCTCACCAGGATATAAAGTGGATAAAAACCCAAGGATGGACTCATCAGTAAACTCATCAGTGAAGTAACCTAATATGAAGGATAACATTGAAATCACATGCCTAGAACCCTCAGGAAACTTGGAAGTAGAATATGGAGTATTTACTTTTGGAATGTCTACATAACAAGGCATGAAAGTCTGGAAAATATTAAATCTCTTGGGGAAATATAATCCTAGATACAATTGAGTTAATGCTTCAATTGAAAGGGGCACTACCTTAGGGTCAAACTGTAACTACAACATTTCATTGATAGACTCTGCAGTGATAGAAAAAAGAATTTCCCTATCTGCATTCACAATTACTCTTTGATCTGGAACATAGTACTTTTGGCACAATATTATCAGGTCTTGACCAGGGTGTGTTAATGGGACTACATATTTGGGTAAATTTGTATCCTAGATAGGCATGTCATCTTTATCTAGGAACTTTTCATAACACCAATTGTGAACTTCTAATAGGTTGAATTCTACTAGTGGGTCTGGAATTTTATAATCCAAATCAGTTAAGGGGATAATTTCTTCATTAGACACTGGTGGCTGAAGGGGATTAACAGACACAGTGGTTTTTGCAGTGAGTGCAAGAGTAGATTTTAGGGCTTTTGCTACTTCAAACTTAGGAGGTTTGGATCCTCCAGGTTTAAGAGGCTTGGATCCTCTAGCTTTAGGTATCATTTGTTTCTTGGTCATATTTAAATAACTAAAGCAAGATTAAACAGTTTGCAATAGTTGTATTTGCTTAACAGAAGATAATTTGAGCAATGCAGTTCAAGGATAACTTCTGTTTGTCTTTTTGCTCAATCGGAAATCTGGGACATAGGAAATAGGTTTAAGACAGAAAACACAGGCTTTTTGAATGACTATGAATCCAAAAAGAGGCTTTTTAGGTATTCTGTGAGTTTTAAAAACTTTTCAAGCCGTGGAATTGATCTTTCAGGGGTCTTAGACTAAGGATTTGGCTTTTAATGAAGCTTTTATGAATCAGAGAATTCTGGAGAAATTTTGCGAGGGTTTTCCCTGTTTTTTTAGTGTTTTGGACACACTTGGATGGACAAATTCACTAATGGTAGCTCAAATAGTTTAGGTGGAGGTTTAAATTGTGAAATTTGCAGGTTAGATTTGGGAAAATACCTTTTTTGCAGGTATTTTGGTAGTCGGAAGGGTTTCTGCAACTCGTTGTAGTTGAATTCGAGCTCTGGTTCGAACGAATGAATTTGAAAAGCTTTTCACTGATCTTCAAAATAGAATTCTGTGGTGAAAATGGGCTTTCAGGCGTGAAATTTATAAAACAAAGTTTGAAACAGGGTTTCGGGAGCTAAAAATGGCTAAGTGGAGTTCTTTTCACAGTTCGAATGCGCGAATAAATAATAAAAATAGTGTATCAAGGTTTTAACATTGGATATTGGTCACCATTAATGCATTAAATGGTTGTCTCATCAAAAGTGGGAGCGATTTCTGTTTTCAAATGCGAAAACAAGAAATAGTTTTCACGTTGATAAAGGGTAGTAAGCGGTTTTAACTAAATTGAAGGTGACACAATAAGAATGCGACACGTCACTGGAGGCAGAAATGGGAAAACCACTCATTTCACGCTCGATTTCTGTTTGAGTGAGCGATTGGTTTTTGAGTGTGAAACTCATTGTCAAACATTGGATCTAGAGCATGGGAGTGAACAGTCAGGATTAAAAGGAAAGCTGGGGTCGAAATGTTGGTGGGACCAGGGTACTTTATTATGCGTCGAGTAATGGTTTATATAATAAAACTTTTATGTATTTACATTTTAACCGAAGCTTTATTAATACAATGGCCATATGTATAAGCGGAGTTAATACATGATTTGAAAAGGGTTCTAATGGTGGTATTATATATATAAATAGAGTTTATATATATGGTAAAAAAAAATGCGCGTGAGGCGGGGTAAATTGGCAAGTATATTGCAAAGGCCTAGGGGTTGATTTTTGTTTCCAAAGACATATGATATGCCCGAGAATCATATTTACATTTTTATTTTATTTTATAGTTTTAGACCATTTGAAGGGTCTATAACCATAGGGGGGCGGGATATTTAACTAAAGGCAGTTTTAGACCAAAGAGATAATTTGGGAATTCATTTCAGCACGTGGATAATAATTTTGGCCTAAAATCTTATAGTAGTGGGTTTAAAAGGGTATTTAATATAAAAGGGAATTATATTAATAGGAAAATGTTATTTTAGGGATTTAATACATAGATTAGAAGTTAATATGACAAGTTAGAGAAATGCTCTGAGCCTCTTTGACTAAAAGTCTAGAATGCAAAATAACCATAGGGGAGGGGAAATTAGTACTTTTTGCCCGGTGATAAATATTTACATGCTTTTGCCACTTCTTTCTACCTACCCAACTTTGATGTAACATTTTTTCTTCCATTTTGCAGGTGCATTTGAGCTAGCAACCTTGAACATTTTTTCTTTTAAAAGCATAAAAACTATCTAAATCTACCTTATATCATCTGAGGGCTCAAATTAAAATGATGAGCTCCTCTTTATTCTCTACCTATCTACTAATTAGTCAGGATTAAACTGTCTGAATAATCTTTATTCACTATTTTACAACAATACAATTGAAATCATGACAAGTCAATTTTTTAAGCAATTCAACTCATCATGGATTATGGCATTTATTGACACTCTGCCATAATCATCAGTAACAAAGTAAAAAGTAGTGGCATTTGGACTTGCCCACTTTCATGTTTTATTTATTTTTCTTTTGGGGTCTATATTTTTTCTAAGTCCTTTGATCTTTCCTTTAGGACTTTTACCCTCTTTTTTGATTTTTTGATTTTTGATTTTTTACAAAATATGGGAAAACAACTTGCAAAAAGCAAAGTATGTACATAATTTACAAGACTATCATAAGTCAATTCCAAATTATGAATCCTATACTTATAGGACCCTAACATGTCCCCTTTGACTGAAATAGAAGTGGATCTTTGGTTCACTTGATCTTCCACTTGCTTGGATGCCTTTGATTTCGAGTTGTTGGAGGGAATCTCAAGGATCCTTTGACTACCTTTAGGAGTTAAGGAAGGTGGTAAACCCTCCTATAATCTCTCCTTGTTGTCTACTCTGAGATTTGATTGCACAATATTCAACACAAATGGCATATATTCATGATTATCCTGCGTTTAAACCATATTAGGCATCCGAAGTATGACAAGCCTTAATCACCATCTACACTAAGAAACATATGAACATAATGTAATTAAATATGAGAAAGAGAGACTAATAAGGCTAAAAAGGTGACAATTAACCCCTCCAAATATACCTAACGATGGTGCTCCTCATCACCCCCCTACCAAATGGTTTCTCGTCCTCTGAGAAACTTAGTCCTCCTTCTTCATCTCTTTTAGTGCTTTAGTGGCCCCCCTGACATCCCAAGGAAGAAGTGAAGGAGTTGCTTCAGGAGGGTAGAATCCAAAATTCTTTTATGCCTCCTCCCAATCTCTGTTTTCCTCATCTTGGTCTTTCCCTTCACTCAGACCTAGCAACAAAGGTGGACTAAGTTTGAAGCTAAGCCATTGGATATTCCTTGTCTGCATAGCCCTCTTGTACAATGGTGCCCTTTCTAGGGAACTTCTAAACCTCTCTGGGGTATGATATTCCATGTTTCTGAGACTAAGAGGGGGGTCATTCCATCTTCTCTAACTTTCCATTACACATTCATCTCCCTAGAACCTAGAAATGTCATCAAAATGTGCAATGGCTTGTGTTTGTGTGCTGAGGTACTTGTCTGCAAGGCTGACATCATTTTCTATCATGAGGTGATTGTTAATAACTCCCTTAAGGCTGAATAGTTCTTCCCTTATGTGTAGAGGCTCTCTGTTTTCTATTCTCATCACCCTCTTTACTTCCTCTGCCCTTTCTTCCTCATTAACCATCCAAGAGGCTAATGCCATCAAATGCATATCCCCCAACTTAGGGTTAGGGTCCCAAATGTTTAATTCTGTCAAAACAATATTGTGCATATAAAATTCTGCCATCTTGGCCTTGTCTCACATACTGGACTAATTGCAAAAGTCAATGAATTTCCTGCATTTTTGAAAAGGAAAAGAATCATGAGAGGCTAGTGTCTTATTCTAAAATTGTAGCCATTTTTCTTTCAGGTAGATGGCATAGGAGTTTGAAGGAGATCTCTGCTGGATGGTCTCCATGAAAAAATATGCCATGGTGGAAATTTGTTTGTCCTTTTGCTGGAGTTGGATTTGTAACCTTGCATTCTCTACATGCGATTCCTAAAGCTAATCCTTCAACATGGATTCTCTGAGTCTAACATAAGACAAATCCATTCCCAACTCAGTGACCTTCTCCTCCATGATTCCTATGTCATGCATGCCCTTTGTTGTGGAAATTTTCATCTAGTGATGAGTGCACACCCTCTCTTGTTCTAGTTTATAAAATAAGGGGCCTGAGAGATTTTGAGGAATCATTCTTCCTCCTTCAATAAATGTATAGTAGAAACTGATATTTGGCTGAGGGTTAGGGTGTGAGACTGTTGGTATGTCCTTAGGGACAGATTTTGGGGAGGTAGGCTCCTCCTTTTTCTCCTTCTCTTCCTCCCCTTTGGCATCCTGTCCTTCAAATTTTGCTTCTTTTTCAACTTCTTGGGCCTCTTTCCCATCCAAGAGTGCCTTATCTCCCTCCCCCAAGGCTTTCTTCTCTATTTTTGGCACAATTGGAGTTTCCTGTAGAAAAATCTATTTTTCCTGTAGAAAATGCTCCTTTGCTTACTGCTCCTTCTTTTCTATCTTTTGAGGATCTATGGGGGTTGGTATATGTGTAGGGGATGTCAGCCTTGAAGAGTGTATCCTCCTATAAGCTACAAGTGTCCTCTTAGGTGAGGTGACCTCTTGAACTTTCCTGTCTTCTAATCTTATTTCATCATCCCTTTTGGGTGACTCCTCAATTGTTATAGGGCTTTTGGTTGGAACTTGTGGCTTCCCTTGCTTTATCTTGAAACTCTTTCTAGTCCTGAAGTATATTGGCGTTTTTATTTTTCTCTTGGCCTTCACTAGTGTTCTCAAAGTGGCTAAGGTAGAAGCCACTTCTTTCTCTGATATCTTAGGTGATATGCTGGTCTGTTGAGGAGAGGTATCAGTGCCTAACACATGGTCTAATATCTCCTCCTCCCTTGTCTTCTCTTCCTTCTTCTCTTCTATTTCTTCCTCCTCTTTTTCATCTCCCTCTCTTTCTTCTTTTGTCCCTTCCTTTGTTTCTAGGGTATCTGTGTTTTTTTCTTCAGTATCCATCTCTTTTTCTTCCTCATCTTCTCCTTTTGTCTCTTCAGCCTCCCCTTCTTCTTCTTCGATTCCCCTCTCTCCAAGACTAGAGGCAGGGGTTTTTCTAGTTTGGGTGGCTATGAATGCTTCCATATCCATATTTGGGAATGTGGACCAGGGCACAGGGAGGTTCAATATAATTAGAGCATCACTCATCATCAGCTTGATGAGGCCATGGTGAGCTAAGTGCTGGTACTTCCTCTCCCTCACCTTTTGGCTCATGTCCCTAATTGAATATAGGAGGAAGTAGGGAATGCTCAGTCTTTGTTCTAGAGGGAGTTCTCCTTGGAACCTAAGTTCATTCAACAGTCTGAAGTGGTATCCATAAACCACAATGAGCCTGTCCTCATAGGAAATTTATTTCATTATGTGAAATGCTACTTCATCCCAAGGATATGGAATGCTTTCTCTTCTCACTCCATTTTTTTCCTCAATGATTTTTTCACCTAGCAGAAAGAATCTCTTTTTAGCTGCAATGATGTACACCCTATCTTCTCTATTCCACTTAACTCCTAGGGGAAAAGTGGTTACTCCTCTAATTAACTCAGGTGTAATGGTGATGGCTAGGTCTCTGACCACAGTGGTGGCCCTCTCATCTGTTTGGGAATGCAGGGGCACTGCAAATTCTTGAGCTACCTCCTCATCAAAGCCCTTAAAGAGCTCGAGTAATCCTAGCCACTGATGATTCCTAAAAATTTCCACTACCTGAGGGTGTAACCTGATCCTCTTGATATCTATAGGCTCCCTTATGTTAAATCCTCCTCCCATTTTGTGATTGTGTTAAGAAGGTGGCTGAATTTTTTTGTCTCGGAATTATTGGTGATGTTTGGCCTTGGAGAATATAGTTTTAAATAAACTCAGACTACCTTGATTCAACCTCTTAAATTTCAAATTATTGCTGATTGTGTATAAATTTTTATGGATAAATTTACAAATTTGGTGAGGTGACATCCACTTACCTCTGACCTGTGGTGTTTGTTTCTTGGGAGATGGTGGTCTTATGAGATAATACCACATATGGGTGGCTCTTCTTTTCACTATTGATCACTGCTCAAATTTCTGTAAACTTTCCTGTAGCACGAGGTTTGCATGCAGACTCGGCCTTGGTGTGAATTTCTTCGATGGCTCCTGCCACTTTCCTTCATCCAACTACTTTGGAAATTATAAATGGAATGAGGAGAATGAGCCAAAAGTTCCATTTATGGAAAATTGAACGAATTTGGAGCAGAGTGATGACTTGGATTGTGGAATATGTTTTCCTCTTCTGGACCGTTGGTCCCACTCCACTTAATCATTGCATTTGACTTGTAATCACCTCTATGTCCTTGTGAAATCACCCTTAAATGATTTGATTGCCCAGGTGGAATGCACACTCTACTTCTTGTTAACTTTAACTTCACAAGGGTGGCCAAGTTAGCTGACCACATTTTTTCCTTTTTAACCTCTAATTCTCGACATTAATTCATTTTGATCAACATGAGTGCATAGAGAGAGGGTGAAGGGCCATACCTGAGCCTACCTATTTCTGAGGAGTTGCAGACATTATTTGATGAAGGGAGCTGGAGTTTGGTGATAGCCATGATTATTTTTACCTTTTTTGTTTTTTTTTATGCATTTTTTGAGTGAGAAACTTATTTCTTAGTGAGTTGCTTAACCTTTTTAATTTCTTCTTGCAGGTATTGCATGCAGGTCCTCAGTTGATTTTGTTGGTTTGGTCATTCTCCCAGAGTCTTCTGATGGTCATTTGGAGCCATCTCCATCAACTTCTTCTCACTTTTTGATCTGTTGTGCCATGTACAAGATTGCTAGAGGAAGTGATAAACTTCCTGTAGCAGTCTCCTCTCTACTTCTTTAGAGCTCCAGATTGCTGAGAAATGAGGGGAAATGGTGTATGGAGGTTAGGTATGGAGCTATGGAGTGAGTAGAGTGATGGAGAGATGAGGATAGAGGTCCAATGTCAAGATAAAGGTGACCTAGCTGCTAGTGGTGAATAATAGGGTTTAGAGAGTGAATATTCATACATAAAGTGGAGTGAGGGTTAGGAGAGGTAGGTATAGGAAAAAAATCAATTTTCATGCTTTTCTTGAATATTAGATGCCCTTGAGAGAGCTTCCTTTCTCGAAGACGACTTTCCCACTAGCACATTTGGCCCAATTTTCGACGGCCAAAATGTCGCTCTTATGACACATAGGCATCCCAAGAGCGACACTTTGAGGTGGAGAAGAACGTCGTTTCTAGTTGCGTCACAATTCTGAAACTTCTAGTAAATTTCGGTAAAGCGACACTATTTCTGATGTTACCAAATTTGCGTCGCTCTTTCGACAGTAGCAAGAATTTGTCGATCTTCCAACGAATCCAGAAGTTAGTTGCTCTACCGACGTTACGAGGTAGTCATCGCTTTTCTGATGGTGGTACGCGTTAGTCACTCTTTTGATGAATCCAAACATTCGTCACTCTAGCGACATTACGAGGTAGTCATCGCTTTTTCGGCGGTGGCACGTGTTTGTTGCTCTTTCGACAAATCCATAAGTTAGTTTCTCTACTGAAGTTACGAGGTATTCATCATTTGTTCGATGGTTCCATATGGTCGTCACGAATCCGACGTGAGAAAGTGGTGTGTCAGAATTCCGATGTTGTATCTGGTACCACGTTCGATGCTTAATAGTGTCATTGTTTAGACGATTCTCACACCACAACCCATGCTTCGTAATGCCGCGCTTCCGACACTACATGGCGTCAGTATTCCGACGCTTCATTGGGGTAGAACAAGAAAAAACCGGCCTCATTTTACAAGATGTCCTCTTTCTTCCACATGTTGGAGGAGAATTCATGACACATTTCACATCATGTTATGTTTGATTTTTGAGTTAGGAGCTTGCGATTTATGTTCATGGTTGTACTTTCCACATGGCATCATGTGTTTTATTCGAGCATTGACATTAGGGCTTTGGGCGCTATACAATGGAGAATTTTACATAACTTTCCATGATTATTTTGACAAACGAGGCTCTCTCCTATATATACAAGCCCCTCACAACAACAAGGGCTTCGTAAGGAAACCCTAGATCACTGTCTCAAATGTCAAAATAAGAGGGCGCCCAAAGCCCTAATATTAATGCTCAAATAAAACACATGATGCCATGTCGAAAGTACAACCATGAACATAAAGTACAAGCTCCTAACTCAACGATCAAACATAACATGATGTGAAATGTGTCCTAAATGCCCCTCCAACATGTGGAAGAAAGGGGACGTATTGTAAAACCGTACTCATTTTACAATGTATGTTCAGAGGGTAAGAGGGAAAAACAAAACTCCCCTCAATCCCCAGTCGATATATGTTGACAGGGTGTGCAAAGGAAAAACCACAACAAAAATTCAATGTACAATTTCTATTGGAAAGACAATTAAACAAAAGTGAAGGCTTTGAGATTGAGGGGACAAAGTGGGTATCATGAACTATGACGGTAAGTTTTCCACATAAATTTCTCTTGTATTTTTTCAACTTTTTATTTTCTTACATTACTAAAAAATTTATATATAAAGAACCCCAACATCCCCCTGCATCTTGATTTTGAAAAAGATGTGAACCCTGGTAACTTAGGACAATAGTCATATATTGCAAATAGCATATAGACCACTGAAATTTACGAGAAAAAAAAATGTACAAATTGGTTTCTTCCAAACTTATTTCATCTTATAAATCAATCAAAGAAAAAATGATCCCCTTTTAACAAGAAAAATACTGCTTATGTAATGTCAACCATTGACAAATGAAAGGATGATAAATAAATACAAAAAAAAATTAAGACTACAAGACTCCACCGAAGCATCTTAGTGATAAGGTTCTTTTTTATACATGGAAAAGAAAGAGCTGAAACGAAGATGAGGACTATTACTTCGAAGTTCCTTCAAAGAAGGCCTCAAACACATATAGTTGAACCAAACAAAATCCAAGAAGATTGTGCCAAGTGCTACACTAGGGAATAATTCATACAAGGGTACTCCATGAGTTGTGCTGAAACACTGGCCACAGTAGATAAGATGACTAAGCAAGAGCAATATTCATCTCACCACAACAAAATACAATGTAGATGACTATGGCAGAGCCACGTGCATTGGACCATGGCAAAATACCATCATAACCGCCTCAGATCTAGTCTTATTAACCTCAATATTGTATAGATATATTGTCAATAGCCAACTGGCCTGCCTGATAAGCTTAATCATGGAGGGACCCCTGTTTGGCTCACATTGATTTCATGAAGAATATGAACCCTAGAAGCAATACAAATATTTCACCTAGAAAATTGAGTTAAAGTATATCAGAATTCCTGCAGCATTAAAAATCAACTTGGTTACCTTGAGGCTTACATCAAGAAACTGGTAATAAAAAATATTTTCCACACAGACCCACATAAAAAAAATGTAGCTCTCATATGTTTGTTCCATCCCTTTCTAAAACACATGATACATGTTGAGCTTCAGTTTGGATGTCATGTTTTCGTTTATTTCTTCTCGTCTTGGAAGACTTGCCATTTTTTCCTTGACGTTTATTTGAATTATCTGTAAGGGTGTTGTCACTTGCAACAAATGATGCATGTGATACAGGTGGTAGATTAGGCCATGGTGTGTGTTTTTCTAGAACCACGATCTCCAAAGGAGGGTCTATAACCCATCTACAAGTAAAAGAATAGTCCAGTAAAGGTAATACTAAGTTACAAACCTACAAAATAAATCATGTAAATGAGAAATTAAATGATTTTATACTTGCATGTTTATGATAACATAGCATCAAAAACAATGTCTATTAACTTTTCCTTCACCGTCAGAGAATTCATTAAGCAAAGCATCAATTGTGCATTTTTTTAAAAACAGAATCTTGATAAATTATTTTGTAAGGAAATTATACACACTCAGGTTTCACAATGAAATATCTATCCATGACTCCAAGTCTTGGAATCTCAACGTATATCCAAATTCCATGCGCCCACTATTAAAATCCAAACTAGTCTCAAATTTATTCGTATTCAAATTTCAAGTCCATTCATGACAAGAATTATCTTAATTTCCTAAATTTGAGAAGAATAAGCATTTCATATGTAATCAATGCAAGCATACAATATTGTATCAAAAGTTACACAATCCACAGGCTTTCAGATGTAAGATCTATTTCCACTCTTAAACAAGCCTACCACTTAGTCATTTATGTAAACATGGGTGTTACAGTTGCAAAATGTTGCCATAACTTTCACTACATTATGGTCATTCATCTTAAACCTTCCTTAAACCTTGCAATGGATAGCATAAGATACCAAGGACAACCCTTGGAATAAATACATGTATTCTTGAACCAACAACTCAGAAAAGGCACAAATTAAAATGAAGTTAGAAACTTTATGAAGAAAATAAAATAAGTGGACAATATGAAGAGATAAGTGAACTAACCCACGAGGGAATTTACTTTCCGCACGAGCCTCCATACGAAGCCACCACAACAATACATTACGATCAAATCTGCCAAGTGGCTCCACAAAGGAATCATCTTTCAACAAGACAAAGGGCTCTCCACCACCTGGCTGTCTGTAGTCCAGTTATCCCAATCTCGAAGCCAAGTTGGTTTATCACTATCCTTCTGTTGTGGCTAGCAACAACCTCCCCTTTTTTGGTTAATATTAGTAATAATACTAAATAAAATGGGGACCCTTAGTTAAAATCCAAAAAAATCAATTAGGATTTGTTTCCTTTAGAAAATAAAATTTTCTATCATAAACCTACAAAAATCCCTTCGAGAGAATATTGCGAAAATATTAAGTTTATGATAGATTATAATAAAATTTGCTCTTGAAACGATATAACGCATCCATAACAAAAATAGTCTATACAAAAAGCATTGATCGCAGATCGCATAGCGCAGAAAACAGAAATGATTAACAAATATATTTTACGCTCTGATTTATTATGCGCTTTTGCGATTTTGCGCTTTTGCGATGATTTCATTTTGCGATTGTGCGCTTTTTGTGATTCTGCGCGTTTGCGATATGTGCTTTTATGATTTTTGCGATATGCGATTTGCGCTGTTACGCAGTTCCTACTTTTGCGATAAGTTTTATAACTGTGATGATTTCATATCGCGATATTGCGACATTGCGATATTGCGATATTGCGCAGCAAATCGCACATCGCAATGTCGCAGATTCACGTAAGCGCGCTATCCCGAGGCAATCTTCCCATGTGTCAAATCCGTTATGCGCTTTAATGACTATATTAAATGATTGGAGTGATTATTAATGTGAAAAGAGATTGTGTTTAGATTGGAAGTCATTTCACAATTTAAATATTATATTTCATCCGCGTTCATATTCAAAACAGTCTCGTCACCTTTCTATTATCATTACTCTCATTTATTCGTAAAACGCAGGCACGAAGGAGCGGATCACTATACAAAGCTTCCACTACACATTATGGGTAAGAAGGAGAAGAGCTCAAGTTCTGAGAACAAAGAAATGGCTTCGCTATACGCAGACACCGCCTGTAATAAGGATGCGGGCATATCCACTTGGGAAGGAATGTATAATCTATTAGAGGATGAAAACCCTGTGGTGTTGAAAGTTGCAGCTACGGCCGGTTCAAAAGATACGTCTGAAGCAATCCTTAGAGACTTGGCCTGCTCATTTCTGCACAGAATTGCAGCAAGACCAAGGATTCTCCCATATACAGATATGGTGAGATGGGTGCTGGATAGCACAGATATCTCAGACAGGCAATTCAAGACTCCGTCTGAAGAGCTAATTGGGTCATTCACCGTAGAAGATGTGAGATTAATGTATAAGCTGCCGGAACCTCATACGACTTATAATAAGCAATTCATGAAAGAATTTGACAGAGAACATGCAAATTTCTCAGAATGCACACAGGAATGGACCAAAAGAGATGAAACATTAAAGAAAAACAAGCACAGGTGGACGGTACCAAAAAAGGATGTTTTAAACACTGTTCACAAGTTCGAATATCCAAGGAGGCAAATTGACACAGTTTCTACCACAAGATAAGGTATGTGAGTTTCCGAAATTATCCTCTATAGAGCTTTTAGAAGTTAACAAAGAAGCTGTTGGAAGTCAAGAGTTCTTAGAGAAACACAAAGCTCTTCTTGAGAAAAGTCAGGAGTTGAAAAGACTTGAAATAACTGTCAGATAAAATTAAAGCAACTGATATTAAGTAGAGAAAAAGATGTAGATCGTGTTCGGCACAGAGGAAAATTACTGCAAAAGAAACTACTCTGGCTACACAAAAGAGGAAAGGGGCAACAGGGGAAATTGTTCCTACGCTTGCCAACTCCGTCTTTTAAAGACGGCTGAATTCTGGAGTCGGTTAACCGCATCTTCTCAAAACTATGCTAGATGCCTGCAAGAGCAAAGATCAAGTTTATAGCTAGATAGATTTAGTTTTAATTTTACTGTATTTTAGCCTAGGAAAAGGACGGTCATTGAATCGAATCCTTAATTTTTGTAATAAACTATTTTTAGAGTTAGTTAAAGTAGTATTTAAACCCCTCTAATGCAGAGAGAGAGGGGTCCTAGATCTTAATACTGTGAGACTTGGAGATTGCATTTCTGTACTCCATTGTCTTATATATTTTTTGAAAAGGATCACATCTGGTGATTTTTATGCGAAATTATCTTTGAAGTGTTGCATTTCTGTACCTTTAGAATTCGATTTTGCATTATAATTGCTGGATAGAGTATCAGATTGCATCTGGAAGTCATTAAGATGAACAAGGTATTTCTATCTGTTTGCTGTTGATTTCTGTTGTTGTATGATATTCGTTTTAAGATTGCTATCATTTATATGTATTTGTTCTTACAACGATCTCTTTTATATATCATTTCTGAGTATAACTGAAACGTTATTTTTCATAATTACATGTAAATGGTATACAATGATGAATGCAATATGCTATTATAACTCTGTTTAATTTCTTAAACAGAGTTACCTTTATTTGTTTCTGCACATTTCAATTTGATTAATAATACATTTTCATGGTTATTGTTGGATTGAAACAATCTTAAGTTGTATTCACATGTTATTACCCGGGTTAGTATTAGAATTTCTTTAGCAGTATTTAGCTTAGATTAGATAGTTTTTAGTTAATTTAGTCTCATTTCCACCCAGCCAATCCAATCCATTTAGTTATAAGGAAACTGTTCCTTTAAATCCAGTCGGAGCCACCATACCAAACGGAAAAGGAGCTGTCCTAAGGTCCTGACCGGGTGGTTATCCCCGATGTTTGAAGTAGAGATTTTCTAGGCTTCAACATTTTTTGCGCTAGAAGGAGGGCATGAGCTATGAATGGCAAGTAAATCTCTATCCACAAGCCATTCCGAGAGCAAAACACCCTCATTAACTTCTTCAATTTCTTCTGAAATTCAAAATCCTAGAGAAGAAATTGCAGAAAATATTCAGACACCCACTACTAAAATCTCAAAACATTCAGACGATCAACATCCTGAGTCTCCTGAAGTTCAAGATCTAATTTATAAATTGAAAGGATTCTCATTATCTCTTGAAGAGTCTGAAATATCTGAAGGTAGTGTAACTTCAAAATTTGTTTCTTCCAAACCTCTTACTAGGCTTCAAAGTGAAAAACTTGGTATTTCTCCCAAAGAATTCCCTTTACCTAGTAGAGTCAAGACAAGAAAAACCCAATCGGAATCAGCAAGTTCAACCTCTAATATTCAAATACCTGTGTCCGAAATCCCTTCTCAACAAAGTACAGTCGTTTCCATACCATCTCCACAAACATCTTCTCCTCAATCCTCATCAATCTCAACATCATCTATTCCAACAACTTCTATTCAAACACCACCAGTTTCTACTATCCCTCCAATAGTCATCCCAACAATGGCACAGAGACCATGGTCTACTCCAGGAGCAGTCAACATGGCCGCACCTTTACACGATTTACCAGACAATCCTAGAAAATGGCTTCCAAAATTCAGCCCAGATCTTAACATTCAAGCTGAAGAACATATCAATAATTTTATGCTAGCTATTAATTTGAATGGAGTCATACATGAAGATGTTGTAGTTAGATTATTCCCATATAATCTTCAGGGAGTAGCAGGATCATGGTATTTTTCATTACCATCAGGATCTATAACAAGTTGGGACATTTTTGCAGATCATTTTTTGACCAAATTTGGAGATGATCGATCAATTGCAACTTTACTCAATGATCTCTCAAATTTGAAAATAGAACCCAACGAACCTATAAAAGAATTCAATGCTAGATTCAACAAACTCTTGAACAAAATTCATACATATTCACAACCTAGTGAGCAAGTCAGAATCGAATGGTATATAACTGCCTTACCCTCAAACATAGTAATTTTCGTAGACAGAGCTGCAAAGCCTACATTGGCTGAGAATATGAAAGAAGCTATTGCAGTAGAAAAATGTATCACTTCTCTGGAAAATAAAAATGCTATTGAAGAAAGGAAATCAAAGAAGGTCAGCTTCAGAGATGATTCAAAGAAAAAGGCCAAAGATCCATATGACATGGAAGGTTTACAGAAAGTTCTTAAAACCATGTCAAATGAAATGGTCGAAATAAAAAAACAAGTAGCTGAAACTTCTACCAAGAAACCATTCCGAAATTTCAGAAGGAACCAAGTTGAATCTAAACCTCCTAATACAATTTCAAATGCAGAATCAGAAGAAGAGGAAGAAGAAGAAGATACATCTGTAGTATCAGACCAAGAAGACAAAAATGAAGAGATAGCTGAATTAAATGGAATGTGGGATTTTATTCTCCCAAATTCTGATAGTGAAGAAGCAATGCCTGTAAGTACTAGGAGTAAATCTACAGCAGAACTAGTGCAAGCAGTTCCTAAAAATAAAATTGCAACTCCAAGTACCAAAGACAAACCCATTGTGAAGAAAACTTCTTCACTGCCTACTCAAAATCACCGATTTTCTTCTATTCCTCTCACATCAACAGCGAAAACTTTAGTAGTGTCAGATCCTATGGAATATAACATTGTCGAAGACATGAAAAAGATCAAAGCCAACATTTCCTTACATGAACTCAGTAAACTAAAACACCAGCAAAAGTTGCTATTGAAAGAATTAAACGCTACACCAATTTCTCCTTTACCAAGTGGTGTAGTTGCGAAAGCAGCTAGAGGATCTGGTAAACCACCGGATAAGGTAGATGCTACTGATACAGTGCTCATTGGAGAAAAGTCAAATTCTCAAACTCCTCCTTTTCTTTTGACGTATGAAATGTACAATAAAAATCTGCACAATTGTTTGATTGATTCTGGAGCTTCCTCCAATATAATGCCTACTTCTGTCTGTGCTAAATTGAATATTGAACCACAGAAATCAGCAGTTCATATCGTTCAATTGGATCGCTCTAAAGTTCAAGTTGTAGGATAAATCAATTCAGTTACTATCAGATTAGCCTCTGATCCTAGGATTGTCCAAAGAATTGATATTTTGATTGCTGATATTCCCGAATTCTATGGATTAATCTTGAGCAGGGACTGGTCTGCGAAACTTAATGGTTATATCTCAACTGATTATTCGCATATGTGGCTTCCCTACAAAGGGAAACCAAATCAAATTAAAATTGAACGAGAAAAACATATGACGCACACTGTCACCGAATTTGAACAACCTAATGAACCGGTGGCATTTAACAACAATATTCTGAGGGTATTCGTCAATCATTTCTTGGAAATTTTAAAGTCTACTTCTCCTTTTTTGTGTAAATACTTTGTTTCTCGTATAGAGAATTTTTCGAGTCCGATTCTTCCTAATTGTAAATACTTCGATTTAATTGTAGATAAGCCAATAGATAAGTCTTTATTTTGGTCATTATATTTTGATGGATCGAAGTCTAGTGATGGAGCTCGAGCCGGATGCATCCTAATTGATCCGAATGGAGAGAAAACTATGTTATCATGCAGATTAGAATTTGAGTGTACTAACAATATTGCAGAATATGAAGCCTTGGTTCAAGGACTTTATAAAGGCATAGGGTTAAATGTTAAATACTTGAAAGTCTTTGGTGATTCCGAAATTGTAATCAAACAAGTTAGGAATACTATTCATTGCCTTTCAAAGATTATCTTAAACACTATCAAACCCTAGTACAAGATCTCACCACTCATTTTTTTAGCATTTAATATTTCTCCTATTCCTAGGAATCAAAATACATCAACTGACTTGTTAGCTAATGTTGCATCTAAACTCCTACCTGCTGAAGATTGCAGTCCTGATAGGTTTTCTGTAGAATTAATTTTTCGTCCATCTGTCCCAGACAATGTCACAAATTGGAGAGTTTTCTATCATGATCAAGACATTTTAAATTTCATGACTTCAGAGAAATCATATGATGACCAAATTATTGATGAAGAAGATCATGATTTACAAATTGTTTCAAAAGGTAATGAAAATCCCATTCCGAAATCTGTTGTTAAGTTAGAGGATTTATATGACATTAGAGACAGATTCAAGAAAGTCGTTAATTCAAAACTTCAAAGTTCCACTTTGAAGTTTGAATTAGTAAATCTTGGTTCTGATTCTAAACCCCAAAACATTAATTTAGGACTCAATTTAACACCAGAGGAAAGAAGTGAATTCATTAAATTGTTGAACAAGTATAAAAAAGTTTTTGCTTGGAATTATGATGATCTAAAAACATATGATACTTCAATTATTCAACACACGATTCCAATGCTTCCTGATGTTAAACCTGTTCAACAGAAACTGAGGAAAATCCATCCAAATCTCGAGAGTCAAATCAAGTCAGAACTCAATAAACTTTTGAAAGCCAAGATCATTTTTCCAGTCAGGCATTCTAATTGGGTTTCCAATATGGTACCTGTAAGAAAGAAGAATGGTGATATAAGAATCTGTATTGATTTTAGAAATCTAAACAAAGCATGTTTAAAAGACAATTTCCCATTGCCAACCATGGAACAGATACTTCAAAAGGTAGCTGGTTCTGAACTTATGTCTTTTCTCGACGGGTTTTCAGGGTATAATCAAGTTTTAGTTCACCCAGATGACAGATTGAAGACAACTTTCAGAACAAAATGGGGAACTTATGCTTATCATAAAATGCCTTTTTGTCTAATAAATGCAGGAGCAACTTTTCAAAGAGCCATGGACATTGCATTTAAAGGTCTGATCAATAAATCTGTTGTTGTTTATCTTGATGACATAACGGTATTTTCAAAAAAGAGAGCCAATCATCTACATGACTTAAAGCAAATTTTCGAAAGATGTAGAAGGTTTGGTATTTCCTTAAATCCAAAGAAATCTTTCTTTGCTTTAGATGAAGGAAAACTCTTAGGATTTGTTGTGTCAAAAGATGGTATATATATTGATCCAGAAAGAGTAAAAGAAATTTCTGATATTTCTTTACCACATAACAAAAATCCATGCAATCATTTCGACAGATCAATTTTGTAAAAGATTCATTCCTCGATTTTTCATTAATTGTGTTACTCATGCAAAATATGATCAAGAAGAATTCAATATCTTCAAATGGGATGCATAAAGAAAAGGAAGCTTTGATTCAATCAAACGAGAATCAGCTAATGCACCAAAGATTGAATACATCGGATTTTTCTTAAAGATTTTTATTTTGTATACTTGGCCATCAAACATCCTATGCAAAATTGCTTATGACACCCAATGATCAAGAAATTGAAGCACCTATTTCTTTCTTTAGTTCAAATCTGCAAGGATCTGAGCTTAATTATTCTGATGTTGAAAAACAAGCCTTTGCTGTGTTTAAATCAATCAAACATTTCAGACCTTTTCTCTTAAAAACACATACAAAAATCATTGTCCCATTTTCCGCAGTGAGGCAATTGTTAATTCAGAGAGAAGTAGGAGAAAAGAGAGCTAACTAGGTAACAGCTTTGCAAGAATATGATGTTGTTATTAAACCAGCCAAGATTGTTAGAGGACAAGGTTTTTGCAGATTATTGGCAGGAGCTCATAACATACCAGAAGATCAAGATTCAAATCAAGATATTCAAGTAAGTCAGATAAGTGTTATAGATGCTCATTCTCAGTATGCTGATCTCATCTATTACTTGAAAAATGGGTATGCTCCTTCTAATCTCAACTATAAGAGTAAACACGCTTTAAGGTTAAAAGCTATTAAATATGAGATCATTGATAATGTGTTATTTAGAAAAAATTATGATTCAATTTTATTAAGATGTCTTGAAAAAACTGAAGCTGAAAAAGTTTTGCAGGAACTACATGATGGACCAGAGGTCATTTTGGAGGTGATAATACAAACTCGTCAAAATAATTGCTACGTTATTACTTTTTTGCCTATCTTTTAAAGATACACATGATTATGTATGTATGTGCCAAATTTGTCGTATTGTATGGAAGACAAAGGAAACCACGCTTTTCCTTTGCAACCAGACTTCATTGAACAACTATTTGAACAATGGGGACTTGATATTATTGGTGAACTAGGCACCATTCTTCCAAACAGCATAAGTACATCCTTACTGCAACTGATTACTTTACAAAATGGGTAGAGGCAATTCCTTTGAAGGTAGCCAATTCTGATGCAATTATTGATTTCATTGATCAATTCATCATAACCAGGTTTGGTGTACCTCAAGCTCTTGTTTTTGATAATGCATCTTACTTTTCTGGTAATAGTTTAATTGAATTTGCAGTCAAAAGAGGTTTTAAATTAAAATATTCAGCAAATTATTATCCACAAGGTAATGGCTTGGCTGAATCCACTAACAAAAACCTTATCAAAATCATTAAAAGAACCATTGATCAAAATCAAAAGAATTGGCACAAATCTTTAATTTTTGCGTTATGGGCTGATCGTATCACTGAAAAAGCTTCAATAGGGACTTCACCTTTTAATCTGGTTTATGGAAAAGAAGCTGTGATACCTTCAAATTTAACTCTTCCATCATTAGCCCTAGTGAAATTTATTGAAGAAAATCCTTCATCATCTATTCAATTGAGATACGATCAAATCCTTAAACTAGAAGAAGATAGGGATAAAGCAAAAATTACTCATGAAAAACATCAACAACTTGTAAAATCTTCTTTTGATGCAAGTTCTACCGGCTCAAAAATTTTATCAATTGGTGATCTCGTTTTGAAATGGGATAAAGCACACGAAGAAAAAGGTAAACATACCAAATTTAAGAAAATGTGGCTTGGACCATTTCAGATCGTTGAGAAGATAGGCTCAAATACATACATACTCCAAGATCTAACAGGTAAGAGAGAACCTCTTCCTGTAAACGGGCTTATCTTAAAGAAATTCTTTTCCTAAGGAGGTAACCCCTTCTTAAAACTGTACATATTTATTTCTGCAGATTTTGATTGTTTTTGTTGTTACAAATAAAGGTCGTTAATAAGTCCCTGATTGACTGTTTACTATTTAAGAAAATTCTTCGGAAAAATATTATAAATATTTATTTTGTGTAAATAAGAATTTTTAAAGTAGATGATCATAGTTTTTGAGTAGTTTAAAATAAGATGTTTAAACTTTGAAAATATTATTTCAATCATTTACATGATCTTTTGAAATATTGAGGAAAATGTAAAATCATTAGAATTCTATCAAGCAGAGAAAGGTTATTTGTAAAAGTAAAAAAAATTTCAAAATTTTGGAACTCAAAAAACTCTGAAAATTGTCATCCATTGGTTCTTAAGGATAAAACTATTTCACCCCATCCATTTAAGTTGTGATTTTTTAGAATGTAATTCTAAGAAATTATACGGAAAATTTAAGAGATAAGAGGTCTCATTATGAGCCGACTTACTATGTTCATAAGGAATGATAAAACTGACATTACCAATACTACATACCAAAACAGGGTAATGGCTTATAAATATAAGACAAGGGGTCTCATCACGAGCCAGCTTGTTCAGTTTAATTATAACTAGTGAATGGCATTGTTATCAACTGGCCACCAAACTAGAACAATGGCTCTTAAAGTAAAAAAATAAATAAAAGATAAAAAAAAAAAACATGAGATAATAAATCTTATGAATTTATCTTTTAAAAGGTCATAATTTTAATTGGATGGGACAATGAATGGTTAATGGTTTAAAGGTAACCCTGTCGAGACTATAAACGTTTGCTGGCAGCAGAGGCAATACCTATGACAATAGAGTATATTATAAAACCAAAATTCGAAGAGATCCACTTACTTTATTATTAACACCAATCAAAGCTTGAGATAACCCAAAATGTTTTTATTTTTTCTCAAAGAACTAGAAAGAAATTATGTAATGATTTTTTCTTTCATAGTTACATTTTATTTTGAATAATTCTTAGATAAGTTTTCATCATCCTTAAAATTTTTTACTTACTATAGATAGAATGTTCATTTTATTTTTCAGAGATAACTGTTTCTTCCAGTGAATCGCCAATTGTTGTGGCTAGCAACAACCTCCCCTTTTTTGGTTAATATTAGTAATAATACTAAATAAAATGGGGACCCTTAGTTAAAATCCAAAAAAATCAATTAGGATTTGTTTCCTTTAGAAAATAAAATTTTCTATCATAAACCTAAAAAAATCCCTTTGAGAAAATATTGCGAAAATATTAAGTTTATGATAGATTATAATAAAATTTGCTCTTGAAACGATATAACGCATCCATAACAAAGATGGTCTATACAAAAAGCATTGATCGCAGATCGCATAGCGCAGAAAACAGAAATGATTAACAAATATCTTTTACGCTCTGATTTATTATGCGCTTTTGCGATTTTGCGCTTTTGCGATGATTTCATTTTGCGATTGTGCGCTTTTTATGATTCTGCGCGTTTGCGATATGTGCTTTTATCATTTTTGCGATATGCGCTTTGCGCTGTTACGCAGTTCCTGATTTTGTGATAAGTTATGACTGTGATGATTTCATATCGCGATATTGCGACATTGCGATATTGCGATATTGCGCAGCAAATCGCACATCGCAATGTCGCAGATTCACGTAAGCGCGCTATCCCGAGGCAATCTTCCCTTGTGTCAAATCCGTTATGTGCTTTAATGACTATATTAAATGATTGGAGTGATTATTAATGTGAAAAGAGATTGTGTTTAGATTGGAAGTCGTTTCATAATTTAAATATTATATTTCATCCGCGTTCATATTCAAAACAGTCTCGTCACCTTTCTATTATCATTACTCTCATTTATTCGTAAAACGCAAGCACGAAGGAGCGGATCACTATACAAAGCCTCCGCTATACATTATGGGTAAGAAGGAGAAGAGCTCAAGTTCTGAGAACAAAGAAATGGCTTCGCTATACGCAGACACCGCCTGTAACAAGGATGCGGGCATATCCACTTGGGAAGGAATGTATAATCTATTAGAAGATGAAAACCCTGTGGTGTTGAAAGTTGCAGCTACGGCTGGTTCAAAGGATACGTCTGAAGCAACCCTTAGAGACTTGGCCTGCTTATTTCTGCACAGAATTGCAGCAAGGCCAAGGATTCTCCCATATACAGATATGGTGAGATGGGTGCTGGATAGCACAGATATCTCAGACAGGCAATTCAAGACTCCATCTGAAGAGCTAATTGGGTCATTCACCATAGAAGATGTGAGATTAATGTATAAGCTGCCGGAACCTCATACGCCTTATAATAAGCAATTCATGAAAGAATTTGATAGAGAACATGCAAATTTCTCAGAATGCACACAGGAATGGACCAAAAGAGATGAAACATTAAAGAAAAACAAGCACAGGTGGACAGTACCAAAAAAGGATGTTTTAAACACTGTTCACAAGTTCGAATATCCAAGGAGGCAAATTGACACAGTTTCTACCACAAGATAAGGTATGTGAGTTTGCCGAAATTATCCTCTATAGAGCTTTTAGAAGTTAACAAAGAAGTTGTTGGAAGTCAAGAGTTCTTAGAGAAACACAAAGCTCTTCTTGAGAAAAGTCAGGAGTTGAAAAGACTTGAAATAACTGTCAGATAAAATTAAAGCAACTGATATTAAGTAGAGAAAAAGATGTAGAGCGTGTTCGGCACAGAGGAAAATTACTGCAAAAGAAATTACTCTGGCTACACAAGAGCAGAAAGAGGCAACAGGGGAAATTGTTCCTACGCTTGCCAACTCTGTCTTTTAAAGACGGCTGAATGCTGGAGTCGGTTAACTGCATCTTCTCAAAACTATGCTAGATGCCTGCAAGAGCAAAGATCAAGTTTATAGCTAGATAGATTTAGTTTTAATTTCACTGTATTTTAGCCTAGGAAAAGGACGGTCATTGAACCGAATCCTCAATTTTTGTAATAAACTATTTTTAGAGTTAGTTAAAGTAGTATTTAAACCCCTCTAATGCAGAGAGAGAGGGGTCTTGGATCTTAATACAGTGAGACTTGGAGATTGCATTTCTGTACTCCATTGTCTTATATATTTTTTGAAAAGGATCACATCTGGTGATTTTTATGCGAAATTATCTTTGAAGTGTTGCATTTCTGTACCTTTAGAATTCGATTTTGCATTATAATTGCTGGATAGAGTATCAGATTGCATCCGGAAGTCATCAAGATGAACAAGGTATTTCTATCTGTTTGCTGTTGATTTCTGTTGTTGTATGATATTCGTTTTAAGATTGCTATCATTTATATGTATTTGTTTTCACAACGCTCTCTTTTATATATCATTTCTGAGTATAATTGAAACGGTATTCTTCATAATTACATGTAAATGGTATACAATGATGAATACAATATGCTATTATAACTCTGTTTAATTTCTTAAACAGAGTTATCTTTATTTCAATTTGATTAATAATACATTTTCATGGTTATTGTTGGATTGAAACAATCTTAAGTTGTATTCACATGTTATTACCTGGGTTAGTATTAGAATTTCTTTATCAGTATTTAGCTTAGATTAGATAGTTTTATTTCAGTTAATTTAGTCCCATTTCCACCCATCCAATCCAATCCATTTAGTTATAAGGAAACTGGTCCTTTAAATCCAGTCGGAGCCACCATACCAAACGGAAAAGGAGTTGTCCTAAGGTCCCGATCGGGTGGTTATCCCCGATGTTTGAAGCAGAGATTTTCTAGGCTTCAACATTTTTGGCACTAGAAGGAGGGCCTGAGCTATGAATGGCAAGTAAACCTCTATCCACAAGCCATTCCGAGAGCAAAACACCCTCATTAACTTCTTCAATTTCTTCTGAAATTCAAAATCCTAGAGAAGAAATTGTAGAAAATATTCAAACACCCACTACCAAAATCTTTAAACATTCAGACGATCAACACCCTGAGTCTCCTGAAGTTCAAGATTTAATTCATAAATTGAAAGGATTCTCATTATCTCTTGAAGAATCTGAAATATCTGAAGGTAGTGTAACTTCAAAATTTGTTTCTTCAAAACCTCTTACTAGGCTTCAAAGTGAAAAACTTGGTATCTCTCCCAAAGAATTCCCTTTACCTAGTAGAGTTAAAACAAGAAAAACACAATCGGAATCAGCAAGTTCAACTTCTAATATTCAAATACCTGTTTCCGAAATCCCTTCTCAACAAAGTACAGTTATTTCCATATCATCTCCACAAACATCTTCTCCTCAATCCTCATCAGTCTCAACATCATTCATTCCAACAACTTCTATCCAAACACCACCAGTTTCTACTATCCCTCCACTAGTCATCCCAACAATGGCACAGAGACCATGGTCTACTCCAGGAGCAGTCAACATGGCTGCACCTTTACACGATTTACCAGACAATCCTGGAAAATGGCTTCCAAAGTTTGGCCCAGATCTTAACATTCCAGCTGAAGAACATATCAATAACTTTATGCTGGCCAGTAATTTGAATGGAGTCACACAGGAGGATGTTGTAGTTAGACTATTTCCTTACACCCTTCAAGGAACAGCAGGATCATGGTATTTTTCATTACCATCAGGATCTATAACAAGTTGGGACATTTTTGCAGATCAATTTTTAACTAAATTTGGAGATGACCGATCAATTGCAACTTTACTTAATGATCTCTCAAATTTGAAAATTGAACCCAAGGAACCAATTAAGGAGTTTAACTCCCGATTCAATAAGCTCTTGAACAAAATTCCCACTGATTCTAAGCCAAGTGAGCAGTCGAATTCAATGGTATATTAATGCTTACTCCTCAAACACAGCAATTTTCGTAGACAGGAGTCAGCAGTGCCCACACCAGCCGAAAGTATGAATGAAGCTATTGCACGGAAAAACGTATCACTTTCCGGAAAAGAAAAATGCTCTTTAAGAAGGCATGATTTGTGTGGTCACTTAGAGATGATTCAAAAAAGAAAAAGGCCAAAGATCCATATGATATGAAGGTTTACAGAAAGTTCTTAAAACCATGTCAAATGAAATGGTCGAAAAAAAAAAACAAGTCACGTAAAAACCTCCACCAAGAAACCATTCGGGAATTTTAGAAAGAACCAAGTTGAATCTAAACCTCCTAATACAATCTCTAATGCAGAATCAGAAGAAGAGGAAGAAGAAGAAGATACATCTGTAGTATCAGATCAAGAGGACGAAAATGAAGAAATAGCTGAATTAAATGGAACGTGGGATTTTATTCTCCCTAATTCTGATAGTGAAGAAACTATGCCTGTAAGTACTAGGAGTAAATCTACAGCAGAACCAGTACAAACAGTTCCAAAAAAGAAAATTGCAACTCCAAGTACCAAAGACAAACCCACTGTGAAGAAAACTTCTCCATTACCTACTCAAAATCAGCCATTTTCTTCTAATCCTCTCACATCAACAGCCAAAACTTTAGTAGTGTCAGAACCCATGGAATACAACATTATCGAAGACATGAAAAAGATCAAAGCCAACATTTCCTTACATGAACTCAGCAAACTAAAACACCAGCAAAAGCTGTTATTAAAAGAACTTAACGCTACACCAATTGCTCCTGTACCAAGCGGTGTAGTGGCAAAAGCAGCAAGAGGAACTGGTAAGCCACCCGATAAGGTAGATGCTACTGATACCGTGCTCATTGGGGAAAAGTCAAATTCTCAAACTCCTCCTTTTCTTTTGACTTATGAGATGTACAATAAAAATCTGCATAATTGTTTAATTGATTCTGGAGCTTCCTCCAATATAATGCCTACATCTGTATGTGCTAAATTGAATATTGAACCACAGAAATCAGCAGTACATATTGTTCAGCTGGATCGATCCAAAGTTCAAGTGGTAGGGGAAATCAATTCAGTCACAATCAGATTAGCTTCTGATCCTACGATTGTCCAAAGAATTGATATTTTGATTGCAGATATTCCTGAATTCTATGGATTAATCTTGAGCAGGGACTGGTCTGCGAAACATAATGGTTACATCTCGACTGATTATTCACACATGTGGCTTCCTTATAAAGGGAAACCAAATCAAATTAAAATTGAACGAGAAAAGCATATGACACACATTGTCACTGAATTTGAACAACCTAATGAACCGGTGGCATTTAACAACAATATTCTTGGAGGGTATTCTGCTGAATCATTTCTTGGAAATTTTAAAGCTCCTCAGTCTCCTTTTTGTGTAAATACTTTTGTTTCTCAGATAGAGAATTTTTCAGAGTCTGATTCTTCCAGAATTGTAAATACTTCAGATTTAATTGTAGATAAGCCAATAGATAAGTCTTTATTTTGGTCGTTATATTTTGATGGATCGAAGTCTAGTGATGGAGCTGGGGCTGGATGCATATTGATTGATCCGAATGGAGAGAAAAATATGTTATCATGCAGATTAGAATTTGAATGTACTAACAATACTGCAGAATATGAAGCCTTGGTTCAAGGACTTTATAAAGCCATAGGGTTAGATGTTAAATACTTGAAAGTCTTTGGTGATTCCGAAATTGTAATCAAACAAGTTAGGAATACTATTCATTGCCTTTCAGGACATCTTAAACACTATCAAACCCTAGTACAAGATCTCACCACTCATTTTTTAGCATTTAATATCTCTCCTATTCCTAGGAATCAAAATACATAAGCTAACTTGTTAGATAATGTTGCATCTAAACTCCTACCTGCTGAAGACTGCAGTCCTGATAGGTTTTCTGTAGAATTGATCTTTCGTCCATCTGTCCCAGACAATGTCACAAACTGGAGAGTTTTCTATCATGATCAAGATATTTTAAATTTCATGACTTCAGATAAATCATATGATGATCAAATTGTTGATGAAGAAGATCATGATTTACAAATTGCTTCAAAAAGTAATGAAAATCCCATTCCGAAATCTGTTGTTAAATTGGAGGACTTATATGATATGAAGGATAGATTCAAGAAAGTTGTTAATACAAAACTTCAAAGTTCCACTTTGAAGTTTGAATTAGTAAATCTTGGTTCTGATTCTAAACCTCAAAACATTAATTTAGGACTCAATTTAACACCAGAGGAAAGAAGTGCATTCATTAAATTGCTGAACAAGTATAAAAAAGTTTTTGCTTGGAATTATGATGATCTAAAAACATATGATACTTCGATTATTCAACACACGATTCCAATGCTTCCTGATGTTAAACCTGTTCAACAGAAACTGAGAAAAATCCATCCAAATCTCGAGAGTCAAATCAAATCAGAACTCAATAAAATTTTGAAAGCCAAGATCATTTTTCCAGTCAGGCACTCTAATTGGGTTTCCAATATGGTACCTGTAAGAAAGAAGAATGGTGATATAATAATCTGTATTGATTTTAGAAATCTAAACAAAGCATGTTTAAAAGACAATTTCCCATTGCCAACCATGGAACAGATACTTCAAAAGGTAGCTGGTTCTGAAATTATGTCTTTTCTCGATGGGTTTTCAGGGTATAATCAAGTTTTAGTTCACCCAGATGACAGATTGAAGACAACTTTCAGAACAAAATGGGGAACTTATGCTTATTAGAAAATGCCTTTTGGTCTAATAAATGCAGGAGCAACTTTTCAAAGAGCCATGGACATTGCATTTAAAGGTCTGATCAATAAATCTGTTGTTGTTTATCTTGATGACATAACGGTATTTTCAAAAAAGAGAGCCAATCATCTACATGACTTAAAGCAAATTTTTGAAAGATGTAGAAGGTTTGGTATTTCCTTAAATCCAAAGAAATATTTCTTTGCTTTAAATGAAGGAAAACTCTTAGGATTTGTTGTGTCAAAAGATGGAATATATATTGATCCAGAAAGAGTAAAAGAAATTTATGATATTTCTTTACCACATAACAAAAAATCCATGCAATCATTTCTTGGACAGATCAATTTTGTAAAAAGATTCATTCCTGATTTTTCTTTAATTGTGTTACCTATGCAAAATATGATCAAGAAGAATTCAATATTCAAATGGACGCATAAAGAAAAGGAAGCTTTTGATTCAATCAAACGAGCAATCATTAATGCACCAGCATTGAATACCCCGGATTTTTCTAAAGATTTTATTTTGTATACTTTGGCCACTGAAACATCCTATGCAGCCGTTTTGACACAATTCAATGATCAAGAAATTGAAGCACCTATTTCTTTCTTTAGTTCAAATCTGCAAGGATCTGAGCTTAATTATTCTGATGTTGAAAAACAAGCCTTTGCTGTGTTTAAATCAATCAAACATTTCAGACCTTTTCTCTTAAAAACACATACAAAAATCATTGTCCCATTCTCCGCAGTGAGGCAATTATTAATTCAGAGAGAAGTAGGAGAAAATATAGCTAACTGGGTAACAGCTTTGCAAGAATATGATGTTGTTATTAAACCAGCCAAGATTGTTAGAGGACAAGGTTTTTGCAGATTATTGGCAGGAGCTCATAACATACCAGAAGATCAAGATTCAAATCAAGATATTCAAGTAAGTCAGATAAATGTTTCAGATACCGGATCTCAGTATGCTGATCTTATCTATTACTTGAAAAATGGGTATGCTCCTTCTAATCTCAGCTATAAGAGTAAACGCGCTTTAAGGTTAAAGGCTATTAAATACCAGATCATTGATAATGTGTTATTTAGAAAAAAATATGATTCAATTTTATTAAGATGTTTAGAAAAGACTGAAGCTGAAAAGGTTTTGCAGGAATTACATGATGGACCAGCAGGAGGTCATTTTGGAGGTGATACCACGGCTCACAAAATAATTCGTGCTGGTTATTACTGGCCTACCCTTTTTAAAGATACACATGATTACGTAAGGAAGTGCCAAATTTGTCAAATTGCAAGTGGAAGACAAAGGAAACCAGCTTTTCCTTTGCAACCAGTAACTATTGAGCAACCATTCGAACAATGGGGGCTTGACATTATTGGTGAGATAGTACCTCATTCTTCCAAACAGCACAAGTACATCCTTACTGCAACTGATTACTTTACAAAATGGGTAGAGGAAATTCCGTTGAAGGTAGCCAATTCCGATGCAATTATTGATTTCATAGATCAATTCATCATAACCAGGTTTGGTGTACCTCAAGCTCTTGTTTTTTATAATGCATCTTACTTCTCTGGAAATAGTTTAATTGAATTTGCAGTCAAAAGAGGTTTTAAATTAAAATATTCAGCAAATTATTATCCACAAGGTAATGGTTTGGCTGAATCCACTAACAAAAACCTTATCAAAATCATTAAAAGAACCATTGATCAAAATCAAAAGAATTGGCACAAATCTTTAATCTTTGCGTTATGGGCTGATCGTATCACTGAAAAAACTTCGATAGGGACTTCACCTTTTAATCTGGTTTATGGAAAATAAGTTGTGATACCTTCAAATTTAACTCTTCCATCATTAGCCCTAGTGCAATTTATTGAAGAAAATCCTTCATCATCTATTCAATTGAGATACGATCAAATCCTTAAACTAGAAGAAGATAGGGATAAAGCAAAAATTACTCATGAAAAACATCAACAACTTGTAAAATCTTCTTTTGATGCAAGTTCTACCGGCTCAAAACTTTTATCAATTGGTGATTTCGTTTTGAAATGGGATAAAGCACACGAAGAAAAAGGTAAACATACCAAATTTCAGAAAATGTGGCTTTGACCATTTCAAATCGTTGAGAAGATAGGCTCAAATACATACATACTCCAAGATCTAACAGGTAAGAGAGAACCTCTTCCTGTAAACGGGCTTATCTTAAAGAAATTCTTTTCCTAAGGAGGTAACCCCTTCTTAAAACTGTACATATTTCTTTCTGCAGATTTTGATTGTTTTTGTTGTACAAATAAAGGTCGTTAAGAAAATTCTTCAGAAAAATATTATAAATATTTATTTTGTGTAAATAAGAATTTTTAAAGTAGATGATCATAGTTTTTGAGTAGTTTAAAATAAGATGTTTAAGCTTTGAAAAGATTATTTCAATCATTTACATGATCTTTTGAAATATTGAGGAAAATGTAAAATCATTAGAAGTTTATCAAGCAGAGAAGGGTTATTTGTAAAAGTAAAGTTTTTCAAAATTTTGGAACTCAAAAAACTCTGAAAATTGTCATCCATTGTTTCTTAAGGATAAAATTATTTCACCCCATCCATTTAAGTTGTGATTTTTTAGAATGTAATTCTAAGAAATTATACGGAAAATTTAAGAGATAAGAGGTCTCATTATGAGCCGACTTACTATGTTCATAAGGAATGATAAAACTGACATTACCAATACTGCATACCAAAACAAGGTAATGGCTTATAAATATAAGACAAGGGGTCTCATCACGAGCCAACTTGTTCAGTTTAATTATAACTAGTGAATGGCATTGTTATTAACTGGCTACCAAACTAGAACAATGGCTCTTAAAAATAAAAAATAAGTAAAAGACAAAAACATGAGATAATAGGTCTTATGAATTTATCTTTTAAAAAGTCATAATTTTAGTTGGATGGGACAATGAATGGTTAATGGTTTAAAGGTAACCCTGTCGAGACTATAAACGTTTGCTGGCAGCAGAGGCAATACCTATGACAATAGAGTATATTATAAAACCAAAATTTGAAGAGATCCACTTACTTTATTATTAACACCAATCAAAGCTTGAGATAACCCAAAATGTTTTTATTTTTCTCAAAGAACTAGAAAGAAATTATGAAATGATTTTGTATTTTTCTTTCATAGTTACATTTTATTTTGAATAATTCTTAGATAAGTTTTCATCATCCTTAAAAAATTTTACTTACTAAAGATAGAATGTTCATTTTATTTTTCAGAGATAACTGTTTCTTCCAGTGAATCGCCAATTGTTGTGGCTAGCAACAACCTCCCCTTTTTTGGTTAATATTAGTAATAATACTAAATAAAATGGGGACCCTTAGTTAAAATCCAAAAAAATCAATTAGGATTTGTTTCCTTTAGAAAATAAAATTTTCTATCATAAACCTACAAAAATCCCTTCGAGAGAATATTGCGAAAATATTAAGTTTATGATGGATTATAATAAAATTTGGTCTTGAAACGATATAACGTGATTCATAAATAAAAATAGTCTATACAAAGCATCATCGCGACGATAAATAAGCAATAAAAACAAAATGATTAACAAATATCTTTACGCCTGATTTATTATGCTTTTGCGAAATATTTTAGCGCTTACATGATTTCATTTTATGCGACAGCGCTAGATTCTCGCTTATATATGTGCTTATCATTTTTATGAGTATAGCGCTATACAGCATGCTAGCCTTTTGGCGATAAGTTATGACTGTGATGATTTCATATTGCAACATTGCGATATTGCGATATTGCGCAGCAAATCGCAGATCGCAATGTCACAGATTCACGTAGGCGCGCTATCCCGAGGCAATCTTTCCATGTGTCAAATCCGTTATGCGTTTTAATGACTATATTAAATGATTGGAGTGATTATTAATGTGAAAAGAGATTGTGTTTAGATTGAAAGTCGTTTCATAATTTAAATATTATATTTCATCCGTGTTCATATTCAAAACAGTCTCGTCACCTTTCTATTATCATTACTCTCATTTATTCGTAAAACGCAGGCACGAAGGAGTGGATCACTATACAAAGCTTCCAATATACATTATGGGTAAGAAGGAGAAGAGCTCAAGTTCTGAGAACAAAGAAATGGCTTCGCTATACGCAGACACCGCCTGTAACAAGGATGCAGGTATATCCACTCGGGAAGGAATGTATAATCTATTAGAGGATGAAAACCCCGTGGTGTTGAAAGTTGCAGCTACAGCAGGTTCAAAGGATACGTCTGAAGCAACCCTTAGAGACTTGGCTTGCTCATTCCTGCACAGAATTGCAGCAAGGCCAAGGATTCTCCCATATACAAACATGGTGAGATGGGTGCTAGATAGCACAGATATCTCAGACAGGAAATTCAAGACTCAGTCTGAAGAGCTAATTGGGTCATTCACCGTAGAAGATGTGAGATTAATGTATAAGCTGCCAAAACCTCAGGCGACTTACAATAGCAAATTCATGAAAGAATTTGACAGAGAACATGCGAATTTCTCAGAATGCACACAGGAATGGACCAAAAGAGATGAACTATTGAAGAAAAACAAGCACGGGTGGACAGTACCAAAAAAGGATGTTTTAAACACTGTTCACAAGTTCGAATATCCAAGGAGGCAAATTGACATAGTTTCTACCACAAGATAAGGTATGTGAGTTTGCCGAAATTATCCTCTATAGAGCTTTTAGAAGTTAACAAAGAAGCTGTTGGAAGTCAAGAGTTCTTAGAGAAACACAAAGCTCTTCTTGAGAAAAGTCAGGAGTTGAAAAGACTTGAAATAACTGTCAGATAAAATTAAAGCAACTGATATTAAGTAGAGAAAAAGATGTAGAGCGTGTTCGGCACAGAGGAAAATTACTGCAAAAGAAACTACTCTGGCTACACAAGAGCGGAAAGGGGCAACAGGGGAAATTGTTCCTACGCTTGCCAACTCTGTCTTTTAAAGACGGCTGAATTCTGAAGTCGGTTAACCGCATCTTCTCAAAACTATGCTAGATGCCTGCAAGAGCAAAGATCAAGTTCATAGCTAGATAGATTTAGTTTTAATTTCACTGTATTTTAGCCTAGGAAAAGGACGGTCATTGAACCGAATCCTTAATTTTTGTAATAAACTATTTTTAGAGTTAGTTAAATAGTATTTAAACCCCTCTCATGCATTTAGAGAGGGGTCCTGGATCTTAATATTTTTGGACTTGGAGATTGCATTTCTGTACTCCATTGTCTTATATATTTTTTGAAAAGGATCACATATGGTGATTTTCATGCGAAATTATCTTTGGAGTGTTGCATTTCTGTACCTTTGGAATTTTATTTTGCATTATAAGTTATTGGATAGAGTATCAGATTGCATCTGGAAATCATCAAGATGAGCAAGGTATTTCTATCTGTTTACTGTTGATTTCTTTTGTCCTATGATATTCGTCTTAAAATTGCTATCATTTATATGTATTTGTTTTCACAACGCTTCCTTTTATATATCATTTCTGAGTATAATTGAAACGTTATTTTTCATAGTTACATGTAAATGGTATACAATGATGAATGCAATATGTTTATATAACTCTGTTTAATTTCTTAAACAGAGTTATCTTTATTTGTTTCTGCACATTTCAATTTGATTAATAATACATTTCCATGGTTATTGTTGAATTGGAATAATCTTAAGTTGTATTCACATATAGCTACCCGGGTTAGTATTAGAATTTCTTTATCAGTATTTAGCTTAGATTAGATAGTTTTATTTCAGTTAATTTAGTCCCATTTCCACCCATCCAATCCAATCCACTTAGTTACAAGGAAACTGGTCCTTTAAATCCAGTCGGAGCCACCATACCAAACGGAAAAGGAGCTGTCCTAAGGTCCCGACCGGGTGGTTATCCCCGATGTTTGAAGCAGAGATTTTCTAGGCTTCAACATTTTTGGCACTAGAAGGAGGGCCTGAGCTATGAATGGCAAGTAAATCTCTATCCACAAGCCATTCCGAGAGCAAAACACCCTCATTAACTTCTTCAATTTCTTTTGAAATTCAAAATCCTAGAGAAGAAATTGCAGAAAATATTCAGACACCCACTACCAAAATCTCAAAACATTCAGACAATCAACATCCTGAGTCTCCTGAAGTTCAAGATTTAATTCATAAATTGAAAGGATTCTCATTATCTCTTGAAGAATCTGAAATATCTGAAGGTAGTGTAACTTCAAAATTTGTTTCTTCAAAACCTCTTACTAGGCTTCAAAGTGAAAAACTTGGTATCTCTCCCAAAGAATTCCCTTTACCTAGTAGAATTAAAACAAGAAAAATACAATCGGAATCAGCAAGTTCAACCTCTAATATCCAAATACCTGTTTCTGAAATCCCTTCTCAACAAAGTACAGTTATTTCCATATCATCTCCACAAACATCTTCTCCTCAATCCTCATCAGTCTCAACATCATTCATTCCAACAACTTCTATCCAAACACCACCAGTTTCTACTATCCCTCCAATAGTCATCCCAACAATGGCACAGAGACCATGGTCTACTCTAGGAGCAGTCAACATGGCTGCACCTTTACACGATTTACCAGACAATCCTGGAAAATGGCTTCCAAAGTTTAGCCCAGATCTTAACATTCAAGCTGAAGAACATATCAATAATTTTATGCTGGATATTAATTTGAATGGATTCATACATGAATATGTTGTAGTTAGATTATTCCCATATACTCTTCAGGGAGTAGCAGGATCATGGTATTTTTCATTACCATCAGGATCTATAACGAGTTGGGACATCTTTGCAGATCATTTTTTGACCAAATTTGGAGATGATCGATCAATTGCAACTTTACTTAATGATCTCTCAAATTTGAAAATAGAACCCAAAGAACCTATAAAAGAATTCAATGCTAGATTCAACAAACTTTTGAACAAAATTCATACAGATTCACAACCTAGTGAGCAAGTCAGAATCGAATGGTATATAACTGCCTTACCCTCAAACATAGCAATTTTCGTAGACAAAGCTGCAAAGCCTACATTGGCTGAGAATATGAAAGAAGCTATTGCAGTAGAAAAACGTATCACTTCTCTCGAAAAGAAAAATGCTATTGAAGAAAGGAAATCAAAGAAGGTCAGCTTCAGAGATGATTCAAAGAAAAAGACCAAAGATCCATATGACATGGAAGGTTTACAGAAAGTTCTTAAAACCATGTCAAATGAAATGGTTGAAATAAAAAAACAAGTAGCTGAAACTTCTACCAAGAAACCATTCCGAAATTTCAGAAGAAACCAAGTTGAATCTAAACCTCCTAATGCAATCTCTAATGCAGAATCAGAGGAAGAGGAAGAAGAAGAAGATACATCTCTAGTATCAGATGAGGAAAATGAGAATGAAGAAATAGCTGAATTAAATGGAATGTGGGATTTTATTCTCCCTAATTCTGATAGTGAAGAAGCTATGCCTGTAAGTACTAGGAGTAAATCTACAGCAGAACCAGTGCAAACAGTTCCTAAAAAGAAAATTACAACTCCAAGTACCAAAGACAAACCCACTGTGAAGAAAACTTCTCCATTACCTACTCAAAATCAGCCATCTTCTTCTAATCCTCTCACATCAACAGCGAAAACTTTAGTAGTGTCAGAACCCATGGAATACAACATTGTCGAAGACATGAAAAAGATCAAAGCCAACATTTCCTTACATGAACTCAGCAAACTAAAACACCAGCAAAAGTTGTTATTAAAAGAACTTAACGCTACACCAATTGCTCATGTACCAAGCGGTGTAGTGGCAAAAGCAGCAAGAGGAACTGGTAAGTCACCCGATAAGGTAGTTGCTACTGATACTGTGCTCATTGGGGAAAAGTCAAATTCTCAAACTCCTCCTTTTCTTTGATTGATTCTGGAGCTTCCTCCAATATAATGCCTACATCTGTCTGTGCTAAATTGAATATTGAACCACAGAAATCAGCAGTACATATTGTTCAGTTGGATCGATCCAAAGTTCAAGTGGTAGGAGAAATCAATTCAGTCACAATCAAATTAGCTTCTGATCCTAGGATTGTCCAAAGAATTGATATTTTGATTGCTGATATTCCTGAATTCTATGGGTTGATTTTGAGCAGGGACTGGTCTGCGAAACTTAATGGTTACATCTCGACTGATTATTCACACATGTGGCTTCCTTATAAAGGGAAACCAAATCAAATTAAAATTGAACGAGAAAAGCATATGACACACACTGTCACTGAATTTGAACAACCTAATGAACCTGTGGCATTTAACAACAATATTCTTGGAGGATATTCTGTCGAATCATTTCTTGGAAATTTTAAAGCTCCTCAGTCTCCTTTTTCTGTAAATACTTTTGTTTCTCAGATAGAGAATTTTTCAGAGTCTGATTCCTCCAGAATTGTAAATACTTCAGATTTAATTATAGATAAGCCAATAGATAAGTCTTTATTTTGGTCATTATATTTTGATGGATCGAAGTCTAGTGATGGAGCTGGAGCTGGATGCATATTGATTGATCCGAATGGAGAGAAAACTATGTTATCATGCAGATTAGAATTTGAGTGTACTAATAATACCGCAGAATATGAAGCCTTAATTCAAGGACTTTATAAAGCTATAGGGTTAGATGTTAAATACTTGAAAGTCTTTGGTGATTCCGAAATTGTAATTAAACAAGTTAGGAATACTATTCATTGCCTTTCAGGACATCTTAAACACTATCAAACCTTAGTGCAAGATCTCACCACTCAATTTTTAGCATTCAATATTTCTCCTATTCCTAGGAATCAAAATACATCAGCTGACTTATTAGCTAATGTTGCATCTAAACTCCTACCTGCTGAAGATTGCAGTCCTTATAGGTTTTCTGTAGAATTGATTTTTCGTCCATCTGTCCCAGACAATGTAACAAACTGGAGAGTCTTCTATCACAATCAAGATATTCTAAATTTCATGACTTCGGAGAAATCATATGATGAGTAAATTATTGACGAAAAAGATCATGATTTACAGATTATTTCAAAAGGTAATGAAAACTCCATTCCTAAATCTATTGTTAAATTAGAAGACTTATATGATATTAAGGACAGATTCAAGAAAGTTGTTAATACAAAACTTCAAAGTTCCACTTTGAAGTTTGAATTAGTAAATCTTGGTTCTGATTCTAAGCCTCAAAACATTAATTTAGGACTCAATTTAACACCAGAGGAAAGGAGTGCATTCATCAAATTGCTGAACAAGTATAAAAAAGTTTTTGCTTGGAATTATGATGATCTTAAAACATATGATACTTCGATTATTCAACACACAATTCCAATGCTCCCTGATGTTAAACCTGTTCAACAGAAACTGAGAAAAATCCATCCAAATCTCGAGAGTCAAATCAAATCAGAACTCAATAAACTTTTGAAAGCCAAGATCATTTTTCCAGTCAGGCACTCTAATTGGGTTTCCAACATGGTACCTGTAAGAAAGAAGAATGGTGATATAAGAATCTGTATTGATTTTAGAAATCTAAACAAAGCATGTTTAAAAGACAATTTCCCATTGCCAACCATGGAACAGATACTTCAAAAGGTAGCTGGTTCTGAACTTATGTCTTTTCTCGATGGATTTTCGGGCTATAATCAAGTTTTAGTTCACCCAGATGATAGATTGAAAACAACTTTCAGAACAAAATGGGGAACTTATGCTTATCAGAAAATGCCTTTTGGTCTAATAAATGCAGGAGCAACTTTTCAAAGAGCCATGGACATTACATTTAAAGGTCTGATCAATAAATCTGTTGTTGTTTATCTTGATGACATAACAGTATTTTCAAAAAAGAGAGCCAATCATCTACATGACTTAAAGCAAATTTTTGAAAGATGTAGAAGGTTTGGTATTTCCTTAAATCCAAAGAAATCTTTCTTTGCTTTAGATGAAGGAAAACTCTTAGGATTTTTTGTGTCAAAAGATGTTATATATATTGATCCAGAAAGAGTAAAAGAAATTTCTGATATTTCTTTACCACATAACAAAAAATCCATGCAATCATTTCTTGGACAGATCAATTTTGTATTAAGATTCATTCCTGATTTTTCTTTAATTGTTTTACCTATGCAAAATATGATCAAGAAGAATTCAATATTCAAATGGACGCATAAAGAAAATGAAGCTTTTGATTCAATCAAACAAGCGATCATTAATGCACCAGCATTGAATACCCTGGATTTTTATAAAGATTTTATTTTGTATACTTTGGCCACTGAAACATCCTATGCAGCCGTTTTGACACAACTCAATGATCAAGAAATTGAAGCACCTATTTCTTTCTTTAGTTCAAATCTGCAAGGAGCTGAGCTTAATTATTCTGATGTTGAAAAACAAAACTTTGCTGTGTTTAAATCAATCAAACATTTCAGACCTTTTCTCTTAAAAACACATACAAAAATCATTGTCCCATTCTCTACAGTGAGGCAATTATTAATTCAGAGAGAAGTAGGAGAAAAGAGAGCTAATTGGGTAACAACTTTGCAAGAATATGATGTTGTTATTAAACCAGCCAAGATTGTTAGAGGACAAGGTTTTTGCAGATTATTGGCAGGAGCTCATAACATACTAGAAGATCAAGATTCAAATCAAGATATTCAAGTAAGTTAGATAAGTGTTACAGATGTTGATTCTCAGTATGCTGATCTCATCTATTACTTGAAAAATGGGTATGCTCCTTCTAATCTCAGTTATAAGAGTAAACGCGCTTTAAGGTTAAAAGCTATTAAATATGAGATCATTGATAATGTGTTATTTAGAAAAAATTATGATTCAATTTTATTAAGATGTCTTGAAAAAATTGAAGCCGAAAAGGTTTTGCAGGAACTACATGATGGACCAGCAGGAGGTCATTTTGGAGGTGATACTACAGCTCACAAAATAATTCACGCTGGTTATTACTGGCCTACCCTTTTTAAAGATACACATGATTATGTAAGGAAGTGCCAAATTTGTCAGACTGCAAGTGGAAGACAAAGGAAACCAGCTTTTCCTTTGCAACCAGTAATTATTGAACAACCATTTGAACAATGGGGACTTGATATTATTGGTGAAATAGTACCTCATTCTTCCAAACAACATAAGTACATCCTTACTGCAACTGATTACTTTACAAAATGGGTAGAGGCAATTCCTTTGAAGGTAGCCAATTCTGATGCAATTATTGATTTCATAGATCAATTCATCATAACCAGGTTTGGTGTACCTCAAGCTCTTGTTTTTGATAATGCATCTTACTTTTCTCGTAATAGTTTAATTGAATTTGCAGTCAAAAGAGGTTTTAAATTAAAATATTCAGCAAATTATTATCCACAAGGTAATGGTTTGGCTGAATCCACTAACAAAAACCTTATCAAAATCATTAAAAGAACCGTTGATCAAAATCAAAAGAATTGGCACAAATCTTTAATCTTTGCGTTATGGGCTGATCGTATCACTGAAAAATCTTCGATAGGAACTTCACCTTTCAATCTGGTTTATGGAAAAGAAGCCGTGATACCTTCAAATTTAACTCTTCCATCATTAGCCCTAGTGCAGTTTATTGAAGAAAATCCTTCATCATCTATTCAATTGAGATACGATCAAATCCTTAAACTAGAAGAAGATAGGGATAAAGCAAAAATTACTCATGAAAAACATCAACAGCTTGTAAAATCTTCTTTTGATGCAAGTTCTACCGGCTCAAAAATTTTGTCAATTGGTGATCTCATTTTGAAATGGGATAAAGCACACGAAGAAAAAGGTAAACATACCAAATTTCAGAAAATGTGGCTTGGACCATTTCAGATCGTTGAGAAGATAGGCTCAAATGCATACATACTCCAAGATCTAACAGGTAAGAGAGAACCTCTTCCTGTAAACGGGCTTATCTTAAAGAAATTCTTTTCCTAAGGAGGTAACCCCTTCTTAAACTGTACATATTTCTTTCTGCAGATTTTGATTGTTTTTGTTGTTACAAATAAAGGTCGTTAATAAGTCCCTGATTGACTGTTTACTATTTAAGAAAATTTCTTTGGAAAAATATTATGAATATTTATTTTATGTAAATAAGAATTTTTAAAGTAAATGATCATAGTTTTTGAGTATTTTAAAATAAGATGTTTAAACTTTGAAAAGATTATTTCAATCATTTACATGATCTTTTGAAATATTGAGGAAAATGTAAAATCATTAGAAGTTTATCAAGCAGAGAAAGGTTATTTGTAAAAGTAAAGTTTTTCAAAGTTTTGGAACTCAAAAAACTCTGAAAATTGTCATCCATTGGTTCTTAAGGATAAAACTATTTCACCCCATCCATTTAAGTTGTGATTTTTTAGAATGTAATTCTAAGAAATTATACGAAAATTTTAAGAGATAAGAGGTCTCATTGTGAGCCGACTTACCATGTTCATAAGGAGTAATAAAACTGACATTACCAATACTGCATACCAAAACAGGGTAATGGCTTATAAATATAAGACAAGGGGTCTCATCACGAGCCAGCTTGTTCAGTTTAGTTATAACTAGTGAATGGCATTGTTATTAACTGGCTACCAAAACAGAACAATGGCTCTTAAAATAAAAATAAAAATAAGTAAAAGACAAAAACATGAGATAATAAGTCTTATGAATTTATCTTTTAAAAAGTCATAATTTTAATTGGATGGGACAATGAATGGTTAATGGTTTAAAGGTAACCCTGTCGAGACTATGAACGTTTGCTGGCAGCAGAGGAAATACCTATGGCAATAGAGTATATTATAAAACCAAAACTTGGAGAGATCCACTTACTTCATTATTAACACCAATCAAAGCTTGAGATAACCCAAAATGTTTTTATTTTTCTTAAGGAATTAGAAAGAAATTATGAAATGATTTTTATTTCCCTTTCATAGTTACATTTTATTTGAATTATCCTAAGATAGTTTTCATCATCTTTAAAAATCTTTACTTACTAAAGATAGAATGTTCATTTTATTTTTCAGAGATAACTGTTTCTTCCAGTGAATCGCCAATTGTTGTGGCTAGCAACAACCTCCCCTTTTTGGTTAATATTAGTAATAATATTAAATAAAATGGGGACCCTTAGTTAAAAATCCAAAAAAATCAATTAGGATTTGTTTCCTTTAGAAAATAAAATTTTCTATCATAAACCTACAAAAATCCCTTTGAGAGAATATTGCGAAAATATTAAGTTTACGATAGATTATAATAAAATTTGCTCTTGAAATGATATAACGCATCCATAAAAAAAATAGTCTATACAAAAAGCATTGATCGCAGATCGCATAGCGCAGAAAACAGAAATGATTAACAAATATCTTTTACGCTCTGATTTATTATGCGCTTTTGCTATTTTGCACTTTTGCGACGATTTCATTTTGCGATTGTGCGCTTTTTGTGATTCTGCGCATTTGCGATATGTGCTTTTATGATTTTTGCGATATGCGCTTTACGCTGTTACGCAGTTCCTGCTTTTGCGATAAGTTTTATGACTGCGATGATTTCATATCGTGATATTGCGACATTGCGATATTGCGATATTGCGCAGCAAATCTCACATCGCAATGTCACAGATTCACGTAAGCGCGCTATCCCGAGGCAATCTTCCCATGTGTCAAATCCGTTATGTGCTTTAATGACTATATTAAATGATTGGAGTGATTATTAATGTGAAAAGAGATTGTGTTTAGATTGGAAGTCGTTTCATAATTTAAATATTATATTTCATCCGCTTTCACATTCAAAACAGTCTCATCACCTTTTTTATGTCATTACTCTCATTTATTCGTAAAACGCAGGCACGAAGGAGCAGACCACTATACAAAGCTTCCACTAAACATTATGGGTAAGAAGGAGAAGAGCTCAAGTTCTGAGAACAAAGAAATGGCTTCGCTATACGTAGACACCGCCTGTAACAAGGATGCGGGCATATCCACTTGGGAAGGAATGTAAAATATATTAGAGGATGAAAACCCTGTGGTGTTGAAAGTTGCGGCATTTACTTGGCCGTTCAAAGGATACGTCTGAAGCAACCCTTAGAGACTTGGCTTGCTCATTTCTACATAGAATAGCAGCAAGGCCAATGATTCTCCCATATACAGACATGGTGAGATGGGTTCTGGATAGCACAGATATTTTGGACAGACAGCTCAGAACTCCATCTGAAGAGCTAATTGGGTCATTCACCATAGAAGATCTAAGATTAATGTATAAGCTTCCAGAAACTTAGGCAACTTTCAACAACCAATTTATGGAAGAGTTTGCCAAAGAACACTCAAATTTGGCAGAATGCACAAAGGAGTGGACCAAAAGAAGTGAACCATTGAAGAAAAACAAACACGGGTGGACAGTACCAAAAAAGGATGTTTTAGACGTTGTTCACAAGTTCAAATATCCAAGTGGGAAAATTGACACAGTTTCTACCACAAGATAAGGTACGTAAGTTTGCCAAAATTATCCTCTATAGAGCTTTTAGAAGTTACTAAAGAAGCTGTTGGAGGTCAAGAGTTCTCAGAGAAACATAAAGCTCTTCTTCAGAAAAGTCGGGAGTCGAAAAGACTTGAAATAACTGTCAGATAAAATTAAAGAAACTGATATTAAGTAGAGAAAAAGATGTAGAGCGTGTTCGGCACAGAGGAAAATTACTGCAAAAGAAACTACTCTGGCTACACAAAAGCGGAAAGGGGCAACAGGGGAAATTGTTCCTACGCTTGCCAACTCCATCTTTTAAAGACGGCTGAATTCTGGAGTCGGTTAACCGCATCTTCTCAAAACTATGCTAGATGCCCGCAAGAGCAAAGATCAAGTTTATAGCTAGATAGATTTAGTTTTAATTTCACTGTATTTTAGCCTAGGAAAAGGACGGTCATTGAACCGAATCCTCAATTTTTGTAATAAACTATTTTTAGAGTTAGTTAAAGTAGTATTTAAACCCCTCTAATGCAGAGAGAGAGGGGTCCTGGATCTTAATACTGTGAGACTTGGAGATTGCATTTCTGTACTCCATTATCTTATATATTTTTTGAAAAGGATCACATCTGGTGATTTTTCTGCGAAATTATCTTTGAAGTGTTGCATTTTTGTACCTTTAGAATTCGATTTTGCATTATAATTGCTGGATAGAGTATCAGATTGCATCTGGAAGTCATCAAGATGAACAAGGTATTTATATCTGTTTGCTGTTGATTTCTGTTGTTGTATGATATTCGTTTTAAGATTGCTATCATCTATATGTATTTGTTTTCACAACGCTCTCTTTTATATATCATTTCTGAGTATAATTGAAACGTTATTTTTCATAATTACATGTAAATGGTATACAATGATGAATGCAATATGCTATTATAACTCTGTTTAATTTCTTAAATAGAGTTATCTTTATTTGTTTCTGCACATTTCAATTTGATTAATAATACATTTTCATGGTTATTGTTAGATTGAAACAATCTTAAGTTGTATTCACATGTTATTACCCGGGTTAGTATTAGAATTTCTTTATCAGTATTTAGCTTAAATTAGATAGTTTTATTTTAGTTAATTTAGTCCCATTTCCACCCATCCAATCCAATCCATTTAGTTATAAGGAAACTGGTCCTTTAAATCCAGTCGGAGCCACCATACCAAACGGAAAAGGAGCTGTCTTAAGGTCCCGACCGGGTGGTTTTCCCCGATGTTTGAAGCAGAGATTTTCTAGGCTTCAACATTTTTGGCGCTAGAAGGAGGGCCTGAGCTGTGAATGGCAAGTAAATCTCTATCCACAAGCCATTCTGAGAGAAAAACACCCTCATTAAATTCTTCAATTTCTTCTGAAATTCAAAATCCTAGAGAAGAAATTGTAGAAAATATTCAGACACCCACTACCAAAATCTCAAAACATTCAGACAATCAACATCCTGAGTCTCCTGAAGTTCAAGATCTAATTCATAAATTGAAAGGATTTTCATTATCTCTTGAAGAGTCTGAAATATCTGAAGGTAGTGTAACTTCAAAATTTGTTTCTTCCAAACCTCTTACTAGGCTTCAAAGTGAAAAAATTGGTATTTCTCCCAAAGAATTCCCTTTACCTAGTAGAGTCAAGACAAGAAAAACCCAATCGGAATCAATAAGTTCAACCTCTAATATTCAAATACCTGTTTCCGAAATCCCTTCTCAACAAAGTACAGTCGTTTCCATATCATCTCCACAACTTCTCCTCAATCCTCATTAATCTCAACATCATATATTCCAACAACTTCTATTCAAACTCCACCAGTTTCTACTATCCCTCTAATAGTTGTCCCGATAATGGCACAGAGACCATGGTCTACTTCAGGAGCAGTCAACATGGCTGCACCTTTACATGATTTACCAGACAATCCTGGAAAATGGCTTCCAAAGTTTAGCCCAGATCTTAACATTCAAGCTGAAGAACATATCAATAACTTTATGCTGGCTATTAATTTGAATGGAGTCACACAGGAAGATGTTGTAGTTAGACTATTCCCCCATACTCTTCAAGGAACAGCAGGATCATGGTATTTTTCATTACCATCAGGATCCATAACAAGTTGGGACATTTTTGCAGATCAATTTTTAACCAAATTTGGAGATGACCGATCAATTGCAACTTTACTCAATGATCTCTCAAATTTGAAAATAGAACCCAAGGAACCCATTAAAGAATTCAACGCTAGATTCAACAAACTCTTGAACAAAATTCACGTAGATTCACAGCCCAGTGAACAAGTCAGAATCGAATGGTATATAACTGCCTTACCCTCAAACATAACAATTTTCGTAGACAGAGCTGCAAAACCTACATTAGCTGAGAATATGAAAGAAGCTATTGCAGTGGAAAAACGTATCACTTCTCTGGAAAAGAAAAATGCTCTTGAAGAAAGGAAATCAAAGAAGGTCAGCTTCAGAGATGATTCAAAGAAAAAGGCCAAAGATCCATATGACATGGAAGGTTTACAGAAAGTTCTTAAAACCATGTCAAATGAAATGGTTGAAATAAAAAAACAAGTAGCTGAAACTTCCACCAAGAAACCATTCCGGAATTTTAGAAAGAACCAAGTTGAATCTAAACCTCCTAATACAATCTCTAATGTAGAATCAGAAGAAGAGGAAGAAGAAGAAGATACATCTATAGTATCATATCAAGAGGACGAAAATGAAGAAATAGCTGAATTAAATGGAATGTGGGATTTTATTCTCCCTAATTCTGATAGTGAAGAAGCTATGCCTGTAAGTACTAGGAGTAAATCTACAGCAGAACCAGTACAAACAGTTCCAAAAAAGAAAATTTCAACTCCAAGTACCAAAGACAAACCCACTGTAAAGAAAACTTCTCCATTACCTACTCAAAATCAGCCATTTTCTTCTAATCCTCTCACATCAACAGCCAAAACTTTAGTAGTGTCAGAACCCATGGAATACAACATTGTCGAAGACATGAAAAATATCAAAGCCAACATTTCCTTACATGAACTAAGCAAACTAAAATACCAGCAAAAGTTGTTATTAAAAGAGCTTAACGCTACACCAATTGCTCCTGTACCAAGCGGTGTAGTGGCAAAAGCAACAAGAGGAACTGGTAAGTCACCCGATAAGGTAGATGCTACTGATACTCTTCTCATTGGGGAAAAGTCAAATTCTCAAACTCCTCCTTTTCTTTTGACTTATGAGATGTACAATAAAAATCCGCACAATTGTTTGATTGATTCTGGAGCTTCCTCCAATATAATGCCTACATCTGTCTGTGCTAAATTGAATATTGAACCACAGAAATCAGCAGTACATATTGTTCATTTGGATCGATCCAAAGTTCAAGTGGTAGGAGAAATCAATTCAGTCACAATCAGATTAGCTTCTGATCCTAGGATTGTCCAAAGAATTGATATTTTGATTGCTGATATTCCTGAATTCTATGGATTAATCTTGAGCAGGGACTGGTCTGCGAAACTTAATGGTTATATCTCAACTGATTATTCACATATGTGGCTTCCCTACAAAGGGAAACCAAATCAAATTAAAATTGAACGAGAAAAACATATGACGCACACTGTCACTGAATTCGAACAACCTAATGAGCCTGTGGCATTTAACAACAATATTCTTGGAGGTTATTCTGCTGAATCATTTCTTGGAAACTTCGAAGCTCCTCAATCACCTTTTTCTGTAAATACTTTTGTTTCTCAGATAGAAAATTTTTCACAATCTGATTCTTCCAGAATTGTAAATATTTCTGATGTAATTGTAGATAAGCCAATAGACAAATCTTTATTTTGGTCGTTATATTTTGATGGATCGAAGTCTAGTGATGGAGCTGGAGCTGGATGCATCTTAATTGATCCAGATGGGGAGAAAATCATGCTGTCATGTAGGTTAAAATTTGAGTGTACTAACAATACCGCAGAATATGAAGCCTTTGTTCAAGGACTTTATAAAGCTATAGGGTTAGATGTTAAATACTTGAAAGTCTTTGGTGATTCCGAAATTTTCATAAAACAAGTTAGGAATACTATTCATTGCCTTTCAGGACATCTTAAACACTATCAAACCCTAGTACAAGATCTCACCACTCATTTTTTAGCATTTAATATTTCTCCTATTCCTAGGAATCAAAATACATCAGCTTACTTGTTAGCTAATGTTGCATCTAAACTCCTACCTGCTGAAGACTGCAGTCCTGATAGGTTTTATGTAGAATTAATTTTTCGTCCATCTGTCCCAGACAATGTCACAAATTGGAGAGTTTTCTATCATGATCAAGATATTTTAAATTTCATGACTTCAGACAAATCATATGATGATCAAATTATTGATGAAGAAGATCATGATTTACAAATTGCTTCAAAAAGTAATGAAAATCCCATTCCGAAATCTGTTGTTAAATTGGAGGACTTATATGATATTAAGGACAGATTCAAGAAAGTTGTTAATACAAAACTTCAAAGTTCCACTTTGAAGTTTGAATTATTAAATCTTGGTTCTGATTCTAAACCCCAAAACATTAATTTAGGACTCAATTTAACACCAGAGGAAAGAAGTGCATTCATTAAATTGCTGAACAAGTATAAAAAAGTTTTTTCTTGGAATTATGATGATCTAAAAACATATGATACTTCGATTATTCAACACACGATTCCAATGCTTCCTGATGTTAAACCTGTTCAACAGAAATTGAGAAAAATCCATCCAAATCTCGAGAGTCAAATCAAATCAGAACTCAATAAACTTTTGAAAGCGAAGATCATTTTTCCAGTCAGGCACTCTAATTGGGTTTCCAATATGGTACCTGTAAGAAAGAAGAATCGTGATATAAGAATCTGTATTGATTTTAGAAATCTAAACAAAGCATGTTTAAAAGACAATTTCCCATTGCCAACCATGGAACAGATACTTCAAAAGGTAGCTGGTTCTGAACTTATGTCTTTTCTCGATGGGTTTTCATGGTATAATCAAGTTTTAGTTCACCCAGATGACAGATTGAAGACAACTTTCAGAACAAAATGGGGAACTTATGCTTATCAGAAAATGCCTTTTGGTCTAATAAATGCAGGAGAAACTTTTCAAAGAGCCATGGACATTGCATTTAAAGGTCTGATCAATAAATTTGTTGTTGTTTATCTTAATGACATAACAGTATTTTCAAAAAAGAGAGCCAATCATCTACATGACTTAAAGCAAATTTTTGAAAGATGTATAAGGTTTGGTATTTCCTTAAATCCAAAGAAATATTTCTTTGCTTTAGATGAAGGAAAACTCTTAGGATTTGTTGTGTCAAAAGATGGTATATATATTGATCCAGAAAGAGTAAAAGAAATTTCTGATATTTCTTTACCACATAACAAAAAATCCATGCAATCATTTCTTGGGCAGATCAATTTTGTAAAAAGATTCATTCCTGATTTTTCTTTAATTGTTTTACCTATGCAAAATATGATCAAGAAGAATTCAATATTCAAATGGATGCATAAAGAAAAGGAAGCTTTTGATTCAATCAAACGAGCAATCATTAATGCACCATCATTGAATACCCCGGATTTTTCTAAAGATTTTATTTTGTATACTTTGGCCACTGAAACATCCTATGCAGCCGTTTTGACACAACTCAATGAACAAGAAATTGAAGCACCTATTTCTTTCTTTAGTTCAAATCTGCAAGGATCTGAGCTTAATTATTCTGATGTTGAAAAACAAGCCTTTGCTGTGTTTAAATCAATCAAACATTTCAGACCTTTTCTCTTAAAAACACATACAAAAATCATTGTCCCATTCTCTGCAGTGAGGCAGTTATTAATTCAAAAAGAAGTAGGAGAAAAGAGAGCTAACTGGGTAACAGCCTTGCAAGAATATGATGTTGATATTAAACCAACTAAGATTGTTAGAGGACAAGGTTTTTGCAGATTATTGGTAGGAGCTCATAACATACCAGAAGATCAAGATTCAAATCAAGATATTCAAGTAAGTCAGATAAATGTTTCAGATACCGGATCTCAGTATGCTGATCTTATCTATTACTTGAAAAATGGGTATGCTCCTTCTAATCTCAGCTATAAGAGTAAACGCGCTTTAAGGTTAAAGGCTATTAAATATGAGATCATTGATAATGTGTTATTTAGAAAAAATTATGATTCAATTTTATTAAGATGTCTTGAAAAAACTGAAGCTGAAAAAGTTTTGCAGGAACTAAATGATGGACCAGCAGGAGGTCATTTTGGAGGTGATACTACAGCTCACAAAATAATTCGCGCTGGTTATTACGGGCCTACCCTTTTTAAAGATACACATGATTATGTAAGGAAGTGCCAAATTTGTCAGATTGCAAGTGGAAGACAAAGGAAACCAGCTTTTCCTTTGCAACCAGTAATTATTGAACAACCATTTGAACAATGGGGACTTGATATTATTGGTGAAATAGTACCTCATTCTTCCAAACAGCATAAGTACATCCTTACTGCAACTGATTACTTTACAAAATGGGTAGAGGCAATTCCTTTGAAGGTAGCCAATTCTGATGCAATGCAAAAATCTGTTGTTGCCTCCTAATTCATGAAGATGAATGAACTAAAAATAGATACCCCACGTGATCAAGCTCAGAAGGTGCTATAAATTCAAGTCTATAGTATCCAGGAACACTGATTTTTTGGTTTACTGAAGAAGTAAAAGACCCACTTCACCATTGGACGCACCATCAGATCAGCAAATTATGAAAATTTTGGATTTGGTTAAAGGTGAAATAACACATCAAAAGCACAAACAAAATTACATACAAAAGTGTGAGAGTGAAAAAAACACTGCCAAAGCTCACCAAGAATAAACATGGAATTTAACAGCTAACGGGCATTTGATGTTTGGATCCTATTTCCTGGTAAATCTCTCTATGAATTCCTATACTATATTATATAAGTCATTATGGGTTATCACCCTAGCTATCAAGATGACAGGAAGGTCACTGATTTGTCCTGAAAGAAATAAAGGGCCAATTCCTTCCTATCACACAGCTAGATAAACTGAGATAAAATTAAATATCCTAGCAAGAATTGTCAGCACCAGCACAAGTTCCACATTTTCCCCAGCCTCCCAAGTGCGGCTATAAACAATCCCAAACCTGTTTACAGCTTTCCCTTTGACCTCTCAAAATGTAAGGATGATAATAATAGAGATTTCATTATATTTATGATAACAAATGCATGCAGATGAAATAACACTGCAAAAGCTCACCAAGAATAAAAATGGAATTTACAATTAACATGCATTTAAAATAAAATTACCAAAATCTAATAAGAAAAATGAAAAATCATGCAATGAAAGCCAACTACAATCTTGCTCACAGTTGTTGAATAGTCATGGACTGTGACCACATTCTCGAACAATAAGTGAGAGCTGAAAGGAGGTCCAACATCATTCAAATGATGCGAAAATGACATATACAAAAAATACAGTAGTATTTTTAAATTTTAAAACATTTCAAAGTTAAAAATCAAACCATTTAGAGATATAGTCTGTCATTGGTGTTTTCCATTGAACATAGTCTGTCATTGGTGTCAATGGGTAAGAAGTAGCACTCCAAAGTCCCATATTGGCATGTATGTGTGTCTTCATTGATGTCATCATCACACAAACAAATTCAGGATTCTAAACCCTCTACGATATGCTACCACTGTTGATGGGAACGAGACACAGTCACAACCCCTTAGCCATGTAACTATAACATTTTGTGTCATTGATACAATTTAGCTGAATTCATGCAATTAGAAAAATGTTCTCCTAGAAGTATCTTTGAGAAGAGAAAAGTTGTATGGAATGATGCAAAGGAGTGCGCCATGTTAAAATTTTGCAAGTTCCATTGTTGTATGTAGATAACTCAATGAATCATAAAAATGATTAGCCACCAACTTGGCACCGATTCAATTTAGGAAAGCAAATAATATGGCGATTATGTGGACATGGTGTTATCAAATGGAAATCCAAAAAAATCTCCAAATCCAAGCTGAGAGCCTTATGGCACACAAATCTAGTGTGTGTGCCTTTGGTAGAATCAGTGGTAATGAATGCCACACTACCACTAAATTCATGTGCAAGTATGCCAATGTAGAATTTATTTTGTTTTTAATTTTTAATTTTTTTTAAGTTGTTTCCCACACCACACCCACTGGGAGAGGTTTTCACTATAACAAAGACTTTCTGCGACTTTGATGCCAGGTTCAAGGAATAACTATTCCACCAAAACTACTTGATATTTGCATAGGCCTCATTATTTTTTGAGAAATGCCACTAGGGTGAGGCAGATTAGAGTGAGAATGGGCCCTGGTGGATGGCTCAATACACCATCAAAATCACTCAATCAAAACCCCATTGGCAGATCAATAATTATGCCACTAGGGTGAAGCAGACCAGAGTGATAATGAGCCCTGGTGGATGGATTATTACAACATCAAACTAAGTGAATCAAAACCCCATTGGAAAATAAATAAATTATTATGAGGGATGCAAAATGTCACCATCACTTCTAACATGGATCGTGTTCCTCTGGTGATCATGTTTGAAATTAGTTATAGATAGGTGCACATGGCTCAAGGTCTTTACGGTATGTAAGCACATTTATTTGAGTTGATGCCCAGTGTTTAACTCCAGAGAACAGATATATATATATATATATATATATATATATATATATATATATATATATATATATATATATATATATATTTACTTATTTATTTTTCTGGAATTTGTCTCAAGAAATGCATCGTGATGTTGGGGATGCATACCTATTATGGAATTATTTATATTTTGAATGGTTTCATACTCTGTCAATCTCACTAGTGAACCAAGGTCCTGTTGCCAAGATAATCACAATGAAAATGAAGATTTAATACTCTATCACCTCACTAGTGAACCAAGGTCCTGTTGCCAAGATATTCACAATCAAAATGAAACTGTGTTGGATGGGTGTAATCAATCACTTCTAACCAAACAGAAACAGAGAACTCCTACCAAGTCGCACTAGAGGAGGATGAAACAATCCACCAGTTAGTAGATCCCAACGATATTAAAGGACAAATCTCCTCTCAATCTGAGGATAGGCAAGAAGATGTCGGTAATTCTTTCCTTTGTCGTTAAACTTTTGTAGAGAGGCAAGAAGAAGTGATTAATGATTTTCATTTTCATTAAACTTTTGTATTTGAGTTATTTATATGCTAGGAATCTATGTTAAGCAGGTCGCTTGCAGGCCCACCTGGAACTTTTATTTTGTAGTGTGCCAGAAGCTTTTTGATGCACTCACAGAGAAATGCTTTGTATTTCTAAAGAGATCTAGAGCCAGCTCTATGTAACTTGCAGCATGCTTCAGCTGTCGCCTTTTGAATTAATATAATTTCCATTTTGATTAAAAGAAATAATCACAAGCTTCATTTTCATGAATAGGTCAAGAAATAACTTGGAAACTATAAATATGGATATGGTAAGTCTAAGCTAACAGCCAGTTGACTCTATTCAGTGCACCTGTAAGAGTTGAAACTATGATCTCTGCTAACATGACAAGCTACACTTTGAGTAAATATAAACCACAACATCCTGGACTCTATAAACATGTATACACAAAATCAAAGGATCTATGCAGACTTGTGAACCAGTGGTCATTTTCAAACAAGTAAATTGTATCAATGTTATAACATACCCACACACCCACCCTATAGACATGAAATGATAGAGAACTCATACTATTTCTTTATTAATTTGAATGTTGATGAGAATCCATTAAAGCCTAATAATATCCTATTTGAAGCAACGATGGCATTTTTTAGAAAACTGTATGCATGGGAAGGTGTTAAACTTCACACATACTAACGAAATAAAATAATTGGAACTTCGTTTTTTTAGTCGCAGGCTGAATTTTTGTAGGCATCTACAAAATAATACCAATGAAAAGTGGATTTTTTTTTTATTTTTTTTATTTTTTTTTTATTTTTTTTTTTCTACGGCGTGAACCTTTTAAAATTTGATATTTTAAATGTAGCCTCAAAATCACCCTTTCAGATTTAGAACAATTCTAACAAGTATACCATAATCATTAATCAACCTAAAACTTAAAATACTAAATAGCATGCATTATAGATAACTGAGAACCAGAAAATTCTTTTAATATGTGCAATAGAGATATTGCATTAATTAGATTTTTTTCATTTACAAATGTACTACATTCATCACATTAGTATTTTTTAATTTAAAAAAATTCAAAGTTAAAAATCAAAACCATTCAGAGATATAGTCTGTCATTGGTGTTTTCCATTGAGCATAGTCTATCAATGGTGTCAATGGGTAAGATGTAGCACTCCAAAGTCCCATATTGGCATGCATGTGTGTCTTCATTGATGTCATCATCACACAAACAACCTCAGGATTCTAAACCCTTTGTGATATGCTGCCACTGTTGATGGGAATGAGACACAGTCACAACCCCTTAGCCATGTAACTATAACATTTTGTGTCATTGATAAAATTTAGCTAACTTTATGCAATAGAGAAAAATGTTCTCCTAGAAGTATCTTTGAGAAGAGAAAGGTTGGATGGAATGATGCAAAGGAGTGCACCATGTTAAAATTTTACAAGTTCCATTGTTGTATGCAGATAACTCAATGTTATGAAACCAGCTCCAAAAATAGAAGAAAAGAGAGATCAACGCCTTAGAAATAAGCCACTTCGAGGGGGCAACCTCCTTTACATTACATAAATGAACAATTCTTGGATGATACAAATGAAAAAACGTCCCTTCTATATATAGGAGTCCATGGGGCCACAATGTAATCCTAGCTGACCTAACAATAATCATGTAAAGGCACAATAATAATAATATGGGGGTTACAGGGGTACACCAATAATAATAAGGGGTTACACTAACAAAAATAAGGGACTATAGTAGTAATATAGGGACCTAACATGCTCCTCTCCTTCAAAAAAGTGTTGTCCTCAACACTTGAGTAGCTCCGGGTGCTATGATACCAAATGTTATGAAACGAGCTCCAAAAATAGAAGAAAAGAGAGATCGGCGCCTTAGAAATAAGCCACTTCAAGGGGGAAACCTCCTTTACATTACATAAATGAAAAATTCTTTGATGATACAAATGATAAAACGTCCCTTCTATATATAGGAGTCCATGGGGCCACAATGTAATCCTAGTCGACCTAACAATAATAATGTAAAGGCACAATAATAACAATATGGTGGTTACAGGGGTACAACAATAATAATAAGGGGGTTACACTAACAACAATAAGGGACTATACTAGTAATATAGGGACCTAACACTCAATGAATCATAAATATTATTAGCCACTAACTTGGCACCGATTCAAATTAGGAAAGCAAATAATATGGCGATTATGTGGACATGATATTATCAAATAGAAATCCAAAAAAATCTCCAAATCTAAGCTGATATTGTATGGCACACAAATCTAGTGTATGTGCCTTTGGTATAATCAGCGGTAATGAATGCCACACTACCACTAAATTCATGTGCAAGTCTGCCAATGTAGAACTCACTTTGTTTTTTTTTTTTTGTTTTTTTTGTTTTTTTTTTTTAAGTTGCTCCCCACACCACACCCACTGGGAGAGGGTTGCACTGTATAACAAAGAATTTCTGTAGCTTTGATGCCAGGTTCAAGGAATATCTATTCCATCAAAACTGCCTGATATTTGCACTGGCCTCATTCCTTTTTGAGACATGCCACTAGGGTGAGGCAGACCAGAGTGAGAATGGGCCCTAGTGGATGGCTAAATACATCATCAAACTCACTGAATCAAAACCCCATTGGAAAATCAATAATTATGCCACTAGGGTGAAGCAGACCAGAGTGATAATGAGCCCTGGTGGATGGATTATTATAGCATTGAACTCAGTGAATCAAAACCCCATTGGAGAATAAATAAATTATTATGAGGGATGCAAAATGTCGCCATCAATTCTAACATGGATCATGTTCCTTTGTACAGGCGAGTGTCGAGTCAACCACAACTCTGCAATGAACTAGTGGTATAAATCTATAAAAACTACATAAAGGTTTCATTCTCCTTCTCCATTGCTTGAGTAGACCTTTCATCCTCCAGTAATGTCTTCCATCAGCTAAAATTTTTAAACCTTAGCCAACTCGTTACGCAAAGGGCCAGCTCACTATGTTTCCATGATTTCACTACTCTTTCACTTCATCCACCCTCACAAAGCTCAACAAGGATTAAATTTGCCTCAATTATGATCAATCAGACTAATTTTCCCTCTCCTAAGCCTTTCTTGCTCCTCAACAACAGATTTTTGGCCAAAACATCATCTAGTGGGTGAAAAGGTAGTGTGTCGCTACTCTTTTGCTAAAACCATAATTAAATCCTATTTCTTGCTGGTTTTTCGAACACTGAAGCTGCACCTGAACATTTTGAAGCCAGTCACATCTTTCAATCTGCCTTAGGACGCCTCAAAGGTAGCAGAGCTTCCTCCATGCTACGTTTTCAGCCTGGATCGCTACGTTTTTAGCAAAACTCAGTTTTTTCGTTCTAGGGGAAAACCAGGAGCTCAACATCTTCAAACCAAAAATATTCAAGCTCTTTACAACTTTTCAAAAGGTATTTTCATCAATATTTCAAGTGGTTTCCTCCTAAATCCTCAAAAATATCATATTCAACAGTTTGTTATGGTCTCATGGTACAGTTTTGCTTGTTTTGAACGTTTTGACTCAAGTTACAACAAAAATCTTCAAAATTTAATAGAATTACATTAATAAACCATCTCATCACCTTTCCCATTTCTTTTGAAACATTTTTTCCACATCTATTATGTTTTCCCCATTTTTCCCAAAACTATCTCTATGTTTTAAATACCAGGCCTGTGTTTCGGCTTTCTCCACCCCTTCCCGTCATCATTTTTCATCCATTCCTCTTCCATAACCTTCCTAATATCCGTTCACACTCCTTCAATTTTTATCAAAATTTTAATACTCATTTTCCCCTTTTCATCCCCCTCCATTCATCAAACGTTGAAACTCCCTTGTTTCCCTGCCCTGTTTTTTCAAATACATCAAGAAAGGTGTCATCATGAGCACTGAAAAGGAGAAAAATATTTATAATAAAGGAGAAAAAGTAAGATGGATTGAGCCACAAAAAACCACTGAGATTATGCAATCCCCTTACATCATAATGTTATTTGAAGACGTTGGTTGCCTTCCTTTTTGCCAGAAAATTCAAGAGAGTATTCAATGTGAAGTTGACTAGTGTATTTGATACCCTGTCTAAAGAGAATGAGATCATCATTTCTGGTGTTAAGTTCATGATATATCCTCAAGCCATTTCTTCTGCCAGCGGGATACCACTTCAGGGGGGATTTGGTTCAAAAGGGCTGATCTTGACCTAGAATGTTACAATATTTTCATGAAAACACCATATAAAGAAGCTCCTGCAACTACCTTTCCTATGACACACTTGAGAGACAAGTACATAATTTTGATGAGGGTGATAATATCATACTTTACTTGTGAAGGTAGATATTCTTTTTTATATCAGTATCATATCCGCCTCTTAATGCATTTCACTCTGCCAAGAAGATGAACCTGCCACATTTTTTGTACAAGAGTCTTGTTAAAATGTCTGAAAATGTGAGAAGAAAGGCAGGGGATCACTATACTAGTTTATTACATAACTATTTGATTATAATGATTATCCTTCATCAATTTTCAGCTATTGGCATGCCTTGGGAGGAATTTTTACAAAAAAAATCTATTTCATCACCTTCAACCTCCATGCCTCAGGAGGTTGGTTCATTTAGCAAAGTAAAAGCTACTCCTACTATTGAATGGAGTCAAAGGGCAATGACAAGAAGCATAGATAAAAATCTCACCTTTGGTTTTAATGACAGGAATAATGCATCTTCTCCTTTAATGACCAAGGAGACATCAATTTTAAGAGATGAAGGTCCACATGAAAGTGAAGAAGAACAAGGAAAGGAACATATATCTTCTGAGGATTTTCAAATAGAATCCCAGACATTTGAAATAGTTGAGAAACTCCTTGAGAAGAAGGATGCTGAAATTTCTGAGTTAAAGGAGAGGCTTGCTAAAGCCAACTACATGGTGGCTCTTTTACAAAAAAAGAATAGGAAGCTCTTGAAAAGCCAAGCAAAGGCTGGAAATATCAAATCAAGCACAGTGATATCACTTGACAAAGGAAAAAGTGTGGTTGCTGATGTGGCAGAAAAATATAATAAGGGAAAACAAGTAGACAAAGAGCCAAGGATACCTTTAACTAGAGGGTTGAAGAGGAAACTTTCATGAGCCAATGTAACACCTTGAACTAATTTTGAAGACACTTGGAGACTTTTTGTAAACTGGCCATTTTTTTTAAATCTACTGTAAGGGAAAAAAGGCAGCGTGCCCACATTACCTTTATCGATGGAGTTGAATTTTTGGAAATACCTTAGCTTGTATGTTAATTATATTCACTTTGTTTCCTTCACCAACAGTCATTTTTACACAAGAGTGCAAAGAAGTGCCTAAAAAAATAGCTCTCTGCCCTCATTTCAGCGCTCACACTACCTTAACACACTAGTTTTTGGAAATGCATATTTCGAGTACTTTGCTGGATGTTTTGTGATGAAAAACCACTTCAGAGGCATAGAAGATACCCTCATCAACCTCCAACAGCTTCTAGAGGAAAAATTGACCAAATCATCATCATCAAATCACCTCAAAAATCCCATGCTACGCAAACACAGTTTTCACACTACGTTTTCACCTAAAAGTCATTTTTTGTAATCTTAGGGTGAAATTCAATTTTTCCAATGATGAATAATGATGTAATATAATGTATTAAGTGTGTCTAAGGTCTAATAGCTTGAAATCCTTTAATTGTAACGATGGAAAGTAAAATTGATCTAGTTGGAGAAAAATCAGGGAATGGTTAGAACCTCCCTTGATTTGGGTTTTTGTTAGAGAAAAAGGTGTCTCTAGATCCTAAAGAGGTGGATATGACCCCTAGAGGTGACGATTTGTAGTTTTTAGTCTATATATGTCTATGTTTGATACAAATGTAGAGGGGGGGGGGGGGGGGGGTTGATTTCAGCAGAGTGAGAGGCTTTTGGACTGTGTATTTTTTCTTGAATATTTTTATGTAATTAAATGCATGAGTTTCTCTCTTCTTTGTTTTGAGATTCATCATGGTGTTTATGTTTAGTATGTGTTCCTGTATATCATTTCCATGATTATGTTTTTCTTCTACTATTTTCTGAGAGTAAGTGATAGGAATTCATCCATGTTAGATGCTCCTTTCACACTGATCATGCTTGTTTTGTGCTAATGGTTGTCTTTACAGAATTCATCCATTGTTAGATGTCTGTAGTGTAGTGGGCTTTCTTCTCCTTTCCATATCTCATTTCATATAATTTATCTGGCTGATCATAGCACCTAATTTGCCTCAAATCTGTAGAAAGAAACCAACCTTGACTCCATTTCCCAATGGTACTTTCTCTCTTGCTGTTTTGACCCAGAAACCCTAAATCAAAACCCTAAAGCCTATCATACATAGCCTAAGATACATTTCATACTCTAATCATCTCCTTTGATTATAATTTTCACTGGATAGATCCATATCCAAGCTTGGTAGGCCAGATACAAAGCCAAAAGAGGTTTGAGGTTACCACATTTGATTTCCTCCTCAGCCTGGGAGATTGTTGGGGCTAACACCAGGAATGGTGCAAATATTAAAATATGGAAAATCTTCATCTTGTGGTGAATATTTACATTCATGGGTTTGCAAGCCAGCGTTGCAGTGCCTATATAATGTACATTGTTGATGAAGAAAAATCAATGCCCAAACTGCGTTAATGACTTAATTAACAAGTGAAATGATTTGGAATTAATTAACAAGTGAAATGATTTGTGTCGTAAATATTCATCATTCAAGGTTTCAAATTGATATTTAAAATCTATATTTGTTTATGGCATGGATGACATACCTTGTGGCATAATAACACCTTTAACACTCATCTAAACACAAAATATGTCTCGTCCTTCATTCCTCTAACATTAGTGACAAGAATTTGCAGGTCTTCATAATAATCAAAGTTGGGTTTGATACATCATATGCAGGTATTGTTTGCACACATATAACTTCTAGAACATCCCTTTAATCAAATTAATTCTAAATTTCACGAAAAACTTGAGTTATGGTGTAAATGTCACATTAAATAGGAATATTTAAACACTAGTTCATTGTAGAGTTGTGGTTGACTCGACACTCGCTTGTACAGTCTGCTGAAAAACCCAGAAACAATAGAAAATTGTTGAAGAACCTATAAGATAGTCTGTATGTGTAATTTCCCCTTCATAACTAGTGGAGTTGGCAGACCCCTAGCCTATCAGTTGGTTCTCCTAGGATACTAGGCTAGGGTTAGGGGAGCTTGGAGGCTACTAGTCCAGCAATTTAGTAGTATTTGATGGTCAGTTGAGATCTCATCCTCATCCCTAGCACCATACTAACTGCCACTCTTGGCATCCCTCCTGGTCTCATCCTGGATGAAATCACCCCACATCATGCTCTTTGGAAACATCATCTATTAATCCATCCCACCACTCGGGAAAACCATCCAATGTCGTCATGACCAACTGGTCCTCACAGATATTCTCTCCCACTGCAGTCAACTCATCTCTCATCCATGTGATTTAGGTAAGGTATGAGGTCATTGTGTCAGTCTTGGTCATCTTGGTGTTTTTTAGTTTCTCATGCAAGACCATCTTCCTGTTCTCATTGTTACTCTTGTAAAGTTTTATCAAGTAGTCTCACATCTCATAGGCATATTTCGTCCCTGATACACGAGATATAATGTGGTCTTTGATAGTGTTAGTGTCATAATATGAATTCTGCTATCAATGATCAAAATCACTCTTTTTATTCTCATTTTAGGTGTCCCACTCCGAAATTTTATTTCATTTCATTAGGTCATGCTAAAAATTGTTTCACTGACGGTAGTCCTAGTCATAAAATCTCACTCTCCCTCAGAAACTCTCATTTTCTGGCCCACCTTCATGTCTTGCTGAACATAAAAACACTTTTGAAAAAGCTCATTTCACTATGTCTTATGTCAGTGAAAGTCAATCATGGAAGTCAAGTCATTCAAGGTCCCATTAGCTCATTAGGTTTCAATGTTCAAGGTCTAAAAATGCACCATTTCATTTCAATAATGTCAGCAAAATGTGTGAGAGTGACTCAATAAAACATTTCATTTTCATCTACAGAATATTATCAGCATGTAAATATGATATTTCTAAATTTTTAATTTTCATTTTTATGATTTTCATATCAAAATGTAATTTTGATATGAAAACAGAGATGTAATTTATTTTTAATTTTTTATGTAATTTTATGCTTCCTATGTGTAATAAGTTCGGTCCCTAGCTGCCAAATCAAAACACACATGCCAAACTGAAAGATAAAAGTTTCAAACTCTAGCAACACCATCCTGAAAGAAAGAAAAATCAGATGAAAGGATAATCAGCAAAAGTCTTCAAAAAGTGAAGAAAGACATTAGAAAAGTGGGTTTTTAGATTCAAATTCAAATTTACTTTTCTATATATGACTAAAAGACATCAATTCAAATTCATTTTCCTTCTCCAAGTATCACTTCAACACTCCAAGAGACCAAAAATTTCAAAATTCTGAGCGAAATTGGCAAAGGAGCAGAATCGAGGGCGTAAATCCTAAAGCGAGGGCGCAAATCAGTTGTTGAGGGCGCAAATCAGTTCAGGAGGGCACAAATGTGTTGAGATGGCACAAATGTTTTGAGTAGGGTGCAAATACATTTCTGAGAGCACAAATACGTAGAGGAGGGCTTAAATAGCTTGTCGAGGACGCAAATGACTAGCAAGCTTAGCAAAGAATCCAAGTGATTAGAATTGCCTTCAAAGCTCCTCCACTCAGTAATTTACCTCCAGCAAACTAGAAGGCGCTCAGTGGGGTGCAATAGGTAAGAATGTTTTGACCATGTTTTTTTTTATTTTCCTAAGGTTTATACAATGTTTTTGTGTTTTGATTTATTTCCAATACTAAACTAAATGTTTGATGTAATGCAGATGTTGGTCGCGTTCAACCAGTAGTGGAACTGGAGCGCGAAGCAGATGCGCTAGTAGAGAGGGCTGTCAGGAGAGTAGTCCTTCAGAATCTTGATTTGGATGAGACTCTAATTGAGCTTCAGCAGCACATAGAAGGCTTGACCTTCGAGATTTGGGATTGTCGGATCGAAGAGCTTCCTATGCGACTGCTGCGACACACTATTGGGGTTCCAAACCATTGGATGTGGTTACTTCATAGGATAGCTACATATATAGCATGTTACCATGAGCACCACTAGTTTACTTGTGACATTTTGCATACATTTTGAGGTCAGATGACCAATGTGTCTTGGGCACAAATTTTGTAAAAACCTATAACTATCTATCTATATTATTTCAGAGTTTTTCCTATGTTTATTTTGCAACCCTATTCAATGATGTGAATGTTTTCTTTACATATGTTGCAAATGTCTGTCTAAAACTTGATTAGCTAATGAATCAGTCAATGTGTTCAAATTTCTGGAAATGTGTTGATATTGAATAAAATCAAACTGTCTTTCCAAAAGTCGAACTCTTAGGAACAATCTAAGAAGTGTTGGATTTCTAACAGTATAAACATTAGTAAGTTGTAATACCACAAGTTCTGAGTCTAACCTTATGATTATGCGGTTAATACCAAATGAAATGGAATCAGAGAGAAGTTCGATCAACGCGCTATACTCAGCGATATTGTTCGTCGATCTACCAATACAAATCCCTTGAAAACTCACTAACTCATCGTTCGAAGAAAAAATGGTTCACGCTGCAGAGGATAGATTCTGCATACTACGACTAGAACCATCAGCATATCCAACAAATGGTTTCGAAGATTCAAACATCTGCGATGAAATGTAAAGCGGATTAATAACGTCAAGAAAATTCTAAAAACAAATTAAGATAGTGAATGCAAATTAATAGCATATATACAATATAATACAAAACATTACCATGCTCATGATTAAGCATAGTAACGTTTCAAATACAACCCAATTCTAGGCTGCGCCAATGGAATTCCATCGTAATCAACTAACTCATAGACACCCTTAGCAAGAACTCTTTTGACAATATAGGGGCCATGCCATAACAGCTCAAATTTCCCTGTACCTATTACATCAGCTTCTTGATCGTAGAGAAGGACCAAGTCACCCTCTGAGAAAATGCGAGACTGGACATTTTTGTCGTATTGCGCCTTTATATGTCTCTTATGCGCTTCGTTGGCCAATTGGGCTTCACAACGCGTTTCATCAAGATGGATGAGGTTAAGGAGACATGCATCTTCTTCTGAGGTGTCAGATAACAAGTCTATTGCGAGTTTTAACGATGATATTTCGCATTGGATTGGTAAGATAGCTTCTAGGCCATACACCAATTAAAAAGGAGTAAATTTGGTTGTGTTTCTCACCGAGGTTCGATACGCCCACAAGGCGGAGTACATGATCAAATGGTAGTTTCTTTTACGAACTCCTATCATTCATTGAAGCATTTGTTTAAGAATTTTGTCAATAGCCTCAACTTGTCCATTTGATTGTGGATAATAAGGAGTATAATTATCATGTGACAATCCTAACTTGGCAGTCAATTCAGACATCATGTGGTTGCGAAAATGCTTCCCATGATCTGTAACTATAGCCTGTGGGACCCCAAACTGTGCAATAACGTGGTTAAAGAAAAACAATGTAGTTTTTTGTCCTGTGTTGTTGAATGTAGGCATCGCTTCGACCCATTTGGTAAAATGGTCGACTACGACAATAATATAACCATGCCCCCCAGATGACGGAGGGTTACAGGTCATGAAGTCAATACCCCATTTCGTAAATGGTCCAGCAAAGACAACAGGATGCATTGGCGCTGGCGATTTGGGGATTTTATGATAAAAAATCTGGCATGCATGACAACTTCTAACCGCGAGGATGCAGTCTCAAAAAATAGTAGGCCAAAAGTAATTGGCACGGAGTATCTTCTGTGTGGTAGCATATCCAGATAAGTTTCCACCACAAGCCCCAGCATGACAATCATTTAACACTTTTTCGACCTCCTCATGAGTAAGGCACCTCCTTAAAATGGTATGGACACCATGACGATAAAGTGTATCGTCGACAATTAGATAATCTTTGGCTTGGTATCAAATACGTCGTTGTTCAGAGCGAGAGGTATTAGGTCGAAAATTTTGGGTTTGGAGATAAATGATGAAATCCCCATCCCAAGGATCAGATGATCTCATCAGAAACAGAGACTCGTCTGGAATTGATGGTTTCGACGTAGTTTCAGTACTATCAGAGGGAAGGTCACAGAGAAGCTCAGCCAAAACTAAGGACTTCTTTGACTTGGATTTGATAAATTCCAAATCAAATTCCTACAAAATGACAATCCATTTTGAATATTTTCCCCCCAGCAACTGACGTGATAAGATGTAAGTCATGGGGTTGCAATCCGAAACTATTGTTGTTTTTTGGAGCAGGATATAATGACGAAATATTTAGATAGCTTGAACAGCTGCCAAGGTAAGATTTTCTACGTATGAGTATTTAACATTTGTATCATTGAGATTAAGACTCAAATAATAGATTGGATGTTCAATTCCTTCTTCTACTTGGACCAATACCATAGTAATGGTCGTTTCGGCCACGATGATATATAGGAAATAATCGTTCTGATAATTAGGAGGATGCATTAATGGCGCTCAGACAAGAATGTCCTTGACATCATCAAAATAAGCTGGCGCAACTTGGTCCCAATGGAAGGGAACCCCCTTTTTCAATAGTTGAGTAAATCCTTTAGCCATTTCGGCATAATTTGGAATAAACCTTCTTAGGAAGTTAGCCTTTCCTTGAAGTTCCCGTATCTGAAGTAAGTTTGACGACGTTGGTAAATCAAGAATGGCCTAAACCTTCAAAGGATCGATTCGAATCCCTTCTTTTGAGACTACAAATTCAAGAAAACGACCATAACCAACACAAAACACACATTTATGTGGATTGAGGCGTATTTTGTAGTGTCGGCAGTGTAAGAAAATGGTTCTCAAATGCATCAGGTGATCAATCCAATTTTGTGAATGCACTGGTAAATCATCTAGATATGGTTGAACAATGTTCTTGATGTCATTGAAAGCATAATCCATTGCTCTCTGAAAAGTTGCCCCACCGTTCTTTAAACCAAACGGAAGTTTCCTATAAGAGAATGTGCCCCAGGGACAGATGAATGTTGTCTTATGTTGATCATCAAGGCAGATATTGATTTGATTGTAGCCAAAAAATCCATCCATGAACGAAAATATTTCACATCCAGCACAATCGTCAATAATCTGGTCAATAAAGGGAGTAGGATAGTTATCTTTTGGACAAGCATGATTAACATCCTGATAATCGATGCACACTCTAATTTTTCCTTGTTTTTTCATGACAGGAACGATATTGGAAACCCACTCAGTTAGCGGAACAGGGTAAATGAAACCAACATGCAGACGTTTTTCAACTTCTTCTTTGATGGCAGTGGCTTTCTTTGGATGAACAGGACGAATCCATTGACGCACTGGTTTGACATCAGGATACATATTAATAGTGTGTTCAACTATACTAGTATCTATGCCTGGCATTTCCTTGTAAGACCAAGCAAATACGTCACGAAATTCACGAAAAAGAGAGCGATATGATTTGAGTTGTGATGGAGAACAAGATACACCGACATGAATATTATCTACAACGCCAGGTTTGGTCAAAATATCGATAGAAATCGTTTCTTCGATATTTGAAAGATTTCGCTCGGAATCGATTGCATTAATTGGGAAAGAATTCGAAAAGAAATTTTTGATGGATGGGTGATATAGTTCACTTAGATTATTTTCTTCATAACCAGGAAGATGGGAACGATAATGATAATCTTCCCATGGTTCTCCTTATGACATCATAGCTTCCAAAATATTCTCATCTGTCAAGAACGTTGAGGAAAATGGATCAGATGGGGTACCAAAATCTAATGAACGATCAACCTAAACACACGGCGATGTTGATTTTGGATTTGCCGCCCAAGCCAGATATATTGATTGCTATGCGAGCTCAATAGGGCTGGGCGACATAAACTCATCCAACGTAGAAATATCAGAATCACTCGTACTCTTCCTTAAGCCAGATAGAGTGGAAGAGATCATGTAGCAGGTCTCTATACTTGCAATTTCGGCCGACATCGCTGGCGACGGTAATGCAAAGGTTCCCATGAGAGTGGAATCATTTAAGAGCGCTACACCAATGTTCTGAAGTTCTAGTTGGGGTATGTGAATGAATGGAATGCTTCCAGTTACCTGCGAAGCAGAGGCAAAGAAGGATAGCTTATTAATGACTGTAATTGTACCTTTATGTGGAAAGGAAATCATTCTAAAATATGTAGAAACAATAGCAGTCATCGCATATACCCATGGCCTTACAAGTAAAATATTGTATTCAAGGGGTTCGTCAACAACCTCAACATCAATATTCATTGTTTTTCCCCCTAATTCAACATGCAAGTTATTAACAATACCACAAGGTTTATATGTACGTCCATCGAATGCCTTCAACATCGTTGATGATTGTGATAAGCACTATGAGCCAAGTGACTTCCAAAAATTTAGAGACATAATGCATGTAGATGCTCCCTCATCAATAATAGTGCGATGAACAAGGTGATTGAGAAGATTTACTTGTATGGAGAATGCCAATTCTACTAGTAATTGCGGCACATAGCCCGTATGATTAAAGACGACAAGATTAGAATCAATCGGATCAATTCCACCAATAGCTGACAATAAAGCCTGTTTTTGGGAGGGACAATTTTGTAATACCTTAAGAGCAGACATAGCCGAAGGGAATTGAGCCAAATCTTCAACTATATTATAATTTTGTGCAGCTCTTGCTCGAGGATTGTAGGTCGATTTATGAATTACTCCCTTTGGTGGCTTGATTTTCAATTCAGGAATAGCAGTAGGCGGTACTGATTCTGTAGATGGATTCGTTGTCGAGGCAGTAGGCTGATCAGTGGTCAGACTACCATAATCTTTATTTTGCATCGACACCAAAATATATGTTGAAGGTTTTGTGACAGATAACATTAACACTTGGGAACTAGGAGCTGGATCCGTAGCAACCATATTTGTGTCTGGATTCGGAAATGGGTCTGTCAACACAGCTGACGCATTGGAAGTCTTGATGATTTTTGAAACTTCAGCGCGGTGAGGAAAATCCCTAAAAAAGTGTTCCTCATTACAGATTATGCATGGATAACAAGGTTTCCGAGGTCTAGATGGTTGATCAGATGATCTTTCTTGCGGGTTATAAGTTTTCTTTTTCTTTGATTTCCCCTTTTTCTTACTTCCTGGTTGCTTGTCACCTTTACCTTTGTCAAATGACACAGCATTAATTTCAGAAGTAGGAGCAGGATCAGATGCAGTAGTGTGGTGTGTGTTTGCAGTGCCTATCAAGCCGTCTCGGACATGAGAGTCCTTTAATTGAGGAGGAACATTGAAATTAGATCTCGGCGCATTAGGGATTTTTTCATAGAGCATGCCAGACTGAGTGTAAATCAAGTCTAAATATTGTACATGAGTAATAACTTGCTCTTCTGTGACGACGCTACCCTTAGCCACATCCTCAGTTATAGATGGTAACAGGGACTTAATTTACCATTCAACAAGGAGCTAATCTGGAACAAAGGTCTTAACCATTCAACGACGACGACGCCACTCATGAATATGATCAGAAATGTGAGTATCATTAGTTTGTTTGAAATTAGTCAAGAGTTCCGTTCCAGTTTCATATCTGATGGGTAACTGGAAATGAGTAAAAAGGACAGTAGGGGCTGTGAAATTGTCAAAAGAAGCTCTAGGTAATTCAATGTACCATTTTGCAACCGGACCTGTGAGCGTACGCTGGAAAAGACGTAGTTGAACAGAATCATCATTCAGGGAATTTGATGAACACCATAAATGATAAGTCATAACATGAGTCGACGGATCTTCTCCAGGGTTTCCATTGAACTTAGGAATATCCGAGGGTAATTTGTGAGGTATCAGCGGCTACCAAGGAGCAGAGTTGATTGGATCGTTGGTTAACCAATTTAAATCTGGTAACTCTAAAGTTGCAACAAAGGACAACTATCTATTAAGGTCAAGTTGAGCATAGCCAGGGTAAGATGGAATTTCTTGAGCAACAGGCCTTTGAGCACTAGCATAAGGAATCTACTGCTGGTAACCTAGATAGGGGTTGTTTTCCATAGCAAATGCTTGAGGATTCTATTGACCAAAACCTAGATATGATACTTGTTGAAAAGAGGTTTGAGGCATTTGCGCCTGTGGCTGCCAAGGGGTCTGTCCACTAACGTTATAACCAAAATTAGGATAACTTGGATTTGGTTGATATGTATAACTCGGTTGCGGTTGTGACATCCCATAAAATGGTAGACCAGCTTGTGAATAAATAATTCCTGATACAGGTTGTTGTAAGTTAACCAAAGGATTTGGAGTTTGTGGACCCAACATTTGATGATATTGAGTTGAAGGACCTGCTTGATAAGGTTGATGATGTACAACATTTTGATTCTATAACAGGGGTATAGATTTATTAACAAGTGGTAATGAAGTGGGTGTAACAGGTTGAACCGGTTGATACAAGTGTAAAACCATTTGTGGTTGGATAGACAGAGTGGGCTGCCATTGATAAACATTCGTTTCAACATTATATTGACCAAAAAGTGACAGAGTACTTTCATATTGGGTGACCAAAGGTTTCTCCCCGGCATGAGGAGGATAATAAGATGGAAAATATTGCTCTCCAAATGTTGGGAGTCTAGTTGATATGGTACTTGAAGGAATAGACCAAGAAAGACTGGCTTGATATTACCTTGATGATGTGTATAATGAATCAAGTCCTTCAGTACTTACAATAGGATTACCAATTAAAATATCGGATGATGACATTGGTAATGACCATGGATTTGAAGATGCACCAGAGAAAATTCCAGATAATGACTTGTAACCTGATGGGACCATAGGGCCACCATGAACATATGACTCTAGTGAAGTGGTAAACATTGATGGAGTAGCGAAGGCAAGAGCTGACGTAATTGGAACAGCAAGCCCAACCGAAGATGTTGGTTCAGACATGGTTGTTTGACCAACTGTATACCCTTTTGAATCAATGGGAATTTGAAAAGGAGGAAGATCAACAAAAGCAGAGGGTGTCGATTGAGAGAAAGACTCGTACAGGTAAAGGTCCTCCCCAAAATGGGTTGGAGTTAAAGGTGTATTGTCTTGTGGGATTTCTTCAATTGCAATTAAACCAGGTAGAAGAATTTCACCATCAAGCCCAAAGTATATTTCAGGTGGTTGACTGCATGATATGGGAGATTCAATAGCTACAGAACTTTGTGGGATGACCAAGGTAGGAACAACTTCTGGTTGTTCGACTTCAGGATTCAAATGTTCTGGCAAAGAAGAGACAGGAACTGGATCAATATGTGGTTGAACAACGTCGGGTCCAGGAGGTATGGTCTCATTGATTGGATGGATCGTGACCACTGGTAGCTGTGAAGACTCTGTTTCGACAACAGTAGACGAACCGGGATGTGTAGAAACAACTTGATCTAACTCTGGTTTATGGGAAAATGATGTTTCACCAGAGGTACGAATTGTACTTGATTCGGCAGATCGTGATCGCCTTCGCCTACCAAAAGTAACTTCTGGTGATAAAGGTGGTTTTAAAGCTAATCTATGCGAACGACGGGGGAAAGGATTTTGTTCTTCCATAATTACTGATTAATTTTAACCAAAAACAAATAAACAAAATAAAAGGGTAATGCTAGGCAAAAGGGTTTACCAAGAAACTGTGAACTGCAGAATACCTCTTGGCGAACCAAGAAGTACGGGCAGGAAATCTCCCCGAATGATGTGTTCAGTGTATCACAATTTACAAGGCGGCCGACTCGGTTCACTATGGATGGATAGCACCTAAAAGTTGTCCTCCCAAATATACCCGAAGGTACGTGGAGGCCCAAGTTCGTATTAGCGTTGTCTGATGCGAAACCACACAGTGAGAGCACCCCTTTATACTTATCGTACTGTAACACCGCCCAATATACCCGAAATTACGTGGATGAGCTACGATATACTTACGTACGTGGAGTGAGGTATCACACTCAGAATGTTTCGCAGACAAGTTAACGACAGCTGCTATGTTTTACGACGCTGGAACATGTCTCTAGCCTAGACCTTCTAAATGTTATCGTTATGGTTCCAATGCTTTGTTAGGTAAATTGAGATTAATTTTATGTTGATCTTGCTTACAATTTGCCTTTCAAAGGTTCACCACGATGATGTATTGGAAAATTCCTAAAATGCAACTAAAAATGATAAGCAATCTTTTACTTCCAGTTTTTCAATGAAAAACCTAGCTACTAAGGGAAGAGAGCAGATAATTTATGAGCAAACAAATCAATGAGAAAAACAAATCAATGATCACAAACTAAATGCAGATTTCCTAATGTTCCTTTTTGCAAAACACACAAAAAGCCTACATGCAAATGCAAGTTTTTCTTTTCAGTTTCCTTAATGTTATGAATGTAGAAAAGAAACTAGGTGCACTAAATCAACAATTCAAATGCCTTTTACTTTCGAGAAATGAAGAATACAAACAACAATTTCTCTTTTGAAGGAAAAATGAGGATTTCAACAACAATTTCTCCTATCAAGGAAATGAAGATTTTACGACAATTTCCTATTTCGAAAGCAAATGATTCTTAATGCGACCATAAAAAATACTTTGAAATCAATTTGTCAATGATAAAGAAAAACTTTTTGAACAAACATTGAACAAATTTTTAGTAAAAGGAGGAAGAAGTATATAGAGTTACTGGTCAATATGAGGATAAAACTTTTCAAAACACAACATAAAACAAATTGAAGCAAATTGCAAAGGCAAATTCAAAGGAATCTGGGTGGTTTCAGGAGTCAACGCAGTCTCCAAGGGGAGACAGTGCTCTGCAACGCAGGCCTAAAAGGGAGACAGTGCTATGCAAAGCACTGTGTCCTGTCTATGCATGCATTGGGCACAGTGTATAAGGAAAAACATTACTGTTTAACTCACTATATTTGAAAATTTGGCTTTGAAAAAGTTTAATATTTTTGTGTAACAACTACTGGGTGGATAAACAAAGAAAATCAGAGGCTAAGTCACCTAGATCTAAGAGAAATTCTCCCCAGTGGAGTCACCAATTTGTTGGGCCAGAATTGTGAATTACGGATAAAACACGCTTCCCTAGACAGATGACAATCTAGAACTATAGATTAAAGACTATACGGCTAACTTTCCTAACTCGGAACAGACAATCAGAAAGGATTAGAGGCTGACTTGTGATCCAAGCGCTTCTAAATGGCTCCTTCTATCGCTTCCGTTGTAGCTTCAAATTCAAGCGTTTTGTGTGAAATGCTTCCTGCAAGAAAGAACACTAAAACAATAGAAGATAGCAATAATACAGATGTCTATTCAATTTAGTTAGCTAAATCAGTAAAGCATAAACAATATACATCAACTAAGATCTTGCAATATGGAAAATCAAAGCCAATAAAAATGCATATAGGGAAAAGTAACCTGTATTATTTATTGATGATAGAAGGAGAGGTTACAACCAAATGACTGATTTGAGGTGACCCTTCCAGCAACGATCCTCAGCCCCATCACAGTATAAATCTCTCTAGCAACTGTTACACAAATCTAACTCTCTATTGAAAATCCTCCAACATTTCTCTACTCAAATTCTTCCTTCTCAAACACTCAGATCTGTGTTCAATTTATAGATGAACTGAAGGTAGTTTTGCAATGAATGACTTTCCAATAATAGGAAAGACATGTTCCCAGTCATGTAGATGTCAAATGGACATTTGGATTCGAAGCTTGACACATGTGAACTCTTCTAGAAGGCACTGGCCAAGTGGAGATTCCGGAACAATGAGAATTTCGCTCCCAATATGACCAATGCACCCATAGATGTCGGGAAGTGCTTTGTAGAGCAGCCTTGCATGGGGCTACTTGCATATGCAATGCACTTATTCCCCTTAGAGGCAGCGTTGGTGAGCTCTCATATGCTATATAATAAACTTCAAACCTTGGAAACCTTTGCTTGATTTGTCTTGTTCTTGCCTTCGGGCATGTAACAAATTGAAATGATAGGGAATGATAGACCCTTAGTCATCGGTACTGGAGATGATGCCCAGTTAACCAGGTCATTGGTAATGATGCCCAAATTGACATATAACAGTTGTAAACCCTTGAACTCTCACATAACCTTATGAGCATATATGGCGAAAAAGGGTAAGAAAATACCTTGATCAGTGAGCATAGTCACCCTGCGTTCAACACCGGCCTAAAAAAGATGTCTCCATGAGACCCTAAGTAGATATTGTAATTTCTAATAGGTAGGCGGAAACCCATTAAAACAACAGCTTAGGCAGGAGCCTCACCTGCCAAGAATTCAAACGAAATTCTGGTTAATTCGATCAAAGGAAGGAACTATACAGTAATACAAATAAACTATAAATCAAAACAATCATTATCTGAGCAATATTCGAACTCCCAATGCCCCTCCCTTGGAGTCTGCAAAGAATGAAGTAGGACTGTAAACCCTTGAACTCTCACATAACCTTATGAGCACACCAGGCCAAAAACGGGTAAGAAAATACCTTGATCCGTGAACATAGTTGCACTGATCTAACTAAAAATTATCGGTAAGAGTTGCAAAGGCTGGGGTAGTAGAATTCTTCACCTCGGTGCAGAGCACCTCCATCCCAAACGTGACGCAAGAATGAACACCCAGTTCAGAATTTAGGTTAGGTCGTTACCTCAACACCTCCGCCGAAATCTCGACCGTTGGATCAAACATTTGATCGCACGATATGGAGGCTAACAAGTGCCAGGGAGTGGGAATGGTCTCGAGGTAACACGGGGACGCCTCCCATTGGCACAACCTGGAAGCGTATATGCACGCAGATTTCGTGTACAGTACTGCACACAGATTTCGTGAACAGTGGAGAAATCCAGGACGGGCAGGACTTTAACTCACCCACACCCAATACTCTGTCGCCACATGTCAAGATATAATTAGTTAGAAGGGTGATGAGGAAGCTCTCTGATTGGGTGGGGGGAACAGTGTTTGCCCACCCAATCTCATAAAGAGAACGCCTTCGGTGTAATTAAGAAATAAATTTAATATCTATAATTTTAATTTTAATAAAATGGTAACTTAAAAACCTATATATTAAGGAATATTCTTTCCCCTATTATTCTCTCATATCTCATTGATAAATGATACAGAGAAGTGGTCATGTCCACACACTATCTTCAATATTTTATTTTCTATCTATTCTTAAGTAAAGTAGTAGCACTAATAATAGGCCTTGAAAGAATATCAGCAACTTTATTGAAAATACCTTTCTTGTACCTTATTACCAAGTGAAATTGTTGTAGGAATCCCATCCATTTGAAATGTCGTGACTGCTGCAATTTACTTTGTGATTGTAAGTACTGTAAAGGTTGATGGTCGGTATGAACTACTGTTTCTTTGCCCATAAAATAGTGTTTCCACTTTTTGACGCTTTGTACCAATGCATACAACTCCTTACCATATGTATGATAATTCACAATAGCACCATTAAATGTCTCAGAATGAAATGCGATAGGCTTACCATGCTGTAAGAGAACTGCACCCATGGCGTAATCACTAGCATCGGTCTGAATCTCAAATGGCTGTCTCAAGTCCGGTAATGCAAGGACTGGAGCTGAACTTATCTTCTCTTTCAAAGACTCGAAACCTTTGTGTTGCTTTCCTCCCCATTTGAAAGCATGCTTCACACTTGTCAGTGCATGCATAGGAGCTGCTATGGCAGAGAAGTTAGAAATAAACTTCCTCCAATACTGAGCTGCACCCAAAAAAATTCTTACCTCTGTAATGGATTTGGGAGTAGGCCAATTCACAATGGCTTCTACCTTAGAAGGATCAATTCTCAAAGCACCTCCTCCTACTATGTGTCCCAAATAAACCAAAGAAGTCTTTCCAAATTCACACTTTGAGATTTTAATAAATAATTGATTTTGCTTCAAAATATCAAGTATTTTCTTAACATGCATGACATACTCTTCTCTAGTCTTGCTGAAAATTAAGATGTCATCTAAGTAGACAATAACAAAATCATCAAGAAAATGACGTAAGACATCATCCATTACCGACATGAAAGTTGCAGGTGCATTGCATAAACCAAATAGCATAACAAGCCACTCAAGGAGTCCCTGTTTGGTTTTAAATGTTGTCTTCCAAATGTCACTTTCTGCAATTCTAACTTGATGATAACCACTACGTAAGTCTAATTTAGTGAAATATTTAGCATCTTTCAGCTGATCTAACAAATCATCTATCCTTGGGAGTGGGTAATGATTCTTTACCATTATCTTGTTCAATGCCCTGAAGTCCACACACATGCGCCAAATTCCATCTTTCTTTGGAATCAACACTATCGGTGACCCACATGGCGAAGTGCTTGGTCTTATGAAACCTTTGTCCAACAATTCCTTAATTTTCCTCTTTATTTCATCATTCTCCATGATAGACATGCGGTACATGGCTATGTTAGGAAGAGGACAATATTGTTGTACCTAGATTTCATGTTGAATCTCCCTTTTAGGAGGCAAACCTGTCGGTTCCTGAAACATCTCATGATGTGCATCAACTACATCATATAAATCTGATTTAAGCTTGGAATCACAATTTTCAAATGACTCATGATTCACATCAACCTTGGGCTTAACCATAAGAAGTACAAAACTCTTACTAGAATTCACTAGTCTTTTTACCTGTCCCGCATTTACCATCGCTATATTTGTCTTCTTGCGATGTGCCCTAACAATGAACTCCTTGCCATCTTTAAAGAGATGATACTTATTTTCATGGCGATGAAAGATTGGTTTCCTGTCAAATAAGTAAGGACTTCCCAAAAAAAATTCCTGATATATCAAGCGGCACTACATCAAGTTCAACTGTGTCAATAAAGTGTGCAGTAATCGCAAAACACAATATGCACTTTCTTGAGACTTGTAAGTTTGCATCCTTGCATATCCATCCAAGTGGATATGGCTTGGGATGTGGAATGGTCTCAAGTTTAAGCTATTTGACCAAGTCTTCTGATATGAGATTTTCTTGTGACCCACTGTCAAACAATGTGTCAATTTTTGTATGTTTTGAGACTAACCTCACATGGAACAATTCGGTTCTTTCTTCCTCATTTGTAGCTTGTACATGACAGTTTGAAGTACTAGTTCTTGGCTTAGTTTTAGTTTCCTTTCCCTTCATACTCTTCAAACCCATGGCTGCAATTTTGGTTTCGTCACCTAAATCATCACCTAAGTCAGGTTGTGGTGTAGTTGTAGTAGCTACAATTTTCTTCTTTCCTTTGTTTTTGTTAAACTGAGTTCTTTTTTCAGGATGTAGTTTCCAACAGTTTTTCTCTTCATGACCTTCTCTTGAATAGTGTTTACATATTAATTTCTCACCCACTTGTTTGACAGATGCATTCTTTTTGTCTTTTCCCTTAGAGGGTTTATCTTTGTTTTTCCCCTTAAAAGGCTTGTTTCTACCCTCATCAAAAGTGTTTTTCCCTCTAGCCTCCAAATGCGTAGCTTGTACACAAACTTCGTTTAGACTAGTAGGATTGAACATAAGGATAGTATGTCTAAGGTAGCTGTGCAAACCACCTATATATTTTAGCAAACTATCTTGACTTTGTAAGTCTACCCCTAATAAGAGTGCTCTTTTCCTAAACTCTTGGGTATAGTCTTGTACATTTTGTCCCTTAAGCTGTCTGAAGTTTTGCCAGTTCATGATAACCTTTTGTAAATGAGCTATGGATAAAATTGCTTCTTAATTGCAATAATAAATTTAGCCCATGCTAAAGTGATCTTACCATGTTTTTTAATTTCATCCTTGGTCTTGGCTTCCCACCATACCAATTTTGCTCCATCCATTCTCAAAGAGGCTAACTGTATCTTGGTGTCGTCATCATGAAGGTTTTGTATCCTCAAGTAAACCTCCAACTACCTTATCTAATTGTCAAGTTACTCTGCATTGACTTCATCGTTAAGCATAGGCAACTCAAATTTAACATCAAGCTTTAAAAATGGACTTTTACTAGTGGTTTTAGACTTGTGAGATTGATTCACCGAAGTAGAGGATGACGATGTTGAGGAAGAGGATGAAGATGGGGATGGTGGATCACCATTTCCTCCATGTCCTTTCTTTGACTTGTCATCACTTTTCTTTCCTCCTGAAGAACCCTCTCCTTCTTTCTGATGTTTAGACCCTTCTCCAACAAGCCTATCATTCCTTTCTTGGTAGAGTATCCTCACCATCTCAGTCATGTCCAAAAAAGCTTTTCTGAATACTCATTCTTCTTCTTTGGGATCAATGTCTTTAGGAGCTTCTCCTTCTCTTGAAGACATGCTTGAGGCTTCTTCAGTAACTCTTGGGGGTGTAATAGATGGTGGAGGAAATGGCTCTCTGGCCCTCCCTGGTTGAGGATTACTTTGTGCTCTAACTAATTGTCCTTCCCCTCTTTTGAGTTTAAGCCTAGTAAGCATCAAAACTTACAAACAATCAACTATATCTTTGCACAAGAAAAAACGCAAAGTAAAACTCCAAACTATTTGTAACTAAAAATGAAACTATTTTTAATTGTTGTGCAAAGTATCCAATTTCATTTAATTAAGTGTGCAAAGTATTCTCCATGTCTTGCAGGTTAAACAAAGTGTTTTTGGTAATTATTTCTGAGTTTATGTGTGAGAATTGTTTATTTAAATTCACTGTTTAATATATCAGTTCAGAAATACACAGCAAGAAAATTAACCATAGCATAACACAACAAGCTGATGAGGTAGTTCACCCCTCCTGGGCTACATTTGTCGGGTCCAAGGCTCCCAATGGGCATGTCCTTGCTCTATTAAGTTGCTCAAAATGGTTATACAGTGAGAAATATGCCTAAACAGGGAAAACCAGCTATGAAATTGACTTCAGAAGATAGAAATAAGCTAAAAATGGCTTTTGTTTCACCTCAAACAGTGAAGTACAACCCAATACAGCTCCATCTCCTTGATGGCCTTGGTGGCTCTTTCCTCTTCCTTGAAGAAAAAATGGTTGAAAAACACCTCTGTTCGCTCTGCAACCTGTTCCAAACTCTCCATAATGCCCAGAATAACCAAAATTGACTAAAATTTCATCCAAATTGGTTCAATATTGAGGAAGTTATGACCAAAACAAATTTCTGCCCAATGTCACTTGAAAATCCCACTAAATGTGAGCTAACTCCAATTAGGAGTGCTAAAAATGGCATAAGTGCCTGATTTGGTGGAACACGCCCAAACTGGCGGAACCACTAGCAGTTGGCAGTTAATGCTGGATAGGAGCGCATTTAAGTGGTCACATGACCCCTCTGCACATTAACCTCCGACTTAACCGCTACCATAATGGTTAGCAAACCATGGAATTTACTCCAGAAAGGTGCGGTCACATATAATGGTGCTAACCGCCGCCGTAACAGTCGGGTTGTTAGCCCTTGGACACAGAGGCGCAGTCATATGTATTAGGGGGCTGACCCCCTTTGCCGCCCAACCGCTTCTTGTTTAAACTTCAAATAGCAAATATGAACTATAGTGGTTAAGAAACATCCATAGGAGGGCCGGTAGAATGTTGGTTTTGTAGAGGGGAGGTCGGGTGTTCGAAACCCCGGTCCTCCATAAAATTTTGAACTACTGTTCCTGGGCCACGTGGCGGCCTGCGATTGGTCGGTCTCTAACACAGTCAACCCACTGTCAAATAAACACTTGCCACTTGTCATCATAGTATTGGCCCGAATGGAATATTCCAAGGGAATATTCTTTGGAATATTCTAGGGGAGTATTCTTTGGAATATTCCAAAGAATATTCTTTTTTAAATTTTTCCAAAGTCAGAAAGTCAACTTTGGTCAACTGATTTTTTGAAGGATACTGAAAACTTCAAACCTACATAACTTTCACATACAACGTCGGATTTGAGTCTTGTTTGCGGAGCCAGAATCGCAGCGATGAGGCCTATCTGGTCATTCATATTGCAACCAATTCTGAGCAGTTCCACTTTTGAGCATTTTTTCAACTTGGACATGATCTCCTGATCACTTGGTCATGATATCATTTCAACCATGAACCCTATGTGTATCAATGATATGCTCCTTCTTGTAGTGACTTAAGATTATTTACATCATGCCACATAGATTTCCAAAAAATTGTAAAATGAAGTGTTGGTGTTAATCTAGTATTTCTATAACATGGGGCATTAAGGTGGCTTATGTCCCACATCTTATGTATTTCACACAAGTTTTTCTTTGTTCTTGTTGGGAAATAATTTGATGCACCGGTCACAATTTAATTAGTCAACAATAAGATATTCATTTCTATTGTGATAGGCTATTCTACATAAAGTACATAACACATTATCTCTTCTAGCTTTACACTTGGCCATATCTTATAGTTGACTAGTTAAGGCATCCAATTGATTTTGAATGTACGCTAGTCATAAGGATGATTGAACACATCCTCTTGTGGATTTGAGGAGTATAACTATCTGTAAGGATTGAACGTATGTGGATATATTATGCTAAGTAAGGGGAATTCTAATATGGGGGAATAATATTAGAATGAACCACTCTCTAGACTAGACATCTTGGCTTTGGAATGTCAATTTTTCCACCAAATCCATAAATATTTGATCATAATCCTAAATTACTTTCTCCCACTTTTTGTGTTATTTCCTTAACTCTACAAGGCATTATTTTTTAAACACGGGCTATTATAATTCCTTCATCAATTCATTCTTTATTTAATTTATACATTTGGTTCATCCTACTGGAAGATGTCTTTTGTCCTTCATTTACCATTGTATATCTCTATCTTTAAAAGAGGTTTCTAAGTGCACAATCCTTTGTGCTTTATATGTGATTTTATTCACAATCTAAATTTCTTAACACACAAAATAGCATTGCTGGGCCTCATCCCTCCTAGTTCCATGGAACATGGGGGGGCTAATAATTATATCAATTATTGTTCTTTCCATTAAAAAATTCAAATTTCTTGTTATTACTCGATTTTTATTTTTTGTTACTATTCCTATTCTTTGATCCTTTATATTTCTAACTTCTATATTTATCAAAATTTTATCTTTTTGTTTTTGTTCCACAGGGTCTTGGATATACGGTGATCGGGTGCTCTGTTAAGGCACTCCTTGATGTGAATTCATTGGCTCAATTCCCATCCATGATCAGGGTGATATGTTTTGGACATGATGACAAAGATGTAGTCCTACCCAACTTACAAAAAATAAAAAATTATGTTTTTTTTAGATTACATGCAGGGGATGGTTCTAAAGGGCTTTGTTCAAATTCATTTTCTCCAATCATTCTACAATTGCTAAAGCCTCATCACTTTCAGTGGAATAATCCTTCACTTCACTTAGGGAATAGTTATTATGTAAAGCATCTCTCACATGTTCCTTAGAATCATTCTCATCATTAACCTTCCATTAGGGATTGGCATCTTATACTTCCACTTTATCATAAATTATCATAGTATTTCTTCCAGTGCCTCTCTTCTCTTTACATACAACTCTAGTTCCTCTCTTTCTTTTGCATACTCAAGCATACCATCTCTCTCTCTCTCTCTCCATACTACTGCCTCTTATGTCCTCTCTCCTTTTCTTCAAAGTATCCATATGTAGCTCCCAAATTGTTTCACATATCACATTCTGGTATTCATATCTCCCTACTATAGCTTACTAAATCACTCCTTCAGATCCCTTTTTTTATGCTCTATTTCATCTTCTCTTCCTCTTTCATCAAACCCCCCTTTCCAAGGGCTTGTGTTTCCATTGTGTTTGATATCATCTGCATCAACCCTTTTTCCACAAACAAAATCTTATTCCATAATAGGATAACTTTAAGAAATATTTGTATTGTCCTCGTCTTAAAATACCTCTCATTTGAGCTAAAAGAGGGCGGTTATCGTTAATAGAGAACTCTACTATGTAGCCCTCTTTAATTTGTTGAAACTAATAATCAATTGCTCACACCCACTCGTTATCTAATATTGCATCTTTCAAGTATTTCTTGACAACAAATTATAGGTCCTTAAGAGTGACACATTACATTGTTACTACTTGTCTTTTTATTCACTTATGTGATAAGCTAGGAAATTCAACAAAGAAAATTTCATGTTTATCAAAATATATATACTTGCCATTCCACCACTTAGGATTCATTTATAAGTTTTGTGTTTCTCTTTGTGCAAATTCAATCTCCTTTTTTGGAAATCCAATCTTTCATCTCCCATCACTAGGGCTTCCATGACATAGTAACCTTATTATTTCTTGCAAAACTATGTTCTATTTCAACAAGATAGCCAATTATTGGCATTATTATTAACAAACCCTAGCTTTGGAACTTAAACCAACAATAATCCATTAGTGTCAACACTTCCAATATCCTCTTGAAGAATAAGGTCTAACTCAAGGAAATGAAAAACATTATAGAGAGAGAAGTAAATTATTAAAAATATATATATTTTGTAACTTAACAATAAAGAATTCACACATAAGAGATAATCAATATATGAGAGGGGAAATCACATTACATTCATTTATGTTATCGTCCATAAAATAATTCATACAATCTCCTTATGTCTCTCCTTATGTCGCTGACATTAACCATAGGGGACTTCACACTATGGTTTCTTCTTCTTCCTTACAAATATTAGTATACAATAGCCAACCTTAAATGTACTTAGTCCTAATGCTCTTCATCTCATTCAAATATACCATGAAGTTTTTATATTACAATTCCAATTACTTACAACCATCAATAGTCTAAGGATGTGTTAACATGGACTTTGCATGAAAATAGGGTGCTAAATTTTACAAGCCTTTTATAATTTAGAACTTAAAATTAAAATAGCTATACTCAAAGAATATAGTCTTTCCCCATTTAGAGTATTACCAGGTACCCAATGTACAAGCACAAGATAACACACATGAAAGAGAAGATACTTCCTAAGATTACTTGAAATGTCAATGAAAGTCACTTACAAATTAAGTGGGGATGGCATAAAGATTCTAGTCTTTTGGAGAAACAGAGATATCAACTTTTGGAACATTGATACCGTAGAAAATACCATCACATATTAATTTAAGGACAATTAATTTGTGGTGTGATAAAGAAATAGAGGGAAATAGAAAATTAAGACATTGTAAATGGGTCATTAATTCCAATATAGAAGATCAAATTATCTTTTTTTTTTATAGCAAGCTTAAAGAGGAAAACCAATATTTCTAAAATAAGAACCAATTCTCACAAGCTCCTTAGTGAAACAAGGAATTGGACAATTTCTAAGATATCTAGGGATTAAAGAATTTGTCTTCTTTGTGATACTAAAAAGGGGAAGGATGAAAACCACGGGTGGTCCGAGGGCAGCGCCCCCCAAGCTAAAAATAGATGTAAATTGCCTTGTAAAATATTGTAATTTCGTATTCAATTTGGGTCGTTCATTAGGCGAATGATCTAACGGTAGAAATTATGTTTAATTTAGGGTTTTTTCCCCTAGAAGGCAACCCCTTTGTTGTATGAGGGAATTGTATTGCGGTTGTGTGTTGAGAGTGGCGAATGAGCTGACGGTAGAAGTTATGTTTAATTTAGGGTTTTTTTCCCTAGAAGACAACCCCTTTGTTATATGAGGGAATTGTATTGCGGTTGTGTGTTGAGAGTGGCGAATGATCTGACGGTAGAAGTTATGTTTAATTTAGGGTTTCTTTTCCCTAGAAGACAACCCCTTTGTTGTATGAGGGAATTGTATTGCGGTTGTGTGTTGAGAGTGGCGAATGATCTGATGGTAGAAGTTATGTTTAATTTAAGGTTTTTTTCCCTAGAAGACAACCCCTTTGTTGTATGACGGAATTGTATTGCGGTTGTGTGTTGAGAGTGTATTCTGAGTAAGAAAGAGAAAGGGAGACTATGTGAGAGAATAGAGGATATTACAACGAATATGGTGTAGGTTGTGTCAGTTGAGTGAACCACATATATCTGTGTCTCTCTTGTTTTATATATTTTATATGTTTGTATTTCCGCATATTTTCATTTGTTCCATTGCTTTGTAATATAAAAATAAAATTTTTAAAAAATACAATTATTTCCTTGACATTTTCCTTAAAATTCAATAGATTTAAAATTGATTTAAGTAAATAATAATAATAAAGGATTACTAAAAATAAAACATTCTTTTAAATATTGAGAGGCTTTTGCACTCAAAGATGAGATATTAATTTGGTTTAGATTATTGGCATAGAAAAATTCTTTTATCCAATATCATACCCTAAATATTAATCACAACTAGCCTGTTTATTATGAACTTGTATAATCCACTTCACTTTTTAAAAGACATATAAAATTAAAATTAATTGATTTGCCAAATTGTAAAATTATCATAATTTCACATAGACTTTGATTAGATATTCAACTTGATCCTTTGATTTAAAAATAATAAATAAACTTTCTTTAGACATTACTTTAAAAAAGTGATACTATTAATTTTTATCGAGAACATGGGGAAGAATAAAAAAAGCCAAAGTGTAAATATTAAAGTATAAAGTGCTTATTGAAATTATGGAAAGAATAAGTAACATGTATTGACAGAGTTTAAAATTGCATGGAATTAAATATTCCATATTTCATTTCATGGTGTCAGTATTTTATTTCAGTGCATTAGGGAATCGGAATCTCGTGTCGGAGGATATACCAGTAGGGGTTGGAAAAAATTGCATTGCATAGTTTTTTCTACAGTCGAAGTTGGAATACTTTGGCGAAAGTATTAACTTTCTAGTCTGTAAGATTCTGTGAGGGTGGTCCACGATTAACTTTCCCGTCTGTAAGATTCTGTGAGGAGGGTCCACAATATGGAAGCCATCTGTAATACGTAATTTAGGGTGTCATGTTTTTGGAATGACGAAATATTTTATAAACCCGACCTGCAAGACGAACTCTTCTAGTGAACTATAGTCATATTTCTTTTGGTTAAACTCTTATCTTTTAATTTCAAATAGATAGACAAAATTGCAGAAGGACCTTTTACGATTTTATTAAAGGAGTTGTCTACCGAGGCCGTGTTTTGGCCCAGTTTTCGCTTGGACGGTAGAAATCTGCCGGAATCCGCTCAACTAAATTTTAAAAAATCAGGTAGTTCCAGTGCTTGGAATCCATTTTTGATAGTGAAAATGGATTCAGCACTATCAAAAGGCACTCAAAATACTAATGTTTAACAACTGCAAACAAGATTCTGGGCAAATCTTTGCCAAATTTTCTGAAAATCGTTACCGGATTCTGGATCAAAACGTGGCCTCGGTAGACTACGCGTTTTATTAAATTCTGTAAAAAAAAATCAGTATTACATTGATTCCCATCAGAATTGAGTTGAAATCGCAGTGGAAATGGAAGCTTCAAGTGGATTGAGGGCATCGAAAGTAGGGCCACTGGAAATAGTGAAAAGAAGAGGAAGATGGGGCCACTTTGGAGGGGACATATACCTGCTTCCACCCACCTAAAGTCAAGTCAAGCTGTTGCTAGATGGGGCCATTTTGGAGGGGACATATACCTGCTTCCACCGACCTAAAGTCAAGTCAAGCTGTTGCTTCCCAGCTGTTGAGTACGAATGGAGTGGAGAAAATAAATAAATACTCATAGTTGCCTGCTACTTCATGGATGCATTCAGTCCAATTTGAGAGCAGAGGGATCTTAATCTTGCGAGTGCTTTTGCGGTGGGAAGAGAAATCTTGAGCGCCTCTCATTTGGAAGACCTTGCGCTTTCTCACTCTTGTGAACGCAATGGCCTGCTGTACAGATATTGTGACTGGGACTGCAGCCAATGTTTTGCCCAGCGTGTTGAAAAGGGTTTTTCAAGAGATGAAAATGGTCATCTCTTTACCTCAATCTTTCCGCGACATGGAGGTTGAAGTTGGGCGTCTGAACAATTTTATAAATGATATAAAGGTGCAGCTCGCTCAAGGACAAATGAACCCTAAAAGTATAGTGAAGGCTTGGCTGGATAAGGCGGGCGAGGCCATAGAAAGGTCAGAATCTATTGGCAGGGATTACGAGCAACGCAGAAGGTGCCTAAGTTGGTGTCCTAACTTCTTCTCCCTCTACAGAATCAGCAAAGATATCAGAGATTGGAAAGCAACTGTTGCTCAGCTCCACTCAGAGAAGGATTCTGATTTTCCTCCAAGCGGAGAATACGGGGATTCTAATCCGCCTGCCCAGCAGCAGATTTTGACTCCGGAAGCCGGTTTTGTAGGAAATGGAATCAAATCTGCAGTGTCGGAGGTTGAGGAGAGGTTGACAGAAGATAGAAACACCCGAATTATCGCCGTGTGCGGCATGGGTGGTGTCGGCAAGACTGCGCTGCTTCAGAGCATCAACAACAGCTTCAAGGTACGCAGTTCATTTGATCCCATCATTTGGGTAACAGTTTCCAAAGAGTACGATATCTTAAAGCTGCAAGATTGCATAGCCAGTAGATTAAACTTACAGCAGAACTTCCCTGACAAATCCGATTTGGAAGGGCGAAAGCATAGGTTGTGGTCTTATTTAAACAATAAAAGATTTCTTCTTCTACTAGATGACATGTGGAAGAGTCTTGACTTGCACAACTTAGGAGTGTCATTGAATGACAGAGGCTCTAAAGTTGTTTTGACTACTCGGAGTAGAGAAGTGTGTACGCGTATGGGAGTCAAAGATCCAATAAAAGTGGTACCGCTGTCTGAAGAGGAGGGCTGGCGGCTATTTTCTAGGCGAGCATTTTGTGATGGAAATATTCCACAGGGAATAGAAGAGATTGCGAGGCAAATAGCAGGGGAGTGCAAAGGTTTGCCTCTCGCTATAAATGTAGTTGCCGCTACTATGGCAGGTAAAGATTATCCACATGAGTGGGGACATGCTCTCCGTCAGATGCAAACCGTTGATAAGACGTTCCATGAGCTGCACAATGAAATGGAGGAAGAAGTATTCCAACCTCTGAAATGGAGTTACGATGTTCTGACAGATTATTTGAAGACGTGTTTTGTGTATTTTGCAGCTTATCCCGAAGACACAGTAATCGATTGTGAAGATGTCATAGATATCTGGATCGCAGAGGGTCTGGTGCCAAAAAGCAGTGGAGACAGCTATTTGCCTGACACTGCGCACAGTTTTATCGACTTCCTGCGAGATCGTTGTTTGATTGAGGTGGTACAGACCGATGAGGTGGGAAGGGTTAGGTCTGTTAAAATACACGATGTCATTCGGGATCTGGCGATTCTCATTGCCGAGAAGGAGCACAGGTGTTATTTTAAAGCTGGGCAGGGCGTCTGTCATTTTCCCTCTGAGACAGACAGCGGAGGCTGTGCAAGAATGTCATTGATGAGGAATCGTGATCTACACTCCTTGCCGACAACCTTCAGATGCTCGTCCCTCTCAGTTCTGCTGTTACGAGAGAATGCAGGTATTGTAGAAGTTCCTGGAAGCTTCCTGAACGAGTTGCCCTTACTGAGGGTGCTCGATCTTAGTAGGACAGGCATAAGGTCTCTTCCGCCCAGTATCGGAAATCTGAAACATCTTTCCTCCCTCCAACTACGAGATACTCTCATCAGTAAATTGCCGGAAAGCATTGGCGATCTGAAGGAGCTCCAATTCTTGAATGTTAGTTGCTGTGGAGAGTTGCGGTGCCTTCCAGAGAGGATAAGGGAACTCAAACGTTTGAGGGCCCTCCACATAGAATGCTGCTCCAGTTTAAAGCATCTTCCGCGTGGGATATCAGAATTGGTTTCACTAGAACGATTGAGCATGCGGGATAGCGGCATTGCATTGGATTTCGAGGCGGAGGAGGAGGCAGATGCAGAAAGAAAGAATGCTTGTTTAAAGGACATGCAAAGCTTGAGCAGTCTGAGGGTTTTGGTAGTCCGGATGAAATCGGCAGTTAAGGAGGGGTTTATAGGAAATTGGTCAAAGATGAGACGTCTGCAGCTGGAGTTTGAGTATTCAATTGGTCAAGATCACCTTCCGCAGGATATGCAGGCAATGAAAGATCTGGAAAGTTTCTCTCTTTTGGGATGCGATGTGGAGCGACTGCCTTGTTGGATTACTCAATTCCGAAAGCTAGCAGACCTTTATCTGCGTGATTGTCATCGGTTGAAAGAGCTCCCCGTGGAGTTGCCATCTTTGAGAACGCTAGAGATATATGGTTCCTCTAAGTTGGAGGCTTTGGAATTGGGGATGGGTTTTCCAAAGCTACAGGCGTTGAGACTTCAGAACTTCGAGTCGTTGGAGTGTGTGGGGCCCGTGAGGGCAGCAAGTAGAAGTGGAGGGTTGGGAGAGGGGGCGTCACCGTTACCGCCCATGCTGAAGTCTTTATTGGTATACGGTTGTCCGAAATTGAAGAGATTGCGTGGGCGATGGGATAACCTGAAGTGTCTGGAGAAAATAAACAGCGACAGTGAGTGGTGGGATGCAATTGAATGGGATAATCCCGCCATGAAGACGTCACTTGGTAGTAAATTTATAAGATTCTGATAGTCACTCATTGCGTAACCTGTATGAAATTTATGTTACTCACTTACCATTTAACATATGTTATGTTGTCCTCACTGATAGACAATTTTATATTCCTTTCAACGTGAGATTCTTAATCAATCAAGATGTGTGGAAGTTATAAATGTTTAAATGGGTCAAAGTCGTACAGCTTAACAAAACGTTTTAAATTATACATTCAACGTAATAATTTACGTTGTTAATGAAAGAAATAATTAATTATTAATCATTTTAAGGCTTGTAACTTTACTTTTATAAATAATATATTTTCTTAAAGTTTGTAAATTTTATTAAAAATTGGAGAGAGCATCTATTGAACACAGGGCTAACACACAATAATTATTTTCTATGTTAAATCACATTAATACATTACAATATTTATAGTGCTGAGATCCAACTAATTCCACTCTTGGAGGGAGTAGTTGAGAGAATCTCTCAACATCCTCCAACAAACCAAATCAATCCCTAATCTGTAGTATGCATCATAAATGATGCATTATCTCAACACCCCCTCTTAATGCCTACATTACAGAAATGGAGAACACACTAAATTAATACAAACATTTGTCTGCCCTGGTCTTTATTAACATTTGTACCCACTCTGAGATCTCATAGACAACGCTCTTTTCTCCACCATTTTCGAGCTACCATTCAACCCATTTAAAATACATTTGTTTCTGACCAGCAATAATGAACTTTGCAAGATCAACAGTATTGACAACTTGGCTCGTCGGGGCTTCCGCGATAAGAGCTGACAAGTGATGAACCATCCTATGGACCAATCACCATCTGTCAGATATTTCGCTTTCGGCTATCCATCAGTGGCTAGGCAAATGGTCTGAATACTGAATGTTTTCAAGAGCTAATCTAACAACTTGACCTGCTTCACACAAATGGATCTCAAACTGTAACCTGTAACTGATGCTCTTGGCTTGTAGCACAACAAGATCAGCATATAACAAATTCACACAATCAAACTAGCCAATTGTTCTCTCGTCCCTGTAGAACGTAGAGAACGACTAATTTAAATAATGCTAATTTGTTCAATAATTGGTTCTGCACTACACAAATCTCTCAATCAAAATTCCCAATTTAAAATTATATTTCAAAATATATATAACTTAAATTGCATATACTCTCCCCTGGTTCATTTTTACCGCCTTTTTTTTAACGGGAAGTGCATAGAAACGCAGATTCACTTATATACCAAGAGGGACACACTTTCATTACTAGGATCTTCGATGATTGCCTCGGCCATCTCTTCGCAAATTCTTGTTAATATCCATTCAGCAATTTCCAGGCTCTCCATGCTGAAGAAGGCAAATTTGGACTCATCAGTTTGAGAAGGCAATTGGACTGACTTGTTAGGTGGCGAGCGATGTGTCATTCCGGCTGATCTCCCATCGGTCGATCTTCTATCCGCCTCAATCATGTCTGCTAAATCCTGGTCGCTCAAGCTATCACTGCTGCCGCTGCCAACAGAGGAGGAGAAGAAGGTCTTCAGATCCTCTGCGCTCACAATCCCATCTCTGTCTCTATCCATCACTTTAAACGCCTCCTTTAATGCCCACATCTAAGCATCATCGGTACTCGACTTGGTTTCTTGAATTTCTTGAATTTCTGGCATATTTGCTGCAGAATCTGGCATGACTCATACAAAATCCTCGAAGGCTCCAAAACGAGCACCAGATTTTGCCCCTTATCCCCGTCATACATGAAATGATCCGGAGTAAATTGGTGTGCATCCACGAAGACGCGGGGATCTCTCATTGCCATGGGCTGATACCCTGCCAGAAGCTCGCCTTTCTTCACCTGATACCGTGCATCGTGCGTCTCGATAACGAAATCTTGCTTGGCTTTCGGATACTGAAACAGAACCGGTGGGTCCATCCTCAGCACTTCGTACACCGTTGATCGAACTAGACGCATGCAATTCAAAGCCCGGGCGTCTAGGCTGTTGTTATTAGCCCGGAATGCCCCTCGAACCTCTTGTGCCAGATTCCTCTGCAATTGACCCATTAGGGAAATTTTGAGGTCTACAATGGGCCTCCTAAGAAAAATGTACAATCAAAATTCACTTTATGAGAACCAATCATATTTTAGGGGATGACATCATCCCTAATGGTTGAGGTGGCATTGATTGAGTTAAAGGTACTTACTTGTCACATTCTCAATGGTGGATAAAAACTCATGGTTAACCATGGTAGTGCTCTAAGTACTTTTAAAGTCAAAGTAAAGTACTCATAATAAATGTCATTTCGCACTTTTTGAATAAAAATATATTATTGTCATTTCATTTTTCTTGAAAGAAACAATGCATATCCCTATACATTTATTATATTATATTATATTATTTTTATATAGTATATTAACTACATATTGTTATACAATTTAAATAATATAAATTTTAATTAATAGCATATAATAATTAAGAATTTATAAATTTATATTTATATTTTATTTTAAGTTATTTAAATACAAAAGACAGATGCATTAGTTGTTCAATGATAATGATTTTTTTTTTAAAGCTTATTCTTATTTATAGTCACATCAATACAATTTTTTTATTAATTTTATTTTGGTACAACTTTTGAATTGAATTTAACTATGGTTACATGGATTGTGGTGCAAAAAGTGAATTTAAAATTCATAAATATTATTTTATTGGTTTAGCTGTTATTTTATTATTTCCTTAGGAGGCCCATTTTAGACCTCAAAATTCCCCTAATGACCCACCTGAACGATTCGCTTGATGATGTTTGGAAACAAAATCATGAATCCTCCGAAGGCATTGAAACAGACCAAGAAGAGCAAGTTATGGCACGCTTCCTCCTTACTAACACCTAAACGCTACACTATGCTACTCTCCTACACCATACTCAATCTCACATTTTCCTGGCCATCCCCTGAGGGATTTAAGCCAGTAGTGGCTTTGATACCATATTAAAAATTGGAGAAAGCATCTATTGAACACAGGGCTAACACACAATAATTATTTTCTATTTTAAATCACACTAATACATTACAATATTTATAGTGCTGCTGAGATCCAACTAATTCCACTATTGGAGGGAGTGGTTGAGAGAATCTCTCAACATCCTCCAACAAACCAAACCAATCCCTAATCTGTAGTATGCATCATAAATGAGGCATTATCTCAACAAATTTAGTTTTATAAATAATATGTTTTTATTAATAACTTTACTATTATAAATAATATGTTTCTATTAATAGAAGATTTTATATAATTGTAAGATTATATCATTAATTATTTATTTAGTTTAATTAAAATTAAGTTTGATATACTCAAATTTATTATACGATAATATTCAATTTAATTGTTCTACATTTTTAAGTGAAAATTAATCTATCTAGTTTTTGGTGAGATTGTAAATTTTTGCTATTTAAATTTCATTTTTTTATTACATAAATGAATTTAGCACCTTGAAAAATTATAAGGCCATTGACTTGCCCATATTATATAATTTAAATTTACAATTTCAATAAATCTTTGCTAGAGACAAAAACATAAAACAATTAGATTAGTCTAAAATAAATAGTCTATCAAATTTTGAAAAGTGTTGTATTTTCATTATTTTGAATATACAAAGGCATTTAAGAAAACACAAGATTTAAAAAATATGAATATCTAGAAATATGTTTTAAAATCCACATTTTTTTCAAGGATAAAGTAAAAGATATGGTTTGTGGAATAAAAAGATATCATCAAATTGATAATTTTTTTTTTTTTTTTTTTTGTAAATTAAGGCCATCATATTACTTCAACAAAACAAGATTATTACATGGCTTTCCATACTTAGGGTGTATTTTTCTATGCCACACACCCAAGAGTTCATATCATATTCAAAATGACCCATATCCCCATTACAAAACCCTAATACCATAAAAACCACTTAAACCAACATAGGAAGCATGGGTCCATTCAACAACAAAAAATAGAGATTTGCTAATACATGACAAAAATTGTAGAAAAAAAAGGAGAAATGAGAAAAGTGAAGGATTCTTTTATAAAGAAAAGGAATAAAAATACATTTTTTAGGAATAAAATATGCATTTTTAAGGAAACTTTAACTGTATAAGTACAATATGCACATGTAGTTGTTTATTTTTGAGCACATAAGAATGCTATTTTCATTCAATAATGAAATAAAAAGTACCATTTTATTTAATAAAGAAATAAAAAGATTGTTTTGAATAAATGAACATGTTTGAAGTCGTTTAATATGTTAACTTAATTGATTTTCTTAAAAAATTATCAAAAATGTTACTTGAAACATTTTTTTGGGGAATGCTACTAAAGATTTTTTTTGGTTTAATGAAGAGTTTTTCTTCAAAAATGTGTTTCAAATTGTGCATATAATTAATAAAGAATGCATATTTTTAAATTATCTATTGTATTCTTTTCAAACATAAAAAATTAGATAGATAGTAATTTTAAAAAAAATATCAAATAAACAAAAATTATTCTATGTAAAGAATATATGCAATAATGATTTTAGGAAAATTTAATGCAAAAAACACAAATAAGCAACCCATACTCATATATACCATCTCCAACCTTAACCCTATATGGTTAAAGAAGTATCTTGATTGAATTTACATTTACAAGAAAATTTCTGAAGATTTAATTTAAAACATTGTATGGCACTAGTTAGAAGAGTAATGTCATAGGAATAACAATAAGAGTTTGTGGGTTTGAAAGCCTCTTGGATGAGATATCGATCGACTGTGGATCTGTCATTTCCCTATTGCAGATCGCCCATGGCTTCCACGTCCACTTTCAAATGATTGCTCAGGCCTATGGTGAATTAACTACAGCCGAGTACCATGGGACATACGGTGGTAGTAAAAGTCACGAGTTCAAATTTGGTGTTGTAGAGGCCACATCCAAAAGGCTTACAGGTTTTCAAGATCTGCATTGAAGATTTTGTTGTGGTGGATGATATTGGGGTCATCATTTTTACTTCAAGAATGAACAAGCTAAATGAGAAACCCATAGAGACGTGGGAGCTGCTTTGATGGACTTTCAGATCCGTGGGGAAATTTTTAACTTTGCTTCCTTTGGGGTATTGATCCCCAATTTTTTTCACTTCGACAAGACCTATTATGCACCATATCTAACACAATTTCTTTCAGACCTGGCATTTTTCTTTGATTATTGTTCAGATCACATGATTTTCAGGGAAGGGGGTTTTATTCAGTATTTTGATCTGTCATTATTGGCAGATGAGGGTATCGGTCGAGGTCATCTATCAATAGAAGAGCAAATTAGTCCTCAAACGGGATCACTCTGGATAGATCTGCAAATAAAATGTGTGGTAACGAATCATATCTCCATATTGTCATATAGAGACGTAAGCATAATGGAGAGATTGTCTGGTGCGAAATCATGGTCACAAATCTCAAACTATCTTCTAGTCATAGATTCTGAGGATCTCATCGAATCAATAACTCATGGGGATTGGATCGATAAGCTGGATTTGGGACATATCATGGATTGGTGTTTTGGAACATTTAATGTTAGGGAGGCTATAAAATCCATCTTATACTAGTATATGGTAAAACTCCCTTGGACTCCCACTTTACCCATGAATTTACCAGTTAGGACCAATATATGGATGGATCATGGATTCCTATCCCTCATCTGCTTGAATGGGTTTTGATATAATTTTTTATCCAAACGCTGAGAGGGAAATCAGTGTGTATGAGGGTTTGGAACTAGGATTGGGTACAAGCTCTTAAGAAAAAGATTCAAGAGCAATTGGGTATTCCATCAAGACTCCAAAATTTGATTTATGCATGGAAATCATTGCAAGAGGACTTCAAATTGCAGGACTATGACATTTTACCCTATTTAACCATCATCCTGAACATGAGACTTCTTGGAGGTTGTCCTGGATCTATTTCCAAAGGCCCAGATTCCTTCAAGGATGTAGTTAAAGGGAAGATGGAGCCACAAAAAAATGGTAGAACAACCCCCCAATTTTCTTGGGCCCTATATTGTGGAGTAGATGAACTAGGTGCCAACATTGACAATCAACTTGCCTGAGGTAAATGAAATTTACTCTGATTTCCATGCAATAGCAATTATATGCAGATTCAATGGATTCTGGCCCAAATCAAAGAATTTACATTATTGGATTTTCTCTACTTGGACATAAAACTGTGATATTCACCTATGTTCTAGGGGTATTTTTATTGTTAAGTTTGACACAAAAAAAATATGGATTGTGTATTAAATGAGGGACCGTGGTTTTTGGGCAATGCGGGTCTATTCATGACACCTTGGTTTCTGTAACTTGATGCAAATACCATGGTGGTATCCAAAATTCTAGTGTGGGCCAAATTACATAACCTACCCCTGCATTATTGGCATCACAAAGTATTAGAAGGAATTGGGAATTCTTTGGGGAAGTTCCTAAAGGTGGATGCAGATAGAGTCTTAAAAGGAATTTTCACTTTTGCCAGAATCTGTGTAGAAGTATAGCTTAACAAAGGTTTAACTGATAGAATTATTTTGATTCACAACAATATGCAGTGGCCTCAAACTCTTGACTATGAGAATGCAACTTTTCGTTGTCGTATATGTCTACAAACTAGCCATCTTCAAAATATGTGCCCTCAAGAAAAAAAGACCCTAAAAGGAAAAGGAAACAAGCTCATAAACCAAAAGGTTGGCAGTTTTTAGAATCCTAGGAAGTTGAAGTAGAGGATACAGAAATCCCAGAAAACACCTCAATTAATAATGTCCAGAAATCTCAGGAAGCCATGCAAAAGAGTTATGTCGAGAAAAATTCTTCAATATTTCCAATTCCTGATGATGAACTATAGTTGGTAGTTCGAAACACGTCAGTCCTAAAATTCTCATGTGATTTCCCGGAAGATTTATAATCTAATATGCTTCCATTCAACAACAACCAATTGAGAAAATTCCATTTGAAAAAGAAGCCAGTGGTACTAAATGAATTCATGCATTAGAAAGTTCAGATTCTGATAAAGAAACCCCTTTAAATTTAAAAGAGACTCAAATAACTATTATAACTTCCACTCTCAACTCTGATAGTTGGCGTAATGTGGAAAAAAATAAAGGTAGAAAAGAGTAGATTTGTGTTAATTGTTTGATGAGTTGTTATTGATCTTGGATACCAAGATTGTTTGTTTTATGCATATGCTTTCTAGCATCGACAGTATGTAATTTTGTTCATTATGAATATATTTGCGATTTTCCTTGGGAAAAAATGGTACGACACTAGTTACTTATGAATTTCTTCCATGATGTTCATAATAGTGTAGTTGACTATGTTATTAATTATTAAAATTTATATTTTAGAAAATCACAAACTTGATTGAAATCATATTTTTATAACTAAATCATAGATTTACATAACTAATTCAATGAAGAGGATTTTAATAGAGAATTAAACTACCTAAATTTTTATAAAATCAAATTCTCAACATTCTCCTTAATAATAACAATTTTAAATATTTGTATCATAACTTTACACTGACTTTTCAAACTTGCATAAACAAGTAATCTTTTATATGTCTTTCACCTAAAAAAAACTTTTATATCTTAAATATTGCTAAGTCTAAATAGTAGATATTTCATAGATAAATCTCCAATCACTATTAAAATAAAAGAGTAGAAACAATTATCAATAGAAAAAAAAAACATAAATGCATAAACAAGATTAAGGAAAATATCATTCACCTATATAAATTTGTAAAAAGGATTCTTGGAGAAACAATTTAATTTAGAAGGCTAAAGAGAATTATAATATTGCTATGATTGAACATAACTTGTACCTTAAGAGTATTTATGAATCTTTTAATGTTTTAGTTAATAACCAAATCCTTCTGATAATAAAAGAATATTTTCATTATAATAGACATTGAGTTTAAAGTTAAATGCGTCGAAGGAAAATTTGAAGACATTTAAATTTATTAACCGCGCATTTTAAATATTGGAAGAGTTATTCTTATTCTTCTCATTTAGAACCTAGTAGATTGTGAAGGCTTTCACGAGTTTTGGAAGAAAATACTTTTTTTTTTAATAATAAAAAGATTCATTCGAAATTATAAGACAATTCTGATAAACACTCTTTTAGATAAAGTCAATTGGGTTTATTTCAGGTGGTTGGGAGGAATGATTGGGACCCTCCCCACCCAAGTTCAATTTAGGCTAGTGATAGGATGAGATTTTCTATAATGGCTTTGAGCCTTGTTGTTGAAAATGAATAGTTCCTCAGAACATGTATATTCGTCTTATGGTATATAAAGGTATTTTCCATGTGGAAAAAAAAAACTAAAAAACCTCTATGAGATAAGTTATGTGGATTAATGTGGGCGAAGAATATTAACTCATGGCTTGAAAGTCATTATAAGAGAGCTAAGAAGCAAGGGAAATTTTTAGGTTATTATTTTACATTAGACTACCTAATTGTTCTTAGGATTGTATCCAACATTGTAAAAACAACAAGGTTAAATCCAATAAATTGTCTTATTAATTTTCGAAATGATTTTAATATAGCCCTTAGAAATTTCCTCTAGAAAATGGTAGAATATATTGGGGTTCCCATTGTGTTGATATTTACAATAATAATATAATAGGGTTATACAAGAAAAACTTTTTCAAATTTAGGAGTTAAGAGGGATTCCTAAATGAAATTAATTTTAATATCAAAGGTTAAGAAACGTTGTTGTGTAAGTTAGACGATGGTCTCAAGAAAACAAGTTACATAGGAATTAATTTAACATGAGTACTTATCATCATCTTTTTATTTGTAGATGATATTGCCTTTTTTTTAGAAAATAGTCCCTCTAACCTATATAAATTTTAAAATTCTTAAAGATTTATATACTCGCCATGTAATGTATGCGGAAAAAAAAATAAATAAAAAATAATAATTATTATGTTGAAATAAAATATAAAGTAACTTTTTTAATAATAATATTAATTTGAAAAAACCCATTTTTAAATTTATTTTCAACACAAACTAACTTGAAAATATAATATTAGGACAAGAATAAATAGACAAGGTTGAGTTTATGATGAGAACAATTATAAAGCTACACAATTTTAATGTTTCGAAGAAAGATCCATCTGAATATCCTTGTTTCCGTAGTGATTCTATTTCACTATGATATTTGGAGGTGTAATATGTGTATAAATTTTTTTAGGAAAGTTAAAAAATTATAAATATGTTTTATAATAAAATAATTTAAAATTAAATATAATAAGTTTTATCTAATTTTCAAAATTATAAATATGTTTTATAATAAAATAATTTAAAATTAAATGTAATAAGTTTTATCTAATTTTCATTTTAAAAATTTTAGGTTTCCACACATTAAAAGTAAAGCTATTATTAGATACTTAAAGTATAAGCATAAAATATTTAACATAAAAATAAAAAAAATCTTATCACTACTTTAACTATTAGTAATATTTATTCAAAACTTAAATGAAATATTTAACATAAAAATAAAAAAATTCTGCTTTAACTATTAGTAATATTTATTCAAAACTTAAATGAAGTTTTACTAGAGCTATAATTAAATACTTAAGGTACAAGCATAAAATATTTCACATGAAAATAAAAAATTTCTTGTGACTACTTTAAATATTAGTAATATTTATTCAAAACTCAAACACATATAAAACATTTAACATGAAAATAAGAAATTTCTTATCATTACTTTAAATATTAGTAATATCTGTTCAAAACTCAAACAAGCATAAGCTATGAAAATAAGAAATTTATTATCACTACTTTAAATATTAGTAATATTTATTCAAAGTTTCACTAGAGATGTAGTTTAGTATGTATGTAAAATATTGAGAGAGAGTGGAAGAAAATGCCCTGCATAATATTAAAATTGTTAAATACATTATATTAACTACTTTATAAAGAATACATGGAAATCATTAGTTTTAAATTAAAATATTAAAATTACTATTTCTTTATATTGTTGTTAATTAAAAAAAAAAGATAAATAGTGCACAGATAAAGAACAAATCTCCAAAATTCTCATATCAAAATTGGATATTGGAAAAAAACATAAAACACTTTGACATGAAGAAATTTGTTAAATATGTGCAATGATTAATATAGAAGATGAAACGAACTCTCTTTAAACCCAACCTACAAAGACATTAAATCTAATTTTGAACATGTTTCTAATAAAATTGAATTAGGATTTAATTTTGAACATGTTTGTACCAAAATTGGATATTGGAAATAATAATAATAATAATAATAATAATAATAATAATAATAATAATAATAATAATAATAATAATAATTTTCAAATTATTTTATTTTCAAATAATTTTTTAGTTTATTTTCAAATTATTTCATCATAAAAATAACATAAAAAATTAAGTAATTAATTTACTTAAAAAAATAATTTGAAATTTTTATTTTCAAATTATTTCATTATAAAAATAACATAATAAATTAAATAATTTATTTATTTAAAAAAATAAAATATACAAAATCAAATCTCAATAATATTAATTATCATCACGTTATCATATATATATATTTTAACTTAAAATATATACATAGTCCATAAATAATCCTAACTTAATAAATTTAATTAAAATATTTTTACATGTTAAATAACAGCAAAAAAATTCGCTCTAGTATGATAGCAAGTGACTATCTAATTCAAATTTCTCAAATGGAAGCTATTTGGATTCTTATGTGTAAATGTAATTTGATAAATCTCATGTCTCATTTATAAAAAATTATTCATTAATAATTAAATTATTATTCATAATTATTTATAAAAATTTATTAACTAATAATTAAATTACTACATTTTAACACAATATTTTCATACCTTGATTTGACCTCAAACTTCATTTCATATTCTTGTCTCATCATTTTTCCACTCTGTCTCTTCGCTCAAGGCCTAAGATTGGCCTGCTAATGGCTTCCATCTCAGGATGGGTGGGGGGGACCACACCTTGTTACATTGTATTTTGTCGCATTCCCCTTTCTGTACCTGAAGTGGTGTCCTTTGTGTCACTCATGCCACAAATTTCGCAAAGCGACAAAAGCTGTGAAAATATATTCATCATGAATAATATGCTTAAAACATCCTTGAAGAAATGAAGAATCAGTGCGTTAAAGCAATCTTGGAGAAAGCTTGTAGAAACCATAATTTGCAACCCCAACGCGTTTCTCGCCTTCATGATCTAGCGCTTTTCACCCTGTTCAAAACCTGTGTACAACGTTGGTAGCGTGGGAATTAAAGTCAAAAGTCGTGTTGGTCCTCTTCATGCAGGTTCTCCAAAAATGGAGCAGAAGCGTCGCCTACTAGAAACATCGAGAATGAAAGTCTGGTATTAGTTAGTTGAGGATTGGGTCGAGTTCTCCCATTTTAAGTCTTTGATCCTAGCTTTAAGGATTTCCCCATTAAGATGTGGACTTTCCTCCCTCTTTTATGGATCCTTAACCTCTTCATCTTCCCCATATATGAATGCTATGCTTTCCCCAAATGGTTGGTCATTGCTGGTTGCCTTTCTACTACTGGAATGCACCTAAACGTTGCCAAAATTATAAGGAGAAGGAGTGCTTGAAGTATTTGGCTTGGAATTGGGAACTCATCCCGAAGGAGGCCTCCAACATCAAGGCACCATTTGTATGCTTCCCTCTTTGATTTATCAATAATACAAAGCATGCCGTACTTTCCATAAGCTTGTAGATGATTACTTGTTTAGTATGATGCTCCTTGAGCTGTCATATAGTTTACATTAGAATGCAATATACTATGCTTTCTTCATTTGTTGTTGTTTGATCTCTCTTGCAGGTATTCATGCACAAAGGAATAGAGGAGTGAGCTCGGAAGTGAGGAGATCGAGATTAACATCGAAGAGCGACTGCATAGGAGTGAGGCAGGCTATCTTCCTTTCTCATGTCATTATGATTTAAGCTGGGAGAGTTTTCTTGGTTTTTGTCTCGTTTGTTACTAGACCCACTCATTGGGCTAGAGGGATCACTTCTATCCGTAGAAGGTTTTATCACTTGGAAAAATGTGAAACATTATTTGACATGGTCATAGAGTTCATTTGTCAAAGGTTTCCTTAAGCCTTTCAAGTTGAAAATTTCAATTTTTACATGTTTAACCTATCCTAAGGTTCAAACCCACCTCCATTTAGGTCATGTCATGTCTCATTAGTCATCATTAGGTGTCATATTTCATTTTCCAAACATTTAAATTCAAAAAGGACACTTAAGCCAGTTTTACATATTTTCGTAGCATTTTACACTGTGAAATAGCAGTTTTCGCTACGAAAATGCCTAATAGTTTCGTAGCGAAACTGTCATAAAATGAACTAACTACACTACAAAAAACTGCTTTCCTATCTGTGTTGTAAAACCTGAGGTGAAGTGTCAGTTCATCATTGGAAGAGTTAGGGTGGATGTCATTCAAGTCTGTTAGGGTGAATTCAAAGGTACAAAGGTCATGTCTGAGGTCATCATTACCGTTTTTAGCATGCATGTGTCATGATTAAGGCATGAGTTGTCATTGAAACCATAAAACATTACCCAATTAAGTCTTTTTTTCATTCTCCACTTCATCTTTGCATGTTATTGAGTTCTGGAGAGCTACTTCATCAAGCCAAGCAGGTTGCTGGCATTTTCAAAGGTTGCAGGTGTCATTAATCAAGAGAGCCTGAGAAGATATAAAGTCACCATGGATACAAGGAAGAAGACCAACAAAAGTGGTCACTGCCACAGGTATGAGCCCACGGGCATGAATTTTCTCAACGAAGACCCAACTGCCATGGAGGTATTCAGAAGAACAGGTTGTTTGCAATTCTTCCAAAGGCTGCAGGGTTGTCATCTACAGGTTTCTAAGGAGTTTGCTATCAGTTTCACTGGGAAAAATTCAAAGGTGGGAATGCTAAACCTCACAGCAACACCAGACAGTATTTCAGCAGCAACAGGAATCCCTAGAGGAGGGGAGCAATGGTTTAAAGGCATCAAGTTCACCATGCAGGACTGCAAAGAATTCATCAAGCCAGAGCATAGTGAAATTGATCTCACAAATGCTATCCCAAGGAGCCACATGAAGGACAAATACTCAAAGTTGTCGATGATCATTCAGAAGTACTTCACCTATGAAGGAAGGTTTCACATGGTCTACTCCTACCACCTTAGGCTTCTGCTGCATGTTTTGGGTAAGAGGTCTCTTGACTTGCCCTTTTAATTATACAGAAGTCTAACTAAAATGTCAGATAAGGTCCAATTTAAAAAAGAAGGAAATGAAACTTATCTCTTTTACCATGGTTTGATTAATTTTTTGGTGTTAGAAGAGTTAAAGAGATTAGGCAGATATTGGACATCCTTTCTGTTCATGAGTGGTTTTGAAGTAGATGTTGTCACCAAACAGTGGCAGATCAGTTAGAACCAGTGAGCATGGAGACAGAGTGTTTGCAGAAAATTAACACACCCAAAGCTACACCTGCAAAACAGAAGCCAACAGTTAGCAAACATAGAAACAAGAGAGTTACTAGGAGCCAAATAGTGGTTAAGGGTAACTTAGAGGACATCTTGCATGCAATTGATATTGAAGAAACTCCCATTGTCCAAGCTGAAGATGTTGAAGATGGGGGAAGAAAGCTAAAGAAAGGAAAAATAGCTAAAAAGTTAGAGTTTGCTCGTGATGATGATGGTTTCGTGTTTCAATCTAGAAAGCAAATGACAAGACATGCAAGAAAGGTCACGGAAAGCAGAAAATAGACTCAGAAGGTCAATGAAACTACTCAGCCACCACCAAGAATCATAGACCTGTCCTCACCTGCAAAAGAAGAACTAGTCATCAAACAAAAGAAGGGTAAAGAGAAAATCACTGAAACACCAGAAGTTGAAACCCTTAAGGAGTAGTTGAAAGAGGCAAGTGAAGAGATATCAGTCTTGAGAAAAGAGGCAAATAAGCATAGAGATGAAAGGGTTCAGTTTGAGAAAATGAGGAAGATCTAGGAAGATCAAGTCACAAGTGTCTCAAATACCTTGGACAATATAGAAAAATTGATAAAGTGGACTCAACCACTAAGAAGAGATGTCAATCACATAAAAAGGGTAAACCTGCACTTGCAATCTAAGAATAGGACATTGAAAGACCAAGTGAAAGATCTTCAAGAGCAATTAGAACTGATTCATGAAGAGCTGGAAAAGAAAGGTTTGAAAATGACTGTGGTAGAAGAGCCTATAGCTCAATTGATTGTTAATGAGGAAGACACACCACAGGAGGAGTAAGTTGAGATTGGATATCCCTTAGAAGGTTCATTACATGCAGAGAATCAAGATTTTGCAGTTGGACGTCAATTTTTGAAGACCATTTTGAAAGGGGAAATTTCTGGGTTTTTACACAGTTTCGTAGAGTTCCTCAGGCTTAAAGACGGGAATACGCTACAAAAAAACCTGTAGCAGCCTTTTTTCTTCTAAAGTCAGTTTTTGCTTGATTCAAGGAGAGGGATTCATGGTGATGATGTGTCATGACTTTATTAACATCATGAAACATCAAAGGAGTGAAGTAAATGGATGCAGAAGTCACTTGTTCCACGCTACCAAAACTCGCTACGAAACTGTCATGTTTTCGTAGCGAACAATTGTTGGAGGTTTTGAGCATCCTAAAAGCAGTTTTTAGCTAGCTGGAGTCCTCCAGCATGTCAAGGGAGCTTATCATCAGATACTTATGACTCGAAGGAAGTGTTATGAAGACAGGTCATTAGCCAAAGCATCTTTGAAGATAAGGGTCATGCATTCCTAAAAATTAGGGTTATGTTCCATAGATCTAGGAGGGTTTTAAATATGTAGAGTGGTGATGAAATATGTCATGGGTTTTTCGAGCATGTGGTACTTAATTTGTAACCATTATGTAACTGTTTCATATATAGGATAAGAACAATGTAATAAATAAGAGTTAGAGTCCTATTACAAGATGGTTTCTTTAAGGTGTAGTTGTCAGTTTTATGTTAGAAGTTATGTATTTCAGTTATGAAAGGTGTCATAGGAGAATTCAATGATCTAGCCACTAGGCAGATCATCCTTGTTGTAAAGAATGTCTATTTAAAGACAAAGCATCGAAGTAGTAAGGGGTTGGAGAACATTTGCACCAAACTGCTGCTTTTATGTATTTGACCTATATCAGTAATACAAAGTGACATTTTTCTTGATAGACCTGAGATTCTCATGAGGTTTTTGATGTCTTATTGATCTATATCTTTATATTTTACCACTTGCAGTAGATTTCATCTCTATTACTCAGAATTCATAATTTTATGCTCTGACTTCCTTTAGTGATGAAATGACTGTGTTTTCCTATGTTTTATGTGTGAGTTGCCTCTGTTAAAGACCTCTATCTTCCTCAGATTCCATGTTGAAGAACCTTTGTCACTGAAACTACTGATTTTTTACTCCATAAGCCCAATGGTAGCAAGCCTGCATTCTTTTCAACTTGCAAACATAAAAAAAACAAGTTACATTTCCGATAGAGTTAGTCATCTAGTACTATCATTATTCAATATCATAAAACCCCCTTGAGAGAGCCCTCTCAAACTAAAGAGGCTAATCTTCAGTTAAAAGTGGTTTGAAACAGTTACACTGAGTTATTTGATAAGCAACCAATCAAGTACAATTTTGTGATCACAGAGGGTATTGCCTAGATAACAAAATGGCAACTCCACTAGGGACTTGGAGCCTTTTTAGTCCTCCTTTTTAATTTTTCCTTCTTGTTTAGTTTTGCGAACCATTGAACGACCCTTTGTTTAGATTGATTTTCAGTCTGTACCCTCCTTTGAAGGTGTCCTAGGGTATCATATCTAGAGTTTATTCTTGTATTTTCCCTATTTACCTCCATCAACGTGTTTTTTATCAGTAACAATCACACTTCCAACGCTAAATTTATCTAAAACAATCACGCTGCAAACTCCTAGTTCCAACTGAATGTCCACGCTGCTGTTTGAATGTGGAGATTTTTAGGGTCTCTGCTGAAAACTCTAGTGTGTTTTGATCCTTAAGGAAATTTCTCTACTTTGTATGCATCAAGTTCTGTCTGATTGCTTTCAATTTCTTGGTAGAATGAAAAATTTATCCCATACTTGAAGTGGTAAAATTGGTATTTTTGATTGAGTCTTTCATGTTTTGAGTCGATTGAAAGTTCTGTTTACTGCTTGTATGATTGGTAAAACACTGATTTTCTATCAATATAATAGTAGTATCTCTTTTTCATTCGTGAGAAATTGATTTTTCATTTAGTTAGTTTTCATTTCAAAAATTTACTTTTCGTTAAGTGCATTAGATTACTTGCATAGATAAGTTATTTTTTGGAATTGAAAATAGATCACATTTTTCGGTAATTGAAAACTAAAGAAGTGCATTAAGTGCATTAGATCGTTCAAAGTTTTAGAAAGTGAAAGTTCATATAAGTTCATCTTAGTAAAATCAAAAATATTTTTACTTTTGAAAAGTTGCATTTGGGATAGTGAAAGTGAAAATCTTTTTTTGCTTTTAAAAATTGCATTTGGAAAGTGAAAAGTAAAAATATAGTCAAGGGAATTTTGCTTGCTGCATTATTTTTTTGACGCATCATTGTTTGAAATATCTTCCTTATTAATTTAGCTTTCATTTAATGAAAAGTATATTTTTCTCATATAACTGCATCTTAGGCATTAAGGTGACATCACTTTTAGCCCAAAAATTGTAACTTAATTCAAGATAAACATTAAAATTTACCTCAATTAACCTAAGGAGCATTTGGAACTTAACGCAAACATTTAGAGGTCTAGTCTAGAGACGTGTATCAGCGTAGTTAAACGTAGGAGATGTCACTAACTGCCTATGTTGCATCCCGGGGGTGATATCCTGTTTCACATACAGAGGTATATAGGACCGTTCTCCAGTAGTCTCAGGTATATCATAGGCACTCCACCTATGAAAGTAGATAGGAACATTCTCATCGAACGGTTATGCATCAGACAACACTACTACTAACTTGCACTCCCATGTACCGTCACGTATATTTTGGGAGTCCCCACTAGTTTGTTATCCTACCACAGTTAACCGAGTTGGTCACCTTCTAAACGTGATACAATGAACACAACATTCAGGGATATTGCGTGCCCGTGTTTCTTGGTTCACTAGGAGGTATTCTACATTTCACGGATACTTGGTAAACCCTTTTTCCTAGATCACCATTTTTTATATCTTTTTTTTGTTAAATTCTAAAATTTATTTCCAAAAGTATAACATCCTACCCAAAAATTGCTCCTTAACCTCATTGTGACTGGTTAATTTAAAAAAAAAATTAAGCCCAAAGTATTCACCTATACCCTATTTGATTTTGTGAAAAAGACATTGTGGAATAACCTCTAAGTCCTCGGTTGTGCCACACACAAAGTTCACCTTCCACCCCCCTTCAGTTTTTTAAGTCGACAGGTCTCCTCAAAGAGTCCAAAGTGAGATTTTTCATATTGTATTTGAACCTCTTGAGAACCAAGGTGTCAAACTTGGTATTGTTCTAAGTATCCAACCCCTTGCGTCCCGACCACCTCCTTCAGAGTTGGTTACTTCATCCTAGGCCTCTCCTCCTGATAGTCCTCAGCCTACCGCGAGGTTATTAATCTTTCCTAAGAATCCACTTTTTGATCCAAAAGATGACCCTGACTACTTATCACCTCTGCACTAGCTGTAATGTTCCAAACTTGGAATTTTCTACAACAATAAGAATACCTTAAGGTATTCCAATGTTGGAGAACAGAAAGTAATCAACTCATGTGATGTGTTTGAACACATAGCCATCATAATAACAATCACATCAACAAACTATGCATTTATACAGTTCACCAAGTGGGGGAAAGCAGTTATTTTTGCCTCAAAAATGCTATTTTCTGAATATTGAGTTAAAACAGTGGAAAATAACAGTTGTGTCCCTTAGAATGGACAATATAGGACATGCATGCAAAAGAGTTTCAGAAAAAAAATTCCTTTAGCTTAGTTAAACATGCCTCCCATTCTCAAGACAACTTAAAATTTCCAAAACCCCAAGACTGCCAAAATGTCGGAGCAGCTGCACAAGTGACTGCGCAGTCTAAAGAGAGGTTAACTAAGAAAATATAGAAATATGACTGATAATTCTATTATAATACTCAATGATGTACAAAATTAGAGATCTAATCTCTTTTACAGAAATCCAAGAAGACCTGGCAAGGATTTCTTGACAGAAAAGATATACAAGAGAAGCTGCTGCAAAATCTGTGGCTGAATAACGCTGTATGGCTGAAGCTCTACAATATATGGCTGAACATGCATATAAATTTCTGTATATGCTCCCTCTAGCTTTCCCAAAGAAAGGCTGATCCTCCTCTTGGGAAACTAGCTCGTCAAAATGGGGTTTCAACCCCTTCCACTGCACACCTTAAGAAATAACGTAGTTTTCTGAAGGGACTGCGTTTTTTCTGAAGGTATATTCTTGGCCCAACACCAGGTAGTGGAAAATTCAGATCAGAAACCTTCTCTTAGATTTCTTGAACAAGATCTCCAAGGAAGAGTAGGGAATCCCCACCCGGGTAAACCCTTGCACTAAGCAGTGCAAAAACTTAGCTAAAAAGCTAAGAATGCCAGAAGTCTAAGCAGACCTCATGAAAATATAATCTCTAATGTGTCCCTATGCTTGCCATCTCCTTCATTATATAATTGATGAGCTTCCTCACCAAGGGTCCCACCCACTATGAGGTTGCTTCCATGCAAAGGCTCCTCCACAAAAACTGCGTTGTCCAACAAGATGGTTCAATGCATCTAGACAGTTTTGTTGACTTGGTCAACCTTGAATGATTCTTCATGCCTTGTCCCTTTTCACACCCAAGGTGCCTTCATTTTATCTAGCTGGATTTGATCCCTATTCACATTGAGCTGGCTTTATTTAGAATCCACTTCTTTGAGAGTAAATCATGTTGACTTGGTCAAACTTGACCTTGCCCACATAGTTTAGGCCTTTTTCACACATGTGGATGCTTGAATTGGTTATTACATGATCCCCTTTCACATTAGGGTGGATTTTTATTCATATTTGAGCAAATTATGAGCCTCCTTCCCCATTTATTCATCAATCAAAGTTTTAAGAGAAAAATTAATATTCCCATTAGCTAAAGCTAAATTGGGAACATTACAGTCTCCCTCTCCCACATGTTGCTTTTCCTCAAGCAACTGCAAGGGTGCTGCAAAATCTCCCCTCTTCTTCTTGTGACCCTCTCATCCATAGTCTCCTCCATTGCTTCAAGATTTCTGCAAAAATTCCATCTCCCAATGGCTCCTCCCAAGTGTGCAAATTGGCCTTTGGTGAATAAACCCAATGGCTCTCATCATGAAAGAATGGAAGGTTGTTATGGAAACCTTCTTGCTGATCCATGGCCTTCTCAGGAAAGAAGTGATGACAATCATGGGGAATTTCATCATCAATGGAGGTCTCCCTCCTCCATGCTATCATCCAAATAAAATGAATCACCCTCCAGCTTGGTAATTCATAGAAAATCTCCTCCCAATTGCGCATGAGAGGCATGCCCCAAGTGCTCCAACAAAACATATGGTCCACATCATACAGAAACAAGTAATATGCAATGGTGGCCATATAATTTCTCATGCTCCCCTTAGAACATGTAGTGCAGAAAAATTAGGGACTCTCTTCCCCCAAAGACACACCCAACAAATGTGTCTTTCCTCCAACCATGTCCCCAACAAAATTAAGAACATCTTCAGCATGTGGGATCATAAGTAAGATCATGCTAGCTGCCATATACAATAAGGGAGAAGGACAATGGTCCCTCATGTGCAACCAGCGCAGTTTTCCTCCTAACTGCCATAGGATATGATATGACAAGCGCTCTCCCCAACACTTTCTTGCTGCCCCATCCTTATTGCATGCTTGGAGAAGGTGTATGATGGTTGGTGTTAAGGAACCACACCATGAAGAGTACATCATCTCTCCAAGATTTCCCAAAGAATGGCAAACATCACCATTGTTCATGGCCCAAAGTGGCTCATGAAGCCCATCAACAAAAGTGCCCCCTCTTGGAGCCAAGACCTGCACATGAGTGTTAAGAAAATGCAAGTATATAATAAATACATCATGAGGTTCAACAATACAATGTTTATCATACACTTGTTTAAAATCAGCAAGGTAGCTCATGGATGAGCTCCCTCTCACACTCAATGAATAAGGAGGTGATAATGATAACTCTTCCCAAGAGTTATGTTCCTCCTCAACCAACAAATGATTCATGCACTTAATCATATGAGAGTGCATCTCCTATTTGAAATTTTCCCACATAAATCCATCTAAGATAGTATGATATGTTTTAATGAAGCTAGTGGGATTTGAAAGCAAGACCTCATAAGTTGTATCAAGTAGTTTATTCTTGAGTTTGGAATCTTTGGTTAAGTAGATCTGATCATGAACATAAATGATTCCATTAACTACCTTATACTGTTCATCCATTGCTTTCCCATCAAGAACCTTACATGTGAATAGGTCCTTATAGTATTCCACCAAGAGTTGGGACTCCCAATAAGGGTCTAGGCTTCCCAACATTGACAGTGTTGTAGAAGTATGAAATGATGCATTTGTCACATGATGGCTCTCCACCTTGACATGATGGATGTCAAAGTACATGTTGGAGTATTCCCAACTTTCTTTTGCTGCCCCTCTTGCAGCTGATCTTGCTCAAGACAAGATTGAAGTTTAGGAAAGTCACCCTTCCCTTGAAAGGTTCTCTTTCTCAAAAACTTCCACCTCTTTGAACCTGCATGCAAAAATGAAATTATTTTTTTTGTTATGTTCAGACATCTTCATTATATATTGGAGTATCCTTTGCTGCCCCAAATCTATGGAGTAGCCTCTTGATACTATGCTCATATCAGCACAATTTTCTGAATCTATCCCCTCCAACGCAAATAGATGAATGGAAGAAAACAAGGTCAATTTCAAAAATTTTCCTAGCCTTCCATCAATGGTTTGCAGCTTTGTAGTGGCTCCTTCCAAAGTTTCTTCTTTAAACAAATATGTTTCTGTTGCATATAGTTGAGAGAATGCTTTAGTTTCCCTCCAATCAGGAGGTCTTCCTGCTAAAATGCCTCCTTGCAAAGAGGCATTAAGGCATAGAGTAGGATGTGAATGTAGGTGGACAGATTTGCCCCTACCTTTGTTGCATGGGTCCTCTTGCCTTCTCTGTTCTTTAAAACTCTGAAATAGAGAAGGGTTCATGTTCTTTATCTCCTGATGCCATTCCTCCTCTTTTCCTCCCACTATCTTCAAGATCCCATCACTTGGCAATGAAAGTGCATGCTGCTCATGTGTTATGCCAATAGCTCTATGTGTGAGACCTTTTGGAACTCCTTGCAAGAGTGCAAGAGTTTCTTTTCTTGGAGCAAGTGCTCCATCCGCTTCTTCATGAGGTGCTTGAGGAGCCCTTTTCATGACTGTGTTATTCTCCCCTGCCTTCCCTTTCTCCTTTTCAATAGTTGAAGTTGCCTTATCTTCAACAAGAGACCTCAAATCTTGGTCTTCTTTTGAAGAAGGAATCTTCATGTCTTTCCTTTGAGAAGAAAGCCCTTCATCCAAAGGAGATCTTGCCCTTGGCAAAGCATCAAACAAGCTCACCTCCTCTTCATTGGTTTTCAGAAATTGATTTGGATTTATAAACCCTCCCAACTCATGCAAAAGGTTTTTTTGATGTGGTTTGATAGTTGCAATAGAAGATGTTTCACATGAAATATCATCAAACCTCTCTACTAATCTTTTAATGAATTTTGCATAAGTAGATGTATTTGCATTCTTTAAAGAAAATGATTCAAACAACCACCAAGCATAGGCCTTACCCTCAAAATGCAGTGCTACTACTTTGATGGCCTCAAATTCTGAAACTTGATGTTGCTGCACAAAGGTGTCTAGCTCCTTCACCCAAGCCCTAGCTGGACATAGAGGTGATCCATCGAAAGTGGATAGAAAGAATATACCCTCACCCTGCTTCTTGCCCCTTGTGCTCTTTTCCTCCTTCATTTGGAAAAACCCTTGGAATTTCAAGTGATCTTTGAACTCCTCGGATTGATCTTCATATTCCTGCAAATAGTCACCAAGAGTATCTTTCTTTGGCACATCTCCTTTCTTCCTCTTCATGAAGAAATTGCTGATAGAACGTGGTATATATGATGATATGAATGATTTCTCATATCCAAAAGATGGGGTCTTAGAATCTTCCTCCTGTATAGATTTTGTTGAGGGATCTTCATGTGTTTCCCTCCTCATTTCTTTGATGCCCTTGCTTTTGCCCTACAGATTTGTCAAGAGAAGTTTTGAGAACATCATTTATCTATCCAAAAAGGGTTTGCTCTGATTTCTTCTGAAAATATCCTCCTCCCCATGAGAAGACTCCATAATGCTTGAGCTCACAGGCTGAGCCAAAATTGTTGCTCTGATACCACTGTAATGTTCCAAACTTGGAATTTTCTACAACAATAAGAATACCTTAAGGTATTCCAAAGTTGGAGAACAACAAGTAATCAACTCATGTGATGTGTTTTAACACATATCCATCATAATAACAATCACAACAACAAACTATGCATTTATACAGTTCACCAAGTGGGGAAAAGCAACTATTTTTGTCTCAAAAACGCTATTTTCTGAATATTGAGTTAAAACAGTGCAAAATAACGGTTTTGTCCCTTAGAATGGACAATATAGGACATGCATGCAAAATAGTTTCAGAAACAAATGCCTTTAGCTTAGTTAAACAGGCCTCCCATGCTCAAGACAGCTTAAAATTGCCAAAATCCCAAGACTGCCAAAATGCCGGAGCAGCTGCACAAGTGACTGCGTAGTCTAAGGAGAGGTTAACTCAAAAAATAGAGAAATATGAATGATAATTTTATTTGAATACTCAATGATGTACAAAATCAGAGATCTAATCTATTTTACACAAATCGAAGAAGACTCGGCAAGGATTTCTTGACATAAATGATATACAAGAGAAGCTGTTGCAAAATATGTGGCTGAATAACACTATATGGCTGAAGCTATGCAATATATGGCTGAAAATGCATAGAAATGGCTGTATATTCTCCCTCTAGCTTTCCCAAAGAAAGGTTGATCCTCCTCTTGGGAAACTAGCTCCTCAAAATGGGGTTTCAACCCCTTCCACTGCACACCTTAAGAAATAACGCAGTTTTTTGAAGAAAATGTGTTTTTGCTGAAGGTATATGCATGGCCCAACACCAGGTAGTGGAAAATTCAGATCAAAAACCTCCTCTTAGATTTCTTGAACAAGATCTCCAAAGAAGAGTAGGGAATCCCCACTCGGGTAAACCCTTGCACTAAGCAGTGCAACAACTTAGCTAAACAACTAAGTGTGCCAGAAGTCTAAGTAGACCTCAAGAAAATATAATCTCTAATGTGTCCCTATGCTTGCCATCTCCTTCATTATATAGTTTATGAGCTTCCTCACCAAGGGTCCCACCCACTATGAGGTTGCTTCCATGCAAAGTCTCCTCCACAAAAACTGCGTTGTCCAACAAGATGGTTCAATGCATCCAGATGGTTTTGTTGACTTGGTAAACCTTGAATGATTCTTCATGCCTTGTCCCTTTTCACACCCAAGGTGCCTTCATTTTATCTAGCTGGATTTGATCCCTATTCACATTGAGCTGGCTTTATTTAGAATCCACTTCTTTGAGAGTAAATCATGTTGAATTGGTCAAACTTGACCTTGCCCACATAGTTTAGGCCTTATTCACACATGTGGATGCTTGAACTGGTTATTACATGATCCCCTTTCACATTAGGATGGATTTTTATTCATATTTGAGCAAATTATGAGCCTCCTTGCCCATTTATTCATCAATCAAAGTTTTAAGAGAAAAAATAATATTCCCATTAGCTGAAGCTAAATTGGGAACATTAAATACAATCATTTCGATACTCCTAATGTACCTTTGGTAAATTCTTTCTGGTGCACCTCGAATTCTGATTCGAGAATTGTTTCCGTCAAACATGGAAAAAATTGGTGATGGTGCTCCATTTAAGGACAATCCCCAAAGTAATCCTTTGGAGACATCTGCAATTCATATCCTAGAAGTCGGCCCTGAAGAAAAATTCCCTCCTAAAGACTTTCCTTATTTATCCTACGATATAGGAACTATGCCAACTGCACCCACTGGTCATAGTCCAACTTTGGTTCCAACGATTTACACTTCCCTTAGTGATCTTGTCTCAGGTGCTTCTGGCGTAACTTCACTGTATCAAAACCCGATATGGTCATCTGGTGTCACTCCTACAACTGGCTCTTTTGGTCCAAACATGTCAATACCTGCTACCCAGCCTACAGTGACTGTAGGTTAGATACAAGTTACTCTTAGACCGTCTGCTCCATTAACCCTATCTACGGTAACTGTATTTCCTCACTTTAGTGGTCAACCTACGAGTTCATCTATTCTGCAGGCTGGGAGGAAACCCTATATTCCTATTGGTTCCGGTGGGAACTATGTGAACTATGGACCCGCATCGGGGGTAGGCTAGCCCACTAGATCTATTCATAAGCAGGTGGAACGATATTTTCATATGTGGCGAATTATGTCGTAGGGGCACCTTTTCAAGGTCCTCAAGTCTCCTCGACTAAACATCCTTATGTTCAACTCCCGTATGTTCAACAACCTCATGTTCAACACCCATATGTTTAACAACCTCATGTTCAATAGTTGTTTGTTCAACATCCATATGTTCACCAACCCCAAATCCCACTATCGGGAGTTTTGACCAATCCACAAGCAGGTTATACTCAACTACAATATGGTCCCAATCCCTCGTTGGGACATTCTGGAACTTATCCTCTCATACCTGGTAACCATTACCAGCATCCCAAACAATTCCCTTATCAACAACTACAGTAGGGACCTAAACCTCAACTGTAGTAGGGACCATACCAACAATTTCAACACAGACCTAACCCCCAGTTCCAACATGGGCCTAACCCTCAGTTGCAATAAGGACCATACCAACACTTTCAAAAGGGGATTTACTAGAAACTGCAACAGGGGCCTTATCAAAAACTGGAACAGGGGCCTTATCAATAACTACAGCAGGGCCCTTACCAGCAACTTCTGCAAACACCTTTTCAACAACAATATGGCCAATTTGGTCCATATGGTCAAAACCTGCCCCAATGGTGGCAAAACAATTCAAACAAGGTTGGAATACCCATTTAAGTACTTACCAATGACCATATACCCCATATAATCCTCAATTTCCATTTTTGATGACGTTGGAATTATCGGGCGTGTCAAGGCTCACAAATGACCCAATTCTCCATTCACCGTATTGGCCTCTGGTTACAACAAAAATTCCTGGAGACTGTCCTAAATTTGAAGGAAAGTTTGGAGAAGACTCCCAATCCCATTTCATGACCTACCACCTTTGGTGTTCTTATAACTCTTGGGTCGATGATTCTACTAGATTGTGTCTTTTCTAACATACTCTCACAGGTGTTTCCGCAAAATGGTACATTGAGTTTCCTCGAGGTAATTTCCAAGACTTCAACTCTTTAGCCATGGATTTTCTTACCCATTTTCAATTGCTTCTCTAGTATGAGACCAGAACTCACCTTCTAACATATTTTGAATAGTCGAAGTCCGCTCATATCTCTAATCACATTCATGAATGGAGGCGTAGACATCGTCTCATCAAATTCGATATCCCGGACCAGGTCTTGATTGAATGGTTCACCAAATAATTCATCCTTGTTATCACTAGGGAGGTAACTGAAGAACAATATATCACTCGTGCCCAGTATTTAGAATTAGTCTATTCACCATATGACACTTTGTATGAGTTGCTTCCTGATGCCCCACGACCTTCAACATATCTTGCATCTTCCACACATGTTAATTCAAAACCCATTGATGGTGTTATTGGATATGTCTCTCAGCAGTCTAGTATTTCCCCTACTAACTCTAAAAAATTAAAATCAACTCTTGCTGCAACTCCTGATGTTGGACCTAATCAAAATAATCTTGGTAAAACCTCAGAGGTGAATGTTATCCAATCTACCACAGCAGAAAAGGCCTCGAAGGGTTAAAAGAAGGGAAAAGTTAAAACTAAACCAGATACCCCTAAACAGGATTCACCAAAGTCGTATGATGATGATTCGTCAAAAAGAAAGCCAAAGTATCCTTGCCTTATCTGTGATGAAGATCATTACACTAAAGATTTCCCCCGTTGTGCAGAAGTAAGTCGTCTTCTAAAAGGAACCCCCAGGACACCATCAGTGTTGAAGGAACCTTTTTCATCTTAGCAAATGCAATTGGTAGATCAATCTCAGGGTTAAACCTCCAGAAATTCCCAAGTATTCATGAGTGGCACGAAACCTATCAACATTGCCACTAGATAGAAATATTACCTAACTCCTGAGAAATACATGGCGAAGAAACATACCATTGGCATACCTTCTTCCTCCACTCAACCCAATTCCGGTCCTCTCCATATTGAGATACCTAGCACTGAATCCACGATCTAACCACCCCCCAAAGGTGTTCTTCAGAAATCAGCTTATAATATGAGCACGTGAGTTGCTCAACATTACAATATTGTAGAAGATTTAGCTCAAGCGGCTTCGGCGATGTCAGATTTATAATTCCTTTAGACGTTTCCATCACATAAGAATGCTTTTCTATCTGCCATAGGAGGAATTGATCCCACATATTCCAATTTGATTAATTTCGATTTGGAAAACCATGTTCCTCTCCTACCGCCTCAACTTTCTTTTCTTATTCAAGTTTTCATTATGGGAAAGACCATTCATTAGACTATTGCTGATGAAGGTGCCTCCACCTATATTATGTCTATCTCATTTTGGAAATCCCTTGGCTTTCTTCCTCTCAACCATTCCCTGAATACTTTAGAAGCTTTCGATGGTAAAGGCTTCTGTTCGCATGGTATTCTCAATGCCTTACCCACCCATTTGAAAGGAAAAACTGTTAATATGGAGGTCGAAGTTGTTGATGCATCTCTCAATTATAACCTTTTTCTTGGTCATAGTTATACTAATGCAATGGTTTTTGTAGTCTCTACTTTATTTCATATGTTTCGCTTTCCCCACAACGGAAAGATGGCCATGGTAGACCAGCAAGCATTATTTTCTGGTGATTCTTCGACTGGAAATGAACCTTACGTTGGGAAATCAACCATACCTTATGAAAGTGTTGGGGTGGGTCTTTTCAAAGACTCCAATTTGATGGGAACTTTTCCCTTCCTCCTCCCAATGTCGCTTCGATTAATATGATCACCTCTCATCATGACCCCTAGATCATACCCAACCCTAATCAAATTGACTGGTTTGGCGACCCCATGTCGCTTAGCCCTGTTGAAAAATCATATCAATCTGTCATCTTGGCTTCCGCAGCTACATCTAAAACTACTAATCATTTGAATATAGTCCTAAATACATATTCACAATCCTCTTGGCTTGGTTCTTTGGATTCTGATGATCCTTGGAATGCGACTTTTCTGACTGACGAAAGCATCATTGAAGTCATCTCGCTAGACAAAACTCCTTGGAATGATACTCATCATCATTCCTCGTTTCTTCCAAGCCTTGGTGAGATTCCTACCTGTCTATAGACTCTTGTTTACCATCCAATGACTGATCCCCTTCAAACACACATATCGATTCATGAGGTGTTGTCGGAAGGAAACATGGGAAATATTTTGGCAATCATGCCTTTCCATTTCTTTGAGACACCTAGTGTCCTTGTGAATATTCACTTCGGAGCCCCACCCGCTCCCTTCTACCTTGTTTTTACCATTCGCCCATTTTCTAAATGGGGCATTTTTGTTATGAATTGTAAACATCCCTCGGCAAGGGGGCATGGGTACAGGTCAACTATGATTTATTTCACAAAATTGGCCGAGATGACGCCTACATACAATGACAATGGTAAAATTGTGGCTTTATTCCTCTTAATCATGAGGAGGAACAGTTGTTTGAGCCCCACGCTGGGCTCTACCAAAGCGTATTATGCATGATTTCACATATATACTTTGTACATTAGTGTGTGTTTTATTAGTGTGTAGTTTTTGGTCTGATTTATTTGCCTTTTTTGCAAACATGTTTTCCCCTGCTTACCATGTTCTACTTGGTTTGTAGATGTCGATGAACCCTCTTCCTCATGTCAGTTTCGTTGATGGTGCTTGTCGTAGTACATGGAATTTATCCTCTATTGCGTGGGCACCTTATGCTCCCAATGGTGAGTTAGTGAGTTTACGGGCATATCGTGGGCCTGTCAAACAATGACCCAATAAGTTCAAAAGTCGATTTTATTTGTCATTTTTGCAGAAAAAGGGCAAGAACGAGAGCTAAGGAGGATGAGAAGTCATCTACAAGGGAAAGAGAGGATAAAAGTGAAGGAATTTAGCAACCCAAGCTAACAAAATTCAAGTTTGGACCAAGTTTCTTTAGCAAAGCGTGTTTTCCAGGTATGGGCATCAAATTTGACCCTTTTTTTTCTTGTTTTTCCATGGGCTTCTATCACCCATGTATTTTCCATTATTTTTGTTTGCATTTGGTTATTTTCCATCTAATAACCTCCTAACTCTATTTTCATTTTATATTCCCTACATGTCCTTCTCTTGTTCTATATATATATAATGTTCTATAGGAAAAGGAGCCAAAATAGGAGTGTCATCCTCTAACATAACTTTCCACCTTATTAGAATATTTGTTAACTTCCTAGATACTTTCCAACCATTAAGTAATTTAATTCCAAATTTGAGAAAATAATTTACTTTCTTTTCTATTTCAATATATTTATACTTGTGGTTTGTGAGTCCCTCTCTAACATTGGTGCATTCTACAAGGTCTCCATTTCATTGTGTAGAAATTGCTTTGATTTGGGTAGATAAAATTTTGATGGTCATGGATCAATTATTATAAATTATCTTACTTGATAATATTTTTTCAACATCTAGGTTAGTACTCCTTGATCTTCCTCTTCTTAATACAGTGATTGTAACTACTTAACTATCTTCTTCCCTTTATGCCTCTAAACTGACTACGTTGACCCTCCATTTTTCTTCCCACTTCTCTATCAATTTAGAACATTATTCAATATTGTGCCTAATACCATGGAAATTTCCATACACTATGTGGGGTTTAGTACAATAATGTGCATTTTTCACTACTTTTCCATAATTAAAGAAAGTAAGTAGTTCACCATAGTTTCTTCATCCTTGTGCTTAGTATTCTCCTATTCCCTTGGTCATGATATCATTTGAATCATGAATCTTACTTGTATCAATGATATGCTCATTCTTGTAGCAACTTAAGATTATTTACATCATGCCACATTGATTTGTGAAAATCATAAAATGGAGTGTTGGTGTTAATCTAGTATTTCTATAGCATGGGGCGTTAAGGTGGCTTGTGTCCCACAACTTACGTATTTCACACAAATTTTCTTTGTTCTTGTTGGGAAATAATTTGATGCACCAATCACAATTTAATTAGTCAACACTAGATATTCATTTCTACAGTGACAGGCTATTCTACATAAAGTACATGACACATTCTCTCTTCTAGCTTTACACTTGGCCATATAGTATAGTTGACTGGTTAAGGCGTCCAATTGATTTTGACTGTACACTAGCCGTAAGGATGATTGAACACATCCTCCTATGGATTTGAGGATGATAACTATCTGTAAGTCTTGAACGTATGTGGATATCTTATGCAGAGTAAGGGGAATAATATTAGAATGAACCACTCTCTACACTAGACATCTTGGCTTTGGAATATCAAATTTTCCACCAAATCCATAAATATTTGATCATAGTCCTAAATTATTTTTGCCACTTTTTTTGTTATTTCCTTAAACACTGCAAGGCATTATTTTTTAAACATGGGCTATTGTAATTCTTTCATCAATTCATTCTTTATTTTATTTATATTTTTGGTTCATCCTACTGGAATATGTCTTTTGTCCTTCATTTACCATTGTATATCTCTATCTTTAAAATAGGTTCCTAAGTGCACAATCCTTTGTGCTTTATATGTGATTTTATTCACAACTAAATTTCTTAACACACAAACTATCATTGTTGGGCCTCATCCCTCCTAGTTCCATGGGACATGGGTGGGGGGCGCTAATAATTATATCAATTATTGTTCTTTCCATTAAAGTTTCAAATTTCTTGTTATTTCTCCACTTTTATTTTTTGCTACTATTCCTATTCTTTGCTCGTTTATATTTCTAATTTATATATATATATATATATATATATATATATATATATATATATATATTTGTCCACGAGGTCTTATATAGATGGTGATCGGGTGCTCTGTTAAGGCACTCCTAGATGTGAAGTCAATGGCTCAATTCCCCTCCCTCATAGGGGTGATATGTATTGGACATGATGATGAATATGTAGTCCTACCTAGCTTACAAAAAGAAATTGTCTTTCTTTTTTTATATTACATGCAGGGGATGGTTCTAAAGGGTTTTGTTCAAATTCATCGTCTCCAATTTCTTCTTCAATGTATCTAGATAATTCTTTAATCTTCATTTTCTCCAATAGTTCTACAATTGCTAAAGTCTTATCACTTTCAATGGAACCAACCTTCACTTCACTTAGGGAATACCTGTTATGTAAAGCATCGCTAGCATGTTCCTCAAAATCATTCTCATCATTAACCTTCCATTAGGTATTGACATCTTATACTTCTACTTTATCTTTAATTATGATTGTATTTCTTCTATTGCTTCTCCTCTCTTTACATGCAACTCTAGTTCCTCTTTTTTTTTTGCATACTCAAGCATACCATCTCTCTCTCTCTCTCTCTCTCTCTCTCTCTCTCTCTCTCTCTCCATACTACTGCCTAGTATGTCCTCTCTCCTTTTCTTCAAAGTATCTATCCATATGTGGCTCCCAAATTGTTTCACATAATACATTCTTGTATTCATATCTCCCTACTATAAATCAATTTCACTCCTTTAGATTCTTTTTTTAATGCTCTATTTCATCTTCTCTTCCTCTTTCATCAAACCCCCCTTTCCAAGGGCTTATGTTTTCATTGTGTTTGATATCATCTGCATCAACTCTTTGTCCACAAACAAAATCTTATTCCACAATAGCATAACTTTAAGAAATATTTGTCTTGGCCTTGTCTTAAAATACCTCTCATTCGAGCTAAAAGAGGGAAGTTATCATTAATAGTGAACTCTAATATGTAGCCCTCTTTAATTTGTTGAAACTAATAATCAATTGCACACACCAACTAGTTATCTAATATATTGAGTCTTTCAAGTATTTCTTGATAACAAATTATAGGTCCTTAAGGGTGACACATTACATTGTTACTACTTGTTTTTTTATTCACTCATGTGATAAGCTAGGAAATTCAACAAAGAAAATTTCATGTTTATCAATATATATATATATATATATATATATATATATATATATATATATATATATATATATATATATATACACACACACACACTTGTCATTCCTCCACTCACGATTCATTTATAAGTTTTATGTTTCTCTTTGTGCAAATTCAATCTCCTTTTTGGCAATCCAATATTATATCTCCCATCACTTGGGCTTCCATGACATAGTAACCTTATTCTTTCTTGCAAAACTATGTTCTATTTCAACAAGATAGCCAATTATTGGCATTATTATTAACAAACCCTAGGTTTAGCACTTAAACCAACAATATTCCGTTAGTGTCAACACTTCTAATACCCTATTGAAGAATAACGTATAACTCACGGAAATAACAAACATTATAGAGAGAGAGAAGTAAATTTTAAAAATATATATATATTGTAACTTAACAATAAAGAATTCATGCGTAAGAGATAATCAATATATGAGAGGGCAAATCACATTACATTCCTTTATGTTATAGTTCATAAAATAAGTCATACAATCTCTTTATGTCTCAGACATTAACCATTGGGGGTTTCACACTTTGATTTCATCTTCTTCCATACAAATATTAGTATAAAATAGCCAACCTTAACATGTACTTAGTCCTAATGCTCTTCATCTCATTCAAATATACCATGAAGTTGTTATATTACAATTCCAATTAGTTACAACCATCACTAGTCTAAGGATGTGTTAACATGGACTTTGCATGAAAATAGGGTGCCAAATTTTAGAAGCCTTTTATAATTTAGAACTTAAAATTAAAATAACCATCCTCAAAGAATGTAGTCTTTCCCTCATTTAGGGGATTACCAGGTACCTAATGTACAAGCACAAGATATAACGCATGAAATACAAGAGACTTCCTAAGATTACTTGAAATGCCAATGAAAGTCACTTAAAAATTAAGTGGGGATGGCATAAAGCTTCTAGTCTTTTGGAGAAATGAAGATCTCAACTTTTGGAACATTGAATATTACTTGAAATGCCAATGAAAGTCACTTAAAAATTAAGTAGGGATGGCATATAGGTTCTAGTCTTTTGGAGAAATGAAGATCTCAACTTTTGGAACGTTCAAGATTACTTGAAATGCCAATGAAAGTCAGTTACAAATTAAGTAGGGATGGCATAAAGATTCTAGTCTTTTGGAGAAATGAAGATATCAACTTTGGAACATTGATAACGTAGAAAATAACGTGGAAAATTAAGACATTGTAAATGGGTCATTAATTCCAATATAGAAGATCAAATTATCTTTTTGTTATAGCTATCTTAAAGAAGAAAACCAATATTGCTAAAATAAGAACCAATTCTCACAAGCTCTTTAGTGAAACAAAGAATTGAATAATTTCTAAAATATCTAGGGATGAAAGAATTTGTCTTCTTTATGACATTAAAAAGGGAAAATATGAAAAAACACTCTCCTAAAATGTCTTGCATATACATTTTTGAAAACTTCTTTGCAATTTTTTTATACCATTAAAAAAAAAAAACATTAATTCCTTCATAATTTTCTTAAAATTGAATAGATTTAAAATTATGTATCAAATCTTTCGGTGAAAATCACATTCGAGAAATTCGTGTCGACGCGTTTCAAACCAGCCAGTGTGGTTCATCATTAGGACAAGATGAGAAATATGATCTAAGAGTAAACTTAAATAGATAATAAAGCTCCAATTATCCGTTGTAAAATAACGACTAATTTAACTATAAAAAATATAAAAAATATAAAAAATAAAAATAACAATCTACCTGGAACAAGCGATCCTCCCGTAGAGGCATTGGGGGCATAGCTTGCTACATTAAGAAGAACATCTCCCCCCATGCTAGGATTTATAAAAACGATCCTTACAACCAATATAGTTGGATTGAGATTACTCACATTAATGATAAAAAGACCTACATAGCAATTTGTTATTTTTCTCCCATTAATTCTAACTTCTATAAGAAAAATAATCTAGATAAAAATAATGCTTACAATGGTTTAGAGAATGATATTTATAGCCTAAGGAATGAAGGTAATATCCTTTTAGTGGGTGACTTTAATGCTCAAACTTCAAGCAACCAAGCTATTCTTCTAAGCAATCATTCCAACCCCAATCCTCTTTGGTTAGACGAAGACCTTACTCTGGCTAGCCGGTACAAAAGGAGCTCTGAAGGCCTCAGGGATAATTTGTTTGGGTCGGAGCTAGTCAAGCTCTGTAGTGCTTAGGATCTCATAATTTGCAACGGTCTAAAGAAGTGGCCCAATTCTAGCCAGATGACCTGCATCCATGGGCTTGGCAGCAACGTGGTAGACTATGTTATTTCTGATCTCCCTTTATACAACGAAATAATAAATTTTGACATCTTAGACGACCACGAGCCTGACTCTGATCATAGGCCTTTATTCATAACTCTCAATTTTTTCATGCATAGAGATCCCATAGAAGATAATCCTTATAGTAAAAATAACTTAATCTTTGATAGAAATAAAAATGATCTCTTTCTAAATAAATTAAAAACTAATTTTCTTCCTTTATCTAGTATAGACAACATAGATGACCTCTATTATAATTTTACTACAACCCTCTCATATTCTATTAAAAAGTTCTCAATTGAAGTCTCAAGTAATAAAAGAAATAGCAAAACCAACCCATGGTATGAAAAATATTGTAAAAGTGCAAGGAGAGAAATTAAGGACGCTGTTGATGAATCTCTCAAAATTGACAAGATAAAAATCTACAAAGCCCTAACTAAAAGGAAAAAAAGGTAATATATTCGTAAAAGACAAGAGAATCTCTTACACCTCTCTAAGGTGGCTCCTAAGAAATTCTAGAGGCGGATTCTAACTAGGAAAACTAAAGATAATAATAAAATTTCTTTACACGACTGGAATTCATATCTTAAAAAGCTTTATGAATCTCCAAATTCCAGGGATTTTGAAACCCTGCTCACAACGAAAGAAGTTTTCTCATTAGAAGACATTGATTTTGGGGTTAAACGCCTGGAAAATGGGAAAGCTAAAGACATTGAAGGTTACCAGGTGGAAATCTTAAAAATTGGAGGTCCTGTCCTCATCCCCCACATCCACAAGATTTTCAACCAAGCGGTCAAGAAAGGGTTCCCTAAACCTTGGACTCAGAGCCTCATTATCCCTATTTTTAAAAGTGGGGATACAAATAACCCCTCTAATTATCGGAAAATTATGATCAGCCCTCTCTTAGCCAAGTTATATGGTATTATTTTGGAAAAGAAGTTGAGCATTTGGCTTGAAAGTGAAGGTAAGCAGGCTAAAGGCCTAGCGGGTTTTAAAAGGCATCACTCAACAACGGACCACCTCGTTACGCTTAGGATCATTGTGGAGGAATGCCGCAATGATAAATCCAATCTCTTTTGTTGCTTTGTGGACTTTAGAAAGGCTTTCGATACGGTTCCTAGAAACAACCTATGGAATAGATTAGAAGAGCTAAATGTTCCTTTCGAGCTAAGAGTGGCCGCTATAAGGTTATATGAGAATGTAATTGCCAAGTTAAAGAGCAATGAGGGGTGGTCGAAAGATATTAAGTGTAATATTGGAGTTAAACAAGGTTGGCCCCTCTCCTCTACCCTATTTGGCATTTACATCGACAAGCTAGAAGGTTGTTTAGATGAAGTAGGGTGTGCTGGCACGATCTTAGCTAAGATAGTCATCGTCCTTCTTCTCTATGCTAATGATATTATTCTTCTTGCAAGGTGCCCATCTGATCTTGATAAGCAACTTAGACTTCTTAACGATTTCTGCTCCACCATGGGTATCTCTGTTAACACTGACAAAAGAAAAGTTATGATTTTCAAATCCAAGAAGGACACTTACACTAATTTTATGTATGACAATAGTAACTTGGAGGAAGTGTCTTCTTACAAGTACCTAGGAATTGATATTGATCACAAGCTCAACTAGAACTATAGCATTCAGAAAAGGATAAATGGGGGTGGAAAGCTTATTTTGGTCTTGAAAATAATTGTAAAACGGAAAACCTCGTAATGTGGGATAGAAAGAAGTTCCTCTTTGAAACTTTAGTCACTCTTGTTATCTTATATGGATGTGAGGTTTGGGGTTGCAGCATCTCTAGAGAATCCTGGAGAAAGATTGAGCAAATCCAGAAGCGTTTTATAACTTATAACCTTAAAATTAAAAACAATACACCCTATCCTATTCTCCTTATAGAAGTGGGTCTTTCCCCTATCGAGAGCCTAGCTATGACTAGGCTTCTGTTGTACAAGCACAATCTCAATAGCATAGGAGACCATAGACTTCCTAAGCTAGCTTTAAATTCCAGCCAAAACCACCTAAGGCTTAGACGAGGTTGGTATAAAGACACCAGGGCCTGGTTAAACCATTGGGAGATCGATGAGAATGTTTCATTGCAAAACATTAATAACATAAAAAAAAAATGTTGCTTCTAAGTTCAAAGAAAAAATGTGGTGTGAGAAAGATCTAACAGCTAAAAGAAAATTAAGATATTATAAGGAGGTCATCAACCCCACCCTAATAGATCAAAAGTATCTCTCTGTTTTAACTAGCTCAAAGAAGAAATTTAATATAGCCAAGATTAGAACAAACTCTCATGAGCTCCATAGTGAAACATGTTGTTGGACAGTTCCTAAAACACCATGGATGGAAAGGATCTGCCATCTATGTGAGAATATGAACATCGAGGATGAAAATCACTTCCTCTTAGAGTGCCCCGAGTACAACCACATTAGAGCTCAATTTCATAATCTTTGTTGCAATCCTGACCTCACTAACCTTTTAAGATGTCAAAATTATAGTGAGCTCGGGAGGCTTCTCTCCAAGCTTTTTGAGCATAGGAATAAAATCTTAAATCAAACTAAATAACTCTTTTCTTTAGGTCCGATAAACCAAAAATTGGTCTGAGTGGACGTTAACCATCATCATCATCATCATCAATTATTATTGTTATTATTTAATTTAATTTCTTATATTCAAAACTTAAAAAAATAAATAAATAAATAAATAAATTAAAAATAAATAATAATAATAATAATAATAATAATAATAAAATAAATATATTAAAAATAAATAAACATATATTATTTGAATGTAATTCAATTGATTGTAATTCAATATATTATTTGAAACTAAATTTTTATTTTTATTTATTTATTTTATTTTTATTTTATCTTATTTTTTAAATAATTAAATTAATTAATTAATTAAATATATTAGGGACTCGCGCTGCAGCTAATGTTTTGCCTAGCCTTTTGAAAAAGGTTGTTCAAGAGGTGAAATTGGTCATCTCTTTGCCTCAATCTTTAAGCTAAAGGTGTTGACTCTTGTAATATTAGAGTCGCTGGAGTTTGTGGCGGCCGTGAGGGCAACAAGTGGAAGTGGAGGGTTGGGACAGGGGGCGTCACCTTTACCCTCCATGCTCAACTCTCTCATGGTAATGCCATTGTCCGAAATTGAAGAGAGTGCGTGGGGGATGTGATGAGTTAAATGATGTGGATACAATTGAGTGGGATAATCCCACCATGAATACGTCACTTTGGTAGTAAGTTTATTTCATTATGGTAGTCACCAGTATGAAATATGGAGTAAGTATAATATTTATGTTATACACTTACCATTAACATATGTTGTCTTACTAACTTGTAAATTCAATGGATAGACAAATTTATATTCCCTTCAACATGACATTCTTAATCAAGATGTGTCGAAGTTATAAATGTTTAAGATGTGTCAAAGTCATACAACTTGACAAAAATGTTTCAAATTTTACATTCAACATAATAATTTAACATATTGCGTAAAAATCACGTTGTTAGTGAAAGAAATAATAAATAATTAATTTAGTTTTATAAATAATATGTTTTTATTAATACAAGATTTCATATATGGGTAAGATTGTGTCATTATTTATTTATTTAGTTTACTTAAAATTAAGTTTAATAACTCAATTTATTATATGATAAATAGGCATTCTAATTGTTGTACATTTTTTCATGAAAATTAATTAATTTTTTTTTTTTTTGGTGAGATTGCAACTTTTTGTTATTTAAATTTTATTTTGATTATATAAATAAATTTAGTATTTTGAAAATTTTAAGGCACTTCACTTGTGCACATATTATATAACTTAAATTTGAAATTCAACAAATCCTTGCTAAGGACAAAATGATAAAACAATTATATTAGGCTAAAAAGTAATTTATCAAAAATAATCTTATCTTTACTAAGTATAGTATCAACATGTAGTTGAATGTGATTTTCATTCAATTTAATGAAAGAAAAAGTACAACTTTTTACTGAACAAATAAAAGGATTGTTTTGAATAGATGAATATGTTTAAAATAGTTTAATATGTTAGCTTAGTTGATTTTATTAACAAATTTATCTAATATGCTACTTGAAGCATTTTTAAAGGAATGTTAAAGAAAGTATTTTTTTTTTAATGAGAATTTTTCTTTAAAAAACTGTATTTCAAATTGTGCATTGTGCATATAATTGATAAAAAATTGCATGTTCTCAAATTAAGTATTCTATCCCTTTCAAATACAAAAAAAGAAGAAGATAAATAGTAATTTAAAAAAAAATCAAATTAAAAAAATATATATATATATGCAACAATTATATGGGATAATGATTTCATAAAGCTTTAATGTAAAAAAACACAAATAAGCAACATGTAGTCATAAGATCCATCTCTAACCTTAACCCTATATGGTTAAAGGAGTACCTTGATTGAATTTACACTCCCAAGAAAATATATAAAGATTTAATGGAAAATATGGTATGATGCTAGTTACTTATGAATTTGTTCCATGCGGTCCATAATAGTGTAGTTGACTAGCTTATTAATTATTAAAATTTAAGCGTACGAATTGGGTAGTGTCGAGAAAACAATGATAGATTTTTTTCTCTGCTAGGGTTTCTAGAAAATTTTCTGAAGACAAGACAGCTTGTTAACCTGACAAATCTAAAGATTCTCAATTGACCTGAGCGAGACTAATTTAGAGCATGAGCTCTTCTGTTGGGGGTGGGGCGGGCAGAGATCCCCTCCTTCAAAAACGTGGTTTTCAACGAATTCAAAGGTAAGGCCAACGCAAACCTTTCAGCCACTCACGACGCTGACCCTAGCGGAGAACCGGTCTTGGGAGCCCAATGGCATAATTGCCTCACAGGGCAATGCCTCCCGCGAGCTGCAAAGAAACCCAGTTTTGTAATTCATGCCAACAAACTTTAGAATTATAGGAAATACATGAAGGATCATGCATTTATCTACAAATTTATAGGTATCTGGCCCTCAAAACTAGATTTAATCAAATGATCCAACTTGTTATCACTCTAGTAGTTCTAAAGTTGTGATATTTTTCTTTAAAGTCTAAGAACACTAGAGGTAACCACAAACATACTTTTAAACTCTAAGATCTAGCCTTCTTAGGGTTCAGAGAGGACTCTCTCTTTAATATTTAACTTTCTTTTGATTATAAAATATTAGGCTAGTTATGATTGTGCAAATTGGTTTTGATTTGATTTGGTTTGGTGGGAAAAATCACTCAATGAGATGGATAGTGGGAGATCTGTTTGTCCATTGGGCTAAGGAGTCAAAAGTCAAGCAGACAGAACTAGGATCAAGGTCAAAAAGTCAAATGTTTTCAAGGCAAGATAGACAAGCCTTTGAAGATCTTGGAAGGTTGTTTTGGTGAGGTGGTTTGATCGGGATAAAGAGAAATACAGGGTTCTTTGATCTAGAAAAAGGAGGGAGTAGATAGAGGTGAAACAAAAGAGAGAGAAATTATGGGTTCCCTACTCTGGAAATCAACAGAAAACATAGAAATGAAAAACAGTAAAGACATGGTGCTTTTAACAAATCCTGAAATAATACTCATGTTTATTCATTCAAATTTAGAACACATATATGGATGCATGAAACAAAGAAGATAAACAATGACAAGTAGAAAATACTTCACTTCAATGGCTCATCACATGAATCCTAAACTATGATTCTAGTTGATCTGATCTGGTCTGCTACTCGAAATTTGCAACACAAAAGTCTTCAAGCCCAACAAAAATGACTATAGAAATCTTCAACAATTTATTCCACAATAATACTTCAAAGAGTGAAGTATTTATACAAAATTGTTTACAAAATATCCTAGAATGCTTCTAGGAATTATCTTAAGGGAAAATAAAAAATCTTTACAACAAAATAGAGACAGTTGCTTAACAAATCAGACAACTATCCTATTTATCCAAATAAAATAGAAAATTGTTTGTGGATTAGGTGCAGCTGGCTGCCTTGGTGTCCTCTTTGCTGGAAAAGACATTTCCAATCTGTTTTGAAATATTATCTTCATTATCTTATACTCTTTCACTCTGATTCTCTTTATCCTCTGATACTCTTTAACTCAGATACTCTTTAACCTCTATATAAACTGCCTTACTGCTGTAAATAAATTTTGTTTTGACTGTAAAAATCAACAAACTATTTTTGTCTTTCTCTCTGCACTTTGAATTTTATAGTAAGTCAGTGTCTTGTGCTCCATCTCGATCCGAAAAGTGCAAATTCAAGCATGCGAATATATGAGTTGAAGTCTAACATGTAAGAAAATCATGTGATTACCAGCCAATGATGAAAGTTGTTAACAGACGCGAGAGGAACCACCAATAATGACAATGGCTTTCAAGGTACGAAAGGTACAATCCACAAAATGTGACCAGTGATATGGTGTTGAACACCCGTAGAGTCAGTCGATCGAAGGTCAATGATGTGGACCTTTCGTCGAATGCGAAGAACCTGCCATTGAGGCATGCAGGCTCCAAGGTACTGGAAGGGAGTCTCTAGATCCAATTCCTGGATAATGAGCTGAAGTCGTCAGGAAGTGACCTTGTCGAAGGAGGGCCATAATGTTTCCCACATCATCAACACGAGACAAAGGAATATGATGTTTGTGAATCAGGACCAACAAAGAATCAGAGGGAGGTTGAAAACTACAGAGGCAAACTTCTCTTGAACATATCAGCAACACAACACTGTATTTGGCAGTATTTGACATCAAAGGATCTGAGGTCATGATGACGTGGCAAAGAGCAAATGAGAGGTCAAAATATATTACCCAAACCCATGGAGGAAAAAATGACGAAATGGGATGTCCCCAACCCGACTCGAATGTAGACAAGTGCTATGTTCAAGAGCGACATATTGCCAACACAACTAAAATCTGGTTCCATTTTCCCCCACCATTTTTGGCGAGTACCCCAATTATTTTTGAAAACAAGCTTGAAGGGGATAGCATATGCTTGCACTGTAAGTTTGTCCTTTGGAAAAATACATCCTAGTACATTTTATGAGCCCTAGGAAGTAGGAACTCGAATAACATCATGGTGACGAAGTCCAATGTCATCAGAGTTTAATGAGTCTGACAAAGGAAGAACTCGACATCTTTTCATGTTTAGAGATTTTGAAAAGGAGGCAGAAAAGAAAAACTTCAGCAGTCCCTTTTCGTAGGTAGTCTCACAGATCCGAAAAGGTAGAAAACTGTGTCTGAGAGAACCTCTTAGTCCTGATAGGCTAAGGTATTCCTTTTTCGTAAATAATCCATCCCAGCCCGAAAAAGGGGTAAACGTATACTGGGTAGATATCGTTTCGCAGCCATTTAACGAGTTCAAAACGACAAGCATCTTGGAAATGTTTTCAATTTTAGAGAGTCAGAAAAGAGCTGAAAGATGACTCCAATAGTGACTTTTTTGTGTTTTTACCGAGTCCGAAAAAAGTATAAAACATAACTCATTACTTCATCATTGTCGCATGAAAACCTGTAGCTGCACAAGAGACATGTATAAAACCCATTTTTCGAAAATAATACAATAAAATAATAAAAAAACATGTCTTAAAACCTAATTAGGGTTGTGAAAAAGTTATAAAATGCCAAAAATGGTAAAAATAATTACTTTTCACTTTTTACCTCTTGTGGAGAAATATACCCATTTTACTGTGCAATCTTGCGACGATGATAGTGGTCAATCCAGTAAATCAATCACAAATCCGTCAAATCCAGGTAAGAGCTGAGATCCCTCTTATGATTTTAGGCTATTTCTTGCTTCTTGCATTTGTCAATTTTGAATTTTGGGGGAGGAATTGTAAAAATTAGGGTTGCGCAGTTGGCGCGGGTTTTGGGCACGGAGTCACGCCAACCGGCCGATTTTTAACAGTAAGGCGCGCCCATTGGCGCGACTATTTTAGAAACAGTCGCACCAACGATGCTAACCAATTTATAGCAAAAATCTACATCAAATGTCCCAATTTTTTACAAATTTAAGGATGAACATTGACTAATACCACTCATATGTATGTGTTTGCAGGTAGAAAGGAGAAAAATGGTCATTGAATGGAAAGAACGGGAACATAGTGAAGAAGATGAGCTAGCCATGGAAAATTAGGAGTTATGGAAGCCCTCAGAAATTGTGGTTTGCTAAAATTCTTTCTAACACCATGTCTCCGAGCCCAACCAGAAATGCTACAATATCTAATCAGTATATGGGACGAAAATCAAGAGAAGTTCATCCTACGGGATCAAGAACTTGAGATTGATGTTTCTGACGTGTACTTCATCACAGGACTATCGTGGAGAGGTGCAGCACCACTCCTAACCGGCACCTGAACCTACATGGATAACATGACTATGGTGATAGATAGAGGAGCGCAGAAAGGATCAGGTAGTGGGAAAGCTGATATACAAACTATCCCAGATTTGACACTACGCGTGGTATTGCACACCATCACATGGGCTATGGGATCACAAGCACCACATGAAGCAACAAAGACAATTGCTTCTTGCTGTGGACTGCATGGCTTCGACCTTCTACAACTGAGCAGAGGCCGTGACCATAAACATGAAGCGCCAACTAACCAAATGCAAGAAGACCAAACTGAAACAATTTGGTTATAGATCCATCCTGGTATCGTTCTTCCTGGAACGATTACCAATTTTTCAACGACAAGAGCTCATAGTTTCGACACCACCAGTGAGAGAACCACGGATGGCTCAATGGGTAGCACTAATGCCAAGAGTAGGGGGCGACCAACAGATGTCTTGGAGGCCGAAATTTTTTGATTGGCTCCACCAACAACTGATTGTCGTGGAGGACTGGCCCTACTTTGGCACAGATTTCACTGATGATTCGGACCTCCCACTCCTGGAGGGAGAATATTGGGATGAAGATTTGCGTAAGACTCAATTTTTTAAGTTTTATGAGTATTATGATTTTTTTGTTTATTTATGTATGTTCTGACATTAAATCCATGTGATGCAGATGTTGGCCCAGAGAGGCCTGCCAGTATGTCCCAGATAGCGAGGTGAATCGCTTGCGATTTTGACCCTCAAGGCGAGGGCGGCGAGGAAGATGAGATAGTGTGCAACCTGGAGGTGATCACCCGAGGAGTCCCAGATTATGCACGTTTTGATGATGTTCCTCGCACCTATCAGAGACATACTGTAGGGGTAACTAGCCGAATCCACTGCTTTCTGAGGCAGCTAGTACAAGCCGTGACATGTTATCACGAGCATAATGCTAATTAGACACCTAGGTTTTATTTTATCTGCACATTTTGTGAGACATGATGTCTCAGGATGTAATAGAAACATACATATATTTTTGACGTTATAATTCACACCGTTGCAAACATGCGATATATATATATATATCTATTTCCTTACATGGATCTTTTACATATGATGATGCTTTTACAAATTATGCAAATGTCTATCTAATACAATGTTAGCCACTGTATCAGTTAATGTGTTCATTCGTCTAGGAATATTTTGATAAGTAATAAAATAAAAATGTATTTTCAACAAACGAATACGTAAATACAATCTTAGAATGTGCGGATTTCTAACCGAATAATGATTATTGAGTTGTAGAACAACAAGCTGTGAATCTAGATTTACAAGCAATGCGTGTACGTTGAGGTTGATTGCCTCAGTTAATAGCTCAATAACAACGCTATATTCAATGACATTGTTTGTAGTTCATCCTAGACAAATACCTTGCAGATCTATCAACTCACTAGCAGGATCATAAATTACCCAGGCTGCTGAAGACAAATTCCTCATATTGCGGGAAGCACCATCCTCGAAACTGACATAAGGGGTAATAGACATCTGCACAATAAGCAAGACCCAATAAGCAGGAAAAAAGCTCACAAAGCAAACCAAACCCAAAAACATGTACAAAAATGAAAATAACACCTATGTACACCTGCTATGCACGAATGACTCCTGCATAATATTTTTTGAGATACAACCCATTTCTGGGCTATTCAAGAGGATGACCTTCGTAGTCAATTAGCTCATAGGCTCCATTTTGCAACACATGTTTAATAATGTAGGGCCCATGCCACATAGGTTGAAATTTTCCTGCCCCCAACTTATCATGAGCTTGTTCATATAGGAGGACAAGATCTCCTTCAATGAAAGAACGAGGGGAAACTGATTGATCAAAATGAGCTTTGAATCGCTTCTTTTGTGCTTTGATAACCAAAGCGGCTAAGCGATGAGTTTCATCCAACCTCTCTAAGTAGAGGAGACGCTATTCTTTTGGCGAAGTATTTGGCAGTAATTCCACAGCTAACTTGAGCGAAGGTATTTCACACTCAATCGGGAGAGTAGCTTCCAGACCATAAACCAACTGAAAGGGGGTAAATCCAGTCGCACTCTTAGTCGAAGTTCGGTATGCCCAGAGAGGCGAAAATAACATGAGATGCCAATTTGATTTGTGGATCCCAATCGTACACTGAAGCATTGTGACAAGAACTTTGTTCATAGCCTCAACCTGGCCGTTGGCTTGACGGTAGTACAACATTAGGCTGTCATGACGCAGACCCAACTTAGAAGTCAACTCCACCACCATATAATGCAAAAAATGGGAACCATGATCGGTAACGATGGCTTGAGGGACACCAAACCTAGCAATAATATGATTTAATATGAACTGAGTAGCTGTCTTACCGTTAGCGGCAAGTGTAGGCATTGCTTGGGCCCATTAGGTGAAGTAGTCCATGGCTACGATGATATAAGCATGCCCCTCGGCCGAGTGAGGGTTACACGTCATAAATTTGATGCCCCACTTCGCAAAGGGATGAAAGGTAATGACAGGGTGAAGAGGAATAGGTGGCACATGCAATTTACATTGATAAATCTGGCAATCATGACATTTACGAACTGCGACAATATAGTCTTTGAAAATGGAAGGCCAAAAATACCCAACACGAAGTATCTTTTGTGCAGTAGCGAAACCAGACATGTGACCACCACAGGCGCCACTGTGACAATCATTCAATACTTTCTTAGCTTCCTCGAGGGTCAAACATCGACGGAGTATGGAATCAACTCCAACGCGATAGAGTGTATCTCCGACTATACGATAAGGTTGTGAGTGATGCCGGATTCAACAGCGGGCATCCTTTGTCAACTTAGATCGGAATGTGGAAGTTTGGAGATATACGATGATATCACCATACCAGGGGTCAAGGGTGCTAATCAAGAAAAGTGTATCATCCGGAATACGGTCCTCAGAATGAGACAGAGCGGAGTCAGAAGTGAGGGAACAAATCAAATTAGAAAAAACCAGTGATTTCTTTGATTTGGAAGTAGTAAATTCCAAGTCGAACTCTTGGAGGATAATGATCCACTTTGAGTATTTCCCCCTAGCAATTGTCGAGACAAAATATAGGTCATGGGGTTGCAATTGGAAATCACAGTCACTGTATGCAAAAGGATATAATGACGAAAGCACTAGATGGTCTCGACCGCAGCTAGTGCTAACTTCTTGACATGAGCATAACGCGTTTCAGGATAAAAAAGGTTACGAGACAAGTAATAAATGACATTTCATGACCATCATCATAATTTTGTACCAAAACCATGGCAATTGTACTAAAAGCACAGCTAAATAGAGGGAAAAATCACGATGATAATTCGAAGGACGTAATAAAGGAGCGTTGACCAAAAATGTCTCGAGTGCATCAAAATATTGTTGAGCAATCTCATCCCAGCAGAAAGGGATGTCCTGTTTCAAAAGTCATGCGTATCCTTTAGCTACTTTTGCATAGTTTGGTATAAAACGGCGTAGAAAATTCGCCTTTCCTTGCAGACTCTGCAACTGATGTAATGAGGATGGAGAGGGGAGATTAATAATAGCCTCAACCTTGAGTGGATCGAGGCGAATTCCGTCTTTAGACACGATAAACCCTAAAATTCTACCAGAATCAACGCAGAAGACGCATTTATGCGGATTAAGCCGAATGTTGTAGTGCCGACAACGAAGAAAGATCTGACAAAGATGGTTTGGATGGTCCCTATGCTTAGCTGAATGAGCCGGAAGGTCATCCAGGTAAGGCTGAATGATGTGACGAATGTCATGGAAAGCGTAGGACATCGCTCTCTGGAATGTGGCTTCGACATTCTTCAAGCCAAAAGGGAGCTTCTTGTATGCGAAAGTACCCCAAGGACAGATAAAATCCATCTTGCGCTGATCAGCCGAGAGAATGTTAATCTGATTATATCCAGAAAAATCGTCCATAAGGGAAAAAATTTCATTCCCGGCACAGTCGTCAATGATTTGATCGATGAAGGGAGTAGGATAATTATCCTTAGGACATGCCCGACTTATATCACGGTAATCAACACAGACACGAATAGTTCCCTGTTTCTTATCAAAAGGAATGATGTTCGAAACCTACTCTATCAAGGGAATTGGATAAATGAAACCATCTTTGAGAAGTTTTTCAACTTCACTCTTAATGGCCGCAACCTCTCTAGGGTGCACCGGACGAAGACGCTAGCGAACAGGCTTCGAACTGGGATAGGTAGGGATTTCACGCACCACTATACTAGGATCAATGCCAGGAATTTCTTCGTAGGACCATGCAAAGACATCACGAAATTCATAGAAAAGGCTAGTATAAACTTGGACTTCATTTGAAGAACAACTGATCCCCACATGGATGTTCTCGACGATTCCTGACTTCACGGAAATGTCAATAGGCATCGTCTGTGTGATATTTCTCAAGTTTCCTTCTGTAAATACTTCACGTGTCAGGATTAGCATTTGAAGTGGAGGAGAAGGAGTTTGAGATGAAAAATTCTCAAGACATGTAGACATAGCCCTGAGGCCAGGCATAAACGAAGAAAGATGATGACCATCGTCCCACGACAGGTCTTTGAGAGACACGGTTTCCACGATGGCTTCATCGGAAGGAAACACTTCTTTCAAAGAATCAGGCGAGTCTGGATCGTCGAGCCATAGGAATTGAGAATACACATCAAGAGACAAGCTCAAAGGAGCACCATCATAGGGCGAAGTATCCAATGCAGCAATGATCTCACAATAATCGATTTCAATCGGACTCAAAGGCATTGGATCTCCAAATGAAGTGACTTTTTCGGGCGAAGGAATAATCCATGGGTCATTGGACCGAGAGATCATATTAACTTGAACAGTCTTTGGTGGTGAAAAGGGAAAAATACCCATGAGGGTTGGATCCTTGAAGAGACCCGACCTAACGCTCTCGAAGGGAGTAGGGATTTTATCCACATACGGAACGTTGTTCTTGGAAGAAGAGGTGAATAATGACAATTGATAGACAGTAACAATCTTGCCCTCATGTGGAAATTTCAAAACACGGAAGAGGGTGGACGGAACGAAAAGCATAGCGTGGGTCCAACTGTGACTGAGTAGAATATTGTAATTGAGTTTGGCATCAACTACTTCTACTTCAACATTGAATGTCTTCCCTTTCAAGGTAATCGGCAAACTTGCGAGAAATGGTGGGGGAAAATGGAACCAGATTTTAGTTGTGTTGGCAGTATGTCGCTCTTGAACATAGCACTTGTCTGCATTCGTGTCGGGTTGGGGACATCTCATTTCATCATTTTTTCCTCCATGGGTTTGGGTAATATTTTTTAACCTCTCATTTGTTCTTTGCCACGTCATCATGACCTCAAATCCTTTGATGTCAAATAATGCCAAATCCAGTGTCGTGCTGCTGATATATTCTAAGAGAAGTTTTCCTCTGCAATTTTCAACCTCCCTCTGATTCTCTGTTGGTCCTGATTCACAAACATCATATTCCTCTGTCTCGTGTCGATGATGTGGGAAATATTATGGCCCTCCTTCGACCAGGTCACTTCATGTCGACTTCAGCTCATTATCCAGGAATTTGATCTAGAGATTCCCTTCCGGTACCTTGGAGCCTGCATGCCTCAATGGCAGGTTCTTCACATTCGACGAAAGGTCCACATCATTGACCTTCGATAGACTGACTCTGCGGGTGTTCTACACCAGATCACTATTCACATTTAGTGATTGTACCTTTCGTACCTTAAGAGCCATTGTCATTATTGGTGGTTCCTCTCGCGTCTGTTAATAGCTTTCATCATTGGCTAGTAATCAGACGATTTTCTTGCATGTTCGAATTCAACTCATATATTCGCATGCTTGAATTTGTACTTTTTGAATCGAGATGGAGCGCAAGACCCTGGGTTTTATCTGATAAAATCCAAGCTGCAAGTTCTTTGTTGATTATCATGACTTATTGCATGACTCTTTGATTGGATGGCTGCGACCATACCTGAGTCTATTTGTTGATCTTTACTGTTGGATGGTTGCGTCCATACCTCGTTCTCAATTTCCATATACTCTATTATGGATGGCTGCGCCCATGCCACATGTTCATGTATCAGAAATGTTAATTGTATTTTTAATTGTAGGTTTTTCAACAACAGTGTTTGGTTTGAACATGTTCTCATAAAGCATTTTTCCCCTCCCTCTCCCTTGGACCTCATGCTTTAGGGGGTATCTGTTACACAACATTTTGTCACTGTCCCTGCAATCCCCATCCCACACATTGGAGGGTCATTTCTCTGACTTATGAAAAGTGTCATGCCTTGCAAAGACCTTCATTTCATCCCTCTACATGAAGGTAACATTCCTCTTGTTGACAATTTCCTGAACAGAGCATCAAAAACCCTGTTTTTGCCTTGGCGCGAGTAGCCAGTTCTACCCTCACCCCGATGTGGAAGATTAACACTAGGGCCCGCGCCACCTAGCGCTCTATCCCAATGTAATACCCGCACCAAGATGTTTTGGGATTTAAAAAAAAAAAATAGGGGCGGAGGTTCCATTCTAACAACCTCGAGGATGAGTCATTAGGAGTGGTTGAACTAAACATCCACAGGTTTCCTCCTTTGGTTAGTGGTTTCCAACTCCCTTGGAAAACTCCTAAAGGATAGGCCTCCATTCCACCTTTGTAGGGATCCCAACCTCCTCCTTTTCCTCTATATAAACAAGCCTTCTCCCTTTATGAAAGCTAGCTGAACAAAGAGAATTATATAGCTGAAGTGCTGAACTTGGAGAACTGAACTATAGCTAAATAACTGAATTATTGAGAAGGTAGATCAAGAAGGAATTCCATCGAGAGCTCCCTTATCCCGTCCGAATTCCCCGACGAGATTTGAGATGTGCTTCGCCCGAACCCTGCTGGAGGAGACCGCAACGTCACAGCATGGTTGTATCTCTTCTTTCTACCTAATAATATAAGTGACTATTGTTTAGTTCCCATCCTGTATTTTGTCTTTATCGAATGCAATATGCTTAGTCTTATCTAACTAAATAGTAGATTTTGGATGGAATTATTATGTTGTATGTGGTTATCATTTTCTAATTTGTGTGCAGGTGTCCAAACATGAGAAGCGAAGGGATTGTGACTTGCCAAATCTGGAGTGAGAGGTCTTCGTCATCACTACGATTTCCGTCAACAGCATTGGACCACAGGTAGGCCATCTTATCGCGTCCTCTTTCATTCAAATATCTAGGAACCTACACTCTAGCATGATTCCTTGTTACTAGACCCACTCTAGGGCTAGAGGGACCGTCTTTGTCCGCATAGAGGATTTACCTACATAACAGTGATTGCCAAGCTTCATCATTTGGAATTTGTATCTTTTTCAACCTCCTGAAGTTTTCACTAGCCTCAGCATATCTGGAAAATGTGGGCTTTATGAAAAATAAAGGTCTTATCTCAAGTTCTAGATAAAATAAGTCTTCAAAACTTCTCAGTAAAACTTTCATTGTAGGAATACCTTGCCACCCTATTTTTTTGACCTGCTCTTTTTCGTACTCTCTGATTTTCTTATTATAATCTTCCTATGGCATAAGTTTGTCATTAATGACCAAAATATTAGGCAAACTTCTTTGCCTCAAATTTTCAAATTTAATAATGAAATTGGTTATGGCTATGTTCATATTTTCACATTTCTCTTCAAGGTATTTCATCAGATTATTTTTTGAAAGGACTTTCCTTATTTCAAGGATTGTCTCTGTCCTATTAGTGATTTGTATTTCTTCCAAACTCTGTCTATTTTATTGTTGAGAAACTTTATCAATTTTATGGCTTGCTCAGGTTTGTCACCTAGCTCATCTTTTGTTTTCTGAAACTCTTCTTGTGCCGCCTTCAGTAAATCCCTCTGCTCATATATCACCTAGATTGAGGGCCAAACATCATTGATGGCTTCAATGATTTTACTCCATAACTGATTCTTCACATAAGAAACTGGTTCTTTTAAGGTTAAATATTTTTGTAGATTCTTCAACTCTTTATTTAACCTATTAGCCCTTTGGCATTTATTTAGGCTAGTTTCTTTGTATTTTCAAGGTTGTCTATCACTTTTTTCAATCTATTAATCTCACCTGTTTGAAGTGACATTTCTTCCATGGCTTTCACTAGTTTACTAGCCTCATTTGTCGACTGCACTGTTGATGTAGAAGACTCTGTGGCTGAAGTTGTGGATGATGTCACTGGCACTGCAGTAGCTAGTGGTACTTTTGGTGCCAACTCTTCTGCCATAGTTGAAGGCACCACAGTAGTAACCATGGGAATTACTGTGGGAGTTTCTTGTGATTTTGTAGTTTCTCTTTCATGGACAAGTTCGCCCATTTGAATCTCCATCTCTTTTATCTGTCCTGTTAATTGAAAGATTAATTTCATCATGTCATCTTTCTGATTTTTCTCTTGTACTATTTCTCTAGCCTAGGGATGTTCAGTTGATGGAAGCTTAAGTTGTTTCCTCAATGTTGCAATGTCCTCATTCTTCTTCTTCACTAACTATCCTGCTACTTTAACATTTGCAGGATCATATCCTATTTGGATAACCAACTCTTCTAGAGATTTTATTCTAAGATCTTTGGCATATGATGAGGCCTTGTTAACCTTCATTTGATCTCTCATGTTTATAATTGTATACTGAAGTTTGTTAATACTCATAGCCTTGGTAGTTATAGTAGAATATAACATCTCTGAACTCTGCCTATGCAACTCAATCTTATCTAGTGCATGAATCCTTTCTATTGACACTTCAAGATCAATTTTCTTGTAGTTTGCAACTGTCTTAGGAGTCTTGATCGTTGGTTGTAACACTGACATAATCAACTTTTTATTTGAATAGTCAAAAGTTGATAAAAGTCTGTTCTGAATGCCTGGTATTTGCTTCAAATACTGAGAATATATCTCATTCTTTATTTCTTCATTCTTTGTCTTAATTTGCTTGTATTTTTTCCTGATATCAAGATCTTTTTCTTCTGTTGTTTGTGAGGAAGATGCCTCCAAATTATGTTGTTTCTCTATGACCTGTGTATTGGAATTATCAAGATTTCCTTCATTCAAATTCTCTGTAACTGGCTCATTTGTGATGACTGTAGTAGCATCTGTATTTGTCACTGGGACATCTGTGTCTTCAACTTCAATAGTCACTTTTTCTTTATCAACTAAATTTACTTTAGGATTTTTATTGTATCTAATTTTAAACCTTGTTTCAATGGTTGTCTCAGTAGTGAATGTTCCTTCTTCTCTGACTCTTTTAGTAGCCTTTTATTCTTGTTTTGCAGTTTGCAAGGTTTGACTAGTATTACCTTGTTTAACTGCATCTACCAAAGTGTTTTCTGCCCATTTAGTTTGATTGACATACTTCTCAATCTCTGGTTTTTTCTCATGAATGTAGGGTGTTAGTTTTCACTTAACTTTCATTTTTCTTAGTATTCATTGTGGATCATAGTTCCATGAGAAGCTCTCTTCAAATCTGTACTCAAGTAATTGTTTTGTTGCTTTTGTCTCTGCATCTCTGTGATTACAAATAAATGGCCCCACCCGATTCTTCAACTTAAATTGTGTTTTCTTCTTAGCTGCTAGGAATTTGATATAATCATAATTCAAGATTTGCCTAATATACTCCAAGGAAAAGACTCTCATTGGTACATATTTATGTAGTTTGTAGGATAGAAGATTAGAGCCAAAAACTTTGATTTATGTGTGTTTTTCATATAAATACCAATCTCCAGTTCTAGTGTGCTCTGATAGTTGTAGAATTTTCTTCATTTCATCACTAATCCTTGTTTGTTCTGTGTTGGTCAACATATTTATCAATGGGTGTATAAAATTATATGTAAAATATGCAAAAGTGAATTATGAGGACTCTTTTTTGATCAATGAAGTCCAAAAAATGACTGAAAGTGGATTTTATTCTATATCAAGCTTCTGGAGGGTTATAGGAAACTTGTCTTCTTGAAAATACAAGAACATATGGACGAGAAAGGATGTATATCTAAATACTCCTTCAATTGGAAACTTGACCAGCTGATCATGGATATTGTCAGCTATATACTCAGCATAACTGAAAATTACAGAGGGAGGTTGTCATGGTGCAAAAGTAGATAGAAACCCTAGGATGGACTCATCTATATGTTCATCTGTAAAATACCCTAGGATAAATGACAGCATGGATATGACATGCCTAGACCCTTCTGGAAATTTTGAAGTAGAATATGGCAGGTTGATTTGTGGAATTTCAACATGTAAAGACATGAACACTTGAAAAAACAAAAATCTTTTGGGAAAATCAAGACCAATGTACAACTTTGTTAATGCTTCAATTGACAAAGGAACAACTTTGGGATCATGTTTGAGTTGTAACATATGGTTTATGGACTCAACAATAATTGTAAACAATATCTCTTTGTTTGCATTCATCATTGCTATATTTTCAGGTGAATAATAACTCTGAAATAACCTAATAACCTCTGGGCAATTATGAGTGACTTGAACAACATATTTGGGTAAGTTTGATTCCCAAATTTGGACTTCTTCAACCTGATCTAAGGACTTTTCATAGCTCCATTAGTGGAGGTCTAACAAATTAAATTCAACAATTGGATCTGCTACTTTATAATCTACATCTGCTAAAGGTGTGTGTTCAATGTCTACAACACGAGGTTGTAGAGGATTAACAATGATTGCAGTTTTTGAGGATGTAGCTGGATTGGATTTTGACATTTTTAAGCTTTTTTGGATAACTAAAACTCTGTTTTTCAAGCTTTCTGGTTTCTTCTGTAAGGTTAAATGGTTTATAGAAGTGATTTTTGACTTTAACAGAGGTTTTGGATGCAGAATAAACACAACTTGGTTTTTTCTTGGATTTCAGACTTCAATTTTTGTTTTTAACTAGATTTCAGACTTCAATTTTGGTTTTCAACTGGATTTCAGACTCTCACAAGTTTATAAAATAAGAAACAGAGGTTTCTTATACCTTTTTAGTGGATATTGGGCTAAAAATCCTTTCAAACTGGACGTAGAGGTGTTACACAACATTTTGTCGCCGTCCCTGCAATCCCCCGCCCCACATATTGGAGGGTCTTTCCTGTGACCTGTGAGCAATGTCATACTCTTCAAACACCTTATTTACATCCTTCTGCATAAGGACATCATTTCTCCTGTTGAACATTTCCTCAAAAAGCGAACAAAAACCTATGTTTTGGCCTTGGTGCGGGTAGGCAGTTCATCCCTTGCTCCAATATGGAGGATGTACACTAGAGCCCACGCCAGCTGGCACTCTGTCTCTTTGTTGTGCCTGCACCAGCCTTTTTGGGAATGTTTTTTAACAAATTAGAGGTGGAATTTTTCTTTAACCACCTCAGGGATGAGTCACAGGAAGTGGTTAATATGATGAGCCACGGATCTCCCTCTTTAGGTAGTGGTTTCCTCTTCCCATGGAACACTCCTTGAATATAGGTCTCCCTTCCATGATTATAGGGATCCTAACCTCTCCCTCTCCCTTTATATAAACAAGCCTTCTCCCTTTATGAAAGCTAGTTGAACATATAGCCAAGAAGCTGAACTTGGAGAAGAGATACTATAGTTGAGTAATCGCTATTGAGAAGGTAGAACCAAGGAGAATTCCATAGAGAGAGCCCTGTCCGAATTCCCAACGAGCTTTTGTGAGACATGCTCCGCTAGAACCCTGTTGGAGGAGACCGCAACGTCGAAGCTTGGTTGTACTCTTCATTCCTTTCATTAATATACTCGACTATGGTATTGGTTCCATCATTGTGTTATGTTTACTGATGCAATTGATTTAGTCTTCTTAGACTGACTAATAGTTATGGATGCGAAATAGTATGTTGTATATCGTCTTCGTTTCTTGTGTATGTGCAGGTATCCGAGTGTGAGAACGAGCGATCGTGATCTGTCAGACTAGGAGCGAGACGCAGCCACTCTTTCCGACGACAACAATAGTGTAAGACTTCCAGTAGGTTATCTATCAAGTCTCCTTCCATTCGTTAACTAGGAATTGATGTCATAGTGTGTCTTGTTTGTGGCTAGACCCACTCTAGGGCTAGTGGGGTTGCCTCTGTCTGCAGAGGGGATTTACCTCATTGGGATCACTAGTGTGTTTTGTATGAGAGGATTCATACTAACACTCTCAATCAGGCATTTTGTATGACATCTTGACTGAGAATCCACGACCTGGGACCTCTAAAGCACCGGCTACCCCGTCAATCGACGAAGTTATTGGTTCCGTGTCTCAGACTTCACGCAAGTCTTCCAATGGGAAGCATAAATCAAATTCTTCCAATAATTCTTCTCCTCAGGCTACCCTGGATTTTGGTAAAACCTCGGAGGTCAACGCCATTCAGGCCAATCCTACAGACAAGACTTCCAAGGGGAGAAAGAAGGGAAAAGGCAAGGCCAAAGCCGATGCCCCAAAACTAGAATCGTCTAAACCTCGTGTGGATGATGGTTCACAACGAAAGCTGAAGTATCCCTGTCTGAATTGTGATGAGGAACACTACACTAAGGATTGTCCCTGACGGTCTGAGGTTAGTAAATTGCTCAAAGGCACTAAGGGAATTCCAGCGGTCCTTAAGGAACCTTTCCGATCCCAGGAAACCCAGATGGTCGAGCAACCTCTGCCATATGCATCATTTGGCTCTCAAGTATTCATGATGAATGGTTCTACACCCATTTCCATCGCTACTCAGTCGAAGGATTATGCTGGATCATGTCAGGAAGCCAAGAAATAGGTCGCTGATGGTCCTCCTCCCCCCCTGCCTCTGGTCCTCTTGAAATTGAAAGGCCCAGTGCTGAACCCATTGTATGACCACCTTCTAAAGGTGTTCTCTAGAAATCTTCTTATAATCCTAGCGCTCGTGCTGCTCAGCATTACAATATTTTTGAGGACTTAGCACAAGCGCCTTCCGTGATGTCCATGTTAGAAGTTCTTCAGAGTTGCCCATCTCAATGGAAAGATTTATTATCTGCGATCGGCGGGATTGATCTTGTTGATTCTAGCCTTCTCTCTTTTGACTTAGATAATTTTGTCCCCCGACTTCCGCACCAGATTGCGCTTGTCATACAAGTTGGCATTAACGGTCTCAACATCCATAGAGCCGTAGTGGACGAAGGTGCATCTACCTGTGTCATGTCATCTACTTGATGGAAGGCTATTTCCTCTCCAGCCTTGACTTCGTCACCTAATGCCCTTGAGGAATTCGATGGAAGGGAATCAAAACCCTTGGGTGTTCTTGCTAGATTGCCGATCACGCTGCAAGGAAAGATGGTCAATGTTGAAGTAGAAGTCGTAGATGCCAAACTCAATTACAATCTTCTACTCGGTCTCAGTTGGACTCATGCTATGCTGTGTGTTCCATCCACCCTCTTGTGACTCCTAAAGTTTCCACATGAGGGAAAAATCATTACTATCGATCAGTTGTCGTTCTTTACCTCATCTTCTGAGAACAACGTGCCATATGTGGATCAGATTCCTTCTCCCCTTGACAGTGTAGGACCGGGTCTTTTCAAAGATCCCGCTTTCATGGGTATCTTTCCCCTTCTACCACCAAATACCATTCAAGTTAATATGGTCTCTCGGTCAGATAACCCATGGATCATCCCTTTACCTCAGCAGGTTGATTCATTTGGAGATTCAATGCCGCTTAGTCCAATCGAAATCAATTATTGCGAGCTTACAGCTGCATCTGATTCTCCCCCTCCTAAAGGTGCTCCTTTGAGCATGTCTCTCGATTTTTATTCTCAATCCCCCTGGCTCGGTGATGCGGATTCGCCTGATCCTTTGAAAGAAGTGTTTCTGTCCGATGAGGCTATTATGGAAACCATGTCTCTTGAAGATCTGTCGTGGAGCGATGGGCATCATCATTCCTCATTTATGCCTGGCCTCGGGGCAATGTCTAACTGTCTTGAGCGTTTTTCATTTCAAGTTCCTTCTTCGCCGCTTCAAATGCCTATTTTGACTCATGAAGTCTTTGTTGAAGGTAACTTGGGTAACATTACTCAAACGATGCTTATTGACATTTTCGTGAAACCAGGAATTGTCGAGAACATCCATGTGGGAGTCACTTGCTCTTTCGAGGAAGTCCAAGTGTATACCAGCCTCTTTCACGAATTCTGTGATGTTTTTGCCTAGTTTTACGAAGAGATGCCTGGAATCGACCCCAATATTGTGGTGCACGAGATTCCCACCTACCCAGGTGCGAAGCCTGTTCACCAGCATCTTCATCCAGTGCATCCTCGGAAAGCCGCCGCTATAAAAGCTGAAGTTGATCTCAAAGAGGGTTTCGTTTATTCGATTCCTCTGACAAAGTGGGTTTCTAACATTGTTCCTGTGGATAAGAAGCAGGGATAAATTCGTGTCTGTGTTGATTATCATGAAATCAATCGGGCCTATCCTAAGGATAACTATCCCACCCCTTTCATCGATTAGATCATTGAAGATTGTGTAGGGAGTGAAATGTTTTCCCTTATGGACAGTTTTTCTGGCTATAATCAGATCAAAATTCTCCCGTCTGATCAACACAAGACCTCTTTTATCTATCCTTAGGGAATGTTCACGTCTAAGAAGCTCCCTTTCGGCTTGAAGAATTCTGGGGCTACGTTCCAGTGCACCATGTATTATGCCTTTCACGATATTCTTCATATTGTTCAACCATACCTGGATGACCTTCCGTCTCATTCAACTGCGTGAAAAGACCACCCGAACCATCTCCGCCAGATCTTTCTTCGTTGTAGATGCTACAAAATTCGGCTCAATCTGCATAAATGCATCTTCTGCGTAGACTTTGGTATACTTTTAGGGTTTATCATATCTAAAGACGGAATTCGCCTTGACCTGCATAAGGTTGAGGCTATTGTTAATCTCCCCTCCCCATCCTCGTTACACCAGCTCCAGAGTCTCCAAGGGAAAGAAAATTTCTTTCGTCGTTTTATCCCGAACTACACCGAACTAGATAAAGGATTCACACGACTTTTAAAGCAGGACGTCCCTTTCCGTTGGGATGAGATCGCTCAACAGTATTTTGATAGGCTTAAGACGTTGCTTGTCAACGCTCCTCTATTACGTCCTCTGAATTACCATCGTGATTTCACCCTCTACCTAGCTGCCGCCTTCAGTACGATTGCCATGGTTTTGGTTCAAGATGATGATGACGGTAATTAGCATGTCGTTTACTACTTGTCTCAGAACCTTCTCGACCTTGAAACTCGTTACGCACATGTCGAGAAGTTAGCGCTGGCTGCGGTCTAGGCCATCCAGCGTTTTCGTCATTATATCCTTTTATGCATGGTGACCGTGACTTCTGATTATAACCCCATGACCTATATTCTGTCTCGGCAGTTTCTGGGGGGCAAATAATCGAGTGGATCATTATCCTCCAAGAGTTTGATTTGGAATTTACTACCGCGAAATCGAAGAAATCACTTGTTTTCATTGATTTGATTTGTTCTCTCCCCGCCGACTCTACTCCTTCTTCTTCCGAGGATCATATTCCGGATGAAACTCTTTTCTTGATTAGAACCCTCGATCTGTGGTACGATGATATCATCGTGTACCTCCAAACGTCTACTTTCAAGTCTAAGTTAATGAAAGATGCCCGATGCCGCATTTGGCATCAGTCGCAACCTTATCGTGTTGTTGGAGATACCCTTTATCATGTTGGAGTCGATTTTGTACTCCGCCGATGCTCGACCCTTGAGGAAGCTGAGAAAGTTTTAAATGACTGCCACAGTAGCGCCTGTGGTGGTCACATGTCTGGTTATGCCACCGCACAGAAGATCCTTCGTGCTGGCTATTTCTGGTTAAAGATTGCATTGTCGCAGTACGCAAATGCCATGCATGCCAGATATATCAACATAAGATGCATGCACTGCCTATTCCTTTACACCCTGTCATTACCGTTGGTCCTTTTGCCAAATAGGGCATCGATTTTATGACGTGTAACCCTCGTTCGGCCGGGGGGCATGTCTATATTATCGTCGCCATTGATTATTTTACAAAATGGGCCGAAGAAATGCCTACACTGGTTGCAGATGATAAGACAGCGGTGCAATTCATATTTAATCACGTTATTGCTCGGTTTGGTGTCCCTCAAGCCATCGTTACCGATCATAGTTCTCATTTTCGGGATTATATGATGGCGGAGTTGACGTCTAAGTTGGGACTGCGTCACGACAGCTCAATGCCTTATTATCCTCAAGCTAATGGCCAATTTGAAGCCGTAAACAAAATCCTTGTTACAATGCTTCAACGAACAATCGGGATCCATAAATCAAACTGGCATCTCATGTTGTTCTCAACTCTTTGGGCTTACTGGACGTCAATTAAGAGTGTAACTGGATTTACCATGTTCCAATTGGTATACGGTTTAGAAGCCACTCTTCCGATTGAATGTGGAATCCCTTCACTCAAATTAGCTGTGGAATTACTACCTAATACTTCGCTTGATGAAGAACGTCTCCTCTACTTAGAGAGATTGGACAAAACTCGTCGCTTAGCTTCCTTGGTCATCGAAGCATAGAAGAAGTAAGTCAAAGCTCATTTTGACCAAATAGTTTCCCCTCGTTCTTTTATCGATGACAATCTCGTTCTCCTGTACGACCAAGCTCATGAAAAGCTGGGGGCAGGTAAATTCCAACCTATGTGGCATGGGCCCTACCTTGTCAAACGTGTGTTACAGAATGGGGCTTATGAGCTTATTTATTATGAAGGTTATCCCTTAGCGCAGCCTAGGAATGGGTTGTACCTGAAAAAGTATTATGCTTGAGTCATTCATGCATGATATATGTACATAGGTGATTTTTTCATTTTTGTGCATGCTTTGATTTGATGTGCTTTGTGAGATTTTTCTCGCTTATTGGGTCTTGTTTGCTAAGAAGATGTCTATTTCCCCTTATGTCAGTTTCACTGATGGTGCTTCCCGCAATACCAGGAACTTGTCTTCGGTAGCCTGGGTAATTTATGATCCTATTGGTGAGTTGATTAACTTACAAGGTATTTTTCTAGGACCATCTACAAACAATGTTGTTGAATATAGTGTTGTTTTGGAACTATTAACCGAGGCAGTTAACCTCGGCATACGCGCGTTGCTTGTGAATTTGGATTCACAACTTGTTGTTCTTCAACTTAATGGTCATTATTTGTTTCGAAACCCATGCATTTTGAGATTGTATTTCCATATTCGTTTACTTGAAAGACATTTTGATTTCATTACATATCAACATATACCAAGACGAATGAATACATTAACAGATGCAATAGCTAACATTGTGCTAGATAGACATTTGCGCAATTTATAAAAACATCATCATATGTAAATAGACCCATGTCGAAAATAGATGTATATATATATATTGTTTGCAACGTGTGCATTATAAAACCCAAAAAATATATATGTTTGTTTCAGTTACATTGTGAGACAACATGTCTCTCAAAAATGTGCGGAAATAAAGCCTAAGTGTCTAATCGGCATGGTGCTCATGAAAGCACGTCACCACCTGTACCAACCGCCTCAGCAAGTGGTGGATATGGCTCGGCACCCCTATAGTGTGCCTCTGATAGGCCTGAGGCACATCATCCAAGCGAGCATAGTCTGGGACCCCACGGGCAATCCCCTTTAGGTTCTGTACTATCTCCTCCTCACCACCCTCACCATGAGGATCGAAATCGCGAGGGATTCGCCTCGCTATCGGCTACATACCTGTAGGACACTCTGGGCCAACATCTGCATACATATAAGAATAATTGTCAGAACATGCATATATACCAAAAAAAAATTATTATAAACTCATGAAAATAAAAAATGAGTCTCACCTAGCTCTTCGTCCCAATCCTCTCCCTCCGGGAGCGGGAGGTCTGGGTCACCGGTGAAGTCTGTGCCAACGTAGGGCCAATCCTCCACGACGATCAGTTTTCGTCGGAGCCAATAAAAAAACTCTGGGCTCCAGGATATCTGTTGGCCACCCCCTACTCTAGGTATCAGTGCAGCCCATCGGGCCATCCGTGGCTCGCTAGGTGGTGGCATCGAGACAATAACCTCCTGATGCTGGAATATGGGTAATCATTTCAAGAAGAACGATACCAGAATCGATCCATACCAAAACTACTTTAGTTTGGTCTTCTTGCACTTACTGAGTTGCCGTTTGATGTTGATAGTCACGGCCTCGGCCCAGTTAAAGAGAGTCGGGTTCATACACTCCGAGGCAAGAAGTAGTTGTGTATTCATGGCCTCATGCGGTGCTTGCGATCCTACAGCTCGCGTGATAGTGTGCAACACTACTCTTAGTGCCAGATCAGGGACGATTTGGATGTCCACTTTTCTACTTCCTGTTCCTTTTCGTGCCCCTCGGCACACCCTATCAATAACCATTGCGATGCTTTCCCTGGAAGGACGGGTACCGGTCAAGATAGGGACTGCACCCCTACACGACAATCCCTGATGAAATACACATCAGAGTCTTCGAGTTCAAGCTCTTGATCCCGAAGCACAAACTTTTCTTGATCTTCAACCCAAATGCTTATCAAATATTGAAGCAATTCGAGCTGAGCCCTGAGGCACAGTGTCAAGAAGAATTTCTTGAGCCCACAATTTCTGAGGGCATTCATGCATTGTTCATTTTCCATGGCCTGTTCATCCTCCTCACTGTGTTTTCTCTCTTGCCACTCAATTACCATCTTTTCTGCTTTGTACCTGCATGCATTGTTCATATGAACATTGTAAGTCTCCTTAGGCATCAAAATTTGGAAGTAAATGGTTGCATTTTCTTTAAATTGAGGCGGATTTTGGGTTGTGTGGTTGGCATGACCCCTGTGTAAAAAAGGGTCGATTGGCGTGGGTCCATGCCCGAAACCCGCGTCAACCGCGATGCTCTAGTTTTTATAAATCCGCCCCTAAAGGATTCAAAATGACAATTAAAGGTAATAAAATTTAGTTCAAAAGATGGAAAATGGTGTCGGCTTTTACCTGAAATTGACGGAATCCGGATTGGTTCACTGGATTGCTCGCAATCGTCGCCACAAGATCGCAAGGAAAACAGGTCACTGTTGCTCTGCAAAGAGGTAAAAGTGAAAATTAAATAATTTTTACCACTTATGGTCTTTTATAACTTTTCAAAATCTTAAATTAGGTTTTAAAACATATTTGTCGATTATTTTATCATATTATTTTTGAGGAATACGTTTTACACACGTCTTTTTGTGCAGTGACAGGTTTTCACATGGTTATGACGAAGAAACAAGTTGTATTTTATACTTTTTTGGACTCGGTAAAAACACGAAAAATTCATTACTGGAGTCACCTTTCAGCTCTTTTCTGACTCTCTAAAACTGAAAATATTGCTGAGTCGCTTGTCTTTTTGCACTCGTTAAATTGGCTGCGAAACGATATCTACCCAGTATACGTTTACCCCTTTTTCGGGCTAGGATAGATTTTTTACGAAAAAGGAATACCTTAGCCGATCGTGACTAAGAGGTTCTCTCAGACACAGTTTTCTACCTTTTCGGATCTGTGAGACTACCTATGAAAAGGGACTACTAGAGTTTTCTTTTCCACTTTCTTTTCAAACTCTCTAAACATGAAGAGATGCCGAGTTCTCCCTTTCTCAGACTTGTTAAAACTGATGACATTGGACCCCTTTATCATGACGTTACTCGAGTTCATCCTTCCTAGGGCTCGTAAAATGTACTAGGATGGATTTGTCCGAAGGACAAACTTATATCGCAAGAATATGCTATCCCCTTCAAGCTTGTTTTTAAAAATAATTGGGGTACTCACCACAAATGGTGGGGGAAAGTGGAACCACATTGTAGTCATGTTGGTAGTATGTTGCTCTTGAACATGGCACTTATCTACATTTGTGTCGGGTTGTGGACATCTCATCTCATTATTTGTTTACCTCCATGGGTTTGGGTAATCTCTTTTGACCGCTCATTTTCTCTTTTCCATGTCACCATGACCTCAAATCCCTTGATGTCAAATACTGCCAAATCTAGTGTCGTGCCGTTGAAATGTTCAAGAGAAGTTTTCCTTTGAAGTTTTCAACCTTCCTCTGATTCTCTGTTGGTCTTGATTCACAAACATCATGTTCCTCTGTCTCGTGTCGATGATGTAGGAAACATTATGGCCCACCTTCGATCAATGCCACTTCCTGTCGACCCCAGCTCATTATCTAGGAAGTTGATCTAGAGACTCCCTTCAGGTACCTTGGAGCTTGCATGCCTTAATGGTATGTTCTTCGCATTCGACGTAAGGTCCACATCATTGGCCTTCGATCGACTGACTCTGTGGGTGTTCGATGTCAGATCACTGTTCACATTCCGTGGATTGTACCTTTCGTACCTTGAGAGCCATTGTCATTATTGGTGGTTTCTCTCGCGTCTGTTAACAGCTTTCATCACTGGCTGGTAATCAGACGATTTTCTTGCATGTTCAACTTCAACTCACATATTCGCACGCTCGAATTTGTGCTTTGTTTGGGTTTTGTCTAATGAAATCCAGGCTGCAGGTTCTTTGTGGATTACTATGACATATTATATGACTCTTCTGATTGGATGGTTGTGACCATACCTGATTCTGTTTGTTGATCCCTACTACTGGATGGCTGTGTCCATACCTTAGATCTCATTGTTTATGTGCTCTATTATGGATGGCTGCACCCATGCCACATGTCATGTATCAGATGTATCAATTATATTTGTACTTGTAGGTTTTCCGAAAACAGTGTTTGGGTCGAGCGTGTTCCCATAAATAATTTAACCCTGCCATATCTCTCGGACCTCATGCTTTAGGGAGCATCTGTTACACAGCATTTTGTCACCGTCCCTACAATCCTCACCCCGCATATTGGAGGGTCTTTCTCGTGACCTGTGAGCAGTGTCATACTTTGCAAACACCTTTTTTGCATCCTTCTTCATGAGGACATCATTTCTCCCGTTGAACATTTCCTCAAAAAGCCCACAAAAACCTATGTTTTGGCCTTGGTGCGGGTAGCTAGTTCATCCCTCGTGCCAATATGGAGGATGTACACTAGAGCCTGTGCCAGCTGGTGCTCTGCCTATTTGTTGTGCCCGCACCAGCCTTTTTGGGAATGTTTTTTAACAAATTAGAGGCGGAATTTTCCTTTAACCACCTCAAGGATGAGTCACAGGAAGTGGTTAATCTGATGAGCCACAGATCTCCCTCTTTATGTAGTGGTTTCCTCTTCCCATGGAACACTCCTTGAAGATAGGTCTCCCTTCCATGATTATAGGGATCCTAACCTCTCCCTCTCCCTCTATATAAACAAGCCTTCTCCCTTTATGAAAGCTAGCTGAACATATAGCCAAGAATCTGAACTTGGAGAAGAGATACTATAGTTGAGTAATTGCTATTGAGAAGGTAGAACCAAGGAGAGTTATGTAGAGAGAGCCCCGTCCGAATTCCTGATGAGCTTTTGTGAGACGCACCCCGCTGGAACCCTGTTGGAGGAGACCGCAACGTCGAAGCTTGGTTGTACTCTTCCTTCCTTTCATTAATATACTCGACTATGGTATTGGTTCCATCATTGTGTTATGTTTAATGATGCAATTGATTTAGTCTTCTTCGACTGACTGATAGTTACGGATGAAAAATAGTATGTTGTATATCATCTTTGTTTCTTGTGTATGTGCAGGTATCTAAGCGTGAGAACGAGTGGATCGTGATTTGTCAGACCAGGAGCGAGAGGCAGCCACTCTTTTCGACGACAACAACAGCGTAGGACTTCCAGTAAGTTATCTATCGAGTCTCCGTCCATTCGTTAACTAGGAATTGATGTCATAGCGTGTCTTGTTTGTGGCTAGACCCACTCTAGGGCTAGTGGGATTGCCTCTGTCCGTAGAAGGTATTTACCTCACCAACAAGAGGGTCAGGGTTACCTACAGAGGATTTATGGGCAATTTAGGAGTCTTATAAGTCTGTAAAAGCTAAATAAACTCAATGTTCTCCTTTTAAAATTGAATGTAGTATTAAAACAGGGTTTTATCAAATTTTTGACAGGGTTTTAGCTCTTTTTGGGGCAAATAGAAGCTTTATGGAAGTAAATAAGCTCTTACTATATTTCAATGCCTTTAGCAAATTCTTTTCAAAATGATAACAGGTTCACTTTTTATAGGAAAATACCTGTTTGCATAGGTATGGTTCTCTCAAAATAGATTATGAGGCATTTTGACGGGTTCCTGGTATCTTTTCAGGTATCTGGAGACTTTCTAGGACTTTTCAGCAATCTTGACAGCAATATGCGGGCGTTTTTCAAGTTCAATATATAAAACATTGCACAGACTCCGTTTTCTTTAATCGGGAGGACAAATATAGTCGGTAAATGCAGAAGAAAAAATGACTTAATGGCGCATTTAGGAGTTTGTTAGGCGTTTTAAGTCTAAGAGAACCTGCAATAAATGGCGGTCACATTGGAAACACTAGTGGTTTTGGGATTCAAAAGGAGAAAATCGTAAGTGGTTATCACACAGGAAATAGGTGGTAAGTGGTATTAGCTGGATCGGATGCTATCCAATAAAGCTCGGCCCTATGGAGGAGAGAGGAAAAGGGGAAACCACGTATTTTGCATGGTTAGGAAGTGTATTTTAGTCATGAAACTTAAATTGCGATATGGCCTTTGGATCATCATATTTGGGGGGGCCAATGCGAATGGCTACTATTGCATCTTGGAGTTTCTCTGTGTTGGGGCATGGGGCCCAAGTTTTATTGATGCGGCGGGGTTAAAACATAGTTTATAATGAATAAACTAATGTTTTACTTTGTTGATATGGCGCCGTAATGTTATATTGTTTAAAATACAACATTTAATCGAATGTTAATAATCAATGACGCGGGTATGGTATTTAACATTTGTAAATGTATATTTATAACAAATAAACATTGCTTTATTCGATTGGTAGTATATATATATATATATATATATATATATATATATATATATATATATATATATATATATATATGTGGTTAATAAAACTTTTTTACGTGTTTTAAAACCATACAGAGGGGATTACAAGGGTTGTAAAACCTTTTACGTGTTTTAAAACCATTACAAGACGAGGGATTATAATATATATATATATATATATATATATATATATATATATATATATATATATATATATATATATATATATATATATATATATATATATATATGTATATATATATATATATATATGTATATATATATATATATATATATATATATATATATATATATATATATATATATATATATATATATATATATATATATATATATATATATATATATATATATATATATATGTATATATATATATATATATGTATATATATATATATATATATATATATATATATATACATATGTATATATATATATATATATATATATATATATATATATATATATATGTATATATTTAAACCTATGGGGAAGAAAGGGCAGTTTTATTTAAACATGTATAAATAATAAGTTAACCTTTAGCATAATGTACTTGTATGGAATAATAAAGAAATTAATATATATAGGAAGGGTGAAATATAAGGGATTTAATAATATAGGTTAGAAATTAATATGAAGTGGAAATGAAATGAATTTAAAATGAATTAAAATACATAGTCTTTAAACTAAGTAAAGTGTAAAATAGACAATTAAGCATAATATGTCTCATTTTGATTTTTTTTACACATGAACTTAGGATTAAATACATTTTATGGGTTTTTGAGTAAGTAGGGTTTTTACTTTTACTAAGAAAAAAAGGTGTTTTACTTAGGAAAAGGGATCATAGTTTTGGAAAATGGTGAATATGTTGATGAAGTGGGTTTTATGTAGGGAATCCAATATTTTTAACCAATCAGTTATCAAGCCTTGGGTCTGGTCCCAACAGAAGTCAGAGAAATGCTCTGAGTCTCTTTAACTGAAGGTTTAGAATACTGGATGCTTATGGGGGAGGGGAAATTAGTAATTTTTGTCTGATGATGCTTTATTACATGTCTTGCACAACTGCTTTCTACCTACCCATCTTTATTCTAACATTTTTTACTTCATTTGCATGGGTGCATTTAAGCTTGCAACCCTAATTCGTTTTTATTTCAAAGCAATAAATCGATCTAATTCTAACCTTATTTCATCCGAGGGCTCAGATTAAACTGTTGAGCTCCTCATTTATTCTCTAACTATATAGTAATTTCTCAAGTTTAAACTATTTGACATCTCTTTATTCTCTATCTAAAACATGAAATTTAAAGCATGAAAAGTTAAGATTAAACTATTTAACTGATCATGGATTATGGCATTTATTGACAATCTACACATAATCATTATTCTTGCAGTAAAAAGTAAAGAGTAGTGGAATTTTGACTTGCTCACTTTCAAGTATTATTTTATTTATTTTTTCTTTTGGGGTCCATTCTTTTCTAAGTCCTTTGATCTTTCTTTTAGTACTTTTACCATATTTTCTTTAAATTTTTTTTTTTTTTTCTAGTATGGGAAAACAACTTGCAGAAAGCAAGGTATGTACATATTTACAAGACTATCAAAGTCAATTCAAAAATTATGAACCCTATTATTATAGGACCCTAACACAGCTGAAATGGCAACCAAAGGGCCATATTGATCTTAAACTAGAGCCTCGGGGTATTTTTTACAATCATCTTCACGAACCTGGAGGACAAAGAGAGAATTTTTGAAAATGGACCCTATTTCAACTAGAATGCTGGACTTTTTATGTGATTCTGAGAGGAGTTTTACAACCTAGACCAAGAACAATTTATGGTAACCCTAGTTTGGGTACACCTTTTTTCTCTACCAATAGACTTTTGGGATCCTGAAATTCTAGAAGGAATAGGAAATTCCATTGGCAGACTTGTTAAAGTGGCGGACTCTATCAGACGAGGAAGATACATGGCCTATGCTCGGATCTATGTCTATATGAATATCACAGAACTGTTACCAGAGTCAGTTGATCTCGAGTACTAGGACAAATTATGGCAACAAACACTGGACTATGATCATATCCCATTCCAGTATAAGAGATGTCATGAATATGGACACTTATACAAGGCTTTCCCTCTGAACCAGGAGGACATAATGGAGCAGAAATAACCAAAAGAGGAAGCCCTGATGCAAGAGGAGAACGAATGTTTTCAGGAGGTCTCTTACAAGGAGTGACCCTCAAAAACCACATAGGTAAATCAAGTTACTCAAAAGCAGAAAATTCAGATAATTTCAATAAATTTGGAGTCCTACAGGAGGAGGGGAGAAGCTCAAGAGAAGAAACGAAAGGAAAGGAAGTGGAGAAGAGGGTAATTCTGAAAACAAATCCTGCGGTGAAGAAGAAGGCACAAGAAGAACCAACAAAACAAGAAGGAATAGAAATAGCCTTGGATCATAACAACATGGAGATTGATGGCAGTAATGAAGACTTTAGCACATAAGAGCAAGTCCTCAAGAGACTGTTGCGTGAATGGCATAACCTGGATGAAAGATTCATCCCTCGGATCATGAAATTATGGAAGGAATAAGAAATTCCATTGGAAGACTTCTTAAAGTGGCAAACCCTACTAGACGAGGAAGATACATGTCCTATTCTTAGATCTATGTCTATATGAATATCATAGAACCATTACCAGAGTCTGTTGATCTCTGTTGGGTGCAGGAATTACACTTAAGTAAAAATTCTCAACACTTAAATTGTCAACCCGGGGGATTTTTAAACTTAGAGACGAAGCACAGGCAATGCCAGAGATGGTATGAATATTTCTAATATCAACTCCTACTTTTGAAAAGAAGAATTGCAGAATCAAACTTTAGAGAAAAAAAGGGAACTTGAACCATCAAAACAATCTGAGGCTGGAACAAAAAGAAATGTACTTGGAAAAGAGATTCAGAAATAAAGAGGAGCAATCACTCTAGCTAAATATTGATTAGCTACTGAGAATGTGTTTCCTTCACCAAAGACACCTTAGCAATTTTCAAAAAATGGGCCCCTTCAATCCTGCGTATCTAAAGATATCCTTCTCGCAAAAATCGATCTTGCACTAATGCAGGAACAACGATTTATGCAGAAAGTGTAAAGTAATGTCTTTACTAAAAAATGATTTTCTTCGTGTAAGGGCTTTGAACTTTCTAAAGTTTGTAGCACTCAGATCCAATACCAAGAAACTGGTTCTTGTACTCGATCAAAGCTTCTTACACTTTAACTTTTGATTCTTGAAATCAATGATTCATTACTGCAGTGTTATAAAACCAAATCATATATCAACAAAGATGAATATCTGTAGAAAGTAAGAGAACAATATTTTTTAATTAAAATGTAACTGAAAGCAAAAAGCTGTTAGAAGTAAACTAGAAAGGCTTGCTGCACCATATTATCTAACGTTGGTGCAAGAACAGTTCTTCTGCTTGCACCAGGGAGAAACCAAACCAACGTGTAGGAAGTAAATAGCACACCAACATGATCTGGTGCAAGAACGAACCAGGCAGAGGAAATAAACCAAATCATTCAGAAAGTGAATAGCACACCAACGTGCACTGGGGTAGGTAACTCCTCCTGCTCGAACCAGGCAAGGAAAATAAATCAACCGTGCAGAAAGTAACTTAACTACTTCACGCAACAGATCTTCTTCCACTCAAACAGAAATTCAAATGCTGTAAATTAAATCACACTTGACAGTTTTAAAACATAAATTAGAAGAACAACAAGGAGGGAGAACGTGCTGGGTTGGCTGGGCCCTTAGCCAACCAACGCGTTTCCCTTTCAAATGAAAACGCTACTCAGTATCAACTCATCAAATTTTTAAGCCAAATGATGAAATGTACGAAGCACGAGGCGGAGCTCTTCTTATTAAATCCTTAAAGCAATTACATGCACGATTACATATCCAACCTTGATTTGGGCGATAACACAAGACAGACCTGTTACTACCTCGCTAGTTCTATTCTTTGATCTATTCAATTATATCAAAACATTGAACATCTTGTCCTATTTACATTTCTGCTTATATAGATTATTTTGGCCACAGGCCAAAAGGATCGTTTAACCATTACATAGCAAATTATAGAAATCATTATAACAAATTACATAACCGATTGCAGAATAAGCTTCCGGCCTTCAAAATTAAATCACTTTTAACAGAATAGGCTATGGCTATCTCTAGCTGTTCATCTCTCTTAAGTCCGATCTCAGCTACTCTAGATTTAAATGCTGTCATAGTTGGGACTCGGCTGCCTTCGGATATGTCTTTGTTGATCATAGCTAAGGTAGTAAAAAACTGGCGGCAACCCAAGTGATCCAGATTCGCTGCCAAGATTCACGGCGCTGGTGCTAGTGCGAGATCTGTTCCACACTAAAAATCAACGGTCAAGATAAGTGTTTATCTATTAAATAGCATAGGAGGTAACGGTAAGTTACAAAGGTAATTCTAAGTAAGAAATCACATAATAGATAGTTAATAAATGCTAAGTTGATTTAGAAATGTAAAATATGAAGTTAATGCAAAATGTGTCATAGTTCTCGCACTAGTGCAGAATGAGGGCGCATAAGATAGGTAAAATAGGGTAAATGATTATAATTTGGGAAGGGAAGAATGGTAAAAAAGAATGAAATTTAGGGGACTAACATCCTCCCATCCCTAAACTATTTTGTGTCCTCACACAAATTTTTTACCTCTGCCAAAAACCAAAATTTTTGAATACTCCAACTCAGTCCTGTTCTGGCATGTTGTCCTCAGGCTGCACTGTTTCAGCCTTCTTCCTCTTGATGTGCTTTAACTTATTTGAAGCCTTTTTCAACCGCTTGAAACAGCATCCAGCCCTATATTTCCAAACTTTAACCTCGCTTTTCTTTTGTTTGAGCTCTGCCATCATTTCTCCTCTGCTTTGTTCCTTCTCCTCTTGTGCTTTGGTCACAAGCTGCTCCAATTTTTGTACTTGGAGTTCTAATTCTGCTATGCGGGCAATAGGAGTCACCAATTATTTTCCTTTTTCTGTCTCAGCAGGGCCTGTCAATGGCTCCAGAACTTCTATATCTGCCATGGTCGCATCAAGGAACTCTTCTACTTGCAGTCCTTCTTTTTCCAGTCCCTCTTTCTCAGGTTCTTCTTCTGGTTCATCTTCATCCGGTTCCTCGTCTAATTTTTCTTCCTCAGGTTCCTCTTCTTCCTCCGGTTCCTCTTCTTTCAGTTCCTCTTCCTCAGGTTCTTCTTCGTCTTCCGGTTCTTCTTCCTCTGGTTATTCTTCCTCAGGTTCTTCTGCGTCCTCCTTTTCTTCAGCTACTCCTTCAGTTTATGGTTCTTGAACCACTCCACTCCCGTATTCTCCAGACCTATTGCTGCTGCTACTTTGAGCGGCCCAATTCTCACTTGGCTGTTTTTAAATATTCTTGAAAATTGTAAGGCGACGTCCCTGTCATACCCATCGAAATTCTGCAGGAACTGTAAAAATCCTGACTCCCGCAATAGTGGAAGACTGCTGCAAAATTCGACAGTTTGCTCAATCTTGCTAAGAGACAGGGGCTCATTTCAGATGGGCGGATTTGCTGCTATCGGCTATGAATAATAAGTTCCCAGGCTTGCATGCAATACCGGGGGATCGGCTTTCATACATAAATATCTAACCATATCTCAAATTCATTTTCCATAAATACTCATCATTTCCGATCATGCTTAATTGGTACATGCGATGGTGGTTTAACGGTTAAGTGCAGGAATAATCACGATGAAGGGACGTGTAGGAGCAAAGGGAGTTATGAGTGAAGGAAATTTCAACGTACATTATGGCGGAATGGGGTGAATTATATGAAAATAATGATTACACAATTTCACATTCCTTCATCATTACAAAAAAAGACTTAGCATTCATTTAAAAAGATCATGATTCCTACTTAAAAAACTTTGTACCTTTAACTAATTTCCTCCTAAGTAATATAATAGCATAACTGCTTATCAATGATATGAAGAACATCACATAACTTTCCATCATGAATACTTTCTTATGTCATATGATAACTTGTACTCTGTTGCTGATAAGGTGCATGCTTGTATTGATCTTTGCACCACGTAAATCACATCATTCTGCTGGTACTTTTCTACTCATATCATATAGGACAATATGCTTGCACAAGTGCAAGCATAATGTTAAGACAGAGAATTAAAATATAGGTTGGATTTCACATGATTTCCTCAACTTATTTTGAATTTTGCTTCGCCCTTTGATGCTTCAGAGCACAACCTTATACTCTTTGTATGCAAGATCCTGCAATGAAATTCATGAGGGAATAAAGGAGCGGGAAAAGGAAATTTTAGAATGGGAAGGAATTCTGTCACAGGGATTCCAAGAAAGTATCAAAAGAGGGAAAATAGAAGTGGGATAGGGAAAAACAATTTCAAGGTTAAGGTGGGATTTCTTCGAAGCAGATAGGGTGAATTTAGAAGAATATGGGAAGGTTAATTATACTAGGATTCCAGGAAGAAAGCTGAGGGAAAATTACAAAATGGGATATGAAGAAAGGCATAAAATTTTCTGGAAGGTCTGCCTGCACTGGTGCAAGAAAAAATAACTGCGGCGAGAATTAAGCGTTACTTGGAAAAAAAAAATATCCATGCTAATTGCCCCAATTTTATAAAGATTGGCTCTACTAAACCTGCTTTTACTTTGGTGGTCACTAGCATATCTAAAGATCAAGAAACATTCTCTTTTTATTGGAAATTTTTGATCTTCCCGCCAGCAAGCTGGTTTTCAGGTTGATCCTTCTGCAATCATGTCAGAGGACTGGTTTTCACAATTACAGGAAATTATTTTTTCTTTACTTTTTATTTTTATTTTTTATTTTTTTTAATTTTTTCCTTGAAGAAGAGGGATTCAAATTTTCAAGAGGTTGGTATTACCATTTACCACTACTGTTCCAAATTGTTGCTGAACTTGTTGTGTAAAATCTTTCTTGGCAAGTAGTTGAAAATATTTCTTTAATCTATGTCCATTTACCAAGAATACTGTATCCTGTCCATCAATAGTTTTGACTTCTATAGCTCCATTACTCAGATTACTTCATATGGTCCCATCCAACATGTATGGAATTTCCCTTTAAAAATTTTAAATCTAGAATCATAAAGGAGTACCCAATCACCTTGTTGGAACTGCTTTTTTTGAATGGACTTGTCATTCCAACTTTTCCGTGGTTGTTGGATTAATATGTTTTGATGAATAACATCTCTACGAAATTCATCTAACTCATTTAACTGAAGAAGACACTGTTTTTGTGCCTTAGAGAGACCGAGTCCTAGCTGAACTGCAGTTCTGAAAGTTTTGATCTGGAACTCAATCGGTAACAGAACCTGTTTGTCGTATACCAACTCATATGGTGTGTGCCCCATACTATATCTCCAAGTGGTTCTGTATGCCCAAAAAGCTTCTGGTAATATTTCATCCCAATCTTTCTGATGCATATTCACTGTCTTTGTGGGACTCGATCACCTTGTTTGTAGACTCCACTTGGCCATTTTCTTGTGGGTGATACGGTGTAGACTTCCGGTGCCAGATCTTGTATTGCTCCATCACTCCCTGTAATAGATTAGAAATAAACTACGGACCATTGTCAAAAACAATTTCTCTAGGCACACGAAATCTAGTAAAGATTTCAGAAAAGAGAAAATCAACAACAACTTTTTCCATAGCAAAAGAAACAGCTTTAGCTTCCACCCATTTTGTAACAAAATCTGTACAAACCAAAATATGATTTTTACTTTATGATGTTGGATTTATTGGCCCTACAAAATCAATAGTCCATTTTTCAAATGACTCAATCATAAATTGAGGGCATAAAGACATTTCATTGGTTTGGTTAGGTTGGCCCATTCGTTGACAACTATCACATCGCCTGACATATTGCTTGGCATCCTTAAACAAGGAAGGCCAAAAGTAGCTAGAACGTAATATTTTATATGCAGTTTGCTTGTCAGAGAAGTGGCCTCCACAAGGTTCATCATGAGCAGATTTTAATATGTCAAACAATTCCTCCTCTCTTACACATCTACGAATAATCAAATCTGGATCAGTGTAAAAGAGGTCTCCTTGAATCCAGGAGTATGCAACACTTTTCTGAATAATGTTACGCTTTTCACGAGCGGGCAAGTGAGGTGGTGTTTTTATAGTAACCAAATAATTGGCGATGTCAGTAAACCACGGAGAATCTGTAGACACAACAAAAATATGTTCATCTAGAAAATCATCATTAACAAGAGTTACGTCACCAGGATTATCTAGTCTAGAAAGAAAATCTGCTACAACATTAGATTTTCCTGGTCTATCAAAAATAGTAATATTGAACTCCTGCAACAATAGAAACCACCTAGTCACTCTACCGCTAGTCAATGGTTTGTTCATCAAATATTTAATCGCGGAATGATCAGTATGAACAAATACTTCATATCTTGTGATATAGTGTCTAAACTTATTAATTGCAAATATTATAGCTAAAAACTCTTTCTCTGTAATTGTATAGTTTAATTCAGTGGAAGACAAATTATTACTAATATAATAAATAGCATAGAATTGCTTGTCTTCCTCTTGTCCCAAAGTTGCGCCAACAACCAGATCTGAAGCATTGGAGGAAATGTGAAAGGGCAGGGACCAGTTTGGACCTCTCAGAACTGGCGCCTGCACCAACTTTTCCTTCAATTTTTCAAAAGACTATTGGCAAGCCGTGGACCAAGAAAAATCACTATCATTAGCTAGAAGTCGAAAAAGAGGAGCAGCTATCTTGGAAAATTTTTCAATGAATCTTCTATAGTAACCAGCATGTCCTAAAAAACCTCTTACTTCCCTTTGAGTTTTGGGTGTAGGAAGATGTAGAATGATTTCGATATTTGCCGGATCAACCTGGACACCTTTGTCAGAAATCAGATGGCCAAGTACCACTCCTGCTTTGCACATTAATCTACATTTCTTGTCACTCAAAGCAAGGTGGGCTTCTTGACAACGAAGAAGTACTTTCTCCAAATTTTCGAGAGCTTCCTGAAAAGAATTACCAAACAGAGAAAAGTCATCCATATAAATTTCTACAACTTCAAGATTAGCAAAAATAGCCAAGATTTCCCTTTGAAAGGTAGCCGGGGCATTACATAAACCAAAGGGAAGAACTTTGTAAGCAAATGTACCCCATGGGAATGTAAAGGTAGTTTTATCCTGATCTTCGGGTGCAATCTGTATCTAGTTATAGCCACTGAAACCATCCAAAAAGGAGAAATATTTCTTTCCTGCAAGGGTATCAAGCACCTGGTCAATGAAAGGGAGAGGGAAGTAATCTTTGAGAGTGGCTTTGTTTAATTCATGATAATCAATACAAATACGACACCTTCCACTTTCTTAGGTACTAGCACTAATGGAGAGACCCACTGACTATCAGAAATAGGATAGATAAAACCAGCATCTAAAAGTTTTTGTATTTCTTCTTTCACAACATCTCTTAGAGCTGGATTCATTCGTCTTTGGGGTTGTTAGACAGGTTGGGTTCCTTCCTGAATATAGATATGATGCGTACAAGTTTAAGGAGGGATACCCTTCATGTCTTCGTAGCCCCAAGAAAATGCACTAAGATGGGTTTGCAACAAATTCACAAGCTGCTCTTGCTAAGATGGGTCTAAATCTGAACTGATATGCAAGGAATTACCAGGGCTAATCTCAACAAGAGTAGTATCAGGCTCTGGAGTACTCAAATGAGTGGTCAAAGACAGTGGTATAGAAGAATGAGAATCATGGTTTTCTTGGAAATCTAGGCTAAAAATCTGGCTCAAAGGCTCAAAGTTAGGCATGGTGTCTAGATTGTTCAAGAAATCTTGAATCTTGTCTTCTTGCGAAGACCCAGTATAATGATGAATGAGAGAAATAGACTGAGTCTCCTCATCACTGCTTTGGTCCAACCATAAAGTGTCTCGAAGGTCCTGGATGGATCTGACAGGGGGGTATAAGGTAACTTTCTTCCTAGAATCTCCATGTGAAATATACATATCTCCGGAATGACATCCAATATATGCATTGGCTGTAGCAAGCCATGGTCGAACCAAGATCAAGGGATGTCCTCCTACTGGGTTATTTGGCTGAAGCACAATGAAATCAGCAGGATATTCCCAAGAATCTAATGAGATGATCACATCATCCAATACTCCTTTAGGCTTAATTTTAGATCTATCTACTAATTCAAGCACAGTAGGAGTAGGGCGAAGATGAGATAACCGAAGTTGATCCATGGTTTGCTTAGTCATTACATTAATGGCTACCCCCAAGTCTGTGAGGACATTAGAGACAAGGACATTACCAATCTAAACTATGACAACAGGGTTTCTGAGATAAGAATATTTTTCCACAGACACACATCCTGTCATCAACTCTGCTGCCCTACCAACAAATTGAATAGTTTGGGGTTCCAATCTCTTCCTCCAAGGTTTATTGAGACAGATTTCCCTAATAATCTTGGTACAAATTGGGATCTCTTTAATGGCTTGGAGAAAAGGTATCTGAATGAAAAGATTCCGAAGTTTCGATGCCAAACTAGTCTCAGAAACAGGCTCTCTTCTTTCCATTACTAGCTTCTCTGGAAAGGGAGGCTGGTTGGAAGAAGATGGCAAGGAATTAGAGGGTAAGGGCTGCTTAGTGACAACTTTCAGAGAATGGTTAAGAGTTTCCTCTTCTATTTTCTCTTCAAAAATCACCATAGGTTGTTTCTGATTTTCTGGCATTACAGTCCTTCCTGATCTTAATTGAATATCATGAAATCCAACTGGAATAGACTGGTATTCGAATGGTAAAGGTGGGTTTGTTACATGGATCATTTGTATTTCTTTATTATTATTATTAGGATTGGGCGTAGGTTGAGCAGGAAACTGAGGAGGTCGAAAAGGTGGAGGTAAAGGTAATGGGGTGGTTTGACTCAGAATTTGAGGCATTAGATAAGATACATGTATAGATGGATATGGTTGCATAGGTGGCTGGTAGGAATATGGAGAATGAGTTGGGCCTCTCCAACCCTGTTGCCATGGTTGGGAAGGTTGCCCATGCTGATATTGATTTCCTTACTACCATTGCTGATGAGAGTTAGGATACGAATATGCATGTGGATTATAACCAAAATAGTGTGGAGGAAATTCAGGAGCCATACCTGCACCTACCTGAGGCCAATTTATTATTGCTCCCATAGCATATAATTGTTCAGCTTCAAGCTTCCCCCCTGTAAATATTTCTTTAAGTCTAGGTATAGAGGAACATTTTTCTTTGATATGGTCTTCTACACAAATAACACACTTATTAGTTTCTTTCAAGTTAAGAGGACATTCTTTAGGGGGATGCTTGTCTCTGCATTTAGGATAGAAAATACATAATGACTCTTGTTCCTTCATAAGTTTTTGTTGAAATTTTAAAGAGTCTAACTATTTAGTAACAGTGTTCATTATATCAATTTTCATGTTTTCCATTTTATTTTCCAGTGCAATAATCATAGCATTAGTAGATTTAGTCTTTCTATTTTTATTTCGAGTTCCTCTATCAGATCTATACTGATTTCTTGAAAATTTCCGGCATAATTCAAAAATTTGATCAAAAGTTTGCTGAGAAATATCACCTTGTCCTAACATATTCAAATTGTTTCTAGCATTATCAGTGAGTCCTTTTAAGAACAAGATTCTTATAATGTTGGGATCAAGCCTAAGTTTTTACCTTTGTAAAATATACAGAAATATTTCCAAATAATCTTCAAGCATTTCATCATCATCTTGTATGATTGTAAAAATTTTATCCTGCATGTCCCGAGTTTTGCAATATTCTTGATATTTAGACAAAAATGCCCTTTTCATATAATCCCAAGAAGTTATGGTGTTTCCTCCTAACCCCATAAACCAGCGTAAAGCTGAGTCCTTGAGGGTAACAAGAAATAATCTTAACTTCTGAGCCTCAGTTGCATAATCATAACTTCTACACAAAATATCAAACTCAAATAGAAAAATAGTTAGGATCTTCATGAACTTTACCATGGAAATGAGGGAGAGCTGATGGTGGAATATTCTTCATCTGTGACACAATATCAGGATCCACAATTGGAAACACAAAAGTAGATTTTCCTTCACTTACCTGGTTGTCACCAGTTCCCTCCAAATGATCTCCTTGGTCTGCCATTGTTCCCTCTTGCTTGTACCGCTTTCCATAGGCTGATCAACACATGAGCTGTTATTACCAGAATCCAGGTGGATTGTTCCTACGTGATGGGTTTGGATTGGATTGGGCTTCCTGCTTGTATAAGGAGACCCAATGTGAGAAAAATTCTTTTGGCCCTTAGTGGGCTTTGAATCCTTACCTTTCCTAGGCATTCATTTCAAGAAAGAAAGAAAAATATCAAAACAATTTCTAGTAAAAAATGTTGTCAGAAATCAATCAAAACCAGTAAAAAATCCTTCAAAAATACTTGCAAAAAATAAAGGAAACTTACCTCTATTATACAATCAGAAAATTCTTACCAAATCAAATCGCCTCCCCGGCAATGGTGCCAAAATGTTTGGTGCGGGAATTACACTTAAGTAAAAATCATCAACACTTAAATTGTCAACCCGGGGGATTCGTAAACTTAGAGACGAAGCACAGGAAATGCCAGAGATGGTATGAATATTTCTAGTATCAACTCCTACTTTTGAAAAGAAGAATTGCAGAATCAAACTTTAGAGAAAAAAATGGAACTCGAACCATCAAAACAATCTGAGGCTGGAATAAAAAGAAATGTACTTACAAAAGAGATTCAGAAATAAAGAGGAGCAATCACTCTAGCTAAATATTGATTAGCTACTGAGAATGTGTTTCCTTCAGCAAAGTCACCTTAGCAGTTTTCAACAAATGGGCCCCTTCAATCCTGCGTATGTAAAGATATCCTTCTCACAAAAATCAATCTTGCACTAGTGCAGGAACAATGATTTATGCAGAAAGTGTAAAGTAATGTCTTTACTAAAAAAATTCTTTTCTTCATGTAAGGGCTTTGAACTTTCTCAAGTCCGCAACACTCAGATCTAATACCAAGAAACTAGTTCTTGTACTCGATTGGAGCTTCTTACACTTTAACTTTTGATTCTTGAAATCAATGATTCATTACTGCAGTGTTATAAAACCAAATCATATATCAACAAAGATGAATATCTGTAGAAAGTAAGAGAACAATCTTTTTTAATTAAAATGTAACCGAAAGAAAGAAAGCTGTTAGAAGTAAACTAGAAAGGCTTGCTACATCATATTATCTAGCGCTGGTGCAAGAAAATTTCTCCTGCCTGCACCAGGGAGAAGCCAAACCAACATGCAGAAAGTAAATAGCACACCAACATGCACTAGTGCAGGAACGAACCAGGTAGAGGAAATAAACCAAATCATGCAGAAAGTGAATAGCACACCAACGTGCACTGGGGTAGGTAACTCCTCCTGCTCGAACTACGCAAGGAAAATAAATCAACCTTGCAGAAAGTAAATTAACTACTTCACGTAGCAAATTTGCTTCCACTCAAACAAAAATTCAAATTTTGTAAGTTAAATCACACTTGACAGTTTTAAAACATAAATTACAAGAACAACAATGAGGGAGAACGTGCTGGGTTCACTGGGCCCTTATCCAACCAGCACGTTTCCCTTTCAAACGAAAACGCTACTCAGTATCAACTCATCAACTGTTTAAGCCAAACGATGAATTGTACGAAGCATGAGGCGGAGCTCTTCTTGTTAAATCCTTAAAGCAATTACATGCGCGATTACATATCTAGCCTAGATTTGGGCGATAACACAAGACAAACCTGTTACCACCTCGCTGGTTCTATTCTTTGATCTATTCAATTATATCAAAACATTGAACATCTTGTCCTATTTACGTTTCTTCTTATATAGATCCTTTTGGCCACATGCCAAAAGGATCATTTAACCATTGCATAGAAAATTACAGAAATCATTATAAAAAATTACATAACCGAATGCAGAATAATCTTTCGGCCTTCAAAATTAAATCGCTTTTAACAGAATAGGCCGTGGCTATCTCCAACTGTTCGTCTCTCTTAAGTCTGATCTCAGCTACTCTAGATTTAACTACTGTCATAGCTGGGACTCGAATTCCTTCGGATATGTCTTCATTGATCATAGCTAAGGTAGTACAAAACAGGTGGCAACCCAAGTGATCTGGATTCACTGCCAAGATTCACGGTGCTGGTGCTGGTGCGAGATCTATTCTGCATTAAAAATCAACGGTCAAGATAAGTGTTTATCTATTAAATAGCATAGGAGGTAAAGATAAGTTACAAAAGTAATTCTAAGTAAGAAATCACGGAATAGATAGTTAATAAATGCTAAGTTGAGTTAAAAATGTAAAATATGAAGTTAATGCAAAATGTGTCATCGTTCTCGCACTAGTGCAGGATGAGGGTGCATAAGATAGGTAAAACAGGGTAAATGATTACGATTTGGGAAGGGAAGAATGGTAAAAAAGAATGCAATTTATGGGACTAACAATCTTGAGTACTAGGACAAAGTATGGCAACAACCACTGGACTACAGGCATATCCCATTCCAGTGTAAGTGATTTCATGAATATGGACACTTATACAAGGCTTTCCCTCTGAACCAAAAGGAGATAATGGAGCAGACATAACCAAAAGAGGCAGCACTGATGCAAGAGGAGAAAGAAGGTTTTCAGGATGTCTCTTACAAGAAGCAACCCTAAAAAACCCCACAGGTAAATAAAGCTACTCAAAAGCGGAAAAATACAGATAATTTCAATAGATTTGGAGTCCTAGAGGAGGAAGGGGAAATCTCAAGAGAAACAAAGAAAGGAAATGAAGTGGAGACAAGGGTAATTCCGGAAACAAACCCTACGGTGAAGAGGAAGGCACAAGAAGAACATAAATAGCCCTGGATCAAAACAACATGGAGATTGATGGGACTAATGAAGACTTTAGCATGGAGGAGAAAGTCCTCAAGAGACTGTTGCATGAATGGCGCAACCTAGATGAAAGATTCATCCCCGAGGAGAAAAAAATCTATGTCGGGCGACATTCCAAAACTATCAAGCCAAACAGTCCCAAAATCCGTCAGAGCCACCTAACCCCCTTAGTTCTCAAGCAAGGAGTACCCAGGATCTAGGAGGAAAAGGTAAAGGGGGGAAAAAACGTGGCAGAAAGAACTTACAAGAATCCATACAAATGGTGGGTGAATTGCTGGTGAACTCAGGCAGGGTCATACCATTGTCTGTGGTATTTCATCAACTAAATAAGCCTTCTCAATGATAGTACTCTCCTGGAATGTAAGAGGACTAAATAGTCAAGGTAAATAGAGGTATTTGAAGGAAAGACAAGCCTAGTGTCCTATTTCTTTAGGAAACAAAGGTGTCAAAGGAAAAACTGAAAGCAATCATTAGAAATACCCAACTAGTGTATGAAGTGATGGCAGAAGATACAAGAGGAAGTGCAGGCAGTCTTGCAAACCTCTGGAACCCCTCAAAAATTATTTTTGATAACTGGATGAGCATGCCCAATATTATATCTAGCTAGTTCCAGCATATAGGAACTCAGGACTGGGTGATGCTTTCAAACTTCTATGAGCCTCACATTTTAGGAGAAAAATCCTCCTTCCTCTAGAATCTAAGAAAATTTTGAGTTGTTTGTCTAGACAATCTATGGATTGTAGGGGGAAATTTCAATCTCAATACATCCTTGGAGGAAAAAAGAGGAAGGATCATGAACGAAGATCAAGATATGGAATATTTAAGAGATCTAATATCAGATCTGAAGCTCGTTGACATCCCTACTATGAATGGTATATATACATGGGAAAACCGAAGAGGAGGACCGCACTAGATCGCTTCATAGTTGGACCGGTTCCTCGTATCAAAGGGTATCATTAGTAGAGATATATTTCTTGAGACCTCAATCCTTCCCTACTTGGGATCAGATCACTGACTAATCTGCTTAGAAATGGACCTCAAGGTGGATCCCATAAACCGACCCTTTCGATTTGAGGCTTTCCGGATTTGAGACAAATCCTTTCTAAGTAAACTAGAAAGTTGGTGGAAATCTTCCTCAGGCTGGGGCAAAAACCGAATGCACACTTTCCAACTTAGATTGAAAGAGCTGAAAAAGAATATTAAAATTTGGAATAAAACAGAGTTTGAGAATATTATGAAATAGAAACTCCATCTACAGGTGCACATGAAAGGGATACAACAAAGGATAATCAGCGAAGGAAGAACAACGTCTCTCGCTTTTGAATAGGGTAGAACCCTATAAGTCAAATTGAAGAAAAAAGAGAACAAGAGGAAATTCTCTAGAAGAAAAAATATAGGGTCCAATGGCTCAGAGAAGGAGAAAGGAACATTCAATTCTTCCACAAAGTTATGATCCAACATCACCAACAGAATTGAATCTATTCCCTAAATGTCCAATCATGAAACATGCTGGTTCAACACGAGGAAATGGATAATCTCCTGACATACCATTTCCATACCCTTCTCTCTGAATCAGATAAGGACATATCAGATGCAATTCAATGCATTACGCGACGCATCCCTCGTCTTGTGAGTAGAGACCAAAATATGGATCTAATAAGGATTATTGCCTTGGATGAATTCGAGGAAGTGGTTAAGGGGTTGGCCCAAAATAAAGCACTAGGTAAAGATTGTAGGTTTTAACCCTAAACAGAAATTATCTACACACGAATCTTATAACAGAAAATAAACAATAGTGAGAGCATAAAACATAAAATAGATAAACATAGAGATTTTCCCCTGTATCCCAAATAGGGATGACCAGCTTGATATTTCAATATATTCCTTTTAGTGTTACAACACATATATATACATGTCAAAGCATACATAAACCCTAATCTATTGACCCTGGATTAGAACATAACTATAGTTCCTTTGACTGGATCTACAAAAATACCAGGGGTTGAAAACCATCGTACCCCAAAACCATGTGCAAAACCATGCACAAAACCATGGGCGCGGATCGCCCACCGGAAATTGAGGACCAGCAACACCCTTTTAGCCTCAACCATATCTCTAACAAAGTGATATTGAACATCAATGTTCTTTTTCTTTGAATGATAAGCAAGGTTCTTAGCCAAGAAAATTGCACTTTGGCTATCACAGTCTATCCTTATAGCTTGTTGTACCAACCCCATACTTGAACACAGTCTTTGCAACCAAACTGCTTGTTTTCTTGCATGAGTGGTTGCCATGTATTCTGCCTCTGTAGTTGAAAGAGCCACTACAGACTGTCTTTTACTCATCCAACTGACTGAGCCTCCAAATAGGCTAAACACATACCCACTTGTAGATCTTCTTTGGTCTAGATCTCCAGCCCAGTCTGCATCAACAAAACCACGAATGTCCAACATTCTTTCCAATCCTAGTCTTCCCTCATAGCACAATCCATAATCACTAGTGCCACATAAATATCTGAAAACCCACTTCACTTCTGTCTAATGCTCCTTCCCTGGGTTTGACATAAACCTGCTCAATACTCCCACTGCATGTGCAATGTATGGTCTAGTAGAGACCATTGCATACATCAGGCTACCCACTACACTTGCATATGGAACATGGGAAATATCCTCCTCTTCTTCTTGTGTCTTGGGACACTGTTCACCAGACAGCTTTACACCTATAGGAATAGGAACATTCATTGGTTTACTATCCTGCATATTGAGCCTCTGAAATATAGTCTCGACATACTTCCTCTGGTTTAACCAGAGCTTCCTCTTTGCCCGATCTCTCTTAATTTCCATGCCCAAAATATAGTTTGTAGCACCAAGATCCTTCATGTCGAATTTGGAAGACAGATTAGGTCTTCAAAATCCTGGATAATTTCTTTGTCATTTCCAATCAACAACATATCATCACATACAAAATGGAAAATAAATAGCACAGTCACCAATTAATTTAAAATAAACACAATGATCCTCCTTGCTTCTGGTGAAGCCAAGTCCCTGTATATAGGTATCAAATTTCTGATACCACATCCTTGGTGACTGTTTTAACCCATACAGAGACTTCTTCAACCTACATACCAGTTCTTTCTTACCCTTCACCATAAAGCCTTTAGGTTGCATCATGTAGATCTCCTCTTCTAGATCCCTGTGAAGAAATGTTGTCTTCACATCCATCTGTTCTATCTCAAAATAAAATGCAGCAGCAACAGGTAAAAGTAATCTAATAGAAGTAACTTTGGCAATAGGAGAAAAAATATCACCAAAATCAATTCCTGGCACCTGGGAATATCCTTTTGCTACCAACCGAGCTTTGTATTTCTCCACCTTGCCTTCTATATTCATCTTATTCTTAAACACCCATTTGCTCCCGATGGGCTTGCTTTCAGCAGGCAACTCCACCAGATCCCATGCCTCATTTTTGAGCAAGGATTCCATTTCATCAACCATGGCCTCCTTCCAGAATTTTCCATCCTCTGTATCTACTGCCTCCCTGACAGTTCTGGGATCATCATCAGTTATAGCTAAGGCAAAACCTGAACAGAAAGCAGATGGACTATACCTTTCTGGTGGCCTTCTTTCCCGAAGTGATCTTCTCATAGCTGGAGTTTGTGGCTCTTCCTCTTCTGAATCTTCTTCTTCAGTAGAGTCTGATTCATACTCCTTTAGCTCAAACTCTATCTTCACAAGTTCCTTTGGTATGAATTCATGTTTAACAACATCTTTCACCTCTCTAAACACCATATCTCGGTTGTACACAACCTTCCTTGTTTTTGGGTTCCAAAGCTTGTAACCGTTTAAACCATCCTTATACCCAATAAAGATGCACCTTTCATATTTATTATCCAACTTGGTCCTTTTCTCCTTTGGAACATGTACATATGCATCACATCCAAATACCCTTAGATGTGAAAGAGAGGGTTTCTTACCAGTCCATACCTCATGTGGAGTCTTATCCTCCAACGCCGATGAAGGTGATCTATTAACTAAGTAACATGCAGTCTCCACTGCCTCTGCCCAGAATTCTTGTCCTAACCCGGTACCACTGAGCATGCTTCTTGCCTTTTCCATCAGTGTTCTGTTCATTCTTTCTGCAACTCCATTTTGCTGAGGTGTGTATGGAGTAGTCTTTTTCCGTGCTATACCACACTTCGGTTGTCTGTAACTCAAAAATAGAATAAAAGAGATATCAACACCTTATAAATAAGCCACTTCAAGGGGGCAACCTCCAGCCACATTACATAAATGAACAATTCTTGGATGATACATTTGCAAAACCTCAACTTTCTATATATAGGAGTCCATTGGGCCATATTCATAATCCCTCGCCGACCCATGTAATAATAATTTAAGGGAACAATAATAATATTAACAATATAGAGTTGAAAATTTTCATCACAACAATAAGGGGGTTACACTAACAACAATAAGGGATTATACTAGTAATATAGGGACCTAACATGCCCTTCTCCTTCAAAAAAGTGTTGTCCATGCTTGAGTAGCTCTGGGTGCTTCTGTATAAAATTCTCATCCTCCCATGTAGAATCTTCAGTGGGTAAGTTCTTCCACTTGATGAGATACTCTGAAATTGATCGATTTCGTAGTTGTCGAGTTGTTGTTTCCATGACCTCTTCAGGTTCCAATATGATTTTTCCTTCCTCATGAAGTTCTGGAAATATTGTTTGAACTGGAAGATTTTCACCTATAACCTTCTTTAAGCATGAAACATGGAAAATTGGATGCACTCGTGAAGAAGCAGGAAGCTCCAATTTGTATGCCATAGTACCAATCTTTTACAACACCTTGTAAGGACCATAGTACTTTGGCGATAATTTATTATCCTTCTTTGCTTGCTTGAGGGACATTTGTTTGTATGGTTGTAGCCGTAAAAATACCCAATCTCCTACATCAAAGCTTCTCTCGCTACGATGTTGATCTGCCTGTTGTTTCATTCGATTTTGTGCCAAATTCAGGTTATCCTTTAAGAGTTGGAGAACTTCTTGTTGATGCTCGATGTGATCTTCCACTGCTTGAACCTTCGATTTTTCCCTTAAATATGATGTGATGGATGGTGGATGATATCCATAAAGTGCCATAAATGGGGTCATTTTTGCTGCAGTATGGAAGGAAGTGTTATACCACCGTTCAGCAAGAGGTAACCACTTGACCCATTGTGTTTGTTTATCAGATACAAAACAACGAAGATATCCTTCCAAACATTTATTTACTATCTCAGTTTGACCATCGGATTGAGGATGATAAGATGAGCTATGAGCTAATTGAGTACCCAAATAAGAAAATAACTCCGTCCAAAAATTTCCAGTAAAAATGGGATCTCTGTCACTCACAATAACCCTTGGGTTTCCATGTAGCTTTTGAATTGTGTCCATAAGTGTAGTAGCAACTGTACTTGCTTTAAATGGATGAGATAATGCACAAAAGTGTGCATACTTGGTAAGTCTATCAACTACCACCATGATGACACTCTTTCCTTCGGACTTAGGTAAACCTGTGATAAAATCCATTGAAATCTCCTCCCGACGTTGACTTGGAATGGATAAAGGTTGTAGAAGTCCTGGGGTCTTAATTGTTTCCACTTTATTCTGCTGGCAAACCAAACATTCCGCCACAAACTTTTGAATATCAGTTTTAAGGCCATCCCAAAAAAATTCTTTCTTCACCCTGTGGTAAGTTTTTAAAAATCCTGAGTGTCCTCCTAAAGGAGAAGTGTGCAATTCCAGAAGAATCTTTTGTTTTAGTTGGGAATTCTTACAAAAATATAAGCGATCTTTGTACCATAAGGAATCATTTTTCCAACTAAATGTATCAGATGTACTAGGATCTTGCTGCAACTTTTGAATGAGTGTCCATACATCTTTGTCCTTCTTCCATTCATCTCTTTCTTTGGTTATCCAATACGGTTGGATAATAGAAATGGCACAAAGCAATGCTTCCACCTCTTCATTCTTTCTTGAGAGTGCATCTGCAACAACATTAAGCTTTCCTTTTTTGTAGATTATTTCAAAGTCATAGCCCAACATCTTTGTGACCCATTTTTGCTGCTCTTCTGAAGATAGTCTTTGTTCCAAAAAGTGTTTAAGACTATCATGATCAGTTTTTACCTTGAAGTGTCTTCCCATTAGGTAAGTTCGCCATTTCTTTAGTGCATGCAATAGTGCTAACATTTCCTTCTCATAAATAGGTTTCTGTAAATACTTTCCTTTGATTGGACGACTTTCAAAACAAATTGGTCTTCCTTCCTGCATTAAAACAACACCAATTCCATTTCTCGAGGCATCACATTCAACAATAATTTTTTTTGTGAATTTTGGCGTAGCTAAGACCGGTGCTAGGCACATTGCCTCTTTAAGATGTTCAAAGGCCTTAGTTGCTTCAGGAGTCCATGAAAATGCATCTTTCTTCAATAATGTTGTTAGAGGTGCTGCTATTCTCCCAAAATTCTTAACAAACTTGCGATAATACCCTGTTAACCCGAGAAATCCTCGCAACTTCTTTATGGTTGTGGGGACTTTCCATTCCTTAATGGCTTTAATTTTGTTAGGGTCTACTTTAACACCCTCGTGAGATACAATATGACCCAGATATTCCACCTCTTGTACTCAAAAGAAACATTTGGATTTTTTTGCATATAATTGTTTCTCCTGCAATAATTTGAGCACCCTGTCAACATGTTCAACATGATCCTTCCAAGACCTGCTGTAGATTAGTATATCATCAAAAAATACTAGCGCAAATTTTCTAAGGAAGGGTTTGAAAATGGAATTCATCAACCCTTGAAATGTAGAAGGTGCATTGGTAAGGCCCAAAGGCATGACCAAAAATTCATAATGACCCTCATGAGTTCGAAATGCTGTTTTTGGAATATCTTCAGTCTTCATTCTAATTTGATGATATCCTGAGCGAAGATCCAACTTGGTAAAATAAATTGCTCCATGTAATTCATCCAATAATTCATCAATCACAGGAATGGGAAATTTATCTTTAATGGTGAGCTTATTGAGCTCTCTATAATCCGGACACATGCGCCATGATCCATCCTTCTTGTGTACCAATACTACAGGAGCAGAGAAAGAACTTTGACTAGGTTGAATTATACCTGCCTCTAACATTTTTGCAATCATATGTTCAATTTCGCTCTTTTGGACATAAGGATATCTATAAGGCCTGATGTTTGGAGGAACACTTCCTGGAATCAATTTAATAGCATGATCATGATCACGAATAGGTGGGATTCCTTTGGGAGTTTCAAACACCTTGGAATGATTGTCCAAGACTTGTTGGAGATCTGCAGAAATAGATGATTTTGATGTTGGAACTTCTAGTGAGCATAATTGTGCAATTACGCCTCGCTGTTCTTTCTTTAGAAGCCTTGTCATGACATTAGAGCTTATTATCCTTCCTGGCTTCCCCGCAATACCCCGTAATTCGACTTCCTTTCCTTCTGAAAAAAATTTCAAGAAAAGTTCTTGAAAATTAAAAGCTACCGTCCCCAAAGATTGTAACCATTGTACTCCTAGTACAACATCAACACCTCCCATAGGAATGGAAAGCATTGGACTATTCAATACATATCCCCCCATGGTTAGCTTGATATTATGGCATTTTCTAGAGAAATTTATAGTTCCTCCATTTGCAACCATCACTTGACATTCTGGTGCTGGGTATAGGAAACAATTTAATTCCTTGGCTACCTTACAATGAATAAAATTATGGGTGCTACCTGAATCAATCAACACTATTACCTTTTCTTCTTGATATGTCCTTCTATCTTGAGAGTTTGAGGAGTGGTAATTCCTGCCAATGCATTACACGATATGGTCGGACTCATTTCTTCCTCTTCTTGGGTTGGTTTCTGGTGTATATCCTCTTCTTGTTCATTTTATTCTTCCTCTTCACAATCTATGTAAAATAATTTCTTCTCAGCACACTTATGACCTTTAGTTTATTTGCTATCACAACTGTAGCAAATCCCTTTTGCTCTTTTTTCTTCCAATTTTTGTGGTGTCAAACTTGTACGTTGTGGAAATCTAGGCATAGCAACACTTCCTTCTTTATAGAAGTGAGTGGTAGGCTTCCTTGTCGCCATAATTTAACATTCAATTTTTCTTGCCAACCTGAATGCCTTCTACAATGAGTCAGGTTCCAAACACGAACTTCATGTTGGATGTTATCCTTTAAAGTGCCTATGAAGAGATCAATCCTGTGTTCCTCTGGAATATCAGTTACCCTTATATTCAATTTTTGGAAGTCCTCAATGTGCTCCTCCACTAAACCCTTTTGTTTGAGATTTATCAATTGGCTAAAGAAGGTGTTTCTCTTTGTATCCTCATAATGTGCTATCATTTCCTTCATAAAAATTGACCAAGTGATAATTTTTTTACGGGAGCAAAGCCATCGATACCATACAAATGTATTTTGTTCTAAATGTAAAGTTGCAATGCGTACCTTTTGTGTGTTTTGCACATTATGGAGATCAAAATATTGCTCCATCTATAGTATCCATGTTACAGGATCCTATCCATCAAAATTCCTCATACCCATTTTTGGAATATGGTGGTTCTTCTTGCCAACATTTGAGTTTATGAAGTCACAATTAACATTTATTTTGTTCTCATCATGAGTTTCCTCTACTATATTTTCACCATTAGGAAACATTTCTTGTATCAACTTTGTCAAACCTTCCATGTCTACTTTTAGATCATTTTTCATGTTTTCCATTTTAGCTTCCATGTGATCCATCTTAGATTCCATGCCAGCTTCCATGCCATCTATCTTAGATTCCATGCCTTTATTCAAACCATCCATATTATTCTTCAAACCATCCATATTATTATTCACACCATCCATCTTGGCTTCCACGCCTTTCTTATAAACTTCCATTTCATTTTTGCTGCTCTTTGCGAGAGCGAAATTTGGTGCACTTGCTCTTGTAATTTTGATAGATCATGTTGCAATTCTTCATCTTCATGAGTCGTAGTAGAGCCTTCTGAAGGCTTAATGGGTGTTGAATTATTTTTACGGGGCATTTTTTAGAACCCAATATTGATATCTATTCTACAATATTCCCTTGGAATCAATTCAAATTGATTCTTCAAACAAGACTTATGCAATTCGGAAAAAACAAATACACACCTTTTTCTTGCTTTTGAGGAGCTTGATATTGAAATTGGATTATCTCTGTGATTGTTGCTCTTCAATATCTAAAATTCAGCACTGAAGTAGCCCTCTGAATTATGTTTTGAATGCCATAGGTCTGACCTAGTTTGGATTCTCCAAGACAAATTTATGTCCAATCTCCCACAATGACCTAATTATGGACTGGTTCAGTAGAGAGAACTTGTACGACTTGCCACATGTCATTGTTTTGTCCTTCGGCTTTGAAATTGATAGCCAAGAAACAAAAGTCCGTGTGCTTTTGAAAAAAATTTACGACACTCCAATCCGATGCTCAGAGAGAGAGTTATGAAACTTTTCCCACGATCACCTCTTTTAGATGAAATTCGGGAGCCTGAAAAAGCACTACCTTCCACAGATCATATCTCCGAAAATATTGTGAACCAAGCTCTGAAATTTTTTGACGAGTTTCCTCAGGATTTCGACTTCGTACCCTAAAAATTTCAGATTCTAAACCTTTGTAGAAAAAAATTATAGCGAAAATTCCACGATGACTTGTTTAGAGCAGCGAAACCCTAGAATCCAAACCTCTCATACCAAATGTTGTGTAACCAGCTCCAAAAATAGAAGAAAAGAGATATCAACGCCTTAGAAAGAAGCCACTTCGAGGGGGCAACCTCCAATACATTACATAAATAAACAATTCTAGGATGATACAGTTTACAAAACCTCCTTCTATATATAGGAGTCCATGGGGCCATAATGTAATCCTAGCCGACCTAACAATAATAATTTAAGGGCACAATAATAACAATATGGGGGTTACAAGGGTACAATAATAACAATAAGGGGGTTACACTAACAATAATAAGGGACTATACTAGTAATATAGGGACCTAATTACAAAACTCTTCAAATTCCTTCTTGCAGAACTCCCCACCATTATCTGTCCTCAACGCCTTTATCTTCTTCTCTGTTTGGTTTTCCATGAGAGCCTTAAATTCTTTAAATCTGTCAAAGGCTTCAGATTTATTCCTCAAGAAATATATCCATGTATTCCTTGAGAATTCATCTATGAATTAAACATAGTACATAGACTTTCCCAGTGATGGAACTGACACAGGTCCAAACACAACACTGTGCACAAGTTCTAATATCTTGTTCGCCCTCTTAGCACCAGAAGGAAAACTCACCCGATTCTGCTTCCCATATACACAATGTTCATAGAAATAAAAATCCAGAGAGCAATTAGACATACCTTCTACCATACCATTTATGTGCAGTATTCGAAGGCCCTTCTCTCCAATATGTCCAAGCCTTTGATGCCATAGCATGGTATTTTCTCCAGAGACAACTAGGCTTTCCGCTCCACTTTCAGGAACCACAAAACTGTTACATTCATCAATAACAGTGCTACCTTGTAGCTTGTATAGAGTTCCATTCCAAACTCCCCGCATTAATACCAGTGCTCCCTGAACCATCTTGCAGGCATATTTCTCGAACACTGTTTTTACACCTACATCATCCATCTTACTTACAGAGATCAGATTTCTGGCCAATGCAGGAATATGCAGAACACTAGGAAGTGTTCTAATCCTTCCACCTTGCAGCTTCAAATTGACCTTTCCACGTCTGATAATTCCGGCCTTCCTATCATCCTCTAGGAAGACATCACCACAATCATATTTCTCATACTCACAGAACCACTCCCTATGGAGAGTGAAGTGAAAGGATGCACCTGAGTCAATCAACCATGACTCATTATCTACATGTGTATTTGAAGAAGAAGCCAAATACACATTCCCACCTTCATCCGAGGTTGTTTTTGCCTCTGCAAAAGGAGCATCATCAAATCCCTTCCCTTTCTCAGGAGCTTTAGATCTGCACTCCCTTTTGTAGTGCCCTTCCTTTGCGCATTTCCAACATACCTTTACAAACTTTCCAGGAGATTTAGATCTCCCTCTAGATTTGGATCTCCCACTCGAAACCTTATTCTTGTTTTTGTTTTAGGACCTTCCTCGTACAAATAAGGCATCTCCATTCTGGCCCTCCATATTTCTCCATCTCATTTCCTTCGACAACAAGGCTGAGACAATGTCATCAAAATTCAAGGTAGTTGTATTGCTACCTATTGCAATAACATTTGTCCTGAAGTCTGATGAGGAGAACACAACAAGGCCAGTCAATTTATCTATACGGGGATTTTAATAACAAAAAATGTAATAGGCTACACACGTCAACGAAAAGTAGTCCCAGATGCTTTATTTGTCTTAGCTCATCCTTCATATCGTCAGATATTCAATTTCTGGGTTAACTTCTATTCTGGACTAGAATGGTACAAAAAGTCAGAGTTTTTCCCACAATTCTTGGCTTTGGACCCGACAGCAATGCGAATGCAGGACACGCTTCGTAATATTGTCTTAGCCTTCCAATCCAGTTTCTTCCAGTCTTCATCTGACATTGTCGTTGGTTTAGTACCTGGATCTACCGAGATCCACTAATATTTATCCACCAGCAGATCCTCCATATTGAGCGTCCACAACTCAAAACTTTGACTATTAAATTTCTCGATCTCTATCTTCTCGCCGCTCGCCATCTTCTTTCACCACAAGAATCAATCTCGAAGATCTCCCACTGAACAGGGTCTACCTCAGGCCCGAGCAAAAAACTCTCAGCAACAAAGGCGTTCCCTTGAAGCTGAAACAACTCTGATACCAAATGTAGGTTTTAACCCTGAACAGAAATGATCTACACACGAATCTTATAACAGAAAATAAACAATAGTGAGAGCATAAAACATAAAAGAGATAAACACAGAGATTTTACCCTAGATCCCAAATCGAGACGACCAGCTTGATATTTTATTATATTCCTTTTAGTGTTACAACACATATATAAACATGCCGAAGCATACATAAACCCTAATCTATTAACCCTGGATTAGAACATAACTGTAGTTCCTTTGACTAGATCTACAAAAATACCAAGGGTCGAAAACCATCGTACCCCAAAACCATGTGCAAAACCATGCACAAAACCATGGGCACGGACCGTCCACTGGAAATTAAGGACCACAAATTTTTTCGTCAGGTCCTGGAAAGAATATAACACATAACCAAAACAGATGGCTTTACTGTAGAATTTTTCCAAGCATCCTGGCACTTTATGGGACAAGACATCCTTAAGGTTGTGGAAGAATCAATTCAATCCCAACAAGTAAATCATGCCCTTAATTCCACGTTTCTTGCTTTAATTCCTAAATCATCTTAGTCAGATGAACCACAAGGTTTCCGATCGATCACCTTATGTAATGTCATTTATAAAATTATTTCCACGGTTATGGTCAAGAGGATGAAACCTTTACTGCTAGCTCTAATCTCCTCGGAACACACTGGTTTTGTTCAAGGTCGTTAGATTTTGGATGGGATTATCACCTCTCAAGAAGTTATTCATTCCCTTAAACATCTCAAGTCTAAAGGAATTCTTATAAAGTTGGATCTACCAAAAGCCTATGACCGTATTAGCTAGCCTTATCTTCTAAGTTTTTTGAGAGCCTTTGGATTTGATTCTAGTTGGATTGATTGGGTATCCTCCCTTGTCTCTACCCCTGTCTTTTCTATTCTTCTCAATGGGTCCTCATCTCAAACTTTTAAACCTTCTAGAGGATTGAGGCAGGGAGACGCCTTATCCCCCTTCCTTTTCATCCTCACTATGGAAAGTCTTGGCCAATATATCAAATCAATAGTCCTCTCGTGCTCTCTTTTAGGCATCCGAATATTGGGCAACAACCTCCCTCTTACTCATCATCAATTTGTCGACGGTATCATGTTTTTCTATCAAGTTACCTTTCGGGAAGCTAGAAATCTTAAGTCAATTCTCTCTGACTTTATGCAAGCCTTAGGTACTCTGATATACTCTGACAAGTCCAATATTTACTTCTTCAATACCCTGATTTCTAACCAATCCTTTCTTTCCAGGACCCTAGGGTTTCTTCTTGGATCCTTACCGACTAAGTATTTGGGTGTCCCATTGGTCTTGAATTCTCTCATAATGTCCTGTTGGAAGGACCTCCTAGATCACATCCAATCTTGTCTTCAATCTTGGTCTTTTAAAACCCCTAAGATCGTTAGTAGAGTGGTTCTTCTAAGAGAATTTCTCTAGTCCATGTTGATATATTAACTATCTGGATTAATTGCCCCCAAATTTTCCTTTGTTAAAATGGTGGAGATTTGAAAAAACAAATGTGGAGAGGAGCCCAGGAGACCAAAAAAGGGCTTTAGTCTCCTGGGAAAAAAATTACTAAACCCAAGCTGGCAAGGGGACTAGGGCTCCGAGAACCCTTTGTTCTGAATAAGGTCCTAGGAGCCAAAATTTGGTGGAGATGGTTTCAAGGGGGTCAATATATTTGGAAAACTATTTGGACTCGCAAATATCAAATTCCCTTTACACCTGAAGGCATATTAAGAACTCATTTAAATCCAAAAGGGTCTTCAATATAGAATCTTTCTTAGACTAATAGAGACCTTATTCAAACTCATACCTTCTAGGAAATACAGGATGTAAGACGTGCACTCTTTTGGAAATATTCTTGGCAATAGAGAGCCAAAATCTTGAGCCGCCCCAATCATACGGATATTTTCTTATACAAAAATAGCTCAAATTTCACCACTGTTTAACAGTTTTGGAAACATCCTCTGAGCAATGGTTGGAGACAATGGAAAGAGAAACAAGATTGACCTAATCCCCCAACTTCGGGACATTGGATAGTTCTGGATCGAGAACTCCAATCCATAAAATTGGAAGCGGTAGAAGGAAATGATATTCTGAGATGGGTTTATACATCCAAGGGTATTTTTACCATTAAAGAAGCTTATAAACTAGCCACAGAAGAACCTCAAGAACACGAAGACTCAATCTGGAGGAAATTATGGACTGGCCAGTATTGGTTGAAAGTCACTCATTTTCTATGGCTAGTATGTCAATGAAGGATTCTTACATGGGATCAGCTTCAGAAAAGAGGAATCCAAGGACCCTCACAATGTTTCATGTGTGAGTCTAACACTGAAGACGAGGAACACTTGTTAAACCTTTGCCCCTTCATGGAACACGTGTGGAAAACCATGCTAAACCTTGTTGTCATATGGATAGAGACATTACTAGTATAAATTCCACTCTTGAGATGTGGCAAGATGGGATATTTTCGATCCCTGTCCTTAATAGATCATGGAATATCAGTATTGGATTCCTCCACTGGGCTCTATGGAAGGAAATGAACCGTAGGTTCTTCAAATCAATCAACTATGTGGGCAATGATCATACAGAATATTCGTGAAACAATTCTAGCTGAGAGATGGCATCTTGAGGATTGGCAGGTGGTGTCACATCAATACGATATCCTTACTTCCTTAAGTTTGGTTCCACAAATGTTGGCTCCTGCATCTTGGAAGTTCCCAACCCCCCTGAAGTCGTGTCCTTCTAAGCTTTAAGCTCCTCCTCTAGGATTTATTAGGGTAACCCTGGAGATGCATCCTTTGGGGAGATATTTTGAGATCACATGGGCTAGACATTATATGTGTATGCAACAGATTGTGTATATGCGAGCATAAACGAAGCTGAGTTTAATGCAGTCAAGCAAGGTCTTCTCATTGCTATATGGTTGGGATTCAGGTAGCTAGTAGTGGAAGGTGACTCGACTCTGGTTATAGGCACGCTCAAAAATCTCAATCAGGGAGCAAATTGGGAAAAGATGAGCCAAAGCTGGCGAACAACTAGTATTGTCTAGGAAGTAATCAATCTAGGAAGTAAGAAATATTCTACCTAGATTTGAGCACATCAGTACAAAGCATGTCCTTAGAAATGGAAACAAAGCTACTGAATTTCCTAGTAATTGGGGGTGTGCTTATATGGGGTCAACCTTGGAAGAAAAATGGGATAATTACCCTCCTGAAGGCCTTGAACCACTGACCAAAATTATGGATAATGATCAGTGGGAGGACCAAAGTTCCATAGTTTTCAGTAGAAGTGAACCTCAATCGGGGTGTGATCCAGCCCACAGTCCAACTCGGGACATTGATCAAGGCATTAATCATGTTTAATGTGAGTAGGTGGCCATGTCAGGTTTGCAGCAAGTGGAGCGGGTCTAATGGGAAAGAAGGTTGTGTGCGTTTGGAGATAAAGGACGACAACTTGTGTCGGGAGAGTAGACTCTAGGAGGTTTAGCTTCGATTTATAGTCTCTTCATTCTTGCGGATCCTCATTGTTATTTCACGTGGAAGAAAAAATTTGGACATATTTCTTGGTGAAAAGTCTGCAAGAAATATTGAAAAGGAGGGAACATGCGACGGCTCCAAGGTGAAGGGTAAAGGTTATGTTTTTCTTCTTCTTCCCCATCCCTGCTATCAAATTCCTAAAACTATGCATATTTTTTGTAATTATTTGGTGTTAGTATGAATCTTGATTTGAGGTGTACGAAAAAAAACCACTTTAGCTGCGCATAACAAACAGCCGTAACAGCAGAAATGACTGCTAATATCTTCAGATCTGCAGTTAGATGATCAAGACAAATGCTCCAAAAATCTAGATCTATGCATTAGAAGACATTAAACAGTAGAAAAATAAGATTTACTCCATAGATCCAATAGACAAGACAAGAATATATCCAATGAAATTTTTATTAATGGGCACCTGGGAGGAAAACACAAGAGGGTGTTCCCTGTTCTCCTCAATGGGATGGGTTCTTGTAAGTCCTCAACACATCAGATTTAGAATTCCTCTCTCTTGATGGTGTAGAAAACCCAGACAAAAATGGAAAAATATGGCTATGATAATGGTTCAATAGCTAGACCAAGAGTTGATATCCAGAGTGATCTTTAGGCAACAAAAAGTGACAAATGAATGGGAAAACCCTTCTATTAATAACAAAATATTGAGTTAGTCTAGAGATTGGTGCATAATTAAAATATTATTAACCAAATCTAGATCCAACTTTTATGGAATATTTAATTATATTTGTTGGAGGGAAAAGGAATTTGACTTGATTCAAGTCCCCTTAGTTGTAAATAATAAATAAATAAATGATTTATTTATCATTTTAAGGATGTGATTAAGTAATAATAAATAAATAAATTATTTATTTATCATTTTAAGGATGTGATTAAGTAATAATAAATAAATAAATGATTTATTTATCATTTTAAGGATGTGATTAGGAAATAATAAATAAATAAATGATTTATTTATCATTTTAAGGGTGTGATTAAGAAATAATAAATAAATAAATGATTTATTTATCATTTTAAGGATATGGTTGAGTAATAATCAAATAAATAATGATTTATTTAATTATTTAAGGGAGATTAAGTCATATTTAACAAAGAATATTATTTAAGTAATGTTTAAATAATTATTCTTAGAAAATAATAAGATAAATAGTGATTTATCTAATTAATTTCCTTGTTTTGGGTTAAATATAACGAGGAGTATTAATTAAACTACTGTTTAACTAATTATTCCTTGAGAAAAAATCAAACAAATTTATATTTGTTTAATATTTCCTTATGGGGTTTCTTGTTCAAACCATAAACAACTTAATAAAGGTGATTTTATAAGTTATTTTCATAGTGAAAGCGATTTTACTTGGGGTAAAATTGGTCTTACTTGGTGTACTTAGGTCCATCTAATAACAATGGATTAGATGACCAAAAAATGGTGTAACAGATTGCCCCCCAGCATGCGAGTGTTAGGAGCTAATCGTATGACCGAAGTACGTTGTAAGAACTCAATCACTAGACGTCAAAGGGGGAGTCAAAGAGAGAGGAGTGTAAGGTAGACCAAAGTGCTGAAAGACCTAGACCCTAAGGAGGAGACTTGCAGGTGCGAAAAGTCTTTTTTAATGAGTGAGTACCTGATATAGGCAGTGGGGGAGGCATACCTATGCCCGCTGAGGAAATAGTACAAACAATAAGGTGCTCAGAAAACCATGGAACGCAATAATAAAGTATATGCTGGCATAAACATGAGCGAGATGAATAACATAACAATGAATCCCACATATATATTGTGCCTTGGGAACAGCCAAGACTTGTACAATGATATCTAAGTACATGAGATATAAATGGAACCCAAATGGCCCTGAAAACAAGAAAGGGCTCTGAAAATCTGACTGATACATGCAAAAAAGGCGCTGTAAGCAGCTAAGGCTAACATCATCAAATGTATGGAGCTGCATTGAAGGCTGTAATGAAGAGGTCATCTGAGTGTGTGGGGGGCTACCTGTAGGGCCACCCCCTCATGAGGGCTGAGACATCTCACACACACCCGAGAATCACTGATGTCAACTGCTGCATCACTGAACCATCAAGTATACGGATCTTGATCATGCTGAAAGGAGCTGGAGCTGAGAAACAATCAAGTCAAAGGGTAATAAGGAGTCCCTTTGCCTGATCCAAGGCATCGAACAAGAGTGGAAGTTGGAACCAAGGTACACTGCCCTCTAGACCTGTCTTCTGGAATGAATGAGCTGATGTCGACAGAAGGAGGTCTGCCATAGGTAAGGAAATAAGGGATCCTCAACTAAGGCACGAGAAAAAATAGTAGAGTGACTGACAGACTGACACCAATGATGATGATGAAATGTGGGGAACTGAGTAGTGAACGAACTACTTCCCTTGTTATAGCATAAATGGCATGGATGACCTGGCAGCGACTGACACGATATCATGAGGGATAGGGGATAGTGGGACTGAAGGCCATAATGTGCGACACGAGAGAGGGACCAAGCAATGAATGATGGAGGACATTAGCGGGATGAAAAGGGACTCAGGATAGACTCCATGAATGCAATGATGACTCCACTCAGATGCTCTAAACAAGGGTGACTCGATGGTGCTGCCACATATGTAAAGGGTGCGATGGGGACCATAAAAGCATGAGTACAAGATGGTATTCACGACGAAAGTCGACACGAGCGTGGACAAGTATGGAGGTAACATGGTGCCCCCAGTACGAGTGTTGCAAGTGAATAAATTTGATTTTGAGGAAAGGTTAAGTGGCGCTTCTTGGACAAAATGTGTCCAGGTGAAGTATCAAATCAAAAAATATAATAGATACCCATTTGAGGGTTAGGTGAGATCTTTCCAATGGTATATACGGTTCGTCAAATTGGGCTACAGTTTGGTCGCAGTAAGCGAAAGAAAAATCAGGGGTTTTCTTTTAATAAGGCATTTTCCTTCCAGATTCACTTATTTGCCTGTGGAGCTGTGGTGAATGTCGTGAGGAGAGGAGGCCTTAAATCTTGCGGTAGTTGTAGCGGATAAACCGACTGTTGGAAGTTGAGATCTATTAGTTGTAGGTAAGAGGCCGAATCCTACTCTTTCATTTCAGTGGATTGAAAGTTCAGTTTAGGTACCTAGAGCTCGCGAACAGGCCAGGCCGCACTTTTTGGGGTCTGTTCTGCGACCTTGGTAGTAGGTTCTAGGAAGAAAAATACGACCTGTCCCAGGAAATGACCTGAACAGTGCGACCTGTCAGAAAAAAGGGGCTTTCAGTGCTGTTTTGGCTGAGATCTGGGATTTTTATGGTTGAGGGGCATAGGTTCCCCCAAGCATGTTATGGACATGCCAAAATGTATTTAGAAAAAGGGAAATCTAAACACATTTTAATGATGTAGTGCGCCATTTTTTTTCGGTATGGTTTCGTAGTTTGAGAAAGGAAATAGACGATTACCAACCTCTTTTGGTACTGCATATATGAATCAGATGGACTTTAAGTTTCTAGGTTGGCACACATGGTGCCAATATCCCAAAGATAGTATTTGGGATAATGAACTGATGTTCTCCCAGAAAACCTATAGGTTGGACAACCACAATGTCTATGAGACTGCGTTGCTGATGAAAAATGAAGGAATAATGAGGGGTATCATTCCTAGAGTGATCTTCAAGTGATATGGGACTCTAGAAGCTCTTCTAAATGTGGAAGAATAATGGGACTAGAGTCATCACGACTAAATTCACTAGGAGAGTGTTTGAATAACTGCTTCTCCTGGTCTCTCCAATATGAGTGCCCCCCCTTACCCAAACATTGGGTGTCAATGTAATGGCCACACGGTGCATGCGGTTCGAATGCATGAGTTCGATGTAAGGGGGGTAGATAAAGTTAGGAGTGGTCTCTGCTTCCATAATGTCGTCATCGTAATAGAGGATGGGGTGACTGATGGAAGGAAGACCACCTGACGCGAAGAAACAACCTTTCTCCTCATCATGAGAGGAGAGGTTCGTATGTGCATCGTCACAAGGGTAGCGGGAGAGTGAGTAGACAAAGGATCCACCGATGTTGAGACTAGGGAGGGGGCTGAAGGTAGGTCAGGTGAAACATCAGGGGAGGTCTCATCATGGACTTCCGACCAAGGCCCCATTATCTCAACATCATAAGGGGAAAAGTTAATGGAAGCATATGTGTCCTCGGGTGTTGCCAAAGCAAGATGCGAAAATAAGGGAGCGAGTGACTCATGGCACTCAGCCTCGAATTGGCGTAAGGATTCTAAAGAGGAAAGATACTCTTCGAGGTGAGGACACATGTGAGTGTAATGGCCATTGAAATCACATAAAGCACAGGGGTGATTTGTGCATAATGGTTTGAGTTTCGGGATTGAATCAGGTATAGTGACATATACCTTTGAGATATCAGATTCTGGAAACGACTTGTTGACCATGGACTTAAGGTGAGGCAATTCTAGGCAAGTATGGATGGCGTGGTCGCCACCGTCACACAAAGCACACTGGATGGTATGCTTTTGAGGCCAAGAGGGAGCAGGGTTTTTTGGGGTAGCCTTATCCTTTGATGCCTTCTTGCGAATTTTACCCTTCTTACCCGAAATGGTCGCAACGGAAGGTGTTTCCTGTTGAGGTGAATGAGGCACTGTTGCAGTGGGAGAAGTCATAGGGACCGGTTGAACTAGGATCAAAGTGAGATAAGGTTTAGGTTGACCTGGTGGGGTAGCAGCTGGAGGATCGAGGTACCAGATGGGAATCCCAAGGGTCAGGTTAGGAAGAGAGAGGGTGGCCATAACAGGTACTGTGTACACTCCTGGTGGGGGATCTAGGAACAGTATTTGATTAGAGGGGTAATGACCAGGCAGGACGGCGCCAAGATGGTTGAGGTCGGGAGGAATTGTCTGAGGAGGGTAAAGGGGGTCATGAGTACCAAGTGAAGGTGAAGGGCCAGGAGAAGAAGGTTCAAAAGGCTGATCAGAGGACATCATGAAAATATGGTAATCGGGGGAACCAAATGGAAGAGATTGAGTGGCCACCTGTCCTTCAGGTGGTTGGGTAGCCACAAATCCCTATTGAGGGAAAGGATCCGTAAGCACAGCCAGCTGACTAGGTGCAGGAATGGGAGGAACGGAAGGGATGGCTTGTTGTCCTCTCAATGTTGCTTGAGATTCCCATAGTTGTCGCATTTGTGGCAGAAGAGGACAATTATGCATATAATGACCATAACAACAAGAACAGGGCTTTTTCATCCGAAGAGGCCTATCCTGCTTGGGTTGATTAGTGTTAGGAAAATTACCTTGATTAGGTCCAGGATTACCAGAGGTAGCTTGATTTTGATTGCCTTTCCTCTTCCTTTTTGAGGTAGGAGGATTAGTCGTGCCCTGCTGTGCGTACACCTGCCCCGGAGGGGGTGGTGGTTGCTATTGCGGGGGTTGAGAAGGCAAGGGAGGAGGAGGTGCTAATGCTGTAGGAGCTAGAGCACCAGGCTGTGGATACGGATAATAAGGAGGTTGGGCAAAAGGAGGAGGCATGCCATATCCTGGATACGTGCTACCTGTAGGGGGAAAAGTGTCGGAGGAGCTGGCCCCTCCCTCAGAGGAACCATAGCCCATGGGAGGTTGAGAATACAGATTAAAGAGAGCTCCAACGATACCGTCGGCAACGTGAGATGCCCCCGGTGTGTTGGCACCACTAAGTCTGGGAAGATTAGGTAGGACGGTATAAACATAACCAGACTGAGCGTAGATCAGGTCATATTTTAACGCAATTTGGAGAGCGGCTTCTTTGGTTTGAGGAAAGTGTGATGCAACGTCTTTCCCGATAGGCGGCAAGAGAGTCCTAAGGAACTAGTCCATATAGACACGGTCTTTGAAGGTAGGGGCTCAACATAGGCTCCTTCTTATCCGCCATTCCTGAACATGGTCAGACAGGCGGGTCACAGATATTTGACAGAAGGAGGTCAAGAGCTCAGTCCCAGTGTCGTATCGAAGGGAAAGTTGCAAATAAGACAAAAAGGCCTGGGCAAGAGTCATAAACGTGGTATGAGAGGAAGGGGCATGATCAACATAACACTTAGAAGCTTCACCAGTAAGCGTTCGTTGGAACAACTGAAGACGGACAGAGTCATCGGTAATGGAATTAGACAAACACCATATGTGGAAAGATCTAACATGATTTGAGGGATCGTGCACAGCAAGACCTTCAAACTATGGGATATCTAAAGGGAGATTTTTTGGCATAGCAGGCCAACAAGCGTCATGGTGTATAGGGTCGTTTATCAACTGGTCGAAGTCGGGGAGGCTGAGGCCTTCCATGAAAGGGAGCAAGGGTGCAGCAGGGGTAGTGTCCGTTGTGGTCCCACTAGTGGTATTTTCGGCGGGAGGGTTGGGGTTACCATCAGTGTTAGGTCCTGCACCAGACATGGTGAAGGTGACAGGGGGAGAATTGAAGGTGGAATAGGAAGGAGAACCCAAAGGACCAGAAGAAGAGTCAGAGTGTAGACTCGGTTGAGGGCTAACTCGAATCCTCTGCAGAGGAGTAAGTCTCCCTACCAGAAACTGAGGATGAAGGCCAAGAAGTCTCCAGGATGAACGCCTTGGTGGTGCAATGGTGACGACACAAACATGGCACAAAGGAAAAGGAGACCGACAAGGGCAAGGAGGTGCAGGATCAACCGATTACAATGTCGAAACAAGGGCAGAGAGGTGCAGGATCAATTGATTTCAATATTTTAGAGTCTTTGCTTGGTGGTGGTAACAAAGCCCTTTTTCACTTAGGGTGTGTGTGTAAAAGTGTGTAAATTTTAATTTTTAATCCTAGACATTTGTAGAGAAAAAAAAAGTGTTGTTGTATAGTTGTAAATAAGCCTGCAAATGACAGTATATAGGCCTGCAAAATAGAAAATAAACAGCTAATAATGCAATAATCTAAACCCAAGAAGGTGGGCCTCTCAACAACTAGTCCATAGGTGAGTAAAAAACTAATCTAAACACACCTAAAAAGGTTAATAGATCTTGGGTCAAGAGGGACAGAGATCTAAAAGACAAAATCTGCTGGAAAGTGGTGCAGAAAACAACAACAAATCAGAGGAAAATTGTTGTAAAAAAGAGGTGGCGAAAGGCTATCTCCAGGAGGTAAGCGGAGTGCCCCCTAATGGAAAACCATAAAAAAGCTAAATGGGAAGATTTGGATGGATAACAAGCCGATCTGAAGTGGATCTGAAGATGAGGTATCAGATCTGAAAAATGGCTGAAGACTCTGAAATTTCAGACAACCTACAACAACAAACACTCTTCCACAAAAAGTGGAGGGTACTGAAGCCCTAGGGGGATAGGTTCCCACTTAGTTGAGTGAAACAGAACAAGTACAAGTCCAAAACGGGCGGAGATGGAGGTCAGACAACCCTGAACAAAGGCTCAGAAAAACCTAGAAAACTTTCAGAAAAATCCCTGCAGAAATTTCAGGTCGCAGTTTTTGGCCCGTTTTCAGTAGAGGTCGCACTTTTTGGGCTGTAAAGTGCACCTTGGAGGTCCAGGTCGTAGGTTTTGGGTAGAAAAGTGCGACCTGCACTTCTGGCACTCTCAGTGGCAGGTTTCAGAAAAATTTGTCGTCTCAGCTGCGGCTGATGTCGTTCGGCTGCGCAATAGGTCCGAAAACACGCAGAAGTTAGATTTTTTATCGTTTTAGGGTTTTATGGATTAAAAAAAACATCAAGAATAATAAAAACAAGGGTCTGAAGAGAAATCCTAGGGTTTGAAGCAGCTAGATATGCAAGGATCAGAAAAATGACAGTGGTCATAAAGATAAACCCGTGTGGAGTCGCTAGTTGTTAGTATAAATCTTGATTCGAGGTGTACGGAAAAAGACCACTTTAGCTGCGCATAACAAACAGCCCTAACAACAGAAATGACTGCTAATATCTTCAGATCTGCAGTTAGATGATCAAGACAAATGCTGCAAAAATCTAGATCTATGCATTAGAAGACATTGAACAGTAGAAAAATAATATTTACTCCATAGATCCAATAGACAAGACAAGAATATATCCAATGAAATTTTTATTAATGGGCACCTGGGAGGAAACAAAAAGAGGGTGTTCCCTATTCTCCTTAATGGGATGGGTTCTTGTAAGTCCTCAGCACTTTAGATTTAGAATTCCTCTCTCTTGATGGTGTAGAAAACCCAGACAAAAATGGAAAAATATGGCTATGATAATGGATCAATAGCCAGACCAAGAGTTGAGATCCAGAGTGATCTTTAGGCAACAAAATGTGACAAATGAATGGGAAAACCCTTCTATTTATAACAAAATATTGAGTTAGTCTAGAGATTGGTGCATAATTAAAATATTATTAACCAAATCTAGATCCAACTTTTATGGAATATTTAATTATATTTGTTGGAGGGAAAAGGAATTTGACTTGAGTCAAGTCTCCTTATTTGTAAATAATAATTAAATAAATGATTTATTTATCATTTTAAGGATGTTATTAAGTAATAATAAATAAATAAATGATTTATTTATCATTTTAAGGATGTGATTAGGAAATCATAAATAAATAAATGATTTATTTATCATTTTAAGGGTGTGATTAAGAAATAATAAATAAATAGATGATTTATTTATCATTTTAAGGATATGGCTGAGTAATAATCAAATAAATAATGATTTATTTAATTATTTAAGAGAGATTAAGTCATATTTAACAAAGAATATTATTTAAGTAATTTTTAAATAATTATTCTAAGAAAATAATAAGATAAATAGTGATTTATCTAATTAATTTCCTTGTTTTGGGTTAAATATAACCAGGAGTATTAATTAAACTACTGTTGGTCAGCTTAATTGTCGGATTAAACCTCTCAATATTAATTATCAATCTGGGAGTCGTAAATGCGAGTTGTACTGCGTATTGGCTTAGCTTACTGATCAGAGTATAAATATGTTCCTTTGTGATGATGAACTAAACACTGGAATGAAACACACATTTGCTCGCAAATAAACAACCTTGAAAACAAAACTCACTGAACTAATTTCATTTACTGCAAACTCCACACTGTAATTAAATTACAAATTAATCCTCAATCATGTAACATTCTCACACTCGCTCCTATGATAACTTAAAAACCTTAATATAATTATTCCTCTTATTAACTTAAAAACTAACACTTGAAATTAATCTTGAAATAAGAAAAAGACCACACATTACAAATTCACACCTTAAACTAGCTAAAACTACTTGTTAAAACAAATTCAAGATTCTAAAATAACAAAAGAAACAATCCTGACTATTGTTGAAGGACAACTACTTTACTTTATGTAAAATAATACTTAAAAATATCCTGTTGAAAACAATCTATAATAACCTTCAATTCCAATATTTTAATGAAATAAAACAAGCTTGCTCTTAAAATAATCAAAATCATGTCACTCACTAACTAAAACTAAATCACGTTTAGGTAAATCATTAATGAAAACTAAATCAATGCTACCTACACAATCAAATCAGCAATCAAAAGCTCTAATGAAGAAATGATTTATAGTAAAGAGAACAAAAATAATTCTAATTAAAAATAAATCTAATTATTAACATTAAATCAAATGAACAAATTAAATGATCATTAACTCTACAAATATTCAAATAAATTAAGTAAGACAAACCATGACTAAACTTGAAGTATTAAAATCTATTCTAACTCCCGAATCAAACTCAAAAATTGAAAAACAAAACAATGATCTAATTAGAATTAAGAAATATTAAATATTATTAAAAAAAACAATTTAGAACAAAATATAATTCTACAATTTAAACAAATCCTAAAGCTATGAAGAATAAGGACTCAACTCCAGGTTGTGGTGGATCCTTGCCACTCCCTGGAGCAAGTCTTAAATTAACTCAAAGTTTAAAAAGAAAATTACAATGCTTATATGAAAACAAAACAAATGCAGAAGCCACAATAAATTAAATCAAAACATCTAATCAAATCTGAATCAATAAATACATTATCTGTTGCTGCATTACAATTATTGTGCTCGGCAATTCGATGCTGGATACATCTGAGCAAATCGACTTCACATTGAGAAATCTCCTTAATTGCTGAGCGAACTCAATGATTCTGCGCCCTCTCCAACTCTGAGAAATTGATTGCTCCTATCTATCTTATGCGCACATCGCTCATCCATTGTAATGACTCCTTCATTCTACAACTATTACCCTGCTCTATCTATCGACTTCCTTTATTCTACAGTTTACATATCGACCTCCAGCTACTGCTACTCGACCTTTTTCCATCCCATGCGCACTAATATATATATATATATATATTTTTAATTACAAAACTGGAGCTTCAACGGAGATAATAATTTGTTTTACAAATGTTGGAATACGAAATTGGTTTGAACAGAATGCCAAATTCGGAAATTGCTCCTCTTTTCATGGGATTTTACTGTTGCTGGAAGATGGGTTCATTTCTTCTAGAAGAAATCAAACTTCATGTAGCTGGTGGAGGCATCGTACGAAGATTTTGGAACAGCCATATCGTTTTGAGGTTCAATCTTATCATGACCAAGAAACGAAGAAGAAGGGTACATGTTTGTACTCATTCCAAGCCTCCGCCCTGTCTCTTTGGCAATGGCAAGTTGTTCACCTGTGATCATCTTTACGTTGACACCAAGATTAAGAGCTCGACGGATTGTTTTAGCACTATCGTGGCAAGGAGGATCAAATAGAGGCAGCGATCCAACACATTTCCATGGGGATCCATTACTCTCTTTGGACCTTTCAGGGACTTCCAATCTAGCTACAGCAAGGGAATGAAGTCCATGCTCAACAAATTTATCAATTACTGACTGCACTTTATTTCTCACATCTTCCTTGCAATGGCAGAGGTCAAGAGTCTGCTTTGGTGCTCCTTTACTAGCACAATGCCATTTTAAAGCAATAAGCATGAAACCCAACACAATACGAATAGTGATTGACACAGCGTAATTCTTCATTCTCTGAAAAATTGCCCGACTTGTCAAAACAACACTTAAAATAACACTCAGCCTTGGCTCAGTAAGCACAATATCAGACGCACTCTGCCACTGCAATTCCATCTTAAACTCCGTCATCATCATCCTTCCCATCTACACTCAGCCTAGACGGTGCTATATCTTTGCAAGATTTTAAAAACGAAATAAGCATGAAACCCAACACAATACGAATAGTGATTGACACAGCGTAATTCTTCATTCTCTGAAAAATTGCCCGACTTGTCAAAACAACACTTAAAATAACACTCAGCCTTGGCTCAGTAAGCACAATATCAGACGCACTCTGCCACTGCAATTCCATCTTAAACTCCGTCATCATCATCCTTCCCATCTACATCAAGCTCAGGCCAGATTGCTATATGCTGCAAGATTATCTGGATGATAAGGACCACAAACTTCTTCCTTGGACGATGATTTTCATAGTGCACCCACATAGGCGATTGCTCAACTCCCATGGCTCTCCATTCATCCTCAAAGTCTGTGAATCCATCTGAATCAATATTATTCCGTGTGAAGGGCACATGAGGGAGCTGCAGTTACCTTAGTTTTGCGTTCCCCATTAGATAAAAAATAGTCATATAGATTTTTCATATCAACCACAATGTTCTCCTTGGTTGCCTTATGAAGCATTGTAAGGTACCATTCATGAAGCTTATAAGATTTTGGGGTCTTATGGGTGTTGATAATTAATAAGCGGGTAAATATTGAAAAGAAACACAATAACAAAACCACTGCTGCTATGATAACTAAGTTGAAGTCACCCATTTTTGTCTTCGAAGTTCAACTCCCCAAATGTTGACGATTAAAAACTCCTCTAGAAAGGAACACCACACTGTTATGATGAATGAAACTTTGTTGCTTGTGCATCGGTAAGGCCTGCTATTGCACTTTTCTGACCAGGAGCATCATCCAAAATCTTGAGAGTAAACTGAGATTCGTTTTTAATCCCCAAACATAACCAGAGTAGAAATATTTATAGAGACCCAATACGTTCACGTTCAAGGGTGGTCTTCAGTGGAATATTCCCCTGACGATAACTCTTTCACAAAGCTGAATTTCGCCATACAGTTTCTGGGTTATAGGAAACATGGTGCTCTGAACACAACTCATGTCTCGGAATTTAGATATTCTGCTCCATTTGGTCGTAAATTTGATATTTTCACCTACATCAATTCAACTACCCAGTGTCTGTTTTTATTCATTAGGTGAATTCGCACTCAAATGTATTCCTGTACTGAACCTTCCTGCAACCAAGGAGTAATTTATTAAAAACACTCATTAATTAACTAAAAACAAGAATTTATAATTTAATAGCTAAAATTCCTCTAATTAACAACATAATGGATTAATAACGATTAAAAACACCAGGTACAAGTATGTATTTAGTTGATACAAATCGTAAAAATTTGGGCAAAAGTGCAGCTCAACAACTACTGTTTAACTAATTGTTCCTTGAGAAAAAATCAAACAAATTTATATTTGTTTAATATTTCCTTATGGGGTTTCCTGTTTAGACCATAAATAACTTAATAAAGGTGATTTACTAAGTTATTTTCATAGTGAAAGAGATTTTACTTGGGGTAAAATTGGTCTTAATTGGTGTACTTGGGTCCATCTAATAACAATGGATTAGATGACCAAAAAATGGTGTAACATTTGGTCTCTGTATATGCAAGGATGCAACTACCTTTTTCTATTGCCTTTTCATATGGCGAAATATTGGAAGGATTTTTTCTATTTTTAATTAATTATTTATGAGTATGTCTCAGTCCTGTATGGCATTTTACTTCAGTGAATGGGAATTTGCTTCCTTCACCTATGTGGGTTGGAAGGAAGGTATGAAGGGTATGGATTTTCCATACTAAGCCCTCTCAACTTTCAAATTTATTGTCTCATGGTAATTCTGGTCTCAAATACAATTGTTTTATATCAATTTTGAAGGATTCCTACGGTGAGGGTCGAGGGTTCTTTCTCTAAGAGAACTGTGACTCATTTGAGATTTTTTTTTCTCCATGGCATGTTTCAAGATAAGGTGGTGGCAAAGGGAGAGAAGCGCCAATAGAGGCTGGGTGTTTCACTTCGTTATATTTTTCACCACCATGGGGCTAACATTATATATACTATGTTTATGTTATTGACTACTGTCTCAAGTGTCATTAACGCGAGAGGTGACCCTTTTGTAGTGGTGTGCATGCGTTCTTGGCCATGATTTTGGCTCAATGACTCCCCTTTAATTTAGTTGACTGTGTCAGAGATGACCCGGGAAAAATCAGTGAAAGGTAAACTGGACATGGAAGGCCAAAGGTGGAATTGGAAGAAAGGATCCTAGGTAAAGAGAGGGGAATCCTCCTCACAACCGCCTAAGAAGGTTGGCTAAAAATATTAGGCCCAACAGAACGGTGATGTTACACATGCTTATATTAATGGAATGCCAAAACATGTGAGACAACTGATCGCAGGGTGTGAGGCATAACTCAACCATCGAGCAGATGAGGACATGCAAGAAGAGGACTGGGAGATGTTGGTTCTAGACCCAAGCCATACTCATGGCAGGGTTACTCAATAAAAACAAACCATCCACCTTTATTGGATGATGAAGAATATCGTGGCCAGAGCTATTATGCATACCCTTGAATATATTAAAATTGATCCTAATCTGTAGGAGATACAGAAAGACTTCCAATTGGCCCAATTCCAGATCCATCAACAGAATGTTTGCTTGGGATGAATTGAGAAGCACCTCCAATGCCCTCACTACTCTGAGATTCCAAGATCCAGTGAAAAATATCCTACCACGGTTGAGTCCTCTAAGGACTAATTTGTGAATGCTTTTCTACCAGTTTTTTGAGTTTTGTTATTCTATCCATGTTGATTACTAGTACTATAGTTAGTTTGAGAAGCATCTTTTGGATTTTAGACATTAAGGCCTACCAGGCTAAAATTGATAGACTTAAAGACTTCAGATTTTGGATGGCCTATAGCGCTTTTCAATTGCCAATAGACCTGGTTTCCTAATGGGAAGGTTGAGGCCAAAAAATGTTTATCATGATGAAACTTGCTTGAATTATGAATGAATGAAAGGTCCTACTCAGCTTACAAAAAAAAGTATTAAAATTTAAATTTTAGAAAATCACAATCTTGATTTCGATCACATACCTATGTATTTTCTTAACTAAAACATAGATTTACATACTTAATTCAATGAATAAGATTTTAATAGATACTTAAACCACCTAAATTTTCATAAAATCAAAATTCCAACCTCCTCCTTAACAATATTAAAGATTCGTATCATAACTTTACATTGATGTTTTTAACTTGCACAAACAACTAATGTTTTATATGTCTCTTAAAAAAACCATTTAACTAATCTTTGATATCATAAAGATTTATAATCCTAAATAGTAGATATTTCATAGATAAATATCTAATCACTATTAAAATAAAAGAGTAGAAACTATTATCAAAAGAAAGAAACATAAGTACATAAAGAAGAATAAGAAAAATCTCATTGACGTATATGAATTTGTAAAAAAATATTCTTGAACAAACATATTAACTTAGAAGGCTAAAGAATATTATAATATTGCTATGAGTGAAAAACAAGTGTGTCTAAAAAGTATTTATGAATCCTTTAATGCTTTAGTTAACCAAATCATTAAAATAATATTTTCACTATAATAGGCATTGAGTTTAAAGTTAAGTTTGTTGAAGGGAAATCTAAAGATTGGAAGATTTATTCTTATTCTTCTCATTCAAAACCTAGTAGTTGGTGAAGGCTTTCCTGAGCTTTGGAATAAAAGATCTTTTTTTTTTAAATAATATAATATTCATTCGAAATTATAAGACAATTATGATAAGCATTTTAAGATAATGTCATTTGGGTTTATTTCAAGTCATTGGGAGGAATGATTAGGACCCTCCCCACCCAAGTTCAATTAGGGCCAGTGACATGATAAGATTTGCTATAATGGCTTTGAGCCTTGTTGCTGAAAATGGGTAGTTCCTTGGAACATTTATATTCCTCTTATGGTATATAAAGGTATTTTCCATGTGGAAAAGAAACAAAAAAAAAACAAAAACAAAAATCCCTCCATCAAATAAGTTATGTGGATTTATATAGGAGAAGATTATTAACTCATGGGTTGAAAATCATTATAAGAGAGCTAAGGAGCAAACGATGTTTTTAGGTTATCATTTCACATTATAATACTAAATTTTTCTTAGGATTGTAGCTAACATTATCAAAACGACAAGGTTAATAGCCAATAAATTGGCTTAATAATTTTCAAAAAGATTTTACTAGACCCCTTAGAAATTACCTCTAGAAAAGGGTAGAATATATTGTGGTTCCCATTGTGTTGAGATTTACAATAATAATATAACAGGACTATACAAGAAAGTATTTTAAAATTTATGAGTTTAGAGGGATGCCTAAATGAAATAAATTTTAATATTAAAGGTTAAGAAAAGTTGTTGCTTATCACCTAGTAATTTTTGTATTTATATAAAGACAAGTTAGAGGATGGTTTCAAGGAAATAACTTGCCTAGAAATATGAGAGATTTATTATCACTACTTTAAATATTAGTCATATTCATTCAAAACTCAAACGAAGTTTCACTAGAGATGTAGTTTAGTATGTATGTAAAATATTGAGAGATAGTGGAGGAAGGTGCCCTATATGATATTAAAATGCTTAAATGCATTATATTAATGCATTTTAAAGAGAATTTATAGAAATAATTAATTTTAAATTAGAATATTAAAATTATTAGATCTTTATATTATATTGTTGTCAATTTATAAGGAAAAGAAATAGTGCAAAGATAAAGAACAAATTTCCAAGATCCTCGTACCAAAATTGGATATTGGAAAAAACATAAAACACTTTGGCATATAAAAAATTGTAAAATATGTGAAATGATTAATTTAGAGGATGAAAATAACTCTCTTGAACCCTAACCTAAAAAGACATTAAATCGAAGTTTGAACTGTTTGTAATAAATTGAACTACGCCCATTGTGTTAGTTTATAAAAATTTAAAATAATTTGAAAATTTTATTTCCAAATTATTCCACCATAAAAATAACATAATAAATTAAATAATTAATTTACTTTTAAAATAAAATATACAAAATTTAATCTCAATAATATTAATTATCATCAAGTTATCATAAAATTTTATAGATAAAACCTTAAATAATCCATACTTAATGGTCCATAAATAATCCTAACTTAATGAATTTAATCAAAATATTATGTCATGTTAAACAATAAAAAAACTCATTCTAATATGGAAAAATCCAAAACAAAAACAAACTCACTCTAGTATGCTCGCAAGTGAATATCCAATCCAAATTTCCCTTATGGAATCTATTTAGATTCTTATGTGTAAATGTAATTTGATAAATCTAATGTCTCATTAACCTACTATTGAAACCATGAAAATTATTTGTAAAAAAATATTCATTAATAATTAAATTATTATTTAAAATTATTTATAAAAAAATGATAATTAAATTACTACTTTTAACACAATATTTGCATACCTTAATTCAACCTCAAAACTTCATTGCATATCCTTGTCTCATCATTTTTCCACTTTGTCTCTTCGCTCAAGGCCCAAGATTGACCTGCTAATGACTTCCATCTCATAAGGGGTGGGGGAATCGCATTGCTCATACCACAATGTGATTGTAAGAGATGCCAATTTCAGACGGAGGGGACCTAACACAACATCTCATTAATTGATCCTTGGAGGTGCTCAATAATGCATTCAGATGAATTCCCCCATTTATAGGCACGACTTGGAAGAATGAAAGGCAGAACTGATGCCTTCCCAAAATAATGGAAAATCTAAAGTATGAGGTTATGTTTGATTCAATAATGGATTGCATTCAACATATGCAAGATCATGCATTGATTTGAAAATTTATTGGTAGTTGGCCCACTAAAAAGGATTTGATCCCTTGGATCCAAAACAAATGGCAACCTAAGGGCCACATCGAACTTCATCCAAGAGCCAAAGGCTTCTTTATAGTTGTTTTCACAAATTTGGGGGATCACATGAGAGTCTTTGAAAATGGGTTATACTTTGTAAGAAATGTAGGGCTCTTCTTCTAATTATGGACCCCTATATAAAATTCATATAAGGAGAAATTCTTGGCAGCTCCAATCTAGATTTGATTGTATGATCTACCCATTGAATAATGACAAGAAAACATCCTAGAAGAAATAAATATTATCATTGTATCCTTCATTAAAATCTTAATGATAAAAAAAAAGAAAAATATACATGACATGTGATAGGACATCCATGTATATGAATATATCTTAGCCCTTATCGGAATCCATAGAAATTTCCTTACAGAACAAAGAGATTGTGCAACCTATTGGCTATGAGCATGTGCCTTCTAATGTAATTGTTTCCACTAATACAAACATCTCTTCAAATATTTCCGACTAGTAAATCCTTATCCTCCATTCATGCAAACAACAACTACAAATCAAGATGGGTTTCTGCAGTTGAAAAATCACTAGAGAAATTAGAGTCACAGCTACCTACAACAAGGAACCCCTTCAATCCAATTAAAGCTATGATGTTCTTGAAAACATGAAAAATATTCAAGATAACCTAGATATTCCCCAAGCAGCTAAAGTGTGACATGAGAATCTTAAACAAGACATTTCTATAAAGAAGAGTAGCGATATGGAAAACCATGATGAAAACTTAGTAGATCTCACTAAATATCTAGCAAGTCAAGAAGTTAAAATACCCAATGTGGATCAAGTGATCCAGGAATAACATTGAGGATAAAACATAAGAACGAGTGGATGATTAAGAAGAGATAGATGCAGATGCGCATATATTATCCACAATGTTGGAAGAGCTTCAACATCAATATCCTCTAATAATCCCTTAGCCACAAATAGATATACTTGATAAATACTTTCTTAATTTCAATACTCATTAGATGATCAGGAATATAATCCTAGGATGCATGGCCCCAAGATTCACTCTTCAGTGCCTAGAGCCCCCTCCAAGCCTGTTCAAGAACAAAATAGGAGGGAAGGAAAACAATACAAGAATTGAATCAACAAGCACATATTTTTTAGCCAAATATCGAAAGTTTCACTTGATAACAAAGGTTTACTCCATCGTCCCCTTTCTTCCTAAATTAATATCCTTTCTTGGAGCATAAGGGGTTTGAATAGTTATAGTAAACAAAATCTCCTTGGAGACCACATTAAAAGATAAATTCCAAGAATTTCCATCCTTTAGGAAAAAAAATCCATGAGCAATTAAATGGATTCCATTTCACAGAGCTTTGGAAGGGAATCCAAATTAAATATATGGATGCCATTGGAAAAACAAGGGAGGTCTAACAGTAATTTGTAACTCGAAGGAAATATTTTTCTTGGACTAGAGTGTATCACCAAGTAATCCTTCAAGAAGATTCCAATCGATAAGCTCCAAGGAGTCAACCTATTTAATGGAAGTATATGGTCTTCACATTGCAACAGAAAAGGATTTTTTCCTCGATAATATTATACAGCTTCAAAAGCTTCACCATAATGAGCTATACATAATTGGTGGTGACTTCAACATGATTAACTCCTTGGATGAGAAAAAAGGTGGAATATGAAAGTTGGGTGGAGATGCACACCTCTTCAAGGACACAATCAAAGAAATGACCACCACAGATGTATCAACAACTGGTGGCATCCACACATGAAATAATTGTTAGGGAGGTAAACACCAAATCATGTGTTGGCTAGATATATTTTTAATTTCATAAATCATGTTTGAAAAGGATCTCATCACGGAGGCATCCATACTTCCCTGTGCTGGCTCAGATCTTTGGTCAATATTGCTGGAGCTCAACATCAAATATTCCCTAAAAAATTTCCATTTTTCTTTGATATCTTTTGGCTAATATATCCTTCCTTTGTTGAGAAAGATAAGAAATTGTGGAAGGACATTGAAGCTGCAAGCCATTCACTAATTTAAAACTTCCAACAAAATCTCAAGAGCCTTAAAGCTTAGATAAAAAAATGGAACAAGAAGAGTTCAACAACATCTTTGAGGATAGAATCCAACTGGAGGCACAACTGGAGATATTGTAACAAGAAATAATTCTAAAAGGTTGCTCCCAAGAATAGGCTAGCTAAGAAACCAAACTCCTAAAAAAACTAGAAGAAATAAGGAAGCAAGAATAGATTTTATGAAAACAAAAATCTCAAGTTAATTTTCTTCAAGAAGGGGACAAAAACACGTTTTTATTTCAGAAATATATGCTTAAGAAATGCCATAAGAACAATTTATTCTCTTTGATGAGCTCAATTAGTCAGTGTGTAACAAAACACTCATATCCAGAAAAAGAAGTCACTTCCTTTTATATGTGCCTCTTAAAGGAACCCTTTCCTAATCACCTCCCTAGAATAGGGAAATACTGGCACACATTCTGAGAATAGCTGCAAAAGAACAAAATTTAGCTCTAATGAGTAAAATCACCATTCGGGAAGTGGAAGTAGCAGTCATGAGATTTCCATGGGGGCTTCACTCAATGAACCTCCGACATACCATGTGCATTCATGGCATACTAAAAAATACCCTTAATTTGACTACATATTGGAAAATACCTCTAAAATTTACTTTATTTGACCCCCTACCAATATGAACCCAATAGACCTTCCCAATTTATTAAAACCCTACTTTCACTAGATATTGTAGGTATCCATTTTTTTATTAACATTTTTTACGATACCCCTTTATACTTTTTCATTAAATTCGAGCTATATTTTTTATACACAACATATAAAAACCTTTTACCCCCTATCATATACTACATATATTATGTGATTTTTTCCTCAATATATATCCCCCAATATGAATGCATGTGGTATGGTATTTCTCCCACAATGAATCCCTCATGGAGCTACCAAATAATAAAGCATCAGGCCTTAATGGATTCACCTCAAACTTCTTTCAAGCATGTTGTTCATTTTGGGGGGAAGAAATATTAACTTTGGTGGAGGAATCTCGAAGAGCTCAATCTATATTACCTACTCTAAATACCACCTTTTTAATCCTAGTTCCTAAGTATACATAGGTTGTTGATGCAAGAATATTTCAACCAATGTCCCTTTATAATTTCATATAAAAAAATCTTTTCTAAAATCATTGCAAACAGATAGAATCCTATGCTCCCCTCCCTCATTTCAAAGGATCAATCTGGATATGTGGAAAAAGTACAAATTCTGGATGGAATAGTGGTTTCTCATGAAATAATTCATTGAATGAAGAAATTTAAAAAGGAAAGTATGATAATAAAACTCGATTTCCTAAAAGAATTTGATAAATTAAACTGGATGTTGCTTTGAAGGTGAATTTTATGAACAAACCTGTGGCATTGCTATGGATTCCCCCCTTTCCCCTGTTGTGTCCAATCTGTTCATGGAGGATTTTGAATCTAAGGCATTATCCTCTGATCTATTCCAACCGAAACTTTGGAAGAGGTCTTTGGATGAAACTTATGTCATCTGGCCTCATGGTCAAGAAACGTTGGAACTTTTTTTCCAACATCTTAACAATCAATCGAGTTCCATAAATTTTACAATGGAATGTGAAATCAATGGTTGTTTTCCTTTCCTTGATATCCTTATTTCAAAAAAATATAATGTTTCTTTCTACTATCAGGTTTTTCAGAAGAAAACTCACATGGAGCACTATATTAATGCTAAATCCCATCATTTCCCTGCTCAAAAGCGAGGTGTTCTCAACACCCTAGCCACTCAGACATTAAGGGTTTTCAGATGAGAACCATATCAATGAGAAAAAATACCATCTCTTAAATGTTTTTTAGAATAAAGGATATAGTAGGACCTAGTGTCTTAAGGCTTTCCTTAAAGTTGAGAAAGGTTCTAAGATAAAAGTTGAACCCAAGGATCGGTTGTAGGGATGCATCTTCCTTTTATCCAATGGACCATTGACAATATTTCCAGGATCCTGGGGAAGCATAAAGTCCCCTTGACCTTTATGCCCCTAAATAATATTAGGAGATCCCTAAATTCTGTTGATACGAATTTAATAAGAAACGAAAAAAAATACATATATAATCACAAATACAAAGATGCAACAGAAATAATATTTCAGTTCATTAATATCAAATACTAAAAATGATTACAAATAGAATTGAAAGAAACTAGCTCTCGCGATGGTGGCTTATCTCTGAGAAGAGATGTGCCAGCTACATGCCTCTGAACTATGTTAAAATGAGGCTCAATGGCCTTTTTATTATTGAACAATAAGATAAAACCCTAAACAACCAAAACAATAACCTGAGGAGATGTAACATCAAGATTTTATGGGCCCCGTTGGGGTTAGTTGGGCAGCCAAATTCTCAGGGTCGTAACTGTCATATTATATACGTTTGGTGTGTATGATACCTCATTGGAAAAATATCTCTGAGAACTATAGTTTCCGCCATAGTTCCCTGCCTTTGGCTATGGGACTGTAGCGGACCTGAAAAAACAACGTCGTTTATGGGGTCAAAATTGCTCTAGAAGTTAAGGACCTGAAAATTACTAAAAATAGTAAATAAGAAAATTGATGAAACTATATAGGTGGAATAGGTAGGTGGCCACCAGTATCCACCTGGATTATTCCTCCCCCCTTAGGAAGAAATGGTCCCCATTGCATGCAGAGCCTCCATGAGGTGGGGAAATTTCTGTTGAACCTGGTCCTTGGTGAACCACTTGCCCTGGTGAAGGAGTTTGCCTACTTTGACAACTCAGTATAGTTGGATCCGTTGTTGGCGAGTGTTATTAGGCTATGTGTCTATGATCCGATCATATGCAGCCTGTTCCATGTAGTCTAGATTTAACTTTGTAAGCATGAGTTGTTTTTTAATGTCAGATGTGTCCAGTAATGGTGGAAAGTATGACTAAAGGTGACCCACATTGAACATTGGGTGCAGGACAAGGAATGGGGGAATGTTGAGCTCAAAATAAATGTTTCCCACTACGTTGATGATGGTGTAAGGCCTATATCAGAGTGGCTTAATTTTCCGATGGTCTCTGATTAGGCGTTCTTTCTACAAATGCAACCAAACTTTGTCGCCCACCTGAAACTTGTGTGGCACCCGATGTTGATCATGTCATTGCTTATACTTGGCATTGGATTTCTCCAAAATTTCATGGACCTGTTGGCGAACATGCTAGATGTGTTCAACAAATATGGTTACTTTATCAACCTCATACAGTACATGTGTGGATTCTATCTTTGTGGTCGCATGAGGTATGGCACCATCAATCAGAGACAATGGTTGAAATCCTAGGCCCACTTGAAAGGGACTGTGACCAATCGAGCTATGGAGAGATCTGTTATAGTTGTGCTGCACAGATCGAAGGCTCTCATCCCATGTTTGTGAATTCTTGGAGTTGTACACGCTGAGTATATGCACTATCATCCTGTTGACGACCTTTTTCTGGCCATTTGTCTGGGGATGGAATGCAGTTGACTTGGTGAGCTCGGTGTCTAACAGTGCCCATAGGCTTGAATAAAATGTAATTAGGAACCTACTATCTTGACCTGGTATAATAGTCTGCGGGATCCAAAAATGTACCCACACTCATTCAAAGAAGAGTTTGGCAGTGTCCTTTGTTGTGATACTATTCTTGCAGGCCGCCAATATAGCCATTTTTTATAATCTGTCCACGACCACAAATACACATTCATTACCATGCTTGGTAGAAGGGAAGCCAAACATATAGTCCATGGAGATGGATTCCCAACGCTGACTGGGAGTGGGCAGAGGAGGGTATAGGCCTTGCTTCTTGATGGTTGGCCTAGCAATGCTGTAGGAAGTGTAGGATCTGATATATTTCCCAACATATTGTTGGAATTTTGGCCAATAGAAATACTCCTCCAATATAGCCATTGTCTTTTCTACCCAAAAGTATCCATCTACCCGACTATCGTGTGCCTCCCAAATCATCTTGGCCCACTCGCTTGAAGGAACACAAAGGTGTCCCAAGTGGCATAACAGTGCATCCTGAAATTGATAATCTCACACTTATTTGCCTCCTCGGAGCATTTGGTTTGTGTTGCTCAAGTCTAGATTGCTCTTGTAAGGAGTCAGCTAGCTTGAAGTCTCTACCCACAAGAGTCAAGCAGAGTGGTCAGATCCATGACAGGCGGTCGGCTGAGGCAGTCTGCAACATTGTTTGTGCTTCCCTTCTTGTACTTAATATTAAAATGGAACTGTTACAAGTACGTGGACCATTTTTTATGGTGATCGTTCTACAACTTCCCTTATATCTGTATGAAATGCAGGGATCAGTGGTCTATGTGGATGCCCATTTCCTTCCCGATAATGTAGTGCTTCCACTGTCAATAAGTGTACACAATGGAATACATTGCTTTGTCATAGGTGGGATACTTTCAGACTGTATTTGAAAGTTTCTCACTGTGATATGCTATTGGATGACCCTGTTGAGTAAGAACTGCACCAATCGCATAGTCAGAGGCATTTGTCTCAATCTCAAATGGTTGTTGTAGGTATGGTAATGTGACCATAGGTGTAGAGAAAATATGATGCTTCAATTCATAAAATTCCTTCTGTTGGGATTCAGAACAGAGAATTTTCCTTTTGCTCCTTCTTTGGTGACATGAGTCAGGGTCCAAGTGATATGGGATAATTCCAACACAAACCTACGGTAGAAGTCGGCAAGTCCTAGAAAGCTGCGGAGCTCTGTTAGAGTGGTTGGGGTAGGGAAATCCGAAATGACTTGTATCTTGGCTAGGTCCACATGCACACCTCGCTCATAAATGATGTACCCCAGGTATTTGACTTGGGTTACACCAAAAGTGCATTTTTCTAAATTGGCACACAACTTGTGTTGATGCAGTTTAGAGGACTTATCGAATGTGGTGGAGTGTTCCTCCTAACTCTGACTAAATATTAGGATGTCATCCAAATACATCGCCACGAATGAGTTGGTAAAAGAACGAAAGATGTCGTCTATCAACCTCATGAAGGTTGCGAGGGCATTTGTCAATTCGAAAGGCATGACCAACCATTCAAAGAGGCCCTCCTTAGACTTGAAGGTAGTCTTCCATACATTAGAGGGTTCGATTGGTACCTGATGATAGTTGGACTTCAAGTCAATTTGCTGAAATATATGGCCCCCTTGAGATGGTCTAGGAGCTGATCGATATGTGGGATTAGATACCTATTTCGGATAGTGATCTTGTTCAACGCCTGATAGTCAATATGGAATCTCCAGGTGTCATCCTGCTTCTGTACCAACATGATTAGGCTCCCATAGGGTGAGGATCTGGGTCTGATGTGCCCTTTCTACAACAGATCTTAGATCTACCTCTTGATTTCATCATTCTATAGAATATATCGTCGATAGATTGATCCATTAGCCAGCGGCGCGCCTGGGTTCAGATCAATGGAGTGCTTGACCTGATTGTGTAAAGGAACCTCTGTGGGTGAGGAGAAAATGTTCTTGTATTCCTCCATGAGTTTTTCCATATGTTGTTGCTGCCTAGGCAAGCCCTATTTGGAGGCTGCGGCCACAATATTCTTCTTGCCCTGTGGGTGAATCGTAATGAAAACAAATTTCCTGGTTTGGGAAATCATCTTACTGCATTACTTGTAGTAATCAAAGAGATGGCATAAGGTAGTACTACCTCCGGTATTGAAATTGGATTATCTCTATGATTGCAGCCCTTCAATATTTGAAATTCAGCACTGAAGTAGCCCTCTGAATTCTCTTTTGAATGCCACAGGTCTAGGTCCACATGCACACCTCGCATCTTGGCTAGGTCCACATGCACACCTCGCTCATAAATGATGTACCCCAGGTATTGAACTTGGGTCATACCAAAAGTGCATTTTTCTAAATTGGCACACAACTTGTGTTGATGCAGTCTAGAGGACTTATCGAATGTGGTGGAGTGTTCCTCCCAACTCTGACTAAATATCAGGATGTCATCCAAATACATCGCCATGAATGAGTTGGTAAAAGAACGAAAGATGTCGTCTATCAACCTCATGAAGGTTGCGAGGGCATTTGTCAATTCGAAAGGCATGACCAACCATTCAAAGAGGCCCTCCTTAGACTTGAAGGTAGTCTTCCATACATTAGAGGGTTAGATTGGTACCTGATGATAGCTGGAATTCAAGTCAATTTGCTGAAATATATGGCCCCCTTGAGATGGTCCAGGAGCTGATCGATATGTGGGATTAGATACCTATTCCGGATAGTGATCTTGTTCAACGCCTGATAGTCAATATGGAATCTCCAGGTGTCATCTTGCTTCTGTACCAACATGATCAGGCTCCCATAGGGTGAGGATCTGGGTCTGATGTGCCCTTTCTGCAACAGATCTTGGATCTACCTCTTGATTTCATCATTCTATAGAATATATCATCGATAGATCGATCCATTAGCCAGCAGCGCGCCTGGGTTCAGATCAATGGAGTGCTTGACCTAATAGTGTAAAGGAACCTCTGTGGGTGAGGAGAAAATGTTCTTGTATTCCTCCATGAATTTTTCCATATGTTGTTGCTGCCTAGGCAAGCCCTATTTGGAGGTTGTGGCCACAATATTCTTCTTTCCCTGTGGGCGAATCGTAATGAAAACAAATTTCCTGGTTTGGGAAATCATCTTACTGCATTACTTGTAGTAATCAAAGAGATGGCATAAGGTAGTACTACCTCCGATATCATGTACAACTTATTTCCCAAATTAATTATAATATAATGAGGCCTAGACTCATACAAATCATATCACTTCCACAAGTATGGTTGGCCTAATAATACATCATAAACTTTAAGAGGAGAAACATCACATAGTACCTCATCCGTGAAGGGATTGATGGTGTAGGGAAGGTGACACTATTGGCTAACGTGGAGATCTATTCCTTGGTAAAGCCACCCAATGGTATATGGTTGTGGGTGTGTTGTGGTCGGTAGGTCGAGTTGCTTCACGACCTCTATTGAAATGCAGTTCTTTTGGCTTCTGCTATCGACAATGAATTTCAGTGGAGAACCATGTTAGCCATCAGTAAATTTTTGTCAGAGCAAATGATGGCTAAAACAAGTCCTAAGCCTTCAAGAGATTGTTTTCATACAAAATGGCTCATTCTTGAAGCCTTCTTGTGCTACCTAAACTCAAAAAGTAATCTTCATTGTTGTTTCCGTAAGAAAATCCACCAAAAAGCCATGCTGATATACAAAAAGACTGTTTTTAGGCCTTTTTCCATCATTCTCTAAACCTATTTTTTACTTAGTTTTTCCCTTATTCATCCTCCATTTCCCTCTGAAAAAAATCCCCTTTTCTCTTCATTGTACCCTCATCATCCTAAAAAAACCTTCAAAATTACCTTTCATTTCATAAAAATTCCCCTTTATGGCTATAAAACCCTTTGTTATGCTTTAAAAACCCTTCCTTTTAGTTATCGGGACTTCAAAAAACCACGAAAAACCAACTTTTCCGCTTTTATATTAACAACAGGCTTTAAGCCCCTCAGGGCTTAAAACCTTGGCCTTTTTTGGTCATATGACCTGGCCTTGCAACAGGGTGCCTAAAACCTTTAGCCCCAGCCTTTTTTTCGCCTAGCCCCCGATCCCTTACTCTTCCACCAGACCTATCCCTCTCCTTTCCTTCTAGCTCCTTCTCCCTTGTCTTTACTTACCCTCCTGACGATAGATCTCCACTGTCAATCCGGGAGATCTGACGGTGGTCATTCACCCCGCCATCCCTTCCTTCCTTCCCTTCCTTTTTTCTTATCCCCGCCTTATCACTCCATCATGCAGCCTCCACTATAGATCTATATAGATCAACAATTGTCATTTGTCCCGGCACCCAACCTCCCTCCGGACCCACATCCCACTATCCGGTCCCCTCTCCCAATCCCCTCCTGACACCTTTCCCCCACTAAACTCTCGCCCTGTAGCTCTTCGACATGCTCCCTCTCCGCACCGTTGGATTTGCCCCTTCTCATCCGACGGTGCGCATTACATTTCGCACAGTTTTCTATGCCGAGGTTTAACCACCCGATGTCATGCGAGACCGCTGGTTTTGTAGGACCCACATGGCGCATGTTTATTGGATCGTGTTCGATTCATCGAAAAATTATTACCACTTAATCATCGCGCGAAAACCATTCGCGGCTTTCACGAAACCGCTTTGACTAAATTCGTGTCAAATACAGTTTTAAACCGGATTTTCGCCTATTTTCTTCATGAAACCTCTTTCACCTGCATATTCACCCCCTCTGCACTTCTCCTCCGCTCTGCCAGCCTCCTAAGTAATCAAAACCCTCCATTGCAGGTTTTTATAACGTTTTTTGTAGGTTTTATAATGGTTTTTTGAAGCAGAAACCCTGTCCACAACTCACAAAGGGACAGAGCCAAATTTTTCCATCTCTAGGGCTAAATCACGAAGGAAAAAGGCTGCCATTTTTCATCTGTTGGTTTGACCAGTGCTGTGTGAGCTCTGGTCATACCACTAAACCCTCCACCGCACTAAAAACCACCTGCACATAGCAAAGAAGAAGAACGATGAGGGTAAAGCTTGAAGATTAGAGGTTAAAGAAAAAAACCAGAGATTTGAAGATTTAACCAATAATTTAAAGACTAAATACAATGGATTAAAAGGTTTAATCTTGCAGTTTGAGGGTTTATACACAGTATAAAGGGTTAAATATCAAAAGCCGAGGATCAAGCACTTAACCCTATAGTTAAGGGAGACAGGAACAGGAAAAAGGTAGATTAAAGCCTAAATATTAATTTGAAAAAGGTAAAAGGCAGATGACAAAGCCAAATCAGTGAACACAGTCAACATATCAGGTTTAAAGACTCCGAAAGTGATTTTAAAGGCCTTAAAGCAAGAATTAGGGCCTAATCAATGTTTAAAGGCACTAGGACAAATAAATCAATGAAGAAGGCTTCCAAATGCCACATCATTGAGGCTATGACTCCTCAGAATGCCACCTAAAGTTTTATTTCCCTCAAAAGACTACAAATTAATTGCACAGTCAGAGATATTTCTAAATATAGCTCAGAATTAACTACCAGCCTACCAAAAGCCCCCAAAGTCAACAAAAGTGACTGAAGGTGATGAAATTTAATGTAAAATTGATTAAAACAGAGATAAGTTCATTTGAAATCTTCTCCCTTAGGCCTCCCAAAGGTCAAGAAACCATTACTCTGTATTAATTGCACAAAGGAATCTTCTTTGCACTCCACCTCCTCATTCTTCTATAAATACTTCTTTAGAAGACAGTATAGAGGTTGGTCTCTGGATACTTGCTGAATGTAAATAACTGTTGAAGCATGCTATAGCTCTGTTTTGTAATTGAAGATACATAAGCTGAGATGAGAAGTTTGAAGATGTAGAGACCCACTGGACTTTGAATATTGTAATTGGTTTGACATCAAATAAAAATAGCTGATTTATGGGATCCTGGTCTATGTCATTGGTGAAGTTATTCTCACTGTAATTGTTATTTTTCTCATGTTTTCCATATTGTTCATTTTCTCTGATAAATAACAACAAATATAGATTAGGATTTACTTCTAAAGTACCCTAAATCTCACTGATAAATATTTATCTTTTATGTTTTCTTTTAAATGTGGTTTGAAGGCAATTCAATAGAGTATAACCAGTGAAGTGTTGGTAAGCTCATGTTTCTTGAGTACAACTTGAGATATTGTCTTTGAATGTTCTTGAGAAGTCTGCTAATTAAAGCTAATCTAGAGAAGTTTATGGTTAGCCCTGTCCTCTAGTTTATCTCCAACAATTGCTTTGAAAATTTCCCTTAAGAGTATGTCAAAAGCAAGCTAGATTAAAAGTGCTTACCTAATCTTAGACTACTTTTTATGTTTATCATGAATGTTTTCCTTTAAGAATATGCTGAAAGCGGGCTAAGTTAAAAGCCTTTACGTGATCTTAAGTTGTTCTTTGTTTTTTAGTGTTTTCTCTTGAAAGTATATCAAAAGTAGGCTAGTTTAAAAGTACTTACCTGATCTTAGGTTTCTTTTGTGTCTTTCCTTTAAGTGCATGCTGAAAGCAGGCTAGTTTAAAAGCACTTACCTAATCTTAAGCTGTTCTTTGTTCTTTCTTGTGTTTTTGTTTCTTTCACAATACTCTTACTGTTTCATTCCATAAAATCAACTTAAAGAGATCCTTTGACATATATGACTTGCCCCATGGAACACTCTTGAACCTTGTTGTGCAATTAAGTCCTCTTATGACTCCATAGCCCAATGGCTTAATGCTACTCCTTTCTAATCTTATTAGCTGAACCATTTTGTCACTTACTCACACCTTCACCCTTCATACAAACTTCCTTCATCTGCATAATATCCTGCCCAACCAAAAACAAACAAACAACCTTGTTCTTTATAACTAGCCTAAAATCATACTTAAAAGCCTTAAAGATCATATCTTTTGAACACATATATAGTGAGATCCCTCTCTGAATCTAGGATGGCTAGGTACTTAGATTCCAAAGTGGTTTGATGTAGGCTCTGTAGCTTTGTATTTGCCAATCTTGCAAAACTACGGTGTCCTAACATACTAGCGACTCCGCTGGGGACTTCTGAGTAAAAGTCCTTAAAAACAAAATACTCAGCATTCACTTAAGTAAAGTCAGCTTTCTTCAAACACTACCAAGCATATGATGATCATGATAGGACTTGTCTGAATCAGTGACAAACTAAGTAACCCTTAGGATTCTAACAGACCCTTATCATACCTTGGAGAAATCAGCTAAGCAAGCCATAGAGTAAACTCTATTTGTCTCATCACTGTAGCTAAGTGTTGAAACATATTTAGGACATTCTCGTACCCACAGGATTGTAAAAACTCAGAAAACCCAAAACATTTCAGATTGGTATTCAGACCTATTAGTGGTGGTGGACCATAAAGCATTTTACCTTCCAAAGCTAAAAATTTCCACCTGGTGACTCCACAATTCTGAATTGACCTAAAGACTCCACTGGGAAACCCATTTCTATCATAACATCATACAAACTCAGTTAAGGAAATTTTGAAGATTAAGTTTTCTTGTTAAAAGATCAGTTAGCCTATTAAAGATTTTCATACTTGGTTAAAATTTTCTTATCATTGGGTTTAAAAACATATCATAGTGGCTTCTAGAAGAGTTCATACTAGAGCCTATCCTGACCCAAAGCCTCCTGAGATAGTTGATAATCTAGAAAGTATACTTAGGAAGTCTCCTAAGTTTAAAACTTTAACTGTTGTCAGGCCAGTCCATAGAGCAAATTCTGTTCCTGAAAACCTTATAGCTCTACAAGATTCACAAGTTGACTTAAGAAACCCATTCAGAACTAGGTCATTTGATGATATAGATCAGATAGACTTTGAACCTCCACACTCACCCCAACATAGTGGTTAAAACACGGTTAGCAGAGAAACTACCCCACCTGATTTGCATTTCCTTCACAATCTTGGTTCCCCTCATCCTAGATCTGCTCAATAGTCTCTTATTGGTCCCTCCACTTCTGTTATCCATACACCCACTGTTCAGACTACTCCATTCCATCAACCCCCTCCTATCTTACATCCTCCACCTGTAAACCCCCCCAGTTTTTCCACAACCTCCTATCATGGCAACATGGTATGATCTTCTAGTCCTTCCTTTACCTTTAGTCAATCTGCCACAGGACTATCAGTCCAAGATTCTATTATATGATGCCAGTGGTGCTACTACTGCTTCACAACATGTGGACAAGATGAATGACTATTTTTATAGAAATGAGATAGATGGTGAAACTGTAAAACTCAGATTGTTTGCTCAAATTTTAGGGGGAGAAGCAAGAAAATGGTTCAAAAGCTTAACCCCTAATAGTATTAATGACCTCCAAACTCTCCATCAGTCATTCCTAAAACAATGGGAATTTAGAAAAAACCCTCTCCAAATACTTTCAGATTACAAAAACCTCAAAAGAAACACTAGGGAAAGTGTTCAAAATTATTGCACTAGGTTCAATAGTGTTTATAATGCACTACCCCCAGATTTGAAACCTCCACAAGGCTCAGATTTGGCCAAATTCCCTGAAGGATTCGATCCTGAGATGGCCTATCAGCTAAGAGAAGGAGATCCCTTGACTTTGGAAGATATGCAGAAAGGAGCTCTTGCTGTGGAAGTAAATCTGATTGAAAAAAGAGCTAGAATGAGGAATGAAAAGAAAGTATCATTTAGGGAAGAAACTGCACTTTCCACTTCTAGCTCAAAAATGGAAAGAATTATGGAGGAGATTATGAAGAGAATGAGCATATTTGAGAGAGAACAATCCAGTGAAAATCAATCAACTCCCCAAAATAGAAATCAATCTCAAAATCAGAATCAAAACTTTAGGAGAAATCAACCTCAAAACATACAAAGAGAGGATGATCAATAGATCAAACCTCCTTTCCAAGAAAATTATGTTAATGAGGATGAAGAAACAAATGAACAAACAGAGGATGACAACATAAACATGTTGGGAGTAAGCAGTGAGAATTTTTATTTCTTCCTTGAAAGAAAGCAAGGTCTATATACACCCTATGATGATAGAAGAACAAAAACTGATTATTATGAACAAGAGTTTGAAAATTCCATCATAGGATCACCTAAAAAATATGACCTAAGAAGTAAAAGGAATAAATAAACTCCCAAGAACAAAACCTCTGATAAATCTGTCATAAACAACCCTGAAAATGTTTCCAAAAAGACAGTTGTAAGTCATAAACCAATGGCTGTAAATTCTGATATAAATAGAGGGAAAAACACCCAAGTCAATGAAAAATAGAGTATTGACCCCAGCAGCACTAGCATTTTAGCTAATGCTCCTGGAAAAACCATTTTATTTGCTGTAAATACTAAAAATCAGCAAGCTGATTTTGCTGAACAAGGAGTGACTAACAAGGCTGAAACAAACATTTTAAAAACTCAGATTCCTTTTAGCCTAGAGAATGAAATATCCAAAATCAAAATCTCTGTTCCACTCACTGAATTAGTCACTCAAAATGTATATAGAGGTCAGATTTTGAAAGCTTTGAACATAGAAGATGTTCATGAAACTATCAACTTAAATGATGATACCCCAGAGCTCATATTTGGACCAAAAATTGATGGAAAATTTCAAGAAGGAACCACCCCTCCATTTTACATCAGCTTGAACATCCATGATAATATTTTGCATAATGCCATGCTTGATTCTAGAGCATCACACAACCTCATGCCCAAGGTAATAATGGAAAGATTAGGCTTAGAGGTAACTAGACCCTACAAAGACTTATATTGCTTTGATTCAAGTAGGGTGAGAAGCCTAGGCTTAATTAAAGATCTCCGTGTTAAATTAGCCCAAATTCCAGCCAAAATTTTAGTGATGGACATTGTAGTGGCTGATATACCCCCCAAATATGGCATGCTTCTTTCAAGGTCATGGGGTGCTAAGTTACAAGGTACTATGCAAATGGATATGACTTATGCCACCATCCCTATCTTCAGTCAACCTAGGAGACTCTATAGGGAAACACACATGAAATACATGGTTAGCAGCCAAGAGAGACTGAAATATTCTCCTCTTTATTCCATACACACTGACCTTGATTCTTTTATTCTTTACAATGATGATATCCCTAATGAGCAAGAGTTAGTCAATAACACACTAGCCAATGCTGTAATCACTTCACATGCAAACATAGTTACAGCCATTGATAAAGAGGAAAACAAAGAGGAAATTAAAAAACAGTTTGTTGATTCAGAAATTTACATCAAATATATTAGAGGTCTCGAGGTCCAAAATAGTCATAAGCATAATGCAGATTATGAAAATCAAGGAATAAAAACTCAAATCATTGAAAATCTTGAGCAAGAAACAAAATTCAACATAATACAGATCTGCAAGAACAACACAGTAGCAGAATAGGCAAAGAAAACAAAGAGGACAATAAGGAAATAAATAACAAATATGAAAGCATTCCTCTTTGGAACATGAATTTTGTTGGGTCTTGCACTAAAAATGATGCAGGAGCAGGCATATGGTTACACAACACTGAAAACAATCATGCTGAGGGGCATTCCTATAGATTAAACTTTCAGTGTACAAACAACATAGTTGAGTATGAGGCTCTCCTTTTAGGCCTGCATTTATTGAAAAAATTAGGGGCCAAGAGAATAAAAGTTCATGGAGATTCTGAGTTATTTATTAGGCAAGTAAATGGGGAGTACAGTGCTAAACATCCCAGACTTAGAGCCTATATAAATGATGCCATGGATTTTTTGAAAACATTTGATGAGTTCCAACTAACTTTTGTCCCAAGAAACCGAAATGTCCTTGCCAATTGGTTGGCCTTTGCTGCCAAAACTTGCCTGACACCTTATGAAACCAAGCAATGCACCACCCAAGTCAAATATAGACCAGCTGTCCCAGATAATGAAAAATACTGGCAAGTTTTTGATGGAGATAAACAAGTAGAAGACTTTCTGTAGTCCAAAAATGAATTTGAAACACCACACTCAGGTTTAGATTATGATGAAGACTGTTCTGCTAAAGAAAACCCACTTATTGAAGAAGAAAAGTCTCCAGAAATTGCTGAAATAAATATGTTAACTAATGAAACCAAATATATGGCAGAAAATAGCACAGATTTGGAAAATGAAGACTTGGAAGTGCTGCAATCCAAAGACCAAAGCTTTCCAAAAGGGCTGGTCCCCTTAGAAGAACTATTTGACTTGAATGATGTGGCCAAGAAGCCAAAACTGGAACCCATAGAAACTAAAGTGGAAGAATGCAACATAGGGAGTGAAGAAAATCCCAAAATAATTAAACTGTCTAAAATACTGCCAGCTCATATCAAACTGAAATACATTGAGCTCTTTAAGGAATTTTCTGATGTGTTTTCATGGAGCTATGAAGATCTGAAATCATATGATACAGAAATAATTTAGCATAAAATACCCCTCAAAGAAAACCATAAACCTTTTAAATAGAAATTGCATAGAATCAACCCTGTTCAATTACCTCTGGTAGAAAAAGAAATTAAAAAAATGTATGATGCTGGAATTATTGTCCCTGTTAGATACTCAGAGTGGGTGTCTAATCTTGTATCAGTTAGGAAGAAAACATGAGAGATAAGGCTTTGCATTGATTTTAGAAACCTAAAAAAAGCCTCATTAAAGGACAACTATCCTTTGCCCAAAATGGATCATATGTTACAAAAGGTAGTTGGTTCCAAAAGAATTTCTTTGCTAGATGGCTTCTTAGGTTATAATCAAATTTTGGTACATCCTGATGATCAACTCAAAACAACTTTTACTACACCTTGGGGTACTTTCATGTATTTGAAAATGTCTTTTGGTTTAACGAATGCTAGTGCTACATTTCAAAGAGCCATGGATATAGCATTCTCAGAATAAATAGGTTACTCCATTGTGATTTACTTTGATGATATAACTGTTTATTCTAAAACAGATGAAGAACACCTAACACACTTGAGAAAAGTCTTTGATAAATGCAGAAAATTTGGGTTATCTTTAAATCCAAAGAAAACATTGTTTGGTCTCCAAGAAGGCAAACTTCGTGGGCATATCATATCAAAAGAAGGAATAAGGATAGACCCAAAAAGGATTGATGGTATTTTGCAAATAAACCATCCTAGAAACATCAAGGAACTTCAATATTTCATTGGAAAGATTAATTTCTTAAGAAGGTTCATACCCAATTTAGCTGAACTCCTTAGAAACATAACAAACATGCTTAAAAAAGAAGGAGTTAAATGGACCTTAGAAGCAAAGAAATCATTTGAACTGGTAAAACAAGCACTCACCAAAACACCAGTTCTTGTCAGTCCTTATTTTTCAAAAGATTTCTTCATTTTTTTATTTGCATCAGAACACATTGTAGCTATTGTCCTATTACAGAAAAACTTGAATGGACAAGAGCAGCCCATTGCATTTTTTAGCAAGGCATTAAGAGATGCACCTCTGAAGTATAACTTAATGGAAAAACAAGCCTTTACCTTGGTCAAAGCCTTAAAAGACTTTAGAGTCTACGTTTTACATTCCCACATCATAGCATTTGTGCCTCATTCAGTTGTAAAAGACATATTGACCCAAGACCCAGATGGAAAAATAGGAAAGTGGATTGCTGTAATTTTAGAGTATGACTTAGAAATCAAACCCACTAAACTCATAAAGGGTCAAGGACTAGCAAAACTTATGGTGGAATCCAATTTTAAAGCTCTTGATATAAACATGTTTAATGCATTAGATGAAAAGGAGGAGTTTTCAACTCCAATTATTGAAGATCATTTTCTGAATTCATCTTAGTATGTTGACATTTTGTACATTTTTCTCAATCTTAATGTTCCTCCCGGTTTGTCTAAAACAAAGGCAAGATTCTTAAAGTTAAAAGCTATAAATTACTACATTTTGAATAAATGTTTATATTGGAAAAATGCTAGTGGATTATTGCTTAAATGTTTGCCTGAGAATGATGCAGATAAAATCAAGCATGAGTTTCATGAAGGAGAATGTGGAGGCCACCTCTACTGGAAATCAATTGCCAAAAAAATCCTTAGAGCTGGCTATTATTGGCCAACCCTCTTTCAAGATGTCCATAAAATGATTATTGCCTGTCATGAATGTCAAATCTTTGAAGACAAAAGAAAACTGCTTCCCTTACCTCTGCAACCAATCATAGTTGAAGCTCCTTTTCAGCAGTGGGGTCTAGACTTCATTGGGGAAATCCATCCTCCCTCATCTGCACAACATAGATGGATCCTCACAGCAACAGATTATTTTACTAAGTGGATAGAAGCCATCCCCTCTAAGAATGCCACAGACTCAGTCATCATTTCCTTCCTTGAAAACCATATATTGTCTAGATTTGGTTGTCCTAGAAAGATCATAACTAATAATGTTGTTGCATTTGGGTCTAAGAAGATGGTAGAGTTCTGCCACAAGTATCAGATCATATTGGGTCATTCCACAGCTTATTACCCTCAAGGTAATGGGCTGGCAGAGTCCTCAAATAAAATCTTGGTAAACATTATCAAGAAGTTGCTAGAAGACAACAAAAAATCATGGCACAATAAGCTAGTACATGCCTTGTGGGCAGACAGACTAACCATTAAAAAATCCATTGGAATGTCTCCCTACCAGCTAGTTTATGGAACTGATGCAATATTTCCAACTAGCTTAGGAGTGCCAGTCATAAAACTGATCCATGAAGTACAGTCTGAAGATGATGATGTGAAAGGTATAATAAACCAGACTATACATCTACAACAAGCCAGAGAGGAAGTTTACATCAAAGCACAACAACTACAAGAAAACATCAAGAAGTTGTTTGACAAAAGAACCAAGGCAAGTGATTTCAAGATTGGTGATAAAGTTTTGAAATGGGATTCAAGAAGAGAAAATAAGGGCAAACATGGAAATTTTGATAACTAATGGCAAGGCCCTTATCTTATCCAATCTGCCATTGGAAATAATGTTTTTTTCTGCAAGAATTGGATGGAGCTAAATACTTTGGAGGTCCTGTCAATGGCAGTGTTCTCAAACATTATTTCTGTTAAAATATATTTTTAGTTTCAAAGCTTTTGTTCATTGTATATAACACTACTTTTAAATTTGAAAAAGAAAAACACAAAAAACAATAAAAAAGGAAAAGAGGGTAGAAATAAATGAAAAAGGTACAGCCCCATACCCAAAAGGAAAGGAAAAATATGAAAGTGTGCAAGCTTAAATGCCACTACTAAAAACAACATTGCTATTTTAGTCATATAGCCTAATCATGACTAAAATAGATTTCAATTTTCTGCTGATAGGTTAGTGAAGAAGATTTGCCAAACTGTTCAATCTTGGCTCATCAGTAGAATAGATTAGGATAGAAAAAAAGTGGTTCAAACAAGCCTAAATCCTGAACCAGTTAAGTTTAATGAAGAATGGGTTCTAATATGCTCAAAATATGAACCAAGAGATAAGAGAATAGCTCTAAAAAAATCAAAACCAGAGCTGAAAGAAAGAAAGAAGGATGTTTTTATTTTTCAGATCTTAAGCCTTCATAGTTTTGTTTTAAATTTCTGCAAATAAAGTCTATGTGCAGCTTGTACATACAGCCATAGACACCATCACAAATCAGACAGCCTAATCCTGATTTGACTGTGTTTAAATTTGTTTTAGAGAATAGAGGACGAAATCTGCCAGACAGTCTAATCCTGGCAGATAGTAGCTTAGGTAGAGAATTTATGAGTTCAACAGTTTAATCTGAACTCATGGAAGAAATAAGGGTAGACTTAGATAAGTTTTTCTTGTTTTCAAAAGAATAAAATGTTGATGTTTTAGGTGTGAAAGTCCAAATGCACCTTCTGAAGAGAAAATGTTAGGAAGTAGGCTGTGTAGGTAGTTGATTGGGAGGAATTTGTTTGCTGATATCAAATACTGTTCATCTTTTCTAAACAACGTGATCGCAGAAGAAGCAGGTTGTCAAAGGATCAAGGCAAAGGTCTACATCCCACTGAGATTAAATTCTAAAGTTCTTGACACCTCCAAGGAGCTGTCATCCCCAAGTGGAGCCACTGTTAGCCATCAGTAAATTTTTGTCAGAGCAAATGATGGCTAAAACAAGTCTTGAGCCTTCAAGATATTATTTTCATACAAAATTTCTCATTCTTGAAGCCTTCTTGTGCTGCCTAAACTCAAAGAGTAATCTTCACTGCTGTTTCAGTAAGAAAATCCACCAAAAAGCCATGTTGATATACAAAAAGACTGTTTTTAGGCCTTTTTCCATCATTCTCTAAACCTATTTTTTACTCAGTTTTTCCCTTATTCATCCTCCATTTCCCTCTGAAAATCCCCCTTTTCTCTTCATTGTACCCTCATCATCCTAAAAAAACCTTCAAAATTACCTTTCATTTCATAAAAAATTCCCTTTATGGTTATAAAACCCTATGTTATGGTTTAAAAACCCTTCCTTTTAGCTATCGGGACTTCAAAAAGCCACGAAAAACCCACTTTTCCACTTTTATATTAACAACAGGTTTTAAGCCCCTCAAGGCTTAAAACCTTGGCCTTTTTTCGGTCATATGACCTGGCCCTGCAACCGGGTGCCTAAAACCTTTAGCCCCAGCCCTTTTTTCCCCTAGACCTTGGTCCCTTACTCTTCCACCGGACCTATCCCGCCCCTTTCCTTCTAGCTCCTTCTCCCTTGTCTTTACTTACCCTCCCGATGACAGATCTCCACCGTCGATCCGGGAGATTTGATGGCAGTCATTCACCCCGCCATCCCTTCCTTCCTTCCCTTCCTTTTTTCTTATCCCTGCCTTATCACTCCATCATGCAACCTCCACTGTAGATCTATATAGATCAACCATCGTCGTTCATCCCAACACCCAACCTCCCTCCAGACCCACATCCCACTATCTGGTCCCCTCTCCCAATTCCCTCCTGACACCTGTCCCCAGCTAAACTCCTGCCGTGCAGCTTTTCGAATCGGATCTACCCCTTCTCATCCGATGGTGCACATTACATTTCGCACAGTTTTCCGTGTCGAGGTTTAACCTCCCGATGTCGCGCGAGACCACTGGTTTTGCGGGAGCCACGTGGTGCTTGTTTATTGGATCGTATTCAATTCATCAAAAACCACTTACCACTCAATCATCGCGCGAAAACCATTCGTAGTTTTCGCGAAACCGCTTTGCCCAAATTCACGGCAAATACAGTTTTAAATCGGATTTTCACCTATTTTCTTCATGAAACCTCTTCCACCTGCATATTCACCCCCTCTGCACTGCTCCTCTGCTCCGCCAGCCTCCTAAGTAATCAAAACCCTCCATCGTTGGTTTTTATAACGTATTTTGTTATTTTTTGTAGGTTTTAAAATGGTTTTTTGAAGCAGAAACCCTGTCCACAACTCACAAAGGGATAGAGCCAAAGTTTTCCATCTCCAGGGCTAAATCACGAAAGAAAAAGGCTGCCAGTTTTCATCTGCTGGTTTGATCAGTGCTGTGTGAGCGTTGGTCATACCATTAAACCCTTCACTGCAATAAAAACCACATGCACATAGCAAAGAAGAAGAACGATGAGGGTAAATCTTGAAGGTTAGAGGTTAAAGACAAAAACCAGAGATTTGAAGATTTAACCAATAATTTAAAGATTAAATACAGTGGATTAAAAGGTTTAATCTTGCAGTTTAAGGGTTTATACACAGTATAAAGGGTTAAATATCAAAAGCTAAGGATCAAGGGCTTAACGCTACAGTTAAGGGAGACAGGAATAGGCAAAAGGTAGATTAAAGCTTAAAGATTAAGTTGAAAAAGGTAAAAGGCAGATGACAAAGCCAAATCAGTGAACACAGTTAGCATATAAGGTTTAAAGACTCCGAAAGTGATTTTAAAGGCCTTAAAGCAAGAATTAGGGCCTAATCAATGTTTAAAGCCACCAGGACAGATAAATCAACGAAGAAGGCCTCCAAATGCCACATCATTGAGGCTATGACTCCTCAGAATGCCACCTATAAATTTATTTCCCTCAAAAGACTACAAATTAATTGCACAGTCAGAGATATTTCTAAAGAGAGCTTAGAACTATCTACCAGCCTATCAAAAGCCTCCAAAGTCAAAAAAAGTGACTGAAGGTGATGAAATTTAATGTAAAATTGATTAAAACAAAGATAAGTTCATTTGAAATCTTCTCCCTTATGCCTCCCAAAGGTTGAGAAACCATTACTCTGTATTAATTGCACAAAGGAGTCTTCTTTACACTCCACCTCCTCATTCTTCTATAAATACTTATTTAGAAGATAGTATAGAGGTTGGTCTCTGGATACTTGCTGAATGTAAATAGCTATTGAAGCATGTTGTAGCTTTGTTTTGTAATTGAAGATACATAAGCTGAGATGAGAAGTTTGAAGCTGTAGAGACCCACTGGACTTTTAATATTGTAACTGGTTTGACATCAAATACAAATAGTTGATTTATGGGATCCTGGTCTATGTCATTGGTGAAGTTATTCTCACTGTAATTGTTATTTTTCTCATGTTTTCCATATTGTTCATTTTCTCTGATAAAGAACAACAAATATAGATTAGGATTTACTTCTAAAGTACCCTAAATCTCACTGATAAATCATTATCTTTTATGTTTTCTTCTAAATGTGTTTTGAAGGCAATTCAATAGAGTATAACCAGTGAAGTGTTGGTAAGCCCATGTTTCCTGAGTAGAACTTGAGATATTGTCTTTGAATGTTCTTGAGAAGTCTACTAATTAAAGCTGAGCTAGAGAAGTTGATGGTTAGCCCTGTCCTCTAGTTTATCTCCAACAATTGCTTTGAAAAGTTCCCTTAAGAGTATGTCAAAAGCAGGCTAGCCTTTAAAAGTGCTTACCTGATCTTAGAATACTTTTTATGTTTATCATGAATGTTTTCCTTTAAGAATATGCTGAAAGCATGCTAAGTTAAAAGTCTTTACTTGATCTTAAGCTGTTCTTTTTTTTTTTAGTGTTTTCTCTTGAAAGTATATCAAAAGCAGGCTAGTTTAAAAGTACTTACCTGATCTTAGGTTTCTTTTGTGTCTTTCCTTTAAGTGCATGCTGAAAGCAGGCTAGTTTAAAAGCACTTACTTGATCTTAAGCTGTTCTTTGTTCTTTCTTGTGTTTTTGTTTCTTTCACAATACTCTTACTGTTTCATTCCATAAAATCAACTTAAAGAGATACTTTGACATAGATGACTTGCCCCATGGACCACTCTTGAACCTTGCTGTGCAATTAAATCCTCTTATGACTCCATAGACCAATGGATTAATGATACTCCTTGCTAATCTTATCAGCTGAACCATTTTGTCACTTACTCACACCTTCACCCTTCATACAAACCTCCTTCATTTGCATAATATCCTGCCCAATCAAAAACAAACAAACAACCTTGTTCTTTATAACTAGCCTAAAATCATACTTAAAAGCCTTAAAGATCATATCTTTTGAACACATATATAGAGAGATCCCTCTCTGAATCTAGGATGGCTAGGTACTCAGATTCCAAAGTGGTTGGATGTAGGCTCTGAAGCTTTATATTTTCCAATCTTGCAAAACTACGGTGTCGTAACAAACCCTTCACCCACATCTGGGAATGGAAGAGGCACTCCCCCTCCTCTATATCCTTGTGCTCCTCCCTCTAGAGCTTGGTGGTGGAAACGGTGGAACTGCATCCCGCATTAATGATCTTCTTCCCTTTTTCATTCCCCTTATCTGGTTCTGACTTAGAATCAGAATATGCATTTGTTTCGGATGCCTTCAGCTCGACCACTAGTGTCTTTTTGGCCCAACACTCATTGTGTTGTGAGTGGATATTTTATGAAATTCACACCACCTCCCCATGTCCTTTTGCTTTGTGGTGTTGTTATTTTCTTTATATTTCAATGGGTTGTCCTGAGTCACCCCACTTTGGCTTTTCCCCTTGTTCTACGATTTGGGGGCGTCTTTCCCTCCCTTCGGATTCACGGATCCAAAGTTTCACTTCTCATGCTTAAACTTCTGCTCGATCTTGGCAGCATATCGATATGTTGTGCCAAAAAAGGTAATGTCGAGGAAATCCATTTCCTCTTGAATGTATCTGTGCAAACAACTATGATACATTAGCACCAAATGTTTCTCTAAATATTTAATACCCAACTTTGTGTGCAGGGTATGGAACAAATTCGTCAGCTCATGTACATCTTGATCCATTTGCTGCCGCAACATGGTCCATTGGATATACTTGACCTCATAGCTCCCCATGGGGTAATATTGTTCCTTGATGCTATCTCAGAATGAATTCCAAGTGGATGCAACTGAAAAAAGTGAGGGATCTTCCTCATCCCTCTGTTCACAGTAGGTTGCCCACCAATCTTTGACATGGGGGGCGGCTTTGAGGAGCACAAAGGTAATATTTTCTCAATCGTAGAAAATGGACCAAAAAATACCCTTCCAACAAATTCAACCATCTATCTACATCGTCTGCATCAATCTGGCCTTCAAATACAGGAGTGTTGAAATTGACTTTTACCTTGAAGGGAGTGGCGCCTCCATAGTGACTACTGGATGATGATGCATCCCCCGTGGGCATCCACGTCACGATCTAAACATGATTCCTCTGTCACTTGTGGGCTTCTTCGAGAAATATTTTGATAGGATATCTTGCTCCCTCGTCTTTATTTTTGCTTGCCATTGGAGGCTGTCAAGGTTTGTGATGTTGATATTGCAAGGGTTCAAACAGATCGATCCCTAACTCCTTATACCCTGACCTCGTTGGGGACATGCAAAGAAAAACACAGAGAAATAGAAGACCGCTCTAATACCATCGATATGAATTTAATAAGGAACGAAACAGAATACATACATAATCACAAATACAAATATGCAACAAAAATAATATTTCATTTCATTAATATCAAATTCTGAATATGCTTATAAAGAGGATTGAAATAAACTAGCTCTAGTGATGGTAGCTTATCTCTGATAAGAGATGTGGCAGCTACATGCCTCTGAACTGTGTTACAATGAGGCTCAAGGGCCTTTTTATTATTTAAAAATAAGAGACCCCTAAACAATCAAAAACCTAACCTGAGGAGATGTAACACCAAGAGTTATGGACGTCGTTGGGGTTAGTGGGCAAACCAACTTCCCAGGGTCGTAACTTGGTCATATTATCTTTGTTTACCACGTATGATACCGCATTGGAAAGATCGATACCTTGCTGGAAAGACCTATCTGAGGACTATAGGCTTTTATACAGTCCTCTTCCTTTGGCTACGACACTACAACGAACCTCAAAAAAAGGTCGTTTAGGGGGCCAAAATTTCTATGGAAGTTCAGGACCTGAAAATTGCTAAAAATAGTAAATACGAAAACTGATGAAACTGTCTAGGAGGAATAGGTGGGTGGCCACCAATATCCACCTAGATCATCTATAAAGGAATATTTGGTCCTAAGGATTCGAAAGGATTTTATGTCATCCCTTGTTCTTGTGGGACTCCCCACATTGGTGAAATTGACTACTTAATAAATCAAAGGATTCATGAACACACGACTGACATAAAACACAAGAGGACACACTTATCAACTTTGGCTGAACATGTGAATAAGAATAAACACCATATATGCATTTGATACACTCGGGTCATTGCTAAGATTGATCAATTCCATCACCGAAAGTTTAGGGAAGCTATTGAAATCGAAAAGAGGCCAAACAATCTGAATAGGGACGATGGTTGGAAAATTATCAGTTGTTGGGTCCCTACCTTATCTTCTTAAATTATATATATAATTTAAGAAGATAAGGTAGGGACCCAACAACTGATAATTTTCCAACCATCGTCCCTATTCAGATTGTTTGGCCTCTTTTCGATTTCAATAGCTTCCCTAAACTTTCGGTGATGGAATTGATCAATCTTAGCAATGACCCGAGTGTATCAAATGCATATATCGTGTTTATTCTTATTCTGGACTCTATACATTTTTAAATCTAAAACCAAATTCTTGATTATTTTATTATCCCTAAATAAAATTCTTGGTCCAATTCATACTATTTATTCAATAATCCTAATTTATGCTTATTCAATTATATTAATTTAATGTTTATTTATTTATGTTTATTCATTTAAATATAATAATTATAATAGTTATTATATACATGGAGTTATTGTATATATTTTAATCTAAAACCAAATGTTTAAGATTCTTGGTCATATTCATATCTATTTATTTAATTAAAAAAGAAATCCTAATATATGTTTATTCATTTAGATATATAATTAAATATATAGTTATTTTTTATCGGATATATATTTTAATCTAAAACCAAATATTTAGTTATTGTATCATCCCTAAATAAAATTTTTGGTCAAATTCATATTTATTTATTTAATTAAAAAAATATGAAATTATGTTTATTCATTTATTTTAAACAAGAACGGGTATGGTTTTTATATTAAAATTCAAAGTTGTTGGATTCATGTCTTGCAACAAAGTCTTACAAGTCTTTCCAGTCTTTCATTTATAGAGCTTATTACAAAAACGATGCCCATAGTTTCAGCAGAATTGCATTTACTAGCAACGTCGAGAGTTCTAAACTTCCTAGATATACTATAGACTTTATGGAATACTCCTAATAGAAAAATTGAAAAACACTGCATCAAAAGAAACTAACAGAAATGATTATAACCCGAGACGTTTGGAAAAATCCCTTTTGCTTTGATTGTGCGTCACTGATGTTGGCTGTTGGGCTCGCCTATGGTCAAGTCCGTTTCAGTCTAGGTACAAGATTCAATTGTTGCTAGAAGGTTATGGGTCTACTTTCCTTTATCATCTTGGTCCACCTGCTGACGAAGACTGCGAACCTCACTACTTAACCAGGACATCAACTTTTCCTACTCCGCAATCCTATTCTCTTGAAACATCATCCTTTCTGTGGTGACTTTGCCTTTGTCCCTGTTATTGAATAGCAAGTTGTTCAAATTTGTAATATTCATAATTAGCTTTTAGCTAGTTAGGATATTAAATTTTGTTTTTTTCAATAAGATAGATGAATAAGAGGGTAGAGGGACCCATAAATCTCTTTAGTAGGAATAAAACCACTTCTAATATGAATGTGGATCAGTGCAACTAGATAGGATCAAGTAGAATAAACCACTCCTTGGTGTGAATGGGGGTCAATGCATGTGGATGGGGTCAAGTTGACCAAATCAACAACGTAGTCATGGAGGTAGTGGAGATAGTGGAGGACAACACAGTCATAATGGGAGGAAGTATTCATCGGAGTAGCATCATTATTGAGTGGGGCTAAGGGGGTGGAGGCTCACAAAGCATATAAGGAAGGGGATGGTAGCCATATAAGGCATTCTGAATATTGTTTATGTATTGTCTTTGATGACTTTCTACACAGCTGTTTAGTAGAGTCTGTTGTGATGTTTAGCACAAGGGTGTTTCCGAGTGAAAATTCCACCCTCATCCTCAGGGGACTTCGAGTGCCCACTTAGGAGAGGTTATTTAAGCTAAATTTCATCATCCGGCATCAGGCCAATCTTTGGTCACCTTCAGCAACGCAGTCTACTTCAAGAATTGCGCAGTTCAGGAGGGAAGTTTCAGTGGAGGGTTAATAACCCAGGTTTTTGAGCTTATCATCCAATGAGGGGAGCGACTCTTCATCTGGAAAGTCAGTGGGGAGGAGTAGCAGCTATTTTATCATCAGATCAACCACCTCCTAGTAGTTACCTAGTTGCAGAGCGTAATTCAACCCTAGGGCTGCATTTTTCATCATTGTCATTTCCGGAAACCCTTTCTGGGTTATCTTGGAATTGTACTAGAAAGCCCAGATCTCTGATCCCGGCATTTTCTGAGCACCCTATCATCAGATCTAAGCATTCCTAGTTTCCAGAAGTTGTTATTTCCAATAGGATTGCACAGTCATAGCCTCCCAGTAGTTTATGTAGCAAAAATGTTTCATGTCTTGATGTTTTGGGTCATTTTAGGCTTGTTTTGCCTAGCTTGAGTGTCTCTTCCTCAAGTTCTTGTACTTCATTTATACTATTACATATAATAAAATGGCTCAGTGATCTGATCATGTATTTGATGTGTTGATGTTTACTGCATTTTCCATTTTTATGTTCAGTATTCTTGTTTTGCCTATTTTGGAATATTACAGTGGTTTCATAGCACAATCTTGGGTTAGCCTATGGGGCACTACATCTATGTCATCTAAAGAAGAAGAACCTCTTACAGAATGGGAGAAGAAGTATATTAATAGAGCTTGAATGTTTGATTACACAAAAAATGAAGAAGACAAAGGCAAGTCTCCAATATCAGGAGAAATGGATGAAAAAGAGTTTCCCAAGCTTCTTCTCCAAACTATGCAAGATATTGCCAAAGAAATCAAGGAGATGAGGGTAGAAAGAAAAAGGGAAACCCCAAGAGGGTTTCAACATGGAGAAGGTTCTGGTATTTCACATCATTGGTGTGAGCAACCAACATTACAGCAAGTTTGTCAATGCTTCACCATGCCTACATTCCTAGCAATGGGAAATGGGGTTGGAGGACCACAAGGGCAAGAGGCTCTTGGTGATTACTTTCTAGAATATGAACCTCAATCTCAAAGGTTCAAAGGGACTCTCAACTTCCAAGAGTTTTGTCACATCAAGGATAATAGGGGACCCTGAAATAACAATAGAAGTGGAGTATACATGCAGAACAATGATCTGCAGCGTACTATGGGTAGATTCTTTCTACCTGCTTTTGATGGGTCACCCAAGTGCACAACTAAGGCTTGGGTAGAGAAATTAGACATCTATTTCTAGCTAAACCAAGTTTAAGAGATTGAAGCTATTAATATAGCAGCGCTGCACCTTGAAGGTGAAGCAAATGAATGGTGGTTTCACGGTCTATCTACATTGGGGCATGCAGGTGTGACTGCATATGCAGAATTCACCCAAAGGTTGGTAGAAGGATTTGACCGAAGAGACCCAAAGGGACACCTTGTTGAGCTAGATAAGCTCAAGCACTCAGGAAATCCAGAGACCTATATCTCTGAATTCTTGAAACTTTCTGTCATGGTGCCAGATTTATCTATAGCTAGGAGAGTGTACATGTTCATTGATGGGATATCAGAGCCTTTTCATGGGTAGGTAAAGTCCACTAGACCCACTACGCTCCAAGATGCCATTGAGAAGGCTAGGGACTTACAAGATGATTTGCCAAGGGCAAGAGCTCCATTCCAACAAAACCCCATTTTTCATTCAAAGGGGAAAGATGTGAAGGTTCCTTCCCAAAAGGAGAACTAGGGAAAAGGACCTCTTAGTGATGATGTCCGAAGAGATTTGAGGAGGAGGAAGCTTTGCTTCACTTGCCAAGAACCATGGGCACCGAGGAATTGGTGTGCTGCAGGAAAGGCACAAAATATTGAAGTATTCTCTAATAGTGAAGAGGAGGGAGAAGATGAGCTGGAAGGAGAAACCAACACTGTGGCACCAGGAGAGGATCCACCACCACCAGGGGGTGGAAATGGAGCATTTGCTCCAATTGGAGGAGCCCTTGCATCTTTGCGGGGAGTAACCAAGTATCTGACCTTGAGGGTCCGAGACACAACTCAGGGGTAGAAGGTGTCAATGTTGATAGACAGTGGGGCTACCCACAATTTCATAGATGCCCAGCTAGTGCAGAAGAGAGACATACCCACAGATGATTTTGAAGGATTCTCAGTTTTGGTTCCAGGAGCTAGAACCATGTAGTGTGTGAAGTATGTCCCAGCATTGACTATAATTTTGGGGACATACACATTGACAAATCACTTCTTTGTGGTCGATATTCCTGACACCAATGTGATATTGGGTGTATAATGGTTGATCACACTGGGAAAGGTCACCACGGATTCAGATACCTTGAAGATGGAATGGACAGAGAAGAAGAGCAGTAAGCACCAAATGATCAGGGGCATGCACGCCTATCCACCTCAGGAAGTCTCTGCACATAAGATGGAGGTTGATTTGTGCAAAGGAGGCAAGGAAAAATAAATCTACTCAGATATGAAGTCTGTTCTAGGCCATTATTCTACAGTATTTGGAGGCATTCCACCAAGGAGGCCACCAGACCGGAAGTTTGTTGAAGGGTTCTCACAACTAGCAACACCACTCACAGATTTGACCAAGAGGGGAGCCTTTGGTTGGAAAAACACTACATAGAGGGCCTTTTATAGGCTCAAGGAGGTGATGATCACTTGTCCGGTGTTGGTATTGTTCGATTTCACCAAGCCTTTTGTGTTGGAATGTTATGCTTCAGGGGAGGGTGTTGGTAGAGCCTTGATGCAGGGAGGCCATCCCATAGCCTTTTAGCATCAGAAGATGTTGTCACATGAGAAGGTGTATTCTATATATGAGGAGGAGTTGTTGGCCATCATGCAGGCATTGGCCAAATTCAGGAAATATGGGGTAGGAAATAGTTCCCAAGTGAAGATTGACCACCACAGTCTTCGGTATTTTCTTGAGTAGAAGCAGCTGCAAGAGAGGCAACAAAAATGGGTTAGTAGAATCCTGGCATATGACTAACATTGAATATGTCAAAGGGAAAGGCAATGTGGTAGTGGATGCCTTATTACAGGGACCAACAACACTGTCAATGATGAGTGTGGATTCAGATTAGGAATCTCAGCTGTTGGTGGAGTATTCCAAGGATCGCTTCACATGTGAGATACTAGATGGGCAGGTGAGCAATGAGTGATGGATGAGGTCATCTACTACCGGAACTGGATCTTCTTGAATAGATATTCTAAGCTCAAGGAGAAATTCTACATGCAGCACATGATTCACACCTCTCAGGCCACCAAGGTTTCACAAAGACATACTAGGCCATTAGGGAGAGATTCTCATGGAACGGTCTCAAGGAGGGTGTGCTCCAACATATTAAAGAGTGTGTAGTTTTCCAGAAGAATGAAGAAGAAAAAAACCATCCTGCAGGGTTGTTACAGTCACTTCCTTTTCTGGGAGGGAAATGGGAGACATTTCTATGGACTTCAGTACTAGTTTTCCAGCAGTACATGGTAAGGATCATATCTTTGTATTCATTGGTTGACTATTGAAAGTGTTCACATTTATTGCCATCTCTTCACAGTACACTGCTTCGCAAGTGGCCAAGATTTTCCTTAGAGATGTTTCCAGAATTTCTAAGACCATAGTCAGTGATAGAGATAGTCACTTCATGGATGGCTTTTGGCAGGAGGGTACCAAGTTGACACCGACTATCAGTTATAAGCCCTAGACAGATGGGTAGACAGAGGTAGTAAACAAGTGGTTGGGAAGCCACTTGCAAAACTATGTTCTGGGGCAGCAAAGAGCATGGTTACGCTGGCTCCAATTGGGAGAATATTGTTACAATCCGACATTTCATATGTCGATCAGTATATCCCCATTTTGGGTTCTCTTTGGTTATGATTCTCTATCATTTTTTGATATGATGTTTGGAGAAAGCAAGGCTCCTAGAGCCAAAGATTGGATCCAAGAGAATCAGGATATATTTCATACTCTAAAGGACAACATTGCTACAACCCAAAATTAGCAGATGTTATATGTATATCATGGTCGGGTAGATGGACAGTTTGAGGTAAATGATTTGGTCTATCTCCATCTTTAGCCTTGCAAACAATCTACACTGGAGGAGAATGGGGATGAGAAGCTTAAGCCCCGTTTCTATGGGCCATACAGGGTGATCCGTCGTGTTGGGGAAGTAGCATATGAGTTGGAGCTCCCCATTGGGAGTAATATCCACAACATTTTTCATGTCCCATGCCTCAAGAAGGCCTTTGGACAGTATGTAGTTGATATTGTGGATCTCCCACCTATTAATGATGAGGGCCATCTAGTTTTACAATCGGAATCTATCTTGGATACTCGGGAGAGGCAGCTAAGGAACAGGGTGATTAAAGAATATTTGATTCGATGGAGGATGCTACTTGGGAAGGAGAGAAGATTTTGTAGTATCCAACCTTGCAGTTTCTTGAGGACAAATAACATTTGAGAGGGGAGGACTGTAAAATTCCTAATTAGCTTTTAGCTAGTTAGAATATTAATTTTTTTTTTTTCAATAAGATAGATGAATAAGAGGTAGAGGGAACTATAAATCTCTTTAGTAGGAATAAAACCACTTCTAATGTGAATGTGGATCAGTGCATCTAGATAGGATCAAGTAGAATAAACCACTCCTTGGTGTGAATGGGGGTCAATGCAGTCATGGAGGTAGTGGAGATAGTGGAGGACAATGCAGTCATAATGGGAGGAAGTCTCCATGAGAGTAGCATCATTATTGAGTGGGGCCAAGGGCGTGGAGGCTCACAAAGAATATAAGGAAGGGCATGGCAGCCATAGAAGGTGTTACACCATTTTTTGGTCATCTGTATTGTCATTAGATGAACTTCAAGTGCCATGTAAGACCAATTTTACCTAAATGCGTTGCTTTCACTATGTTGAGAAATAACTTGATAGCTGCCTTTATTAAGTTGTTTATGGTCCGGCAACCCCAAAAATAATAATAAATCTATATTTGTTTATATTTCTGATGTATTAACTTAAAACAAAGGAAATCAATTAAATAAATCCTTATTTGTTTGATTAATTTCCTGAGAATAAGTTATTTTAAATCCTTATTAAATAATATTCCTAGTTAAATTTGACTAAATCATTTGTAAATAATTAAATAAATCATTGTTTGTTTAATTGTATTTCATCATTTCGCTTAAATAATAAATAAGTCGTTTCATTCGTTTTAAACATTTTATAAATAAAGAATTGACCCAAGTGGCGTCCTTTCATCATAAATAATAAAATATTCCTAAAGGGTGGTTCTAAAATTTGATTAATAATATTTTATTCATGCACCAAGTTCTAGACCGCCCTAATATTTTGTTATAAATAGAAGGGTTTTCCCATTCATTAGTCACCTTTCATTGCATTAGATCACTCTGGATCTATACTCTTGGTCTGACTTTGAGCCATTATCATTGTCACATTCTTCATCACTTGTTTTGTGAGCTCCCTTTGAGTTCTATGTTTGTCTAGGTTTTCTACACCAACAAGAGAGAGAAATTTTAGATCTGAAATGCTGAGGACTTTCAAGAACCCATCCCATTGAGGAGAATTGGAAACGCCTTTCTTGTTTTCCTCTCAGGTGCCCCTTTTATATAGTAAAAAATTCTTTCAAATATATCGTTCTTGTCTTGTCTATTGGATGCATGGAGCAACATTTCATTTTTACTGCTTAATGTCTTTTATGCATAGATCTGGATTTGTGCAGCTTTATTTGGATCAACTAACTGCAGATTTAAAGATATTGGCAGCCATAATCGATGTTAGGGCTATTTGTTATGCGTAGCTAAAGTGGTCTTTTTCGACGAAAGATTCATACTAACAGAAGGCATTCTGAATATTTTTTATGTATTGTCTTTTATGACTTTCTACACGCTTCATTTGTTTAGCGGAGTCTGTTGTGGTGTTTAGCACAGGGGTGTTTCCGAGCCGATATCCCACCCTCATCCTCGGGGGATTTCGAGTGCCCACTCAGGAGAGGTTCTTTAAGCTACATTCCATCATCCGGCATCAGGCCAATCTTTAGCCACCCTCAGAAGCGCAGTCTCCTTCAGGACTTGCGCAATCCAGGAGGGCAGTTTCAGTGGAGGGTTAATAACGCAAGTTTTTGATCTTATCATCCAGTGAGGGGAGAAACCCTTCATCCGGAAAGTCATTGGGGACGAGTAACAACTATTTTATCATCAGATCAGCCACCTCCCAACATTTACCCAGCTGTAGAGCGTAATTCAGCCCTAGGGCTACATTTTTCATCATTGTCATTTTCGGAAACCCTTTCTAGGTTATCTTGGAATTATGCTAGAAAGCCCAGATCTCTGATCCCGGCATTTTCTTAGCACCCTATCAGCAGATCTACACATTCCTAGTTTCCAACAACAATTATTTCCAGTAGGATCGCGCAGTCATAGCCTCCCAGCAGTTTATGCAGCAACACTGTTTCATGCCTTGATGTTTAGGGTCATTTTAGGCTTGTTTTGCATATCTTGAGTGTCTCTTCCTCAAGTTCTTGTACTTCATTTTTGCTAATACATATAATAAAAGGGCTCAGTGATTTGCTCATGTATTTGATGTGTTGATGTTTACTACATTTTCCAGTTTTATGTTCAATATTCTTGTTTTTCCTATTTTGGAATATTACAAAATTGATGTGTAGGTGGGCCAATTGAGCCTCCTGCTGACTACAAATATATTCCACTGAAGGGGACGAGTATGAGGGGGAGTCAAAATTATGCTTCAAAGGGTCCATTTCCTTCCAATTTTTGTGGCGACAGATTCCAAGGTTTTCTACACCTGAGTCTCCTGTAACAATGTTAGTGTTCACCTCCTTGTGCTTCTGAAAACAATGCAGAGACTTTTTGCCAATTGTGCTCCTGAGAGCCACGCAGAGACCGTTCCTGACCTGAAGCCTCCCATTCTAGAATGAGGCTCTGCCGATATCACCACTCAGCGTGTTGGAGTAATGGTTTTGATGGAGGGGGAAGCTATTCGTTATCTTATTTTGAAAGGCCAGAATGCCATAAATTCTCGACCTGCCTCGATCATACTTTCTCTCGAGAAAATTCATTGATATGCAAGCCAATTCGCTCTTGCATGCTTGCGTTTGAAGCCAATTCACTGTATTGATTGTCGCCGTATCCATGGTACATGTGTATCGACCCTCCACCAAATTGATATGACCTTCCTTACTGTCATCCACGTGGTGGGTGATTACATCAGGTGTGAGCCAGCTCCGCCATGTGTCATGTTGAATTTTCATGCCATGAGTGGTGGTAGTTGAGTGGTAGCTATGACATGTGCGTTGGGTGTCCAATAGCTCTTGTTTCTTGTGAAGATTTCCCTTGGTCCATTTGGATTTGATTTCCATAGTCATTAGGGAAGGTTATGGATCTCAATTTCTCCCCCTAGCCTAAGGTGGCTTGGGGGTAGCACCACTCCTTGATTTTCTTGCTTATCTTCCATGCTATTTAAATCCCGCATCACATGCCAAGGAGTCACGATTTTGAAATGGGGGAGAAGACCTTTTATATGGTACTAGATCTTGGACTTATGTTTCATTATGTCTTTTTGCAGGGCTAGAATGTTCCTGATTTCCCAAGCAGAGTCTCCAATAACATGAATAGCTCTAATGTTATTCCTTAATGCTAGCTCTAGCCCTTTCAAGAGAGCCATTTCTTCTACCTGATATGGGAAGTAGGCCAACAACACCCACTAGTCATAGTGCAACTTTGGTTCGACCAAGTTACACTTCCCCTGGTGATCTTGTCTCAAGAGCTTCTGGCATAACTTCACTGTATCACAACCTGATATGGTCATCTAGTGTCACTCCTACAACTGGCTCTTTTGGTCCAAACATGTCAATAATTTCTACCCAGCCTATAGCGACTGTAGGTGAGATACAAGTTACTCTTGGACCTTCTACTCCATTGACCCTATCTACGGTAATTGTAGTTCCCCCCTCTAGTGCTCAACCTACGAGTTCATCTATTCCACATTTTGGGGGGAAACCCTAATGCCTATTCATTCTTGTGGGAACTATGTGAACTATGGACCTACATTGGGGGTACGCCAACCCACTGGTTCTATCCCTAACACAGGTGGAATGTTAGTTTCACCTGTGGCCAATTCTGTCGTAGGGACACCTTTCCAAGGTCCTCAAGTCTCCGAGACTCAACAACCTTATGTTCAACAACGTCATGTTCAATAGATGTACATTCATTGATTTTTCTGATTTTTTCTGATTTAATCTCGATCGCGATGTTCGCAACATTGAATACAACACATACCAAAGACAAGTACCACTCTTCACAAATTTTTGACTAACAGCTACATCTTAATTTGCATAAAATTTAAAAGGGCAGCATCAGTGTGAAATTTACTTGAAGGATACTCCATGTGTAATTGGTCATTTTTCACTGTAGTGCACAAGTACTTGCAAACATTTTCAACTGAGAAAATATCTTGCAGGCTCAGATAAAAAAGCGAAAAAGGAGCATCAGTGCACGCTCCTCCCTACTTGACCTCACATTCTTGAACATTTCCTATTTCCAATTACACCACATACCAAATAAAGGTACCAACATTGGAAAGTTTGGAAAAACGTCTATAACTTACTTTAGTACATCTGTAATTTTTAGATACCACTGATCTGAAATCTTGTAAATGACCTTGAGTCCTTGTAGTAAGATTTAAAACGCCATCACTTAAAGGATGTTCCATGAGTACTTTTTCATTTTTCATTGAGAAACATAGGTTCTTGCAAACATTTTCAACTGAGGGAGGATCTTGCAGGCTCAGATTATAAGTGAAAGGAGAATCAGAGCACGTTACTCAATGTAGTTCACCTGCCCACACTTCCCAACACCGTCATTTTTTTTTCTCTAATTACTTTGGCAAGAACTATAATGACCAGTTGTCCTCATGAGAATATTATGAAATATCCCCTCACAAGAAAATATTCCTAAGGTTATCCCACATTTTATGGGACACTCTTACCATCAATCATTCTTTCTTCCAACTGTCTTGCCAAACCTGAATAATATATAGAAACCATCATAGCCTCCAAATAAATCACCAACTTTCTCGTATTGCAAATAGCTTACGATTTCCAACATGGAAAAATAGTTCCCATGTAGAGTGGGTTAGCTAGATCTTTAGTCAAATAGTCCATTCAGTTTTACAGGTTCATGATTTTCATAAACGGTCATTGGATCAACATGAGTAGCATTTTTTTTCTTTTAATGGCATTCTAATAATACTTCAACACTACAATCAACTGTTTTTTTCTTAATCTCAATTTATCCTTATTCAAACCTTTCCTTTTGTCACATCCTGATATATTTCCCTGAAACACACAGTCTCTTTCTTGAAATACTCAAGTTCTACATCCAAACCATTCATGCTAGCCTGGAAATAATAACATCCTTATTCATATTACTCCCAAGAGATTTAAACATTAAATTCTCTCAATTCTTCCAATAACCCCTCAAAATAGACTACAATATTAAAATTTTCAACAATAAGCTTCTTTGTTTACTTTGAGAGAAAAATTATGTGACACTTATCACACTCACTTTTTGAGCAATATTGTCTTCCCATGAACCCTAACAAAAATATTAAAACAACAAGCAAGTAACCAACATAGCATCTCAGTAACCAACAACATAAACTATTGTCTACATACCAAGCAACTTCACACTTTACAAGCATTTTCACTATAGCTTTCATTTCCCTTAACCTGGCATCGAACTATCAAAATTCGAAAGACAAACTAGCAACCAATATAACATCTTGGTAGCTAAGAAAAAAAATTAGATATCTGGATATGAGATTCTAGTTGGCTTAGACAAAAACATTATATGGTCCCAATTTTTCTTTCCAATTGCTCAACTTGGTGACTCACCAAATATCTACAAAAGAATTCACATTTTTACAATATAAATACGAATGACATTTTTTTAGAATACAATAAACTTGATGTATGTGGGTGAATGGCCTAATCATGTACATCATTACTTTAGTTGCCCAAAAAATAGGAGCCAATCATCATGTTGCACCACTGTAATATGATTATGGTCTTGGTTCATCTGGGTTAGTGGATTTCATAGGCATAATGGTTACTCAGGTTGTAGTTCCTTTCCTTTTTTCTCTAGTTATCCCCGCTTCACCTTTGTTCTAGTGTATAGATATCTTCTTTGTGGAGAGAAGAATGGATTCAGGGTGTTATTTGTTGCTATTTGTTTTGGTTTTCTACAGAGATGTGCAGAAGCCAGTGAATATGCTAAGTATAAGGACCCATCTCAGCGCATCACTGCTCGTGTGGAGGATTTGTTGGCTCATATTACTTTGGAAGAGAAGATCAGACAGATGACACAAATTGAAATAATAGTTTCCAACGCAGATGTTATGAAAACTACTACATTGGGAGTGTACTGAGTGTAGGAGGTAGCGCTCTTAGACCCAAGGCATCTCTGGCCACATGGATGGGGATGGTGGATGAGCTCCAGAAGGGTGCCATGTTGACTTGTCTTCAGGTCCCTATGATATTCTACATTGATGTTGTGCATGGCCACAATAATTTCTATGGGGCTACTATATTCCCTCACAATGTAGGGTTTGGAGCTACCAAGGATCCTGATTTGGTTAGAAGAATAGGAGCTACTTCAGGTCTGGAAGTTTGAACTATTGTAATTTAATATGTATTTTCCCCATGTATTTTTGTTTGCAGAGATCCTCAATGGGGGTGTTGTTATGAAAGCTACAACAAGTATCAAAAAATTGTCAAGGCAATGACAGAGAGAATCTTTGGCCTGTAGGGGCAGCCTCCCACCAATTCCACAAATGGGATGCCTTTCATAGCTAGAAATTCAAATGTTGCATCATGTGCTAAACATTTTGTGGGTGATGGAAGATCAACCATGGGTATCAATGAGAATAATATTGTGATGAGTTATAAAGGATTGGAGCACATCCTCATGGCTTCTTATTTTGATATCATTTCCAAAGGAGTGTCCACTGCTATGGTTTCCTTTTCTAGTTGGAATGGTCAGAAGATGCTTGCTAACCGTTTTCTTGTTTCTCGTGTTCTTAAGAAGAAACTTGGCTTCAAGGGCTTTGTTATTTTAGATTGGTGTGAGTGCAACTATTGACATGGTGATGGTTCCCTACAATTTCAAAGACTTTATTAACATTTCATCTTCGCAAGTCAAGAGTGGTTTGATCCCCATGACTAGAATAAATTATGAGGATAGAATAATATTGAGAGTAAAATTCATCATGGGGTTGTTTGAGCATCCTCTGGCAAATCCAAGCCTAGTCAACCAACTTGGCAACAAGGAGCACAGGGAGTTGGAAAGAGAAGATGTTAATAAATCTTTGGTCTTGTTAAAAAATGGGAAGTCAGCCAACAAGCCTTTGCACCCTTTGGACAAGAATTCTTCCAAGGTTCTTGTTGCAGCGACCCATCCTGATAATATGGACAGTGACATGGAAACGATTAAGTGGAAACTTAACCATAGGAAATACAATTCTTGAAGCAATGAAATCAACTGTTGGCCGCTCTACTGAAGTGGTTTATGAGAAAAATCCTGATGCAAACTATGTCAAGGTACAAGGGTTTTCATATGCCATTGTGGTTGTTGGTGAGGCACCTTATACAGAAACATTTGGGGACAATCTTAATTTGATCATTCCCCTAGGTGGAAGCAACACAATTAAGAATGTATGTGGCTCCTTGAAATGCCTTCTAATATTGATCTCTGGAAGGCCACTTGTTATTGAACCTTATCTTCCATTTGTGGATGCTTTTATTGTTGCATGGATTGCTGGCACCAAGGGCCAAGGTGTGACGTTATTTTTGGAGATTATCATTTTCAAGGGAAACTGCCAAGAACATGGTTCAAGAGTGTTTATCAGCTGCCTATGAATGTAGGAGACAAGCACTATGGTCTGTTGTTTCCCTTGAGTTTTGGATTGGTCTGAATATGGGGGAAAAACACTATATCCTCAGTTTGCCTTAGATTTTGGAATGATTTGAATGTCAGGGACAAGCATAATGATCCCCTGTTTCCCTTGGGTTTTTAATTGACCACAACAATCGCTGAAAATCCAAGGGAGTAATTTAGGCTTTCCCATATCTTACTTAAAAGAGTGAATGCACTTTCTACCAAATTATGCCAGGCTGTGATAGATGTTATAGGGAAGCTTCCAAGAATATTGTTCAAGAGTATTGATTAACTCCATATTAATGTGTGGGACAAGCACACTATGATCCCCTATTTCCTTTGGGTTTCAATTGACCACAACAGTAGTTGAAAATCAGAAGTAATTTAGGTTTTCCCATTTCTTATTTAAATGAATGAATGGATTTTGTTAAAAAAATATGATCCTGGTCTTCAGATTACCATAAACACTCCATTTTGATAAGTAAGACACCTTTATGATTGTGTTTAGTCCTGACTCCTGACATTACCATGGGCCCCACTCCAATACTTTGATAAGTGGGGAAACTCTATGATAGTGTCCACCTAACATATCACATCCCAACAAACACACCACAATATTTGAAGGTAGACATTGTTTCTCTCTTTTGACCCATGATATTATTATTATTATTATTATATATTTTGAGATTGATAAATGTAGATAATTTACAACTATTGTCTACTTCTGTATACAACCAAACCACATGTAGCTTTATGGTTTATTAGTCTTCTCATGAAAAAGGCCTGAAAATAAAAATTGTAATATCACAAGGTCTAAATTATTAGCCAACATTCTCAAAAATCTCCCAAAGGCAAAACTGTTGTTCACACCTTATCATGAAAATTGAGATAACATTTCTTCATATTTGTTGTCCTCAATAGACCTTTGATTCTCAAAATAAAGGAAACTAATGTGTACACCTTTAAACACACAAAGATAACGATTTGGTTTCTTTGTCTTCGACAGCTCCCTGAGATAGGATCAAAACAATCAATTTTGGGCCCAAATTACAAGTAAGTAATAGCCCAAAATCAATGAAGCCTAAAGTAAAGTTGAAATTCTAATAATGTGTATTTACCACAACCAAGCTATTTAGATTCCTGGTAGTTGAGAAGCATGAATGTAGTAATGTTTCTTCATATTCAATACCATCAATACACCTTCCGCACTTGTCACAATGTGCAATAAATTTTTTGCAAGCCTGACGGTCTCTAAATTCACGGTCTTTTTGCTTTTGGCAACTTTCATTGGTGCAGTCATAAACAAGCCTTGCATTGCCACATTTATGGGAATCTTCAATATCAATTGTATTATTATCATCATATGAAAGTGAATATTAACAAATGTTAGGATAAAACTATAGTTTTACTGAATGAGACTATTGTTGTAAACCACCATCCAAAAATTAATTCAACTTCTTAAGGTGCTCTATTTTTATCCCAAAAATACCACCAATTCTCAGCTACTTCAATCTACACATGTTGCATTCTCTGTGTGTTTTGACTTTTTTTACAATTCCATCGACAGTAAACCTTGTTCAGCTTGGCAAACATAACTGCAAAGCCCAGAAACAAGTGCACCATATATAGTCAAGGGTAGAGTAGGAGGTACCAAGAGAAAATGATATTTCACACAAAAATTCTAAAGTAACAAGCTTAACTTGAGCAAGTGCAAGATAATAATATAATTAGATGAAGAAAATATAATACACTTGATAATGAAAAGAAAATTCCACAATCAATGCACAATATGATTTTTAAAAGAATGGACAAACTGAACAAGAGAACAACCTACAAGTAGTAGCTACCATGTAACATCATTTTATGTGGCAATGATAAATGCTATTTCCATTTCTAACATGGGCTTCAAAACCCCTACCTCTAAGGCACATGTGTTAAACACTGATATGCCAGTTGAAGTAGTTCAAATAATGAAAGAGGTCTTGCAAAGAATTCACAATTCAAGGAGAACAATTGAATGCACTGTCAGTTAGAGGGGTGGACAGAGAAGAACTAAATCTAACCCTACTTGGTTTTCTAGTCTCTTACCCCAAAAGTACCATGTTCACAAAATATGTAAATGCCTCTATCCAGGTCAATAATTTTAAACTGCTTGGGGATTTGATTGATTCAGTCAACATATAGGTGGGGGTAAAACATTTCGTTCAAGTTGTCAGTGGCCATTGAAAATGCAACCAACTATGACATTTTTCAGTTGTTGTTGGAGAGACACCCCACTATATTATAGATACCATATGTCACCAATTGTATAGAACTCAAATTAGAGAACTGGAAAACTTTTTTGGGTACAAGAAAAATTATAGAAGGCTAAATCCATACCGAATATATCTACAAACATACCAAGGCGCCTAGGATGATGAAGGCCCAAAGTAAAGGAAACAAACTAGTTCACACTCTCATCACAGGATTTCACAAACATCATTTCCCTGAAATGTATTGTTTCACAAATAATAGTTTTAAAAATGTTAATGGCATGTCACTGAGAAAATTCTGTATATGCAAAGACAATTTATGTCACTCAGATTGTCATGTTTATATTGTATTAATGGTTAAACGAATTGATTGAATTGTCTATGTGGGTAGTTATAAGTCAAAACCAAGCCAATGCACTGTTCTACAAACTTTTTTTGAAGATGCACAATGTTTCTCGACAAACTAACAATACAAAGTTATTTTCCTTTACAAGACACTTTCCAGTGGCTAGAATTTAGCTCGAATCCCCAATTGTGGAGCTCTCTTTTTTGACTTTCAGAAGTTGGAAAGTTGATAGTTTTCTGCAATATTTTTGCAAATTGAGATCTGTGGCACTCTCTTAATGTTTCATACTCATAATGAAATATATTTTCATTTTTTTTAGATAGAATAAAAAATACAAATGTAGTAAATGGATTTTCCAGAGTGATTATGCTCTCGAGGGACAAGTGCGATATACATTTTTCCATTATATATAGTGTAATGTATGAAAATATTAATACATCATCATGAATTAATCGTATAAAATTGTTTGACAATGACTAACTGCAAGATCGAACTACTTAGTCCCACCTCATGATATCAAACAACATGCAAATCAAGCCCACAAACATTGACATATACAAAGCAATAGGAAGCACAATCCAGGAACTAACATATTGAATTCAACACCACAAGTACTTAATTGTCTTGATGCTAAACAAAGGAATACTTGAAACTATGGTGATTTAAGCAATCTAAAATAAAATGATCACCTGAAGTTATGAGATATCCTTACCAACATAAAATAGGTGGAATTATAAAAATAAATGTGCCATTTTAGTTATCTAAAGATAATTTCAATTAGGTAAAAGAATTAAAATGAGTCATGCATTGTCCATTTGCAACACTTAAGAATGTTTTTTATCAATGCAAAATCATGTAAACTTGAATTGCATTCTTCACTGAAAAACAACTCCTAAGGTATTTTCATTTTGAGAAACTCATTTCCATTTCCTGGGATTTGAATTTTTTAGTTACTCAAGTTGTTATAGCGTAAGTTAATTTGAGATATAAATATTATTATTTCAGTCATTTTAATTAACTTTCATTTTTGTAAGAACCTCAGTTCTTTATTGTAAAAAAATAATATTCTATAAAATAGGTATGTCCTACCAATATGGGGGTTCACTAAATGTTAAGCCATTGGTCATGATTCCATTCTCATTGTGGTTTGCACCACAAATATCTTACAAGCTTTGTCAAATGAAGCTAGATACAAGTCTTGGGCTATTTTGACAGAATAAATACCCTCATTCTGATCATCTAAGCCAAAGTACTCCTGTATAGTATTTTGCCTTAGTGATAAACTTTGGCATAGTGTTGTGATGTATTACATGTAAATTTGACTCTTTCATATTCTAAGGACTAAATAGTTAAATGGTTCACTATAAAGTTAGTTAAATGATTGTAATCCAGCCTTGATGGCCGCACTAGGGTTTGAGCTAGACATTAACTATACCCTATTTATAGAAGTGAGTTTAAGAGAGAAAGGATTGTAAAAACTTGTCCATGCAACATCAATCCCTTGAATGCCTCGTGGTCTGCCTTAAATTGTCTGTAGGATAGTGGACAATGCTAAGATGAAATGTGGACTGGGACATGTGACTGAGTGGACGTACTGGTTACATGGTCAAGCTATTTAACAGACAGATTTGATAGGGAAGAGAATGGCCTTAAAGTGGGTTTCCCTTTCGGTGCCCAAGTTTACCGCTATAAAACTATGGCTTGTATTTGATCAGTATGTGATTTTTTATCCTTCTTCTATGTTCTTGTTCCTTCTTATAATATGCACTACACAAATTCTTTAACTATGGGCATGGACTGGCTTAATTATTAAGACAATGTTAACAAGCTTATTTATGATACAACATGTAGGCTTTGTTGTAGCTAGGGTTTAAGACTTCAGATAGTTCTATACAACATACTAAGTGTCCCCAGCATTTATTTTCCAACATGAAATACACTCTTTATAGTGCAACCTCCTAGGTATCTTTCTTGAAGCCTAAGCAGGGATGACCTAAAATGGGGAAAGGATTATCTTGTCAAACCAATAAGCCTAAGCCATGCCTATTTAAGTATGATAATAAAATTTCAATTGCCAAAGCTTAAAAGGGACACACGCACACATATATATACACATTAAACTATGTAAGTACAGTCCACCTTGAATCTATGTTACCAAAAACAAGAAATAGGAAACAAAACAAGAAATGAAAACGAGACAAGAAACAAAGTTTGGAGGTTTTGCATTCAAGAAATAAGGAGAGAAAAAACAAGAGAAATATGAAAAACATAAAACAAAGATTCATCATCAACATTCCTACCATGCATCCAAAAACATTGAAATTGAATAAGGAAATGTTAACATACCATGTTGAAATTTCTTCTAGGGAAAAAACTACACCACCAATCGGTGCATGGAATATTGTGGCAACACCAGCAGCAACACATGTGAAAATATCACACCTATCTTGACCATTTTTTAAGTACCTAAACCATTTCCATGTTAGATTATAAAATTTTGAGCCACCTTGACTAAGGAGAGATGCTATGCAAGACCTAGTGTCTATCGTGGGACCTTCTTCCCCATCTCCAATCCAACAGACACAACACAATACTTCCAAATACCTAGACACACCCAATATTTAATAACCATTTAAAAACAAATGAAACACCAGAGGGGTTACATTTTGACTTTCACATATGTAGTACCATTGAGTAAAATCATAAATGATATTACACTTCAGTTGCATTTTTCATGGGGAATTGAATAGAGGACTCTGCTTCTGATCAACTGTTCACAGACCTTAATAATTCATGGGAGTTTAATTGTGCTTGATATGTACATACCTTAACAAAAAGGGTATTTGGACCTAGAAATGTAGGCATATCCATCCCATTCAGGTAACCCTTGATTTATGGCACACCATCCCCTGCTGTTGTTGGTGCAATATAAGTAGTAAGCATTGTCGCCAATAAATTTAATGCTAGGTTAGCCCTTGTAAGCACCGAAAAGGCTAATAGATACCTTCATTGAAACATGTTTCAACCATCTGTCAAAATAATAAAATTGAGCCCTACTATTATTGCAGTCAACAAAAAATCATCATCAAATAGTAGAAATTCAATAGAAACAAATGAATTGATAGGTCAACAAGATTGGATTAATTCATCAACATTTGTTCCCCTCTCTGTAACATTGCATTGAATCTAGATGGTTTGGGTGCATGGGCTATTGCAAATTTATGTAGATGTTCTATACTTGATGCAAATTTACTTTCTTTTCAATATTAGACAAGAATCACATAAACAATAAAGTAAAATGCTGATAGAACATACCAGTAGATCAACAGAAGACAAACCTAAAACAGATAAGTGTGATGGTGCATTACGATGGTCAATAGGATGCTTCAACTAGCAAAGTCTCAATATGGTTAGCTAACCAACAATGTCACACAACCCTCTCGGATAGCCAAGAAGTCAACTCCAAAGTCAACCCCATGAAAGCCAACATTGTCAGTCAATGGTCAACGCACATAGAAGAAACACCTAGGTCAACGATGAAAAGTCAAAGTCAACGTTTTTCCAAGGGAATAGTGCCAAAAAATGCGGATTAGGGAAATTGAAGTTTTGGGAGAGTTTCAAGTCAAGTTGACCTTGTGTTGACCAAAGTCAACGCTGGTCAAACTTTGCTGCAGAAACCCTAGACCGAAAAACAAAAATTGCTGCTGCCAGATTTACCAGGTGTGGAGAGAGAAGAGACTCTAAGTGATCAAAACAATCAGATGAGGAGAGAGAATGTGTGAGTATGAGATGAGTGAAATGTCCTTCAATGTTGACCTTATTTATATCCATCATTGAGGGTGTGTGAAACATCTGCTGGGGTACAAAACCTTAAAGCCGACCTGCACATATTTTGAATAGATTAAAAATAAATTCAAAATAAATGTTCTACTCATCGGATCAAGATGATCTTTAGATCGATCATGCACCTCTCTGAAAGAGGAACCCAATAAAAATATTTGTATCTTCATCTGAGCATCACAACATGGAGTTTGGACCTAGTTGTCCAAAATTAACACTCCCTGTCAACTAGGGAGAACTCCATCCACCTGTGCAATCCAAACATCATGCGTCATCCCACCATAACTTTCTTTTTTGGCTTCTTTATTTCAGAACAGAAGTGGGTCAGTCACAAAGACATCATTCTCGGTTGACAGATTTAGCCCAGAGGTTCGAAACCTCTATAGGATTCACAAAGAGTCTCATACCAACCCGAAGTTGGTTTATCTGACTCGAAGTTAGTAGGAGGTCCGAAACCTCACTAGACTTGATCCCAAATCAAGTGGTTGGACCGTGCCATCCTAGATATAGAGTACGGAAATCTCTGATGTGTCCATCAATCTTTGCTACTAGTCTCTAGCTTTTTCCACCTCACTGGCCAAATGAGAAGTACTTCCCATGAGCCCTGAACTCAATGGGTAGGATGCATATGGGGCACAGATAATGAGAGGTGAACCAACTCAATCATCACAACTGTGGGACCGAAGCACACCAACAAGGTTTGGCAATCCTAGCCCTGTGGTTGCTTATAGCTCTGAGAAGCTATCCCCAAAGCCCCCCAGAGCTCCCAGAGCTCATCGTCCAACATGACCCTCATCATAGGGTTGTTCCACGATACCAAGAATCTCACGGAAGGTTAGGAACTTGACCTTCCCCAAGGGATTTGTGAGAATATCCGCGACCTGCTCATCAGTTCCTATATGATCGAGCCTTACGGCACCTCGCTATACCATATCCCGGATAAAGTGGTACCTGATATCAATATGCTTGGATCGATCGTGGAACACGGGATTCTCGAACAAGTGAATCCCACTCTGGTTATCATAGAGTATCACTGTGGTATCTAGCACATGCCCAAACAGCTCATTGAATATCTTTCGCAACCAAACTGCTTCACAACAGGCCATACTCATTGTAATGTATTTAGCCTTTGCGGTGCTCAAATCCACCGACTTCTGCTTCTTGTTCATCCATGATATCGAAGCAGATCCAAGTGTGAAGCAGCATCCCGATGTGCTTTTACGATCCACCACACTGCCAGCCCAATCGGCATCAGTATATCCAAGGAGTGTCACACTCCCGGTAGTGTATCTTAGCCCATGGTTTATCATGCCCCGAAGATATCTCAGAAGATTCTTGGCACCAAACCAGTGAGTGTGATGAGGCTCAACAATCTGTTGACTCAAAGTGTTCACTGCAAAACATATATCTGGATGGGTGTTCACTAAGAACATCATGGCCCCTACGAGTTGATGATACTCAGTAGGATTTGCTAACATGGGCCCAGCAGTGCTACCACTCAACTTCTTGAAGTTGAGCTCCATTGGTGTCGACACGGACTTGCAGTCCACCATACTAAATCTTTCCAGAAGCTTCGCAATGCATTTTCCTTGAGAAAGGAAAATCTCGCCAGGTCTCTGCCAGACCTCTAGGCCTAGGAAGTAGTGCATCAATCCTAGGTCCTTCATCTCGAATTTAGCAGCGAGCTCCCTCTTGCAATGATGAATGAGAGGTTCAACACCTATCAGGAAGAGGTCGTCCACATACAGCACTAGAATGAGAGGCTTCTCTCTATCAACCTTGAAGTAAAGGTTCGGATCAACATTACTACGTGTGAAACCCAACTTCGTCAGGTAGCTATCTATCCCCTTGTACCAAGCTCTGGGTGCTTGCTGTAGCCTGTAGAGGGATTTCTTCAACCTACAGACATGGGTGTCCCGATCCTGGACTTTGAACCCCAGAGGTTGCTCTACATATACCTCTTCCTTTATCTCACCATGCGGAAATGCGATCTTCACATCCATCTGATGAAGACTCCATCCTTGCATAGCAGCAAGGGCTATGATAGATCGAATGGTGGTATATCAGGCCACAGGTGCAAATATGTCATCATAGTCTATGCCTTCCTTTTGAGAGAAGCCACAGGTAACGAATCTTGCCTTGTACTTTTCAACACTTCCATCAGATCCATGCTTGATCTTTTAGAGCCATTTCGAGGTGACAATTGCTCTATCCTCTAGTCTTGGAACCACATCCCAGACATCATTCTTCATTATGGACTCATACTCTTCGTGCATAGCATCCTTCCATACTTGATGCTTTACGGCTTCCTCAAAAGATCCAGGCTCGGATTGTACAATAGTACTCATGGCTGCTAGATATCCTTGGTATCTACTCGGCTTCTTGCTTTCACGGAATGTCCCCCTTAGGGCCATATGTCCGTCAACATCCTTGAGAGTGTCCCTAAGCCATGATGGTCTCTTCCCCAGTGAAGGAGGTGGATCATTCTAGTCCATCAGTCCTTCAGCATCGAGCATCGTCTCATCCTTCGGTTCTTCTTGATTTCCAGGCCTTGCTTCATGATCTTCCTCAAATCTCGGAAGATTGACTACTTTCTTCAAGGAAGCATCTTCGTCAAAAGTGACATCGTGGCATATCTTCACTTCCCTTTGACTAGGCACATAGACTCTATAGGCCTTCAAAGTTTCGCTGTAGCCTACAAACATTCCCTTCTTTCCAGAAGCATCCAGATTGCTCCTCTTCTCTTTCGGCACATGAAAATAAATAGGACATCCAAAAACTCTAAAATGTGAGACGCCACATTTCTTACTAGTGAAAACCTCTTCGAGAGTTTCGGAGTCCAGTGCGAAATGTGGGCACCGGTTTTGTATGTACACATCAGTGTTCGCAGCTTCTCCCCATAGAAAATTCGGTAGACCTTGGTCACATAGCATAGCACATGCAGCTTCCACAATGGTCATGTTCTTTCGTTCAGCAATGCTATTCTTCTTAGGACTATAGAAATTTTTGGTCTCCCTCTTGATGCCAGCTTCTCTGTAAAAGTTCTTGAACTCGTTCGTCTCATATTCAGTGCCATTATCGGTCCTTGTCACCACCTTCCTTGCTTCGGGAAGGGCCATGTAGTGAAGGTGTCCAAAACTCCAGTGCCATAGTTTAGTCTGTCGGATAGTATCACATTTCATCATTCCCAGTGGACTTCCTCCAACCTGGTACAGTGTATCAACTCTAGACCCAATCTTGATAGCTTCCTTGAAGCTCTTCTTCCACATGCACACCTTTCCATCAATGAATGCCACATTGAAACCTTTGTCTTCCATGGCCGATATAGACACAAGGTTCTTCTTCAAATTAGGTACATAGAGTACATCCTGTAAGCGGAGGACTTGACCTTGAGACAAGTGGAGGGTCACAGTCCCTGTCCCTTTCATGGGATATGTGGAATTATCTCCAAGGATAATTTCCAGATTAGTATCCTTCTCAATCATATCAGAAAGTGATTCCTTGAACCCAGTGATGTGCCTTAAGGCACCACTATCTATCAACCAAACATCCATAGTGTCGGGTGGAGATGAAGCAGAGAGGGCAGATACAAGAATGAATTCATTTCTTTTATCAACAACATTTGATTCCTCATACCTGGAATTTCTCGACCTTTGAAAGGTTGGCCATTTCCGCCGGAGGGAGCCTTCCTCTTTCCCTTGATCCTGTTGTTTGTTTGATTGCCATTCCTTCGATTGTTGTTGTTGTCATCATCATTGGGGGAATCCTTCTTGAAAGGGAATTCTCTAGCATAGTTTCCTGGCCTATGAAAAGTGTAACACTTGCCCTTCTTTCCTTGGGACCCTACTCTTCCTTTGTTCTTTGGACCACCAAAGTTCTTCTTTCTAGAATGAGAAACATACACAGCATTTCCTTCATTTTCATACTCCCTCATTCTTGATTCTTCTTGAACGCATCTTGATAGTACTTCATCAAAGTCAGGTATCACATTATTATTGAGAATGGTAGTGTTGAACACATGCTATTTGGATGAGAGCCCTCCAAGTGTGGTGAGCACCATCTCTCGATCAGCTATTGTCTCCCCAATAGCCAACATATTGCTCCTGATCTCGGTGAGCTTCAGAAAATATGATTGAACAGATTCATCCCTGCCTTTCTTCAGATTCTTCAATTGATTCTTGAAGAATAGGACTTGATTCGCATTGTTGGCCTTGAACATGTGGACGAACATACCATACATCTCTTTGGATGTGCCTAGCTCAGATATGTAGGCAACTAGACTCTTGTGAATTGAGTCCCTGATCATCAGCTTTGCTTTGATCTTCCTCTTCTTATACTTTGTTTTGGCGGTAGTAGCAGTGGATGGAAGCTCTTGGATTTTACCCTGCACATAGTCCATGACATCTTGGTCTTTCAAATTAAGATCCAATTTCATCTTCCAAGCATGGAAGTCATCCTTCCCAGTCTATTTGTCATCAGCCTTGAAGCCATTGTAGTTTGAGGAACCCATCCTCTTCTTCGGTGATTACTGAAATTAGGGTTTTGTGTTCACCTCAGCTCTAATACCATGTAAATTTATGTAGATGTTCTATGCTTGATGCAACTTTACTTTATCTTCAATATTAGACAGTAATCACATAAACAATAAAGTAAAATGTTGATAGAACATACTAGTAGATCGACAGAAGACAAACCTGAAACATATAAGTGTGATGGTGCGTTACGGTAGTCTACAAGATGCTTCAACCAGCAAAGTCTCAATATGGTCAGCTAACCAGCAATGTCACACAACCCTCTCGGACAGCCAAGCAGTTAACTCAAAAGTTAACCCCAAAAAAGTCAACGTTGTCAGTTAATGGTCAACGCACATAGCAGCAACAGCTAGGTAAACGCTGAAAAGTCAAAGTCAACGCTTTGCCTCGAGAATAGTGCCAAGAAATGCGGATTGGGGAAATCGAAGTTCTGGGAGAATTTCGGGTCAAGTTGACCTTGCGTTGAGAAAATTCAACGTTGGTCAAACTTTGCTGCGAAAACCCTAGACCGAAAAACAGAATTGTTGCTGCCAGATTTCCCACATGTGGAGAGAGAAGAGACTCCAAGTGATCGAACCAATCAGATGAGGAGAGATAATGTGTGAGGATGAGATGAGTGAAATTTCCTCCAACGTTGACCTTATTTATATCCATCATTGAGGGTGTGTGACACATCTGCTTGGGTGCAAAACATTAAATTCGACCTGCACATATTTTGAATAGATTAAAAACAACTTCAAAATAAATGTTCTGCTCATCAGATCAAGATGATATTTAGATCGATCTTGCACCTCTCCGAAAGAGGAACCTAACAAAAATATTGGTATCTTCATCTGAGGATCACAACATGGAGTTTGGACCTAGTTGTCCAAAATTAACAGCTATGCACATCATAAAAATAATATTATCATAATAGTGATATTTACTGTAACATTTACATCAATAATTTTAGCAATATCTACATCATAATAGTAATATTATGAAAAGTAAGAGTAACCATATCATATTTGTTGGACTAAAAATTTGGTGCATTTCACACTACTATTATGATACAAACTAATACAAATTGAACAAATTTTGTTGTGTGTTCATCAACACGTGGATTCAATCTAGAGGGTAAATTGAATGTATTGATTATGGACATTATTAACTCTATTTTTCTCTTCCTAACTGTGCACCGAGTCTATATAATGCATTAAATCCATTGAATATGGTAACACAGACCCATCTAAACCAGTTGAAGCTTCATAACTTTGTGTTACATATGATACCCAAGTTTAGATGGGTATGTGAGTGTGAAGATAGAACAGAGTATAGGCCTCTAGATATGTTTGTCTCTTCCTAACTGTGCAATGAGTATATAATGCATTAAATCCATTGAATATGGTAACACAGACCCATATAAACTAGATGAAGCTTCATAACTTTGTGTTACATATGATACCCAATTTTATATGGGTATGTGAGTGTGAAGATAGAATAGAGTATAGGCCTCTAGATATAAATGATTTGTCCTCAAACAGAGCAAAAAATGAGTCTGTGATTTCAAATGAAATAGCTATATCACCTTGCGACCTCGCATTCATTACATTTAAAGAGCAGAAAAATGGGAAATTCTACTCTCTATTTGTACACCATATGTGGTTTTATTGGCGTGCTTGGTGTTAGGGCTCAACTAAACGATATTGCACCAGTAAACAGAGAATATCTAATATCTCAATTCTCTAGTCTCACATTTCAAAAAATAATGGATATGACAACCAACCTCACTAGCAAAGTGGCTAGGCATTACATTTTTTATATACTGAACAAGCAAGTCCTATACATTTTTTGGGGTGTTACTACAATAAAATCCTAACGGATTACCAGTAATGAAAATTTTTCCTTATCATTTGGCTGGAATATCTTATTCATGAATTCTAAAAGTCCATCATGTTCTTTTATTAAATATGCAGACAATAATAAAGGAAAGATGCATTTAGTTTCTCTTCAAACTTGGGCTTCGTATATAAGTGCATCTTCAAAACAAAAGGTATGTGACTTCTATTCTAAGCATTCATGCTTTTGTTGGGGTTTCTTTGGTCGGCCTTCACTTGGTACTTAGTAGCTCGAAAATTATGAATGATATATGCCGGTATTAGTACATACTATCTAACCCTTGATTAACATGCAACTCGAGGTTTGTTAGGCTGGAGGATGCATATTTTGAGTTCCACTATTCGATATTTTGGCCACTGGGAAAAACCTATCAAGTTTGGATATACAACCTCGAAGGTTACAACCTCGAGGTGAAAATTTTATGCAGGTTTTGATGGGTTTGCCCTAGTGTCCATATTCAAATACAATCCACCATCTAGATTCAATGAGCAGAGGACGAAAAAGGTCTGTAAGTCATTGATGATAATATCGACAAAGCCTAAGAGGATGATGAAGAAATTGATCAAGAATAAGCAATTTTCTATCTCTTACACTGGATTTGGATAAATAATTTTCACTAGATCTACAGTAATAAATTCTCACCCCACCTGCAATACAAAATCCTTGTTAACTTGAGAGATTAGTGTTCTACTTTTCTAAAGATAATGAGAATGATAAATTCAATAAGAATGTAGAGAATTCAACCTTATCCCAAAATGGGGGAGAACACTTTCAGTGCAGGGGATACTTTCGAGTAGTCTTGATACTTGTCCTTATATCTAGCATGAACCCTTATATATCCACCATGATTGTAAAGGAGATGGATGATCTCCAAACTACTTAAGAAAGTCTAAACTTCTTGATGATCATGCTTTCAGTGCAAGGGCATCTCATAGTATTAAAAACCAGAACCGATGACCGGATTGGTGGACCTAATGAACTGGTAACCGGATTGGAACCGGTCTAACCGGTACTGGTCATGTCTAAACGAACCGGTTTTAAAAAAAAATACATTAAATGATTATTTTTTAATAAAAAAACTATTTTTAAGATTTGCAACCATGATTCCAAGCCAATAGAGACAAAATATGCAAATTTTTCTCATTTATATACCATGTAAAGGTGAATATTCAAATTTGCACAGAGTGCAATACATATCATCGAAAAATACATAAGCAATGAGGCTCCAAATGGCCCATAAAGTCCAAAAGCAATGCTACAAGCTATGAGGCCATTGGCCTAATACAAGACTACATATTAGTGATCAGCAACATGATCACTCTTCATGATGATCAAAATCATCACCACTACTAGACAAGGGATCATCAACATGAGCTACATAAATAATATGGCTCAAAGTTTGAGGACTCTTAAAACTCCTCTACAACTTTAGTAGTAGTAGCAGTAGTAGAAAAAATAGACATCAAAACTACAAATCACTGAGCAAGATGGTCTCTCATGAAACTCATCATTGATTCATCGCTACTAGAAATGAGATCATCAACAAGAGATACATAAACATCATCTAGCTCAAAGTCTTCAGACTTGGATTGCTCAACCTTATAACATGATAGAAATTGAAAATGTTTAACATGCCTAACCAATGATTTTGGTTTGAGTGAAGGGTTCATCTCCTCAACCTTAAAATGCGGTAGAAAAATATTAGCATGCCTAACCAGTTGTTTTCCTTTGAGTGAAGGGTACATTCATGTTAAGGCCACGGCAGGGGAGTTCAACAATCAATACCACCAACATCAACAAAGTTCAACAACCAATGCCACCAACATCAAGGTTCTTAAAGGACTTAATGCTCTTGATAAAATTCCAATCTCATACCCTTACACATGATAGAATCAAATGGAAACATTGCAAATCCCCAAACCATGAAATCCTAAAAACCATTAATTCTGCTGAATTTTGAGTGAAATCTAAAATTCTAGTTTCTCCATTTCAAATCCAATGAGGTCGAAACCACTCTTAAACATCCCGAGTCATTTTATGGTAATGTTAAAAATTTAAGTAAAAGGATGAAAATGAAAAATAAAGGATCAGTTTTTTTGGCGAAGAGGAGGGTTGAACCCGGTTTTTTTACCAGTTTGACCTGGTCAACTAATGAACCAGCTGGTTTGACCTGTTTTCGGTTCAAACTAGCCGGTTTTTAATACTATGGGGCATCATGATGAACGTCTCAATTAGACCTGATCCTCCATATTTAACATCAACTACACAAATTACTTCAAAGGCATACACTGTCTAGATGGTTGATACACTTGACAAGATATCAGTTCTAAGAGAGTATTTTGATAATACATAAGATTACATCAATATCAAATTCAATGACAAGAAAAATCATTTTCAAATGGGTACCATGTTAATAACGAAAACTCTTGTAATATGTATATTTGTTTGCATATTAAGGATATCTGACATGAACATCGCTATTGATTTATTTGAAAAGGGGAATTCATGAATTTTGTGGACTATTGGTGGGTGTGTAACTAGTTAAACACCTCCAATAAGGTTCATGTTATCAGCTAAAAATTTAAAGCTATGGCAAAGATTTGACACCTTCAACATATTGTTTTCTAATGAAGTTAACATAAAATAACACCCAAAATGGGTTTGATGGGTTTGTTCCACACATAATTGATGGATCACTGCACCTTGCCGAGGCTGTAGAATACAAGTTGTTTCTCTAGGTGCAATTCAAATATAGGCTTTAATGTAAAAAACTATATATGTGTCATCGGTGGTCATGAACACCTATAAATATCAAAGTCTTGAAATATTAAAATAAGAATATATTTAGGTCAGGCAGTTTGAAGACAAGACCTGAATAGCTGAACATAACAAACCAAGGAAAACAAAGTATGCACAACAGACTTAACTAGAAAATGATAATTTCATTGCAATGTATGATTCATGTACTTGCTAAACTACATATAAATAGGCATGATGTTTGGTTTTACAATTTGTTTCATTTATTGCATCTATTGAAACGATCGGTTCACCTACTCCTCTTCCATTGTAAACAATTTGGCTACCTATTACTAATATTCCCACTTAGCCAAATTATTAAAAATGTTAACTGTGGTCAAACTGCATCTGCTATAAAGTTGAAGATGCTCTTGCAAAATTAAAACCTTCATCATTACATCTGTGATCATTTTCCTTGTCTCACAGAGATATGACTGTGCATTGCCTTTTTCAACATGATCATGAACAAAATGATACTTCACTTCAATGTTGTGAGTTATAGCATGTAATCTTGGTGATATACACAGAGAACCAACAAAGAAAGAAATTGTGTTATAGATTCTGACATCAAATGCCAACCACAATCATATTACATAGTAAACTATCAAATTAATACAATTTCACGCTAGAGATTAAGATTCAGACATCAAATTCCAGCCACAATCAGATTACACAGTAAAATATGGAATTAGTACAAATTCACAGTAGAGATTCGATTGGACAACAAAAATTAAAATTTGTTTGTATTATAGAATTTATACCAGACAATCAAAATTACAGTGTTGTTCAATCGTCACAATCTCCTGATTTAAGTCTAGACTTTACACTGCCCATTTATTCCCTGGAGCCCAAAACACTCATTCTCTATACCAACAGCTAATCCCAATGCTCTGAATTGAGGACAAAAAATCTCTAGTCTTGCACAACAAATAGGGAAATAAATTTATGTTATTAATATAAAGAGAATTCATATTTTAGTCTGTACTTTTTCTGCAATATCAACTGAGACGAAATTGTAGAAATTTCTTGTTTTCCCACCCCGGTTTTCAGTTTCACCTTATTACTCCAAAATAGTTAAATGCCCTTTCCCATATCCATACATTTAACAAGCTGGAAAATAAATTTTGTTGAAAACACAAATTCTGGAAAAATTATGATTGCCTGAAAAAAGTGTTAAATAAATATCAACACACATAAACAAATATTCAACACATTTAAACACAGTGATTTTTGGTCAACATGACCCTGGAAAAACCCCCTACAACTCTTGGGGAAAACCAGTTCGAAAGCGCCTTCTTATTTCTGGAAAATGCTTTTTACAGTGAGAGAAATATTCAGCAAAAGTCAGCAAACAGAGTTTACAACTTATCTCGTTTTCTGTGCTTAACCACCGCCTCGGAAAATGTGCAAACAGCAAAAACAGAACAGCAATAAATGCTGTACAACCTCCTTGATTTTCGTGCCCAGAAAATCTGCAATAAATGTGTTGTACGGCCTCCTCGATTTCTGTGCAAACAACAATAAATGTTGCTGTCCAAAATCTCGATTTCTGTGCCAAAAAACATAGCAGAACTTTGTTGTACGAAACAGCCTTCTGCTGCCTCGATTTCTGTGCCACACTTTGCTGTACGGCCTACTGTACGACCTCCCTTTCTAGAAAATCGTGCCCAAAAAATCTGCCTTTCACTGTGCTAACTCAGCCGTACGGTCTTGCTGAAATGCTGCCTTGGAATGTGTGCCAAGTTGTTGCCTCCTTCTCCTCATTGCCCAGAAATCTCCCTTGCTCTCTTGCTCTCTTTCTCTCAACCTACTCATGAAATAATGAATGACCTTTTCCTCCTTTTCCTCCTTTAACCTAACCCTAAGTGACTTTTGGGGAATCCCTAAATCCAATGGCTGAAATAGATTGAGATCTAGGGCTGAGATTAAATGCTCATTTAAATCTCACTTTCTATTTTTTAATTCACCCCACTTTAATAAAGACCCACTTAGTCATTTATTTCCAAAGTCACTTTTCCTTTCTAATTTTACATCGACTTTATTAAAGTCACTTTAAAATTAGACTTTAGTAACTTTATCACTTAAAGTCACTTTTAAATTAGACTTTAGTAACTTTATCACTTAAAGTCACTTTTAAATTAGATTTGACTTTATAAAAATTATAAAGTCACTTTAGGAGAAAAATTAAATTCTTTTGGACACTTTTTCCTAGGCCAAAGATCAAAGCCTTAGGGAACCACCTGTCCTCCGGTACCAAATTTCAACACTCCCTCTTACCGAGGAAGGTGTTCCTCACCACACCCATCTTGTGTCTGAAGTAGACATGCTTGCCCCGTGGTAAGGCTTTGGTAAGAATATCTGCAACCTGCTCATCAGTGGGAATATACTCAAGCTTCACAGCTCCTTTCTGAACATAGTCTCTGATGAAGTGATATTTGATCCCGATATGCTTTGACTTGTCATGAAATACTGGATTCTCCGTGAGTTTAATGCAACTCTGATTATCACAGTAAATCACTGAAGGTCTCAACGGCTGACCAAATAAGCCAAACAACATCTTGCGAAGCCAGATGGCCTCACAACTAGCTAGACTGGTCGCCATATACTCTGCTTCCTCATTGGGACTTGAAGGCAGCATCGATCACGTTTCCCGCTAAACCATGACAATTCTCCGAACCCAACCCAAACAAGACCGGGCGTTTTCCCATCGAAGCACAACTCGCCCACCGAATCGGCAGAATCGCTAATCACTCCATCCTCTCATCCTCCCCGTTGACATAATCCACTGTCCCCTGCAAGTACCACAAAATGTGTTTTGTAGCCACCCAGTGAACCTTCCTAGGCTCACACATAAATTGACTCATTGTGTTGACTGCAAAACAAATATCTGGTCTAGTGTTGACCAAATACATCAAGGAACCAATCAGCTATCTGTATAATGTGGGATCCACCAACTCGGAATCCGAAGCATGAAGCTTCTTCCAGTTGGTGATCATCGATGTCGACATGGGTTTACAATCCTCCATGTGGAATCTGCCAAGGATATCCAAAATATACTTCCCCTGCCCCAGGAAGAAATGCCCCTCCTCCTGCCACACCTCCAAACCCAAAAAGTAATGCATCAAGCCGATGTCCTTCATCTCAAACTCCACCGCAAGATCTCTCTTGCAGTGCTCTATGAGTCTCTCTGCACCCGTAATGACCAAGTCATCCACATATAGCACCAGAATGAGAGGCTCCTCACCTATCACAATATAGTAAAGGTTTGGATCTGCCTCACTCTTTGTGAAACCCATCCCCTGCAAGTATGTATCTATCCTGGAGTACCAAGCTCTGGGAGCTTGCTTCAGGCCATAAAGGGCCTTCTTCAGTCTGCACACATGGGACTCCTTCACATGCACCTCAAAGCCCTGTGGCTGCTCAATGTACACCTCCTCCTGTATGAAGCCATTGAGAAATGCGGTCTTCACATCCATCTGGTGGATCTTCCAACCCATCTCTGCTGCTATCGATATAATGGAGCGGATCGAAGTATATCGAGCCACTGGAGCGAAGGTCTCCTCATAATCAACTCCCTCTACCTGGGAGAACCCTCTAGCCACAAACCTCGCTTTGAATTTCTTAATGCTGCCATCTGCAGCATGCTTTACCTTGTAAAGCTTCATTAGAAGTAACCACGGATTTGCCCTGTGCCCGACACCACCTCCCAAACATCATTCTTCATGATAGAAGAATACTCTTTCGCATGGCCTCCGCATCCTCCACTGCTAGCAACCTCCTGCTAGCTAGAAGGCTCGTAGCTCAAGGATGTCAGAAGCATTGCTACATAGCTACAAAACCTCTCGTGGTCTGGCTTTCCGACCGCCTCTTAGGCTCAAAGCACAGATGTGCCTTCTCCAGTGTCCTGGCCACTTGCCTACCTCTTCCTCGAGCATTCTCTCCCCCTTAATGAAACTCCTCCTCCTTTTTTGTCATCAGAGCTCGAACTTCCGATCACTGGCTCCGCTCGTCCTCCCGTCGCACCTCGAACCAGATGCCGAGGTACCGTGAACCGTCCATCGCGATTCCCTAGTGAACCGCTTCGCATGCTTCGGGCACCACCCTCTCACTGCGAGCCATCGCTTCAAACATTGACTCGACATCGTCATAGATGTACCTCGGGATCCTCCTGATCCCTGCCCACTGGATCCCTGCGACTGACTCAACTGCTGCTGAGGGTCTGGCTGATCCAGATACTCTAACTCCCGTGACCTCCTAAAGGCCCTGTCCTCCTCGAACTTCACATCCCGCCTAACAACAACTTTCCTCTGCGCAGGAATGTAAATCCGAAAGGCCTTGGAGGTCTCACTGTAGCCCACAAAGATACCCTTCTCTGCGGTGGGCTCTAGTTTGGTCCTTTTCTCCTTGGGTATGTAGGAGTATGTGATGCACCCAAAGATACGAAGATGACCAATATCAGGCTTCTTCCCAGAAAAAGCCTCCTCCGGAGTCATGTGCCCCAAGGCACGATGTGGACTCCTGTTCTGCAAATAAACAGCTGTGTTGCAGGCCTCTGCCCACAAAAACAATGGCAACCCCTAATCATGTAACATGGCTTTGGCAGCCCCTCCGATGGATCTGTTCTTCCTCTCCGCAACCCCGTTCTGCTGGGGGTTGTAAGGAACAGTGAGCTCCCTCCTAATGCCTGCCTCCGCACCATAGTCAACAAACTCTCCAAGGGTGTACTCTCCCCCATTGTCCGACCTCAGGGACTTGATCTTCCGACCTGTCTGTGTCTCCACAAGAGCTCTGAACTCCTGAAACCGCTTGAAGACCTCACTCTTGGTCTTCAAAAAATAAATCCAGGTCCTCCTGGAGTGATCATCAATGAATAACACATAGTACTCATATCCACTCAAGGAAACATGAGACATCCGACCGCTCACATCGGAATGAATCAAATCAAGTATCCCAGTCGCTCTGCTGTCACTGCTGGGAAAAGGGGATTTGGCAAACTTGCCCATCGCACATCCTCTGCAAGTATCAAAGTGATCAGTACTGAACTCTGGCGCACCTGTAGTGATCTCCCGGCAGTCCTCAAGGCTCCACATACATATGCCTCATCTCATGGTAAGCAAATCCCACAAATTTCGGGAATCGTTAGCTCTTTTGTTTGCATTTACCGTCAATTCTCCCAAGGGCTGAATGCAACCAGACACCTTTCGCATGGCGACACCTATCACTCTAGCCGAATCGCCGGAGCTCTCCGGGATACATCGCACCGTCCTCCCCGGGAATCCGTATCTCATATCCTCTATCCTCCAAAGCTAAGACGGATATGAGGTTCTTTCTCATCTCGCACATAAAGAACATTCCGACACCTTCTGCGATGCTTAGAATCCTCTCAAAATGTCGTTGTTCCCACACCGATCGCTTAACAACTCGGCTATCAATGTAGTACTCGTTCTATATATCGCACACTCTCTCAAAAGTTTCCGAGAAGTACCATGTACTCCGTCATAAGGACATGGTAAAGCCCCACTGTCCACATACCAGATACCCGAAGATGCTCCGTTAATCGAGGGAAATGCATGCTCCCTCTGAACCTCTATGGCAGATAATCCTGCACTAGAAGACTCACACGCAGTGAACCCAAACTCCCGGTCAAAGCGATCTGCAAAGTCCTCAACCTCTGCTGAAGCTGCCATGCTCTGGTTCTTCCCCTTCTTCTTCTTCTTCTCCGGACACACAACTGCATAGTGTCCCATCTTTTGACAATTCCAACACTTCACTTTGGAATAGTCCTTCTGTGAGTTATCCTGTTTACCTTTACCTTTGCCCTTGCCCCCACCATTGCTTGTGGAAGCCTTCTTCTTCCCTTTGCCTTTCTTGCGTCCTGCCAACAGTGCTACATCCTCATCCTGCTCAACTGGCTTGGCTGCCCCAAGCTGACCTTTCCTGATCTCTGTCTGAATGCAATCATCCCAAAACCTCTCCCATGTGGGAAAGGTCTCACGTGCACAAACCCCATCAGCAAAGTTCATCCATGAACTAGGGAGGCCATTCACTGCAATCCGCACCAACTCAGTGGGTGGAATGACCTCTCCAATCGCTGCCAACTCATCTCTCACATTAGTAATCTTTGTGAGATATCCAGTTGCACTATCATTACCCATCTTAATGGTCTTCAGCTTCTCCTTCAGGACCATTTTCCGGTTCTCATTGGTACTCTGGTAGAGATTGGACAATGCTGTCCACATCTCATGGGCATTTCTCTTTCCTCTCACATGAGGAATGCAATGGTCTTTGACTCCGTCTAGAATCAGTCTCTTACCCTTGTTGTTCTTTTTATTATATGCTACCAACTGAGTAGCATCAGTAGGCACCACAACAGGGTGCTGTGCGGTATGCACCATTATGTCCCAGACTTCCGCCTCCTCAAAGATACTCTACATTCTCTCCTTCCAAACACTGTAATTGGTATGCCCATCCAACCTATCCTCCACCCTCAATCCCAAAGACCTCTTGCTGTCCTAAAAACTGAAAAATAGCACTGCTGTAGTAAAGGTAAAAATCTGTTTGTGGAAAAATCAGCTTGCTGGAATTTTCTGAGTGAAAAATCAGCAGGCTGTATTTTTTCTACTTGCTGTCCCAAACTGCACTTCAGCACTCACGCTCTGATACCATGTAGAAATTTCTTGTTTTTCCACCCCGGTTTTCAGTTTCACCTTATTACTCCAAAATAGTTAAATGCCCTTTCCCATATCCATACATTTAACAAGCTAGAAAATAAATTTTGCTGAAAACACAAATTCTGGAAAAATTACAGAATGCTGGAAAATGCAAAAATAAATATCAGCACACATAAAACAGTCATTCACACATTTTGACACAGATATTTTTGGTCAACATGACCCTGGAAAAACCCCCTACAACTGTTGGGGAAAACCAGTTTGAAAGCTCCTTCTTATTTCTGGAAAATGCTTTTTACAGTGAGAGAAATATTCAGCAAAAATCAGCAAACAGAGTTTACAACTTATCTCGTTTTCCGTGCTTAACCACCGCCTCGGAAAATGTGCAAACAGTAAAAACAGAACAACAATAAATAATGTACGGCCTCCTTGATTTTCGTGCCCAAAAAATCTGCAATAAATGTGCTGTACAGCCTCCTCGATTTCTGTGCAAACAGCAATAAATGTTGTTGTCCAAAATCTCGATTTCTGTGCCAAAAAACACAGCAGAACTTTGCTGTACGGAACAGCCTTCTGCTGCCTCGATTTCTGTGCCACACTTTGCTGTACGGCCTCCCTTTCTAGAAAATCGTGCCCAAAAAATCTGCCTTTCACTGTGCTAACTCAGCCGTACGGTCTTGCTAAAATGCTGCCTTGGAATGTGTGCCAAGCTGCTGCCTCCTTCTCCTCACTGCCCAGAAATCTCCCTTGCTCTCTTGCTCTCTTTCTCTCAATCTGCTCATGAAAGAATGAATGACCTTTTCCTCCTTTTCCTCCTTTAACCTAACCCTAAGTGACTTTTGGGGAATCCCTAAATCCAATGGCTGAAATAGATTGAGATCTAGGGCTGAGATTAAATGCTCATTTAAATCTTTCTATTTTTTAATTCACCCCACTTTAATAAAGACCCACTTAGTCATTTATTTCCAAAGTCACTTTTCCTTTCTAATTTTACATTGACTTTATTAAAGTCACTTTAAAATTAGACTTTAGTAACTTTATCACTTAAAGTCACTTTTAAATTAGATTTGACTTTATAACTTTATAAAGTCACTTTAGTAACTTTGTCACTTAAAGTCACTTTTAAATTAGATTTGACTTTATAACTTTATAAAGTCACTTTAGGAGAAAAATTAAATTCTTTTGGACACTTTTCCCTAGGCCAAAGATCAAAGCCTTAGGGAACCACCTGTCCTCCGGTACCAAATTTCAACAGAAATATGAAATTTCAATCCTACAATGTTTTGTGTTGCCAGGTTCTCAAAGGCTGCAAAGCTGGACCATCATCGCCAGAATATTTCTAAGAGCTAGAGGTAGAGTTTGTGGAGCATTTTCAGAAAGTCAAGGGTACTGTGCAAACAGTAGCCCTCTGCTACCACCCGAGGCTTCCATCTTAGCTGCCTCATGTGTTCTGGATTCCATCACTGTACTCATATCCTCCCACCACTGTGAAGAGGGAGAGGATGGACAAAAAGGAGAGGACTAAGAATCTCCCTGGCACTTATGGCCTTCAATAATGAAGCGTTGGAAAGTGGCTATGAAAGAGGACTGCTTCTAGTTTATCTTTGACCTTCATCAGTGGCCAGTTTTCACCATCCCAGGGACTTCCAATAACTTGCATAGGCTTCAATGATGGGTAAGCAATCCCCAGGCTTGTCTCTGAGTTTTTGAAGACTCCCACAACTACTCTAGGACCATGAACTTGAGTGCCAACAAACAAGATGCAAGAGGATTAATAACCTAGTGACGACAATATAGGTCAAAAAATTAGAGTTTTATATGAAGGTGGGCAGAAATATGGAACATACAAAATACAATTGAAGTTCCAACGAAGAGAAGAGGTGTGGAAGTGCCGCAATTGAGCATTATAGCACATATTTCCACAACTAGATTTCATAGCTGGATTTCTCTGCCACTGTGAATGGAATGCTACGATGGGTGTTCCCACGATTTCCTTGCCGTTCTTCGTAGTGCAGCACAACACCTCAACTCAGATCCAGATTTTCCAAATTCTTAGATTGGGTTTTTTCAACCAGATTCAAACTTCCAAACAACTGAAAAAAACCCTTCATTGCCCATGACCACGAAAGCCTTGAAGTGGTAATTTCAAAAGTGAAAAGGATGCGCAGGCTTGAAAAATTCCTACATTTCCTTTTCCGTGTGTATTCTCTATTTGGGTATGCTTACTGCGTCTGCCCCTGTATCTACTAGGTATGCTTGCCATTGCATTTTACCGTGTGTATTCCCTATCTCAATATGCTTATCGTATCTTCTCGTCTCTGCTAGTTATGCTTGCTGCGTCTTCCCCTGTTTCTGTTGGCCATTTAATGCGGTGTGGCAGATATTGTCCACCGTTAGATTTAAAGTTATTTAAATCTAACGGTGGGAAGTATTTGCCACACCGCATTAAATGGCCGGTGGACAATATCTGCAACACCACATTAAATGGCCTATAGACAAGAAAATAACGCTCTTCGTCTCTGTTAGGTATGATTGCTACCTCTGCCCCTGCCTCTGTTGGTAAAATGTTAGTGTCTACCTTTACTGTTACCTGTGTAGTTGTAGACTATGATTATCTATATGGGAATCGATCCTGACATGGAGTGGATTCTCTAATGTTGTCTATCGATATGGGCATCTCTAGATGGAAAGAAAGATGCTATATTGTTGGGTATCTCTCCGATTTGGAACTCTCCATCGCCAACGACTTCCCCAAATGAAAGAAATCAAGCCTGCCACACATTCTCTAATTTTCAACATGCTTTAAAGACCTGTCATAACTATTTTTTCTTTTGTGTTAATTAAGACTTCTTTTGTTTTAATTAAGGCAATTAAAATAGTCAAGATAATTTTAATACCATAATTTTGTCTTAAAATAATGTTTTAAATTACCTTAGTGTGTAGTAGTATAATGATATTACATTGTAACATTTGATGGATGGTCTAGCTGCAAAAATGGTCAACTTTTATGATTGAATATGTTACATTTTATTTAGTCTTACCTTTTACCAGCTACACCAAACCAAGCTCAATTATGTCTCTGAGAAAAAGGAAACTAAACTATAATATGTTTAGTATTTGTATGATATGTGTAAGAAACTTAAACTTTAACTTTCAGAATTTAACCATCAATCTCAAAATACATAAGTGTAAAGCTCTTAATTTTTGAAATTAACAATCATTCACAAAATTCATACTACAGAATTCAGAGTGAGATTTTGAAACAAAATATATATCAATTGACTAATTAATACTTACCTAGAATCGTGTTTGAAGGTGTTCCTGATTTGTCATGGCTCCAGCTCCCGTTACCAAACCGCTGTTTTCCTCCCAGCCTATCTAAGGTCAACCTCTCCGGTCCCCAGATCCAGAAGACAAGTCTTCTGGCCCCCGTGTCCAAAACTCCAATAACAATCGAGAGCATTCCATAACTCAAATAGAACTCTCAAACTCAATGCTCATGTCTCATGTAGTTAGAACTCCTCTGACAGCATTCGAGTCAATTTTCCCCTTCACTACCCATGCCCATCAAGTTTACCCCTCTTCCCCCTTTTATACACAAACTCCATTCATGATATTTATTAGAATATGATCTTTTAATAAATATCTTTGAAAAATATCTTAAAATATTATATTTTAATAAATATCTCAAATTTATTAAAATATTATTATTTAATAAATATCTTGGTTTTATTAAAATAATATTATTTAATAAATATCTTGGTTTTATTAAAATATTATTATTTAATAAATATCTTAGATTTATTAAAATATTATTATTTATTAAATATCTTGGATTTATTAAAATATCATCATTTATTTGCATAAGTCAATGCTTTTAATTTTCTTTGAACAAAGTATTAGTTTTCATTATATTATGGTGAGTTAGGGAGTTACTCAATACTTCAATAATTCACTCCTTACTCTACACCGAGTTTCTTTTCATAATTTCTTAGTGCACATACTAGTGTCGTACACGTGATACCTGCATATGTAGCTATCATATGTAGGTCTCATATGCATGCTAATATTTCTGTGTTCCATAATTCGAGTTGGGTTGTTACATACACCCCCCCTTAAGAAAAATTCGTCTTGAAGTTAAGTTTTATGTCGTATATGATTAATTATATCAATGATTAGTATAATCATATAAGGTTGGTGTATCATAGATGAATTTTCGTTTAATGTGTGAGAACACTTTTAACATTTATGTTTTGATCATTTATTGGGTTACCAATTTAGTAGATACGTTTTTCCCCAACAATGTCCCCAAGCTATTCTAGAATCATCCTATCCTTCCTAGTCTCTTCCGTTCCCATCCTATCCATCCTCTACAGGAATATGCCATGGCATTAGTTTTACTGATCCATCCATAGTCCTTAAGGGTAGCAGTGTTGATTACGTCGACCTGATTTATTTGTAGGCATCCGGCAATCATCATCACACATCTAGGGGAGTGTGACTCGCACAATTCTCCCATGACTCCAGATATTGGAGGATAAACGATGGGTAACACCTCCACCCCTCCTAGTAGGACCAGGGTCAACACCCTATCAGGGAATCTCAGTGCATCTCAATTTTTCTTGGAGTTTTGTCATCACGTGATCGGTTTTGTAATGATATTATCTGCAATTTAAAACACTTTTCCACAAATTATAACATATGCATCAATATGTTCAAAACAAATTGTTACCCATATAACAATTTCTACACATTCCAAATATGTTGCTATCTGTGATATTGATCCTTGAGTTCATATAACATACTGAGTTAAAACACTTGTCCACATATGTATCAATATGTTCAAAACAAATTGCTACCCATATAACAATTTCTACACATTTTAAAATAGGTCTGTAAATTCATTTTCACTCTGAATAGTCAAGTGCCATCACTCTTTTATTTCAACCTCATTATTTTAGGTTGATATGTAAAATTATAGATACCATATCTATAGCATAATTCATAATTTATTTTAGTATCCCTATACCAACAATGTTTAAGAAAAACTTTCTTCATATTGGTATCCATGTACCAACAATGTTTAAGAAATTAATATATTCTCACATGTCATAGTACAAAATGACAGTCTTAAGTATCCATCCAAAATAAGGTACGATTTATAAAAATAAGTTTTTAAATGTTTAGAAATATAACCCACAATTATAAATGTCACATAGAATAATCGAACATGGATGTACAATTAAGGGTGCAGACATTATTTTCTATACTATATTAATTGATTAACCTTACAAAAGTCACAGGTTGAGACTCTAAATTTAAATGGAGGGATGCTCCAATCTTTATGATTGCATATATAGAAACGAAAATGAATTGAAATAAGAGCACAACACACTTACGACTTAGTTGAAGCATGATCTAATTTCTTGATACAGGTTGATTAAGAACTCTAAAACACAAAACTACATATGGATCCAACTAATCTTTTTAATTCTTGTTACTTACTTGTCTTTTAAGTCTAATTACCTTTGATCTGTAATCTTGATCTAAAGAGATAATAATAACATTAACTTCTTTATCATGTTATTTCAGCTCATCTTTAGCCTAAAATCTAGAGGCCAAGGAGTAGGGTTTTGCAAGGCTAATCATTAGGGTTATGCTGGCGATGGAGGAAGAGTTAATTGACTACTCTAAAGATCCCTTAGTAAGAGGTTTATTTTCATAGAAGGAATTTGTCATTGCTTGAAAATGCATTATTCACTTTTCATTTATACTTGGTTTACTAAGAGTGTCGTGTTTTCAACAAGATGTCAATTGTTGGAAAAATAACAACTTCCTCTTTCAATAAAAAATTCATAATTTACAAGATATGCATAGTCACATTATTAGTATGTTTTAGTTTCGACATAGTCACTTTATTTTCAAGTTTCACCATTTAGAGTCTTAACTCTAGCTAGGACATTACTAGCTTTACCATCATTCCTTAGACTATTGTTTCACTTCTATTAGATTGACTAATTTAATCCCAACACATAACACATCGTTGGTATACCCTCTCTTTATTCTTCACATTAATTGTTTTCTCATTAGTCCTTAGGTCTCATCTCATTTCCAAATGTATCTTCTTTTCTAACAGTGTACAATTATTATTTTTAATATTTATTTTTAAACATTTTCCCAGTTCATCATTTGTTATTCTTAACAGATTAGGAGTATTCACAACTCCTTATAAGTCATTGCTTTGACCTTTACCTAATCATGTTGCTCATATCTTTAAGAAAATTCTTCTTGATAGAAAACATCTCTTCACTTCCTTATACCCGATATTCCCTATATTCCAAGTCTACTTCAATCTGAAAATATCATATTATTAGTTTGACTTTTTTTTCTCACCTCTAGTCATCCTGGTTTTCTTTTCTTCTCTTAATGTATACAATTATTACACTTTGGAAATGTCGTTATTCTTTCCAACTTGGGTAAGACTATAAATAAATTCAATAACATGGATGTCAAATGTAATCTACTTATCATTTCTTGTTTTAATAGTGTGGTTGCTACCTTTCAGGTGGTTTCTTACCATCTTAACATATGTTTCATCCATTTTGTATTCGTTTGATGTGTACCTTTAGTGAACTATACTTGTACTCTCAATTTGATTACTCATGATTTCTCCCAACATTTCTTGAATAGTTAGAGTCTTCTTTCATTTATCAATTTACCTCAAACTAGCTTAGCCTTTTATGTGGTTGTAGCTTCATATCTAATAGTCTCGTCATAATGTCCATAGTCATGCTTTCATTACCATTCTTCCTTTCTTCAAGAGTTAACTTCATTGGAGTAACTCCTCCAACTAGTCCTTATATATGCCTAAATTATTACCATAATCATCTTATATAGTGTCATAACGTCCCTAATTTCTCTTTCCTCAACCACATTGTTTTCCTTTCCATGAAAATGCTATGTTGCCATTTTATTTGTTTTAGACATCGATATACCCTTACGGTTGTAAATGGCCCATTATTTATCTTAATAATGACATAATGGTTGAATCTCAAATGTCCAATTTAGTGAATATTCAGCTATACTAATTTAAACCTTCACTCTCCTCCTTAAACCACTTATACATATACTTGGATAGTAATTAAAGTATTAACATAAGAAAACGGTGTAAAATATATTTGTATAAATTCATATCATCAATGGTTTATAGTTATTAGCTAGTAAGATATATATATATATATATATATATATATATATATATATATATATGGAAAACTCAATGTCACTTGAATAATGGAATGCTTTAATTGCCTAAAAACAATTAGGAAGTTTCCATTAAAATGTTCAAAAGTTACAGAAAAAGTTTAATGTTTAAAGTGATGTTAATTTACTCATTTAATATAATAATTTGAATGTACTTCAAACTTTACTTGCACGATATACAAAATCTTAAAATTTATTGTGGAAAAATTTGCAGTTGATATCCATGGGTTATCTCAACTCCTTTGTCAGATGGAATGTTAAGTAAAAGTAATGGATTAGTAATCAAGTGGGATTGAGCTTGATATATGTCTTCGATACATACATCAGCATTAAATATCCCATCTCTTCTAATAAGATATTTCACCCCAGGCTTCCTAGCTTTCGAATATCGAATTATATAAATAATTCATTTTATCGTGATTGTTAAAAATGTCATTTCTTTCAACGTTGAAAAACAATTTTCCCTATCATTGAATGCTTCATATACTGAATACTTTGGGTAATTTATCAAGAATGACTCGGAGTATTACACCTCGGATTATATTAGGATTGTTTCTTATAATTATGAAAACGAGGTGGTGATATCCAAGAATCAACATAAGATCTTGGAAAACGGTTAAGAAACTAAATTATTTCCCATTGTGATCATTCGTCCCAATACTTTTAACTTATTCAAGCATACTCCTAGATAAATTTTGCATTCCTTAATGCTTAAATCTATGGACTGAAGTTCTCCAGAAGCCATTTCTACCTGTCTGAAATTGTTTTTCTTGTAAGTTGTCAGCTCACATCGATTTAGTGCATATGCGGAAATAAAACTATAAGTAGCACCAGTATCAAATAGAATTTTAAGTTTTATTCCATTGATATTACTTGGAGATTCCACAACAATGGATTGATGCGCTGCCTGATTATTGTTGACTACAGCATGGGTTCTATGAGTGCTTTGAGTATTTTGATGATGGTTACCACATTCTAACCATATTCCTGATTCGAGGATTTAATCCCTATACAAAACACTCGGCTTTGTATAAAGAACATATTTTACTCGCTTCATAAACCTTATCTTATATTCTTCTATTGTTTTGTTATCCTGGATTAAACGCGACCTCCTTGTCCTACTGCAAGATATTGAAAGAGTTATATTTTCATTATCTTTATACTCTTAATTTCCGATTTATAGCAGGGTATTCATATATTTAATAGCTTTTTCCTTTAACAAGTCATATTCTATATAATACCTTTATAATAACCATCAACTCTCCTTTCCTATAGATCCCTTCTACTAATTCCCCATATTATTATTATTATTATTATTTATTTATTTCTCAATTTTCTCTCACATACTACTCTTCTTCTTATTATTCCGCGCTCATAATATCACTTCAATTGTATATATATATATATATATATATATATATATATATATATATATATATATATATATATATATATATATATATATATTTGTCCTAGTACTTTCTAGTCCTAAATATGGTTACCGAATGGGTTGTTGACTTTAATTACCTTATCCATTTACTTGTGGATTTATTATGAAAATACTGATCACTAACGACTTCCTTCTTAATGTAAACGAACTTATCATTAAAACAAAGAACCTACCCTCTAAAATAATTTATCATTAAATCATTTAAAATTTGACTTTTCATGCCTATTACATACTTCTACAATAATAATTTATATATTATTTAATATCTATAAAATACTTCAATATCATTGTTCTTCATTCCTAAAGTTAAATTTACCAAATATATCATTGATGCAACAGTGTCTAAAATACATAACTTATCATTGAAAACCAACGAACATACCCTCTAAAATAATTTATCATTAAATCATTAAAATTTGACTTTTCCCGAATGAATGCTCCAATGGTGGGAATCTTATATATATATAGACACACACACACACACACACACACACAAATAATATTTTGTTGGAACCAATAGAATAAGATTCAAAATTAATAAATTATGATTATAGTGTTGCCTGCCTTTAATTTTACTTGGCCCGTCATTCTCAAATTATGAGCTCTCCATGGTGCCAGAAGCGTGGGATCATGGGATCATGAAGAGCATATCGGGACCCATTCCAATGGCAGCAGCAGCAGTACCTATTGTTACCCAAATCGCAAGAAACCGTATCTGGAATCATCACTCCACAGCATTCAGCAACCTGTAGCAAATTTTCACCAGATCTTGCAGAAACTTCGACTTTTTTTTTTTTTTTTTGGAACCCTTGTTGAACGTCACAAGCACCTCCTCCCCAAGTTCAGAATAAGAAATTGTTTTCCCGTAAGTCTCAGGAAAACCCCTTCCTGAAATCGTTCTTTGCCAACATAACCCACCTTATGACTCGAGACTGCCCCTGAACACCATTCTATTAGCCCAATCTGGGATTAAAAATAGCTTGGATGATAGAACTACACCTGATAGCTGCTGACATTAAGTTTGTACCAGAAGCAAGCAGTTAATATGCCTACTGAACTGCCAGGGTTCTATTTTGATCCCGAAAAGAACATATATTTTCCATCAAGCACATGGATGGTGCTCTTAATGCCCTAAATGAGCCCAACAAGAAGATCGATGGTTGCATGATCGTTATTCAGTTGGCCTTTGCTGGTTCACAGCTTGCCCAGCCGACGGCTGATGTCTATGCCCGAAAAATATACGTTGGGAATGTTCCCATGGACATGGCGGCAGATCGCCTGCTGAGCCTCTTTTCTCAGTATGGAGAAATCGAAGAGGGGCCACTAGGGTTTGATAAGCAGCAGTAGCAACAGGCTTTGCCTGCTACCAGAGTTGGGGGAGCTGCTGTGGTGGACAAGGCTGCAGATTTTGCCAATTATTTTTTCACCAATGCGTATCTATATCACCAAAAAGAAATGCTCTCTGCCAGAGTGAGGATGGATGCTTATTACACAAATATCTTTGAAAACAAGCACCACTTTGAAGGCAAGACTGCTATGATTTCGCCACTCAAGGGGACCATCCTAGAGTTGTTTGATGAAGTGAGGGTTTAATGCAAGTTATCCCCTAAGTTTTGTGACAAAACCATGGATTCTGCACAATTTATAACCCCAACATTAAAACAGTCGTTCCCTCTTACCTTAAATCGTTGAGCGATTTCATGGGACAGTTTGGAAAGGAGATTTAATGGGCCTGTATGGTCCCAAAAGGTTTAAACTAAGCTCCGATACCATGTGTAAGAACCTTAAACTTTAACTTTCAGAATTTAACCATCAATCTCAAAATACATAAGTGTAAAGCTCTTAATTTTTGAAATTAGCAATCATTCATAAAATCCATACCACAGAATTCAGAGTGAGATTTTGAAACAGAATATATATCAATTGACTAATTAATACTTACTTGAAACCGTGTTTGAAGGTTTTCCTGATTTTTCATGGCTATAGCTCTCGTTACCAAATCGCCATTTTCCTCCCAACCTATTTGAGGTCAACCTCTCCGGTCCCTAGATCTAGAAGACAACTCTTCTACCTCTTGTGCCCAAAACTCCAATAACAATTGAGAGCATTCCATAACTCAATTAGAACTCTCGAACTCACTGCTCATGTCTCATGCAGTTAAAACTCCTCTGACAGCATCCGGGTCAGTTTTCCCCTTCACTACCCATGCCCATCAAGTTTACCCCTCTTCCCCCTTTTATACATAAACTCCATTCCTGATATTTATTAGAATATGATCTTTTAATAAATATCTTTGAAAAATATCTTAAAAGATTATATTTCAATAAATATCTTAGATTTATTAAAATATTATTATTTAATAAATATCTTGGTTTTATTAAAATAATATTATTTAATAAATATCTTGGTTTTATTAAAATATTATTATTTAATAAATATATTAGATTTATTAAAATATTATTATTTATTAAATATCTTGGATTTATTAAAATATCATCATTTATTTGCATAAGTCAATGCTTTTAATTTTCTTTGAACAAAGTATTAGTTTTCACTATATTATGGTGAGTTAGGGAGTTACTCAATACTTCGATAATTCACTCCTTACTCTACACCGAGTTTCTTTTCATAATTGCTTAGTGAACATACTAGTGTCGTACACGTGATACATGCATATATAGCTATCATATGCAGGTCTCATATGCATGCTAATATTTCTATGTTCCATAATTCGAGTTGGGTCGTTACAATATGTCGACGATTTACTAAATGTAATGGAATTTTAATGTAATGGTATTTGAATTGTAGTAAAAAAAAACGCCCAAATAATGTTCTCTACAACATCCTTGGTAGCCCTTGCAGTAGCAATGTCTTTATACTTTTCACTTGACAAAGCAAAAATAGACTACTTCTTAGCTATCTAATTGATGGATCCACCAAAAAAAGTCAAATACACCTATAGAATTTCCTCTATCTACATCTCTAGCCTAATCAGGATCTATAAAATATCATAAATAGAATTATTCATTTTGATTTTTATTTTGACATAAAACTTAGTCCTTAGTCTCCTTCAAATATTGAAAAATAATTTTCACAATGACCCAATGCTCCTTCCTTGGATTAGACATAAATATACTAACAACTCACATTAAATATGTAATTTCTGGCCTACATAAGAAACCCTACAACTTCAACATTGGGCATATTGGCCATCTATTCCCTTTCTATTTCAGTCTTAAAACATATCTTCAGGGATACAAAGACGATTGAAGAACCATATTTTCCAGAGATATATACATATGTACCACTAGCAAAGGCAGGTGTATCTATGAGTCGAATTTTGATGCCTATGGTGACTGGTATGGAAAATAGAAGTCGTGCCCAATAGAAGTTTTTACTAAGGGTGAGTTGGAAAGTTTGTTGATATTAGCCTCTTTGGATTGGTTATGGGAGATGCTGATGGAGAGGGATATACCTACAATTTATAGTTTGAGAGGTGATGGTGAGGTTGGTAGATAGGAGGACACGTGAGTAAAGGATACAATTGAGATAACAAGAGAGGTTACAGAGCCACTACCTCTTTTTCAACTGATCTCAAAGAAACTAGGTAGAGAGGTAATGTCATCTTGGCTAGTGGCTAGATATAGAGAGTATATGGAGCTTAGGGAGAAATTGGATTAGGGTCACACTATGACGGATGAGACAAAGATAAGCTAGAATAGGGCCATCCAAGTACAAACTATATATACATCTCATATGTAGTTAGTATATTTAATGTCATATTGGAATCTTAGTACACAGACATTTGTGTTCCCGCTATGAAAGATGACACCTACACAAGAGGATGTAAACTAGATCATGGGTATCCCTATAGATGGTTGCTTGAAAAAACATTTTTCACACTTGACCAGGTGTCTAATATAGATGTTATTATGAATTGGAAATTAGAGTGGAAGCATGTAGAATTAACTTGTTTGATCAAAGAGGATGCTACTACTTGGGATGGGTATATTGATTCATTAAGATCCATTCATGTTTGTGTAAAGGACCCTAAGAAATTGACTGAAGGATCTACCCCTAAGCTAGGTTATAAGGATCTACCTGGTGGTCTTCATACTCCTGGGAGAATGATGTGGTGAATTTGGAATTGTATTTTAAGAGTATTTAGAAATTCAAACACGCACTTTAGTTAACAATTTTGAACCTTAGTTGGCACTTAGAGAAAGGTTCTTACATAGGAAAATTTACAAAGGGGAGTAGATATGGCCCCAGTAGCTAATATGTTTGCAAGGAAGTTGTGAAGACCATTCTTCATTTTCTTTTATAAAGTCCCTTCCTTGGATAACCGTAGTTTTAAAGCTGGAACTCATACTTTGACTGTGCCACCTATCAAATTGAGTTTTGACTCGATTTTTACAATAAATACATAAAATAATTAAATTTTAACGAAAAAAAATACTTTTGAGATTCCAAACCGTTAGAGACAAAATATGCAAAGCGTGTTCATCTATATAATATGTGAGGTTGAATATACAAAAATGGAACCAAGTGTAACACATATCAACAACAAAATTCATAATCAATGAGGCTCTAAATGGCCTCTAGATTCCAAAGGCCATGCTACAATCTACTAGCCTACTAAAAATCATTGATAAAAATGATAACTCACAAGACTCATCTTCACTCCAAGAAATGGGATCATCAACAAGAGCTATAAAAACATCTTATGGCTTAGAGTCTTCAAACTCCTCAGACCCCTTGGGGACATTATCGCCTGCATCAACTCAGATAGGTTTGGGTTGGTTCAAGCCAATTTTGTACCAAACCTCCCCCCCAAGCTGAGTTGTAGGCCAAGTCAAGTCAATCTCCTATCAACTCAGCCAGTTTTTCAATTTCCAAGTCGAATGGACCAAATTTTAAAATAATGCACTGTATAGGTGCGGAAAGAGGATTTTTTTACTGAGTTTAAGACGTTTGAACAATAAATAAAATTGAAGAATGTTCGAAGAACTAGTTTGAGAACACAAGTGTAAAATGCTACATAGTGTTTCCAGTCATCATTTCGTGAGGGTATTTGACTTGCTAGGAATGTGATTTTATTCGATGATAAGAATACGCCAACTACACATCCATCCATTGTTATCATTTTTACAACTGATAGAGCAATTCATTGTTATGTCGCACACAACTTTCATGGTGCAGACAATATCGTTACCAAATCAGTGCAAAAAATATCCAACCAGCAAGTTCGATTAACATCTGACCTCTGTGTTGCATCCTGTAGACTTATCTTGACCTATGCGCCCTCCTGCTTTCTTTCATTCCTCCTTCCCCGAAATATATTTGGGAAAATCCCCTTGTTCCTCACCATAATTTCTCCCCCCACATAGGTAATTCACATTATCCCCCAACATGAGGGGCTCGTAGATTTGTTTCACCTTGGTGGTCTAATATATTTTTTAACTCGTCATATACTACTAAGATAATGTTTACTTTAAAATTATTTAAGGTTGTTGGCCTTGTCACCCCCCAAAGTCTCACTAGCCAATGATCTTGTGACATTTAATTATTTTCTCTTTGCATGCCACCTATAAGTCTCTTTTGGTCCACGACAACCACAAGGCCTCCAAGCAATAATCCCTCTTAAGCATTGGAATATGTGTCCCATGACCCACTTCTTTCTCTCTCTTTTTTTGTCAAATACTTACATTATTTAAAATCCATGAAGCGAATAACTAAGGCACTATTACATTTAAACCCTAGTCCAATGTCTAAGACACCAATCAAGCATAACCTAGAAGTATAAGAACACATACCAAGTTACTTGGAGAACATGTTCATAATGGTTTGAAGATGATGGATTGATACATGGCATTTTTCTCCATTTTTCACTGAAAATGCAATGTGTATGACAACAACATGAGAGTTTCAATAGAAAGGAAAAACAGGGCCATGCATAGCCCAGGGCAGCACCAGGGAAATTGTCTCTTGACAAAGGTAATATAACAAATCTTGAAAATGTAATATTTGATAATTATTCAACGCCTCAAAACTTAAATTCATCCATATAATGGTTGGGTGGATTTATTGATCCATATAAAGGTTTTGTTCCATGGTATCTTTCTAATCCATGTTAAAAAACTTGGAATTCATATTGATTGAGATATGAGGTTGTAAAGAAAGAGATACAGAAAGGGACATTACAGTTGAACGAGTGTTACCTAACTTATGGAGAGGTAGCTTACCATTAATTCCAATGGAATATGGTTGGGAGTCAATAGAGTAGTTTATTAATATCTCAATCAAATGGAAATATGAACCATATGAAGCAAACGAGAGATAAGAAGGTGAAAGTTGGCATTCTTGAGAAAACAAGTAAATTTTCATCACTTTATTAAAGAATTTTATCTATATCTAGCCAACGGTAGACACTTTTGGAAAGTCACACTCAATGATACTTTATGCATAACTGTTAATGGATTCAATCCATCACGAAGAAGATATGATTAAAACCAACATCCACTTAGACATTATAAGAAGTAAAATCAACAAACAAAACATTTTCTAAATAATTATAGGAGACCGTATGGATACAACATATTGCAGATTTCAGTAACTTTAGAAAATATAATTATAATTTGATATCATCATTAATGTTTCATAGTTAACATCCCAAATATTGTGAAGATGATGGAGCAGATCCTTTTAATGATATTCTTAGGTAGAGAAAAAAGATGAAGCCAATATACAAAGATGCTTTGAAGTACCGCTCGAAATAGATTCAGCCTGCCTCCCAGGAAGAGTCACCTGTGTGCCCATGATAAAAGTTTACGGTGGAATTTCTCTATAAGCCAGTTCTAGTCCTTAATTCCATAAAAATTACGTTTGAGAATAAATCAAGATATTTAAAACTCGCATCCAATGCAATGCAAATAACATCGAAAATATGAGAAATCTCCAATACAAGTGCATCATCTGTGTAAGTATAAATCATATGAGATTTAGTATTATTCATAAGGAGTCTATAGACATATATAAAGAGGTCCATAATACCATAAATTCTTCTCCATTCTAGAACAAATAATCCACCAAATAGTAACACATCATCGACAAAAATCAGATGAGTAATCATGGCTTGTATAGTAATACACATTATCTACAGAAGGACGGTAAAGGTTAAAATCCTAGATGAAGAGACTTGGGATAAATTGCATGATTTACTGTGATGGTGAAAAGTAAAAGAAGGTGAAAACAGAGCAGTAATAGAGTATAAAGATCAAAACAAAGATGAAAAAAAAGTTAAAAGCAGTCAGTGTAAAGGACACTCAACAGATAAAGATGAAGCCAGCATAAAGCAACAATTAGAGAGATAAAGCAGCAAAAGATCAAAAAACAAACAACAAAACCAAATAAGCAGTGACATATTGCATTAGTTACATAGGCGTCTCTATCTTCTTGCATGAAGATATTTTTTATTCCTTGAATAATTCCTAAAGCATTTTAGGATATTTTGTATTTAGTTTTTGTATAAATACTTCATAATTCGAAGTATTGTGTGTGGATTTCTGAACATTTCTATAGTTGTATTGATCTGAAACTTGAGGGTTTATTGTAACATTTTCAAGTCAGCACACTGGAATGAGTAATGATTGCAATGCATTACAAGATTCATGTGTTGAGCCACTTTAGTGAAGTATCTTTCAATTGCTCAAATTGTTATTTTCTTAAGTATTCCATAAACTTGCATGTTTTTCCAAATTTAAATGTTATAATAGGAATATTATTGCAGAAATTGTTTAGTACACTTTGTTCTGAACTGTTATTCATTTTGATGTTTTCTTCTAATATCTAGATTTGAGAATCCTTAATTTCTCTCCCATCTTGATTGACCTCTTTCTCCTTCCCTCATTATCCGGTTTAAGGAATCCTTAACTGCTCCTTGATCCCAATTGAAGCCACTTCACCATCCATCCTAAAAGATTTGAATTTTCTCAGCTACCTTGCCATTTGAACACTTACTTTAGACCTTGATTCAATCTTGTTTTCTTGACACTTTGACTCCATAGCCCAATGGTAAATAAACAGTCATCTATCCATCTAAATCAGTAATTCCACCACCAAACCAAAATCAAAACCAATCAATCATACATAACTAGCCTAAAATCAACTAAAAACAACAAAGTTAAATCATAAAGAGAGAGCCCTCTCTTAGCATTAGGAAGGCTAGATCCTGATCTCAAAAGTAGGTGAATAGTTACCTCTAATATTATTTAAAATAGAACATAACAACCCTAGGAATTATTAGAGTGATAATAGAAGGCATAGAGTCAGGCTTGCTCACTTCGTATTCCATGTAGAATGCAAACAGTCATGAGTTATTTGTATAAGAGATGTAATATATGTGTGCATAATGAGGTTAGAGAGCTGTAGAATGGAAGAGAGTTGAAGAATGTAAGAGAGATGAAGAATGTAAGAGAGCTACAGAATGGGAGAGAGATGGATAATGTGATAGAGATGCTATGCACATTTGGAGCTGATATGAAGCAGATTTGAAGGCAGCGAGGGCAGAAGTGCAGTTGGAAGAAAACATAGCTGATATCCAGGTAAATCAACATTTTATTTTCATGTTGAGTGAGGGGATTGTAGTTTCCTTTCAAGTTGTAGCTTGATAAATTTCCAGTTAAAACTGGATCAGGTAGGAGCCTCCTGTAGGTTGTAGCCTGCAAAAAATTTATGGGAGTTGGAGCTTCCTTACAAGTTGTATCTTGTAGAAACTGAGGTAGTAGCCTCCTGTAGGTAGATGCCCGTAGAAAATCAATTGTGAGAGGTGTTGGTCCATGAAAAATGTACATTTTACCCTCGTAATTAGCTTGATTTATTACTAACTTTCATGTGTTTACCTTCACTTTGGGAATAAATATGGAAGAATTAATTGTAAACAAAGGGCAAAACTAATTATCAAAAAATTATGTAATTATGGGCAGAAAGGCTAACTTTCGTTGTTTTTATGTGCAGGGAATCTAAACCAATTAACCAATGTTCAAATTACTGAACAACAATGGCCAAGAAAAGGAAAATATCTCGTTCTGTTCATACAAACTAGTGATGAATGAGGATGATCTCGCTTATTCTATAATGCAAACTGTTAGACAGCTACGAAATCCTTAGAATTTCCTGATCCTGAGGATTCACTATTATCCATTCTATTTTTTCTGTAGGATATAAAATACTAATATATGGAATAGAACGGGAGTTGTTGACTCATATGTTGTAATTGTATTTTATTTACATTCCTTCATAACTGAATCTTTCGCGCTCAGCGATGTTGTATCCGGATTGTTTAATTTAATGAAAGAGATAGTGGTTTTTCCATAATCATGTTTTGAAGATCTTCTGGAAGAGAATTATGGATGCTTCGGGCCCAGTCACTAGGAGCTCTACTGTTGTCTTGTGTTATATCCTTATTTTCCTGTTTTGGCAATTAATCATTCTTGTGTTTTGTAGAATTGTCATTGATTTGAATTTCATCAGCATTGAATGGTTTGCGTCCTAATTATTTAAAGTCTTAATCTCTTTCATTTTCCACATGAATGTTATCTCTCGCATTTACTAGAGTTATTTGAATATTTCAATTACTATTCATTCTGAGTGATATTGTTTGGTTGATCAATCATTGAGAATTTCAATTGTAGAGCATGGTTGTGTTAGTCGTTGTTCAGTTACTGCACTATTCCATGTCTGGTTAAATAGACTGTTGTAGATGTTAATCAATAATTCTGAGTAATTGTGAATCCTTTCAGCTTGCATTTCAATTTTCTTCCATAGAACAAATTAGAATTAAGTTAAGTTGATTGATTGAGTTATTTAATGATTGCTTTCAAAATTTCTTTGATTGAACTTCAAGAGTTAGATTTTACTTATGCAACGATTTGGATTTATTAACCTCTGATTTCACTTGCATAAACTGTGCTAAAGACTCTTGAAATAAACAAACTTACCCTGGGTTGATGATTAATGTAGGCATTACGATTGCTTTTATATAGCCGTCTTAATGTGCCAACATTTTGGAGCCATTTTTGGGGAGAGTGTTTACAAGTGATGTTTTTATTTTTCTTTTGCTAAAGAAGATTTGGGTATTAAAAAAGGAAGGTAGGAACCTGTGTACCAGCAAGAAAAACGCTTGCCCATTGTCCCACTTTTTAGCAAAAATATAGAGGTTGAATATAAGTAGGATTTTTTATGAATGACTGGAAAGAAAAATATAGAAACAAGTTTGAACCCCCCATCCAAATCCACAAAACCCAAGGGATTGGTGAAGAACAACATTTATAGATGAAATTATAAGAAAATTTGAATCTCAGGCATCTATAGGACCCAAAACCATTTCTGAAAAGAGTCCTACTATAATCCCTCAGGCATCAGGCTCACCATTTGTAGCTTATGCCAAGATCCATAGTGAAACGAAAGGGTCAGAACAAATCTTTTAGGTCACAGAACATCTAAATCCTGGCCCTTCGTAAAAGGGAAATTCTTGCAAATTGTAATAAGGAGAGGAAGAAACCAGTGGTGCTGTGGAAACAAATATAAAATCTCCAGAGCCTAGATCTCCTAAAATTTTGTTTGAAGAGGAACCGCCCGACATCCCAGACTGTGGTAGTACTGTAAAACCTTTTCCAAAGCTAACTTCTAGTTCAGCTCGAATTAATCTCCTACGCTAGGAAATCCTTTAATTTTATTGGCACATCTTTGATCATATGGAACACAATCAACCCCATTGACAAACATCAACATTGGAGTACCCCATTGTTGACCCAATCGCTAATGCCGATATGAAAGCTATTTCGTTGCAAAACATCCCCACTTTCCATGGATTGAATTCGGATAATCAAGATGATTTCTTATTTGAATTTGATGTTTTGTGTAGGGGATACGATTACACCACTGACCCTCAGAATAAAATTGTTTCCCTCTACATTAAAGGGGGCATATTTGAGCTGGTTTATGGGGCTCGGTGGAGGGACTATTAATAACTAGGATCAAATGAAAAACTCTTTTCTTGCTAAATATCAAGTCTACTGCAGGACTAGAGAATTAAAAGATGAAATCTTCAACATGACTGCAAAATATAATGAAACACTAGAAGAATATGTTGAACGGTTCCAATACAATTTGCAAAGGTCCCCTTATACTGCATTGTCTAAAGATGTCTTAAAAGTAACTATAATAAAAGGAATGAAAGATGAATGGATAGAAGCATTAAATCTATTGGGGAAAGGAGACATCTATCAAGAAAGTTATGATGATATTGATTTCATTATGTGTCAGGTGCTCTAGAGGAAGCACATGCATTAGACCAGTAGGACGAGATTCAGCTGCCATAAATAACAGAACTTCAGGTGGCAGTGTAACACGAACATAAATCCGTATTCTCTTGGAAGACTTCAAGACTGATATCTTGGGTACCCTCACAACACAATTAGATGTCCTGCAAGCAAGCATTAGTGGAACAGAACTTGGTTGTCTTTTGTGCACGTTGTCGAAAGAAGCACAGCTAGCGAGAATTCCCATTGGACTTGGTCCAAACATGTGCCATATTTACTAAAGACCACGCCACTGAAAATTTCCCGTCACTTCCAGGGTTGAAAGTAGTCTTCAAATAATTAGAAGAAGAAACAGAACCAATATATTTAATGAATCAACATCGACAGTGGCATATCAGTTCTTTCCTTCTTCACAATTTAATCAACAACAAAACCCTAGGACACCATGGAAAAATCAAGCACCTTTTTCTACCTGGCCATCCCAACCATTATCCATGCCCCCTTGGTAACCTCAATCCTTTCCAGGAATCGGTTGGCCAAATTCTTCTTTCTCTCCTCCATTTTGGTAGCACAATCCATATTCATCCTAGTGGCCTGCCTCTACCTCACAAAATCCCAATTAGTCCCAAAACTGGTAGCGACCTTTGGGAATAACCAATTCACCTATGGGAACGAGTCCTCAACCTCAACCCACATTACCAGCTCCATATATGTTACCATAGAATTCTCAGCCTCTGATATTCCTTCAACTTCCAGCTCAACCGAACCCGAATCCCAACAATAGACCGGTGTAGTTGATCCAAATCATTGAAAATCCAGACCTTGAAATCGAGAAACAGGAATGCAGTGAACTTAGGCTGAGATCTAGGCGCATTATTAGCTCAGGGGAAATTACAGAACAACAATAAGACAAATTAGAACCCCCAACTGAAATTAATCCATCAACTATGATCAACACAGAAATAAGATAGGGAGAAGATGCAACTGAACGGGAAGATTATGGAAAACTTATCAATACCTCTCCCCCGTTCTCCAAAATATTAGTGATACCTAAACCAATTGTCTATCCAGATTTTGATCTTTTGGGGGAACTTAAAAATCTTTGTATTAAAATTCCTCTCCTCCAGGCCATTCAAGACATCCTTATCTATGCTAAGACAATTAAATAATTGTGCACGAAAAAACCTGTGAGGAAAATTAAACCTTCACCAACTGTCCATGTCGTAGGAACCTTATCTAATTTATTATTGGGTAGGGAGACACCTAAAAATTATGAAGATTCAAGAATTCCTATAGTTACAGTCCAAATATATGGTTGCTCTTTTCTAAACACACTAGTCGACTTAGGTGCAACCATTAATATTTTTACTGCGGAAACATGTGAAACACTTGGCATCACTGTTATAGAACCAACCACCACCTTGCTGGAACTCGTTGACCGACCAGAAGGATCTTTACAGGACATCATGGTTTCCGTTGACTCATGGGAGTACCCGGTATATTTTCTAGTCATCAATCCGAAAAGTCGACTGGATGGACATCCCTTGATTTTGGGTCAACCTTGGTTGGCAACAACCGATGCTTACATAGGTTTCCGTACAAGTAGCATGACCATTGCTAAGAGGGATGATGTAAAAAACCTTGTTCTATATCCCCCTGCCAAACCAAGTATTCCCATTGTAAATATTCACAAACGCCCACCAACATACCTGGAAGAAAATATCCGTTCACCACTCACAGTAGCAGAAGCACTTGAGTTCAAAAATCAGACTGAAGATGACATAATCAATAATTTTATTAATCAACCAACTTCTTTAGAAAATAAAAAATTCCAAATGTTAAGAGAAATTCTTGATAATGAGGCCAAGGAAGATACTTTAAAGGATAACGATCACCATCACATACCCACAACTCTCGTTCATAATATTAGACCTGTTGAAATCGAAGCAGGCAACATTTTGAACATCAATGACAATTTGAATGACGATCAAGAGCAGAAGCTCATTAAATTTTTACAAAAACGCAAAGCTATTTTACTTCCAGGATTATTTGGACATGAAGGGAAAAAATACCCAACTATGTACCCATCATTTTTACATCGAAAAAGATGCTCGTCCCATCAGGCAACCTCAACGAATATTGAACCCGCACCTTAAATATATTCTGAAGGAGGAATTACAGAAGTTGCTAGATGTGAACTTTATTTATCCTATTTCGGATAGTAAATGGGTCTCTCCACTGGTAGTTGTCCCTAAGAAAAATGGCAAGTGGCGAATATGTGTGGATTAGATGGAATTGAAAAAAGCCATGCAGAAGGACCACTTCCCTCTTCCATTTATCGATCAAGTCCTTGATACATTAGCAAGGAAATGATTATTTTCCTTCCTTGATGGCTTCAACGGCTATAATCGGATTCAAATTTCCCCTGAAGACCAGGACAAACCACGTTCACCTACCCATGGGGTACGTTTGCTTACAGAGTGTTACGCTTCGGCTTATGTAACACTCCCGGTACATTGCAGAGGGCCATACTCAACATTTTTGCCGATCTGATAAATGAAGGACATGAAGGCTATATGGATGATTTCGCCCCATATGGGGATGGTTTTGAACAAGCACTGCAGACATTGGAAAAAGTGTTGGAACGATGTATTGCCACCATGTTATGTTTGAGTAATGAAAAGTGTCACATGATGATGATGGAAGGCATAATCCTAGGACACTATATCTCCGTGACTGGAATACAGGTAGATCCAAAAAATATAGAGGTAATTATCTTACTATCCACACCCTGTACTTAGACAGATGTACATAGTTTCCTCAGATATGCAGTATATTATCGTAGGTTCATAAAAAAAATCACATATTGTTGCGCATTTTTATGCTTTAACTGGAAATGTTGAATTAAAATGGTCTGATAAGTGTGACACTGCTTTTACAGATTTAAAGAAATTAGACTCGACCACACCAGTATTGCGTGGTCCTAATTGGGAAATATCATTTCATAATTCGTCAGATGCATCAGACACAATGATAGGAGTTTTCGGTCAAGAAGAAGATAAAATTCCCTACGCTATTTATTATATCAACAAAAATTTCACCCCTATTGAATTAAATTACACAGTAACAGAAAATGAATTCTTAGCATTCATATATGCCATAAATAAATTTAGATATTACATAACTGGCTATCAAGTATTTCTGTATACTGATCATTCTGCCATTATGTACTTAGCTAATAAACTAATTACAAATGGGAGAGTGACTCGTTGGCTGTTACTTTTGCAGGAATTCAATATCACCATTAAAGACTGTCCAGGAAAGGAGAACCCAGTTGCAGATTTTCTATCTCGGGTCCCAAAGATAAATGATCCGCTAGCAGTAGAGGACCAGTTTCCTGATGAACACTTGTTTTTTGTAGCAGTGAAAGCGCTATGGTATTCAGATGTGGAAAATTATCTCGCAATGGGAAAACTGCCCAGGCATTTAACAACAAAAGAAAGGAAGTTGATTGTCCAATGCAGTGCTCGCTTTTCTTGGATTGGTGGATATCTCTTCCACACTGGGGCTGATATGTACATACGTAGATGCATCTGGGAATATGAAATGTTTGACATCCTTAGGACCTGCCATGATGAACCTTGTGGTGGAAACTTTGCAGACTGCAGAACCGGGAACAAAGTATTACAAATGGGTTATTATTGGCCCATTATTTTTTAGGATGCTAAGAAATACGTCCAGGCTTGTGATAACTACCAAAGAATGGGCCGCCCCGATCAATCCGATGAAATTCCCCTACAACCACAATTGGTAACAAAACCTTTTGAACGGTGGGCATTGGATTTTGTTGGTCCATTCAATCCACCCTCAAACCAGAAAGATTACATATTGGTTGCCACAGACTATGTAACAAAATGGGTTGAAACAATAGCATTTCCAAGAGCTATAGAAGAAACCATTATTAATTTTCTTTTCGAGATATTTGTGCAGTATGGTTTACCCAGGGAAGTGATAACAGATGGGTGGGCACAATTCGTAGGACATAAAATTACAGCCACTCTACGGAACCACCACATCTCGCATAGAATCACTTCTCCATATCATCTGCAAGCAAACGTGTAGGTCGAAAGTACCAATAAGTTCATTGAAGCAATTTTGACTAAAACGGTCTCAAAACATAGGTGGGACTGGGCTACTAGACTATCAGAGGCCTTGTGGGATTATTGCACAACTTGGAGAAATACTACTGGATATTCTCCGTACCAATTGGTATTTGACAAAGAACTTATTTTTCCCATCGAATTTGAAATAAAGACTCGCAGAATAGCACAAGAAGTGGGACTGGACTTGACAGAGGCTTAGATTAAAATATTTCAATAGAAAACTAAATTAGATGAAGCCCGATTACTGGGTTTACAACGTACTACAATCGTTCAGCAGCAACAGGCTAAGTGGCATGGCAGCCTTATCAAGAAGAAGACGTTTTAGGAAGGAGATTGGGAACTCCTCTATGATTCCAGATTTCAATACTTCCTAGGTAAACTACAGACAAGATGGCTCGGCCCATATGAAATTCAAGAAGTGCATAACAATGGCACTCTCACTTTGACCACCATAGATGGGTTCGGCTCTTCATTTTGAGTAAATGGACATCGGGTACATATTTATCATAAACCACTCACAAAGGAGTCTTTTTTCCAATAGGTACGTGAAAACCCTGCTATGAAAATTTTAGCTGTAGGGAGCAATAACTCGACAACTTTACCTTCATGAAAATACGCTCTTTTCAGTTTTGTAAATAATGTCTATATTGTCTTGCATTTGATTGTGATTTTCTATTTTAAGCATCACTGTACAAATATAAAAATCTCTTGTTTTTTTTTGTGAGTTATTATTGTTCAATCAATTGAACAACCAATTTTATTTTTTTTGTCTATTATTTCTGTTCAATCAATTGAACAACTGTTGTTTGATCGATTGAACAACTATTGTTTAATCGATTGAAAAATTGTTTTTCAGTTCAATGAACATCTGATTTTCTTTTTGTAAGTTTTTGATGTTCAATCAATTGGACAGCTGATTTTCTTTTTTTGTGCATTATTGTTGTTCAATCAATTGAACAACTGCTATTCGATCAAATGAACAACCGATTTTATTTTTTGTAATTTTATTTTCTGTTCAATCAATTGAATAACCGATTTTCTTTTTTGTGTGTTTTTTCTGTTCAATTGATTGAACAACTGCTGTTCAATCGATTGAACAGCTGTTGTTCGGGCAAAAGAACAACGAATTTTATTTTGTGTGCTTTTTTTGTTCAATCGATTTAACAGTTGTTGTTCAATCGATTGAACAACCGCTGTTCAATCAAGTAAACAAACGCTGTTCATTCAAATAAAGAACGAACTTTTATTTTGTGTGTTTTTGTTGTTCAATCGATTGAACAGCTGTTGTTTGGTCAAAAGAACAACGGATTTTATTTTGTGTGTTTTTGTTGTTCAATCGATTGAACAGCTGTTGTTCAATTGAGTGAACAGCCGTTATTCGGTCAAATGAACAATGGATTGTTATTTTTGTGTGTTCTTGTTGTTCAATCGATTGAACAACTGATGTTGAATCGATTGAACATGCATTGTTCTGTCAAATGAACAACTGTGCTTTTGTACTAAATAGCTGTCTCAATGAATTTTTGCCAATTTTATTTCCATATAACCATTTTTTCATACATTTTGTTATGGAAATCATCTTGTGAATGGGGAATATGCATCTAATAAGGAGAAAAACAATGATACTAATAACAATTATGATTTTTTTAACCTTTGATGGGTATATTTATTTTCATACATTGATATGGTTTAACTATGTAATGGCTTGTTGAATATCTTTTCTTTAGAAATATTATAAAGAATTCATTATCTTAATACCATGTTGGTTTATATTTTTACACTATCAATGGTTAATCTTCTAGGGTAGGGTGACTTAGGAATAAGGGTGTAACTTTTATTGGCATTTATTTTCACTCCTCACACCATCCCTAACTATTAAGGAGTTAATGAGCCTCCCTCTGTTTATGATTTAAAAAATATACAAATATGAAAATAATATGCAAATATTTTAGAGAGGATAGGGAGTCTCATCATGAGCCAACCTACCATGATCATAAGGAGATAACAAGTAACATTCCCATAATGGCCACCAAACTAGGGTAATGACCTTCTATCCAAGAAAAATGCGTGAAGGATAGGAGGTCTCATCACGAACTGGCCTGATTACTTTGTTAAAACCTATTGAATGGCACGGTGGTTATCTGGTTACCATGCCAGTATAATGGTCTCTCCATAAGAACAACTAAATTATCTAAATACTAAATAGAGGATTTTGGCTCATTTTTAGGTTAAAAAGCAACCCTGTCGAGGCTATGGACGCCTGCTGACAGCAATGGCTCTACTTGTCGCATTGGAGTTTCATGATAACATCCAATCATTGTATATTCACTTATTTTTACCAACCCATTCCCAAAGTAGAACTTATCATTGGCATAGTGTTATCTTTATAATAACTAATATGCATGGTAAAACTACATTTTCATATGAATTAACTTAATTATGTCTAATCACTTAATCCTAGCAGCTATTACCACTCTTTACCTATCATGTTTCTATCACAACTTTCCATCAAAGCAAAAAAAAATTTTCTCATAATAATTATTTCTCCTTTTTTTCCTTTTTAATCATTTCCCCACCTTCCTTATGATTTGAGCTGATTTTATTGATTTCTACCGCAATGTACGTCACTATGGTTATTATTCTACTGCATTAATGATCCTCAACGTCTTTCCACTTTTTCTACGCTCTAAGGGCGTGGACGCCCTTCTCTCATTGGAGGAGGAAAAGGTGTACATTATGAGCAAGCATGCAAACTAATAATCAAAATCCGTCGAAACCTGTTGATATGACAGACAAATATAATTGAATTTATACTCTTTTTAACAATTTCAAAGTATTTTCATGTAGTATTTGTGTTGTTCTAAATTTACGAATTCGTGAGTAGTGCATGCAGAAGTGTGAATTCAGTCTTTGAGACATAGCAGTAATGGGTGGGAGATATGTCTGTAACGAACCCACAGTACTGAATATTATAGAACAGGCTCATGCTGTCCTTCAGAATGTTAGTTGGCTCCCATATCTGGAAAATTACAGGGATTCCAAACTGAGATCGCACTAGAATTCCTAGAGAACCTGTAGGATGGACACACAATTGTGAAGGGCAGAGACAGAACAGTATCATAAACTGTAATAGCTAAGGTTTCTGGACTTCTAGTAGCAGGAAAAAAGTGGAATGATAAGCAGGTTCTCTTACATGAAGCTATTGCAGTGTTCCAGGTCCCAGACGAGAATTTGGTATGCAAAGGAAAAATGATTCACCCTATGACTTTGAAGAAACCATGGCAAGAACTGGAAATCATCGTTCGAAAGTATATTACATGTGACAGATGCCAAGATGTGGTAAAACCCCGGCAACTCAAACTTCTAGCCATACTCAACCAGAAAATTTCAGTTAATTTTACATTTTTCTTGAATTTTTTGTTGCATGACAGATCTAGTCGGGTTAGGAGGGCTAAGAATCCACATTCAATTATCAACCATCGTGGTCTAATAAAGTTGATTGTCACTCATGAATTAAATAAGCATCAGTTAACTTGGAAAATTTTTTTGAAACCCTGTCCTAACCCCATTAGAAGAAAATCTCGACAACAGAGAAATTGACCAGCCAAGAAGGGAAATATTAGTTCCAAAGAAAGCCAAAAGAAAAAGAAATCATCCCTCGACCTCGGGTCCAGTGAAACGAAGACGCTCTGAGCGGTTAAGTTCACGACAAGACACCTAAAGCTTGGTCAACGAGGCAGGGCTGTCTCATACACCTCCTCTAAACACGAAATATGAATTCCTACAGGAATATGAGGAGGAAATGGCCCGAGTGCTAGAAAGTATGAGTGCATTTCATGAAGAAAGAAATCCCTCCAGGAATTATGAGGGACAAAGTTTCCCCCTAGAATAGTCTACCTCTGTTGATAGTTCTGGCCACATTGAGATTTTACCATCTACAGAGGAAATGCAGAATTCAAGGGATTCAACTCCCTGTGGTGGTGAATAATTGGAGGAAGAAAACCTTGCAGAGAGAACTCCTGGGTCTAAAAACCAGTCGAGTGATATCGTCCCATTGTACCAGAGTATTGATATAGGCACAATTTCTGTGGTGCATGAAGAAAACACCATCCCATTGGACCAGAGTATTGATATAGGCACAACCTCTTCAGTGCCTGAAGAAAATACCGTCTCACTAGATTATGGCCTAGAAATTGGCACAGCTCCGCCTGTGCCTGAAAAAAGTATTGTGCCCTCTTCTACTGAAAACCCTATAAAGAAGAATAATCTAGTTAGGTCTAAGTTAATTAAATTTCACAAGAAATACAAGAAATTGAAGAAAACATTGAAGCAATTAAGGGAATGGTTAAAAGAGGCAGATAAGGCTTGGAAGCCTAAAAAAGAAACAGACACTGCTGAAACCCAAACATAATTGAAGACACACACTGCTGAAACCCAAACAGAATTGGAGACATAGACTGCTAAAACCCAAACAGGATTGGAGACACAGACAGAGGAAACTTAGAAAGATGAAACATCTTATTATACTCATCTGATAAAATAAGTTGTTATTTCAAGACTTCAAAACGAATTGACACAAACCCAGCAGGAATTGGCTAACTATAAGAAGGAAGTGGTACCACTACATGTGCATCAAGAGCTGCTAGAAAAACTAAATAATATTGTTGCAACCGAAGATGAGACTTTCGCCAACTCCAGAAGTGAACAGGAGAAGGTAAAGAAAGCACAAGCTCAGCTTGAAGAAGCCACAAAGCAAACAAATACTATTTACTCGCTTTACTCATATGTCCTGTCTTTTAGATGACTTGCTACTAATTATGCTCTGTTTTTATTAGAAATATATATGTTATTAAAGGTGAAAGCCATTAGAGCATGGAAACCCACCGAGTTTAATACGTGACTACAAAATTTGTCTAGTGTTGTGGAGAACAAAATGTGAAATATATCTACACAATTTCTTTTTGGAAGATGAGCGAGATAGTAACTCGAGTCCCTTCATAGGAGACATCCAATTTCAAGCATTTATCTCTGTTGTTGATAATCAAATCAAGTGGGCTAAAGCCTATAACATTTTTGAGAGAAGAGAACATGGTCTAGATCTCTGGGTTAGAGGGGAACCCACTAAACCTCTGTATCTCTTCACTCAACATAAGAGATTCATGAAATAGGAAGGATTCATAGCTAAATTGGGACCACTCCAAAAGGACATTGTTCAAGTAGGGACAGAGAATACTTTCAGGAGATGAAAGAAGATGCTTTGTTAGCAACTAAGCAAAGATGGTAGGCATCCACCAACAACATTAAGAATCGGGATCCCTTTAATTATAGAAACTTTAAAGTAGTTGTTGTTCATTTTAACACATACAATAACATAATTTTATGCATGGGTCATACATGGATAGGGTGCCGCTACAGGTGTCCTATAATATGGTACCCTCCTGAATGCTATCACCATGCCTATGATCTTCCAGAGGGTCATGTAAATCTGGCTTTTTCAAAAGTCAAACATAAACATGGTTTTAGATTATATAATGAGGAAGTCTATCCTGCGTATTCCTTGACATTGTTACACCTCAACCATCTCATTGCATGAGGACATGAAATAAGGTAAGATGAGGAGTATGTTGGACCATGAAAAAAGTACATTTTACCCTCATAATTAGCTTGGTTTATTACTAAATTTCATGTGTTTACCTTAACTTTGGGAATAAATCTGAAAGAATTAATTGTAAACAAAGGGTAAAACTAATTATCAACAAATTATGTAACTATGGGCAGAAAGGCTAACTTTCGTTTTTTTTTATGTGTAGGGAATATAAACCAATTAACCATTATTCAAACGACTGAACAAAAACGACCAAGAAAAGGAAAAGATCTTGTTCTGTTCATACAACCCAATGACGAATGAGGAGGATCTCGCTTATTCTATAATGAAAATGGTTAGACAGCTGTGAAATCCTCAAGATCTCCTGATCCTGAGGATTCACTATAATCTGTTCTGTTTTTCTGTAGGATATAAAAGACCAATAGATGGAATAGAATGGGATTTGTTGACCCGTATGTTGTAATTTTATTTTATTTACATTCCTTCAAAACAGAAGCTTTCGCGATCAATGATGTTGTATCCTGATTGTTGAATTTAATGAAAGAGATAGTGGTTTTTTGCATAATCGTGTTATGAAGATCTTTTGGCAAAGAATTTTGGAGGCTTCGGGCCCAGTCATTGGGAGCTCTATTGTTGTCTTGTGTTATATTCTTATTTTCCTATTTTGCAATTAATCATTCCTGTGTTTTGTAGAATTGTAATTGATTTGAATTTCATCAACATTGAATGTTTTGTGTCCTATTGATTTAAAGTCTTAATCGCTTTCATTTTCCACATGAATGTCATCTCTCGCATTTACTAGAGTTATTTGAATATTTAAATTGTTGTTCATTTTTAGTGATATTGTTTGGTTGATCAGTCATTGAGAATTTCAATTGCAGAGCATGACTATGTTACTCGTTGTTCCGTTACTGCAGTATTTCATGTCTGGTTAAATAGATTGTTGTAGATGTTAATCAATAATTCTGGTCAATTGTGAATTCCTTTAATCATTTCATTTCAATTTTATTCCATAGAACAAATTATAATTAAGTTAAGTTGTTTGATTGAGTTATTTAATGATTGCTTTCATAATTGCTTTGATTGAAATTCAAGAATTAGATTTTAATTTTGCAACGATTTTGATTTATTAACCTCTGATTTCACTTGCATAAACTGTGTTGAACACTATTGAAATAAAAATACTTACCCTGGGTTGATGATTAATGTAGGAATTAGTATTTCTTTTAAATAGTCATCTTAATGTGCCAACAAGAGGGAGTAGAAGCTTGCCTTTGCATCACAAAAATAATAAGATGTGGTTTTCTCCCTTATGGGTTTCCACTTATATCTGGTGTCCATGTGCATGATTATTATGTGTTGATGTGATGTGTTAATATTCTTATTACTTTTTGTTCACATATTTAGTCTGGTGATCATTCTATATTAATTTTCTTATGAAATGACTTGTTAATGAGTTAAATGAAAATAATTTTGATGTCCATGAATGGACTAAATTGATTCACCCCCCCCCTCCTAGTTTAGTAAAGGGTTCATAAATTGGTATCAAATCCAGTTCCTTCTGTATTAGTTTAACCAATGGAAGGAGGTCCTTAGACCCCAAAATGGCTAGCCTAGAAAGAAGCTCTACAAATAAATCCCCTTTATTTACTGGCATAAACTATGCTTTCTGGAAAATAAGAATGAGGACATGATTAATGTCTCTTGGAGTAGGAGTTTGTGTTGTTGTGGAAGAAAAATATGCCCCAAAGGATACATACATTGAGGAAGAAGCCAAACAAAATTTCATAGCTAATTCAAAAGCAATGAATGCACCCTTGAGCGGTCTAAGTGAGTCAGAATTTATCAAAGTAATGCATAGTAAGACTGCCAAAGAAATATGGGATACATTAGAAAATATTCATGAGGGAGATACATAGGTGAAGATGGTCAGACTTCAAGCACATAGAACTCAGTTTGAAAACTTAAAAATGAATGAAGATGAAGATATAGCTGCATTCTTCTTAAGAGTTGCAGAAGTTGTGAATATCATGATAGGCCTAAGAGAAGAAATTAAAGAAAGTGTTGTAGTACAAAAATTATTGAGATCACTACCACCCAGGTTTAATCCTAAGGTTTCTACCATAGAAGAAACATAAAATTGGGAAACCTTGACCAAGAACCAATTAATTAACAACCTAACAGCATATGAGATGAGACTTCCTAAAGGGAAGTCAAACATGAGGGAGGCTGCCTTTAAAGCAAACAACTGCATGGAAGAGCAGGAAGGTACATGCTCATGCTCTGATGAAGAAGAAGCCAGTTTTTTCAAAAGATTAGATAGAGGCACGGGTAAGTACAAAGGTAAACTTCCATTTAAGTGCTTTAATTGTGGAAGAGTGGGGCACTATGCTTCAAAAAGTCCTCATAAGAAAATAGAGAATCAATCAAAAGGGAAAGAGAAAAGCAATTTCAGCAATAGGCAGAAAGGGAAAAAATTTAATAGAAGAACATTCTACACTCAACAAGACAATATTGCATCTGAGAGCTTAGATGAATCCCCCAATGAAGAAGTAATCATAATTCATTTTGATGGCCAAGGAATGGCTGGAGGAAGATTACCTGAAATTTGAAGAATAATGTGAGGTAGATCTTGAGGGGCATTTCGTGAGTGCCCTATAGGAAATAGATATACTCAAGCTCAAGACTAGAAAACAAAAGGAAATCCTTCTGAAATATGTAAAGGAAGAACCAAACTCTGAAGATTTTATTAAGTTGAAAATTGAACTAGACGAAGCAAGGAAAGTAGAAAACATTATGCTGCAGTAAATAAGAGAGAAAAGTGACAGCAACAAAATTGAATTCGGGCCCCCTAAGGAGAGCTGGTCTCTAATGGAGCTTTGTCAGCATTTTCTCTCAGAGTAACTTAGTTCATTCCACGTGGTCTTCCCCAACTCTTATATACTTTTATTTATCAATTTCAGAGAAATTGACAAATAAATACTTTAAGAAAACTTGGAAAAATTTAAATATATCAACCCTTATAACTCCGCAATATCTCCAATATAGAATCGGCACCAACTTCAGGATTTAATTATATTAAGGTCGACAACCCAACAAGTATCCCCGCCCGAAACCTTATGACAAAGGTTAAATACTTTACACAACTTGGACTCAGGTCTTTCACGCACATATATATGTGGCCCTCATACACAACCGACGGTTCGATTAAATACACACACCTTGCCTCAGATTAACCTCCGAGAAAATCTGGGTGCGATAACCGTTCGATGGTCAATCTACAGATCGGACGTTATACATCAATATCGCGCTGGCTCCGATGTCGATCGTTAGCGTGCGATGAGAGTGGTTTTAAAAACTACTCCAGGACACGCGTCACCCAGTCTATGGGATCGCTCCAATTTCTTGAATACCGCTCATCCCACAAAGGCGGTGCGATCAAAACCACTTCTAGCCTTTGAACAGTGATTGACCGTGGGGTTAGCACCTTCCTTTCTATGCTCTCCCATTCACTAACTCAAGGTCTGATCTCGGTTCAGGATTTTCAATTAACAACAAAACAATATATTTCTCTTATAAGCGAAGTCTTCACTACCTCGGAACAGAGTCCAATGACCATGATTATACATAGAACTCTTCTACGAGTGGGATTTAACTCAATAGATCTTGTTCGAAAAATTCAAGAGAAAACAATGGACAAAGGGATGCGGAGATTATACAACAACTCTATTCAACGATTCTACACGGGATGGTGCTTCAATCACCTCGCAATTAAATAAATTCTCACACAAAGATCAATTCAAGACAATTTAAAAATCAACGAGCACTGAAATTTATTCAATAGGAAGAAATTGCTTGACACCAACTTTTTTTGCGGAAATCTCCTCCCCTCAACACATCCGGTGGATACAATTTATATGCATTACAATGTGTCTTTTCGGTTCCTCGGTGAGGACCATTTATCTTCTAACAAAACTTAATTACATTATTCAAATAATTGAACATGACAGATGGAATGAACTAAACTATTCGACTTCTATTGAATCTAACTGACCTAAATGAAATAGGAAGCTAAGGTATTGACACCTTGCTGTTACAAATTCAAATTATTTTGAACCTTCCTAGCCACAACATGTGGACAAAACTTCCTACATTGCTGGCTAGTATCTAATGCCTCTACATCAGACTCTCGAGGGAAATTTTCTTCATGGACTCCTATCCATGAGCTCTTCCACTGATCTGCCTATCTTCTGCAACATTCCTTCAGTCATCCAAGTGGCATCTTCCTCTGGCTTGTCCTTCCATTTGATTAAGTACTGAAAGTACTCTTGTCCTCTGGTCTTCCTGAACACTCTTTTGTCCAATATCTTCTCTGGCTGCAGTGGTTGTGCTCGAGGTAGCTGCTTTTGCCACTCAATCTATTCCTTGTCTGCTGGTCCCTCTTATGCACCATCATCTTCATACTTGTACAAATCTGCAACATTAAAAATGGGAGATATTCCAACATCAGGAGGCAATTCAATCTCATAAGCATTATCAGAAAACTTTCTAAGTATCTTGCATGGTCCAATCTTTTTGAACTTTAGTTTGTTATACTGCTTCTTTGGGAATCTCTCCTTTCTCAAGTGTGCCAAAACCAGATCTCCTACTTCAAAATGGACTTGTTTTCTGCTCAAGTCTTCTCTGCCTTTGTATTTGATGCTGCTGCCTTGTAGCTGTTGTTTCACTTGTTCATGTATGGCTTGGATCTCTTAAGCAAATTCCTCATCATCAGCGCTCCTTAGTTCTGCCTTTCCCAGATTTCTTAATTCTGATAATCCTTTGGGGTGCATTCCATAAACAATATGGAATGGACTCTGCCCTGTGCTTCTATTTTGTGATTCATTATATGCATATTATGCGTGAGGCAAAATATGATCCCACTGCTTGGGATCCTCTCCTGCAAGACTTCTCAATAAATTTCCTGCATCATATATCTACTCACTTCAAGCTTATCCATCGTCAACTGAGATGATAGTCGAAATAAACTCATTTATACCAAGTTTCTTCCACAATGTCCTCCAAAAATGGCCCACAAATCTGGTGTCTCTGTCTGAAACAATACTCTTGGGCAACCCATGCAACCTAACAACTTCTTTGAAAAAAAAGTTAGCAAAATGGGTGGCATCACTAGTTTTATAACATGGAATAAAATGTGCCATTTTTTAGAATCTGTCCACTACTATGCTTTTCCTTGATCAAATTTTCTCTCATGGAACATTTTGGTACACACAGTTAGTTTCTCCTAAATAGTAAGTCCTCCTGCAAGAAATAATCCAGTCACTGGCTTCTATCTGTTAGAACAGGGTTACAACATGCCTCAAATGCTCCCTTAAAATCTGAATCTGTTTTATACAGTTCTTTGAGAAAATCAAATCCTACAACTTCAAAATTGGTTTCTTGAACAAGCACGTGCCTCCTACTCAAAGCATCAGCTACTTTATTTTATTGGCCACTTATATGTTTCAAAACAAAGTTAATACCTTGGAGATACTCAACCCATTTGGCATGCTTATGATTCAACTTGGGCTACTGTACAATGTACTCCAAAGCATGATTATCAGAATATAACACAAATTCTTTGGACATCAAATAATGCCTCCACTTTTTCAATGCCTGAACAACTGCATATAATTCCTTCTCAAAAGAGGAATACTTCCTTCTGGTGTCATTTAGCTTTTCACTGAAATAGGCTACAGGCCTATCATCCTGACTCAACACAGCTCCAATGGCTTCTCCACTGGCATCACACTTCACTTGAAATGGTTTAGCAAAATCAGGCAGAATCAACACAGCCTTTTCATTTATCTTTTGCTTCAAACGTTTAAAGCTTCTTTCTGCTTCAACAATCCATTTAAATGGTTGTTTGCTCTTTTTTATTGTTTCAATGATGGGTGCATTAATCTTACTGAAGCTTCTTATAAATTTTCTGTAAAAACCGGCAAGTCCATGGAAAATTCTTACCTCAAAAACATTTCTGGGTGAAGGCCACTCCACAATTGCCTTAACCTTTTCTGGGTCCATCTTCAATCCTTCTGCAGAGACAACAAAGCCCAAATACACCAACTCTTCCTTCATGAATGAGCATTTCTTCAAGTTTATCAGTAGTTTCTCTTGGTGCAACTTCTTCAAGACATAATTAAGATGCCTTAAATGTTCTTCTTTGGTTTTGTTGAAAACTAATATATCATCCAGATACACTATCACAAATTTACCAATGAATTCTTTCAATAGTTCATTCATAAGTCTCATAAAAGTGCTAGGTGCATTTGACAACCCAAAAGGCATTACCATCCATTCATACAGTCCTTCATTTGTTTTAAAGGCAGTTTTCCACTCATCACCCTCTCTTATTCTAATCTGATGATATCCACTTTTTAAATATATCTTTGAAAAATATTTAGCACCACTCAAACAATCCATTAAATCCTCAACTCTGGGAAAAGGGAATCTGTACCTGATTGTTATCTTATTGATTGCTCTGGAATCAGTACACATCCTCCAGCCTCCATCTTTCTTTGGGCTCAATACTGCTGGTACTGCACATGGACTCAAACTTTCTCTGATCAGTCCCTTGTCCACCAATTCATGTACTTGTCTCCTGATTTCCTCATTTTCTGTGGGATTCATTCTGTAGGCTGCCTTATTTGGCAGATTTGAACCAGGGATAAAATCTATCTGATGGTTGATCTTCCTCACAGGTGGCAGCTCATCAGGTAAATCATCCACAAAAATGTCACAATAACTGTCTAGCATCTCTTGGATTTCTATTGGAAAATCATAAATATTTGTAGAAGTAAGAACTACCTTAGGCTTGCAAACTAAAGCAAAGCTTACCTCTTCTTCTTCAATCTGCTGTAGGTATTCCTTCCCGCTCACCAACAAGGTCTTTGGATCAACCACTCTGCTTGATGGCTCTCCTTCTTCCGTGGGTATCAATGTATGATGTACCCCGTCCTTGAATGTTAGGTCCCTCTATTAATAGTGTAGCCCCTTATTATGTTAGTGTAGCCCCCCTTATTATTATTATTGTATCCCTGTAACCCCCATATTGTTATTATTGTGCCCTTATATTATTATTGTTAGGTCGGCTAGGATTACATTGTGGCCCCACTAGGATTATATTATGGCCCCATGGACTCCTATATATAGAAGGAGGTTTTGTTCATTTGTATCATCCAAGAATTGTTCATTTATGTAATGTATTGTAGGTTCTCAAGTGGTTTAGCTTTAAGGCATTGATTCATTGATATCTCTTTCTTATTTTTGAGCCGGTTACAGAACATTTGCATCGAGTTTGATTCTAGGTTTGCCCCAAACAAGTTAGTTCGGCATTTTCGCTATAAATTTTTTTCCACTTCAGTTTCTCGTGGTTGAAATTTTTAGGGTGCGAAGCCAAAATCCTGAGGAATAGTTTCTTAAAATTTCAGAGCTTGGTTCGCAATATTCGCGGAGATATGATCTGTGGAAGTTAGGTCTTTTTTCAGGCTCCTAAACAGGTCATCGTGGAATTTTCGCTATAACTTTTTTTCTACGAAGGTTCAAAATCTGAATTTCATATGGTGCGAAGCTGAAATCCTGCAGAAAGTCGTCAAAAAATTTCAGAGCTTGGTTCGCAATAGTTTTGGAGATATGAGCTGTGGAAGGTAGTGCTTTGTCAGGCTCCTGAATTTCATCTCAAAGAGGTGATCGTGGGAAAAGTTCAATAACTCTCTCTCTGGGCATCGGATTGGAGTGATGTAAAAAGTGGTCACAAGTACACAGATTGTAGTTTCTTGGCTATCAATTTCAAAGACAAAGGACGAAACAGTGGCACGTGGAAAGTCATACAAGTTCGCTCTCCTGAAACAGTCCATAATTAGGTCATTGTGGGAGATTGGACACAATTTTTTCTTGGAGAATCCAAATCAGGTCAGACCTGTGGCATTTGAAAGATAATTCAAAGGGCTACATTGGTACTAAAATTTAGATATTGAAGATCTGAAATCACAGATATAATCCAATTTCAATATCGAGCTCCTCAAAAGAAAGAAAAAGGTGTGTATTTTTTCAAATTTCATAATTCTTGTTTGAAGAACCAATTTGAATTGATTCCAAGGGCATATTGTAGAATATATATCAGTATTGGGTTCTAAATAATGGCCCCAAAAAATAATTCAACACCCATTAAGCCTTTAGAAGGTTCTACTATGACTCATGAAGACGAAGAATGGCGACATGACATATCAAAATTACAAGAGCAAGTGCAACAAATTTCGCTCTCGCAAGGAACAACAAAAAATGAAATGGAAGTTTTGAAGAAAGGTGTGGAAGTGAAGATGGACGGTTTGAAGAAAGGCATGGAAGCTAAGATGGATGGCGTTGAAGTGAAGATGGACGGTTTGAAGAAAGGCGTGGAAGCTAAGATGGATGGCATGGATGCTAAGATGGATGGCATGGAAGTTGGCATGGAAGCTAAGATGGATGATCTAAAATCAAACATCGAAGGTTTGACAAAGTTGATACAAGAAATGTTTCCTAATGGTGAAAAGATAGTAGAAGAACCTCATGATGAGAACAAAATAAATGTTAATCGTGATTTCATAAACTCTAATGTTGGTGGGAAGAACCACCATATTCCAAAAATGGATATGAGGAAGTTTGATGGAAAGGATCCTCAGAATATTGATAAAACGTACAAAAGGTACGCATTGCAACTTTACATTTAGAACAAAATACATTTGTATGGTATCGATGGCTTCGCTCCAGAAAAAATCGCCACTGTCAATTTTAATGAGAAATGATAGCACATTATGAGATACAAAGAGCAACACCTTCTTTAGCCAATTGATAAATTCAAAACAAAAGGGTTTAGTAAGTAAAGACATTGAGTAGACTTCCAAAAAATTGAATATAAGGGTAACTGATATTCCGTAGGAACACGTGGATTGATCTCTTCATAGCACTTTAAAGGATAACATCCAGCCATACCAGCCATGAAGTTTCATGCTGGAACCCGATTCATTGGAGGCGTATCTAAAGGCAAGAAAAGTTGAATGTAAAATTATGCCGACAAGGAAGCCTACCACTCAATTCTATAAAGAAGGAAGTGTTTCTATGCCTAGATTTCCACAACCTACAAGGTTGACACCACAACAATTGGAAGAAAAAAGAGCAAAAGGGCTTTGCTACGGTTGTGATAGCAAATACACTAAAGGTCATAAGTGTGCTGAGAAGAAATTATTTTACATAGATTGTGAAGAGGAAGAAGAAAATGAACAAGAAGAGGATATACACCAGGAACCAGCCCTAGAAGAGGAAGAAATGAATGCGACCATATCGTGTAATGCACTGGCAGGAATTACCACTCCTCAAACTCTCAAGATAAAAGGACAAATCAAGAAGAAAAAGGTAATAGTGTTGATTGATTCGGGTAGCACCCATAATTTTATTCATTGTAAGGTAGCCAAGGAATTAAATTGTTTCCTATACCCAGCACCAGAATGTCAAGTGATGGTTGCAAATGGAGGAACTATAAATTGCTCTGGAAAATGCCATAATATCAAGCTAACCATGGGGGAATATGTATTGACTAGTCCAATGCTTGCCATTCCTATGGGAGGTGCTGATGTTGTACTAGAAGTACAATGGTTACAATCTTTGGGGACGGTAGCTTTTAATTTTCAAGAACTTTTCTTGAAATTTTTTTCAGAAGGAAAGGAAGTCGAATTACGGGGTATTGAAGGGAAGCCGGGAAGGATAATAAGCTCTAATTTCATGACAAAGCTTCTAAAGAAAAAAAAACGAGGCGTAATTGCACAATTATGCTCACTAGAAGTTCCAACATCAAAATCATCTATTTCTGCAGATCTCCAACAAGTCTTGGACAATCATTCCAAGGTGTTTGAAACTCCCAAAGGACTCCCACCTATTCATGATCATGATCATGCTATTCATTTGATTCCGGGAAGTGTTCCTCCAAACATCGGGCCTTATAGATATCCTTACTTCCAAAAGAGCGAAATTGAACATATGATTGCAGAAATGTTAGAGGCGGGTATAATTCAACCTAGTCAAAGTTCTTTCTCTACTCCTGTAGTATTGGTACACAAGAAGGATGGATCATGGCGAATGTGTCCGGATTATAGGGAGCTCAATAAACTCACCATTAAAGACAAATTTCCCATTCCTGTGATTGATGAATTATTGGATGAATTACATGGAGCAATTTATTTTACCAAGTTGGATCTTCGTTCGGGATATCATCAAATTAGAATGAAGACTGAAGATATTCCAAAAACAACATTTCGAACTCATGAGGGTCATTATGAATTTTTGGTCATGCCTTTTGGCCTTACCAATGCACCTTCTACATTTCAGGGGTTGATGAATTCCATTTTCAAACCCTTCCTTAGAAAATTTGTGCTAGTATTTTTTGATGATATACTAATCTACAGCAGGTCTTGGAAGGATCATGTTGAACATGTTGACAGGGTGCTCAAACTATTGCGGGAGAAACAATTATATGCAAAAGCATCCAAATGTTTCTTTGGAGTACAAGAGGTGGAATATCTGGGTCATATTATATCTCACGAGGGTGTTAAAGTAGACCCTAACAAAATTAAAGCCATTAAGGAATGGAAAGTCCCCACAACCATAAAGCAGTTGCGAGGATTTCTCGGGTTAACGGGGTATTATCGCAAGTTTGTTAAGAATTATGGGAGAATAGCAGCACCTCTAACAACATTATTGAAGAAAGATGCATTTTCATGGACTCCTAAAGCAACTAAGGCCTTTGAACGTCTTAAAGAGGCAATGTGCCTAGCACCTGTCTTAGCTACGCCAGAATTCACAAAAACCTTTATTGTGGAATGTGATGCCTCAGGAAATGGAATTGGTGCGGTTTTAATGCAGGAAGGAAGACCCATTTCCAGGGAAAACTTTAGGGGCTAATATTCGCAGATGGGCTAATTTTCCATGCTTTTTAGAAAAAGAAGATTCGCCAATTTCCATATTTTCCTAAAAATGATTCGCCAAAATTTTACAATACAAATTTATTATACCTTAACAATCGCCAAAATTTTATATAAAATAAATATAAAATCATTGGAAATATAAATATTTCTACAAAATATCACCAAACATCTTATAGTTTGCATATTAGGGATGAATAATATTTGCCAAGGTTTCTAAACTTTAATATAAACTTACATTCTTAAAATTTTCCCTGCCCATTTCTTTTGAAAATCGTCCAATCAAAGGAAAGTATTTACAGAAACCTATTTATGAGAAGGAAATGTTAGCAATACTGCATGCACTAAAGAAATGGCGAACTTACCTAATGGGAAGACACTTCAAGGTAAAAACCGATCATGATAGTCTTAAACACTTTTTGGAACAAAGACTATCGTGAGAAGAGCAGCAAAAATGGGTCACAAAGATGTTGGGTTATGACTTTGAAATAATATACAAAAAAGGAAAGCTTAATTTTGTTGCAGATGCACTCTCAAGAAAGAATGAAGAGGTGGAAGCATTGCTTTGTGCCATTTCTATTATCCAACGAGATTGGATAACCGAAGCAAGAGATGAATGGAAGAAGGACAAAGATGTATGGACACTCATTCAAAAGTTGCAGCAAGATCCTAGTACATCTGATACATTTAGTTGGAAAAATGATTCCTTATGGTACAAAGATCGCTTATATCTTTGTAAGAATTCCCAACTAAAACAAAGATTCTTCTGGAATTGCACACTTCTCCTTTAGGAGGACACTCAGGATTTTTAAAAACTTACCACAGGGTGAAGAAAGAATTTTTTTGGGATGGCCTTAAATCTGATATTCAAAAGTTTGTGGTGGAATGTTTGGTTTGCTAGCAGAATAAAGTGGAAACAATTAAGACCCTGGGACTTCTACAACCTTTATCCATTCCAAATCAACGTTGGGAGGAGATCTCAATGGATTTTATCACAGGTTTACCTAAGTCCGAAGGAAAGAGTGTCATCATGGTGGTAGTTGATAGACTTACCAAGTATGCACACTTTTGTGCATTATCTCATCCATTTAAAGCAAGTACAGTTGCTACTACATTTATGGACAGAATCCAAAAGCTACATGGAAGCCCAAGGGTTATTGTGAGCGACAGAGATCCCATTTTTACTGGAAATTTTTGGACAGAGTTATTTTCTTGTTTGGGTACTCAATTAGCTCATAGCTCGTCTTATCATCCTCAATCTGATGGTCAAACTGAGATAGTAAATAAATGTTTGGAAGGATATCTTCGTTGTTTTGTATCTGATAAACAAACACAATGGGTCAGGTGGTTACCTCTCGTTGAATGGTGGTATAACACTTCCTTCCATACTGCAGCAAAAATGACCCCATTTATGGCACTTTATGGATATCATCCACCATCCATCACATCATATTTAAGAGAAAATTCGAAGGTTCAAGCAGTGGAAGATCACATCGAGCATCGACAAGAAGTTCTCCAACTCTTAAAGGATAACCTGAATTTGGCACAAAATCGAATGAAACAACAGGCATATCAACATCACAGCAAGAGAAGTTTTGATGTAGGAGACTGGGTATTTTTACGGCTACAACCATACAAACAAATGTCCCTCAAGCAAGCTAAGAAGGATAATAAATTATCACCAAAGTACTATGGTCCTTACAGGGTGTTGCAAAAGATTGGTACTATGGCATACAAATTGGAGCTTCCTGCTTCTTCGCGAGTACATCCAGTTTTCCATGTTTCATGCTTAAAGAAGGTTATAGGTGAAAATCTTCCAGTTCAAACAATATTGCCAGAACTTGATGAGGAAGGAAAAATCATATTGGAACCTGAAGCGGTCACGAAAACAAGAACTCGACAGCTACGGAATCGATCAATTTCAGAGTATCTCATCAAGTGGAAGAACTTACCCACTGAAGATTCTACATGGGAGGATGAGAATTTTATATAGAAGCACACAGAGCTACTCAAGCGTTGAGGACAACACTTTTTTGAAGGAGAGGGGCATGTTAGGTCCCTATATCACTAGTATAGTCCCTTATTATTGTTAGTGTAACCCCCTTATTGTTATTATTGTACCCTTGTAACCCCCATTTTGTTATTATTGTGCCCTTAAATTATTATTGTTAGGTCAGCTAGGATTACATTGTGGCCCACTAGGATTATATTATGGCCCCATGGACTCCTATATATAGAAGGAGGTTTTGTTCATTTGTATCATCCAAGAATTGCTCATTTATGTAATGTATTGGAGGTTTCCCCCTCGAAGTGGCTTATTTCTAAGGAATTGATATCTCTTTTCTTCTATTTTTGGAGTTGGTTACACAACATTGAAGAACTTGTAAGTGTTCTTCTTACCATCATGCACTGCTGCTCTGTCAAACTGCCAAGGTCTACCCAGCAGTATGTGACACAGAACCATGGGCATCACATCACACAGGACTTTGTCTTTGTAGTTGCCCATTTGCAGCTCTATCTCACACTGTTCTTTTACAATCAGCTGGTGCCCTTTATGCAGCCAGGACACTCTGTAGGGAGTTGGATGCTCCCTTGTCTTCAGTTTCAACTTCTCTATCACCTCAGTGGAAACCAGATTGTCTGTGCTGCCACTATCAATGACTAGCTGGCAGCATTTCCCCTAGACTTTGCATGTGCTCCTAAAAAAATTCTTCCTTTGTGTAGGCTCAGTAACCTCTTTGGCTTGTTTCAATAGGACCTTATTATCCACCAAGGACTCTCCCCTCTCTGGTAGAATTTCTTCTTCAATTTCTGCCTCTTCTCCAGCCTGGATAACAACAACATTTCTTGGACCAGCACCCACATTCTCTGGGCACTCATAGTGCTTGTGTCCCACTTGCTGACATCTATAGCACCTCAATTCTCTACCTCTACCTCTGCATCCTCTTCCTTTGTAAGAACCCCTTCTGCCTCTTGCATCTCCCTCTGTAGATGCATTCTGAGTTGAGCTACTATTAGCTCCATCTCTGGGTGTAGTAGGCTTTCCTCTACCACCCTGACTTCCCTTTCCACGGAAAGCACCTCTCCTTTTGGAAAACTGCTTCCTCGGGAGTTTCTCCTCTGCTTTCAAGGCCATCTGATAGGCCTCTTCAACTGTCTTAGGAGATAGAAGACCAATTTCAATTTGGATCTCCAGCTTGAGACCATTCACATATCTGGCAGTCTTCTCTGGTGTGTCTTGAAATTGCCTAGCTCTTATACTTACTCTATAGAATTCTTCTGTGTATTCCTTTACTGTTAGCAACCTCTGTCTCAGGTTCTGCATTTGCTTAAACAATGTTAGCTGATAATCACTAGGCAAGAACTTACCTTTTAACTTAGCCACCATTCTGGTCTAGCTCTTGATAGGCTGCTTGCCAACTCTCCTTCTTTTTGCTTGCACTCCATCCCACCAAAGTGCAGCATGTCCCTTCAGCTTTGTTACTGCAAACTTGACCTTCTTATCCCCGCTCATTTCTTCATAGTCGAAGCACTTGTTCATTTCATTAATCCAGTCCACCAGCTCCTCTGGATTCAATCCTCCTGCAAAACTTGATACTTCAATCTTGGGCTTAACTGCAGACCCCAGAACAGTTCTGAGGAGCCTCGTGTTAGGAGGAATCTCAGAAATTTCTCCAGCTTCTTCTATTTCAGGTTCACTGATGTCTTTAGGATCTCTGGGCTGTCTTCACTCCATGGCATCCATTCTGGCCTCGAACCTCTGCAAAATCCCCAACACTTCTGCATTGGCAACGGGTCCGCCTCTCCTTCTGCTAGCACCTCTACCAACTCGGATTGCCATGTTAATTCTCTGCAGAAAAAACTCAAAAACAGCTTTGATACCATAATTGACAGCAAAAAAATTGAATTCAGGCCCCCTAAGGAGAGCTGGTCTCTAATGGAGCTCTGTTAGCATTTTCTCTTGGAGTAACTCAGTTCATTCCACGTGGTCTTCCCCAACTCTTTTATACTTTTATTTATCAATTTCAGAGAAATTGAAAAATAAATACTTTAAGAAAACTTGGAAAAATTTAAATATATAAATTCTTATAACTGCGCAAGATCTCCAATATAGAATCGACACCAACTTCAGGATTTAATTATATTAAGGTCGACAACCCAAAAAGTATCCCCGCCCGAAACCTTATGACAAAGGTTAAATACTTTACACAACTTGGACTCAAGTCTTTCGCACACATATATATATGGCCCACATACACAACCGACGGTTCGATTAAATACACACGCCTTGCCTCAGATTAACCTCCGAGAAAATCTGGGTGCGATAACCGTTCGATGGTCAGTCTCCAGATCGAATGGTATACATCAAGATCGCGCTGGCTCCGATGTCGATCGTTAGCATGCGATGAGAGTGGTTTTCAAAACTACTCCAGGACACGCGTCACCCGGTCTATGGCATCGCTCCAGTTTCTTGAATACCGCTCGTCTCACAAAGGCGGTGCGATCAAAATCGCTTCCAGCCTTTGAACAGTGATTGAGCGTGGGGTTAGCGCCTTCCTTTCTATGCTCTCCTGTTCACTAACTTAGGGTCTAACCTCGGTTCAGGATTTTCATTTAACAACAAAACAATCTATTTCTCTTATAAGCGGAATATTCACTACCTCGGAACAAAGTCTGACGACCACGATTATACACAGACCTCTTCTACGAGTGGGATTTAATTCAACAGAGCTTGTTCAGACAATTCAAGAGAAAAAAATGGACAGAGGGATGCGGAGATTATACAACAACTCTATTCAACGATTCTACATGGGATGGTGTTTCAATCACCTCGCAATTAAACAAATTCTCACACAAAGATCAATTCAAGACAGTTTAAAAATCAATGAGCACTGAAATTTATTCAACAGGAAGCAATTGCTTAACACCAAATTTTTCTGCGGAAATCTCCTCCCCTCAACACATTCGGGGGATACAATTTATATGTATTACAATGTGTCTTTTTGGTTCCTCGGTGAGGACCGTTTATCTTCTAACAAAACTTAATTACATTATTCGAATAACTGAACATGACAGATGGACTGAGCTAAACTATTTGACTTCTATTGACTCTAACTGAACTAAATGCAACAGGCAGCTAAAGTATTGACACCTTACTGTTACAAATTCAAATGATTTTGAACCCTCCTAGCCACAACATGTGGGAAAAACTTCCTACATTGCTGGCTAGTGTCTAATGCCCCTGCATCAAAAAGTGAGGAATGTGAAATATTGGAAGAAGAGGTGGTGAGTCTGGGGAAGAAATTGGAAAAGGCTCAAACTAATTTAACAATGAACATTCAATAGTTAAAAGGTGTTGAACAATTGGACAGGATATTAAATGCACAAATATCTCCTCTTGTAAAGGCTGGGATAGGATATGAAGGAGAATCCAGCAAGTCAAAGGCAGAGGATAAGAAAGATATCACTTTTGTACAAGCTGTCATAGGAGACAATGATAATTATCATCAAGATGAGAACAAAAATTTGGGCAACACTTCAACATCAGATGAACAACTGCAAAGAAACACTACTGAGAAAAACCAGGAGACAAAAGGAGTAAACAATCAAACAACAAATGAGCATAGATCCTATTTCTTCAGAAGACGTAATTTTCAAATATCTAGATGGTTATATCCCCAAACATCACCCTCTACCAGATACATATATTTCTTCTATGGTTACTGCTACTGCTATAAGAAATTTGTACATAAAGCCATGAACTGTAGAGCTTGTGTAAAAATATTTGATTTTGGGAATTCAAAAATAATTAAGGATAATAATGGATTCACACATGCATATACTCCTCTCCATAACTCTATCAGATGTTTTTATTGTCACAATATTGGACACAAGTCATATGAATGTCATCTTAGGGACAATAAACCTTCATCTTAGAATAAATATAGAACAAATGGATGCATGCAATGGAAAAATAATATTAATAAGTGTGATATAGTTCTATATGCTCAAGATCAAAACAATCAATGGTATGTGGACAGTGGCTGCGCTGGACATATGACCAGAGACATAAGCAATTTTGTAACCTTGGATGAAAATAAATCTGGTAATGTCACATTCGGTAATGATAAAGCAGGGAGAATTAAAGGAAAAGGAACATTCAGTCTCAATAATGGAAGAGGAAATGCTCAAGATGTATTATTTGTAGATTGTCTAAAACACAATTTGCTAAGTGTAAGTCAAATGTGCGACAAAGGTTGTGAGGTCCTCTTCAGAGCTCACTAATGTGAAGTTAGGTCAATCACTATAGGAAAAAATTTGGTTAAGGGGGTTCGAACAGAGAGTAATGTATATATCATGAAAGATGAGAGTGAAGGGCACTACATCAACAAACTTGATGAATATTGGCTATGGCATAGAAGATTGGGACATCTCAATTTTGACCACATCATTAAACCAAGAAAAAATAAAGTTGTCAGAGATTTTCCTGAAATAAATAATCCACCAAATACCATATGTAAGTGCTTCCAATTGGGAAAAAAAACTTGCACATCATTCAAATCCAAAGACCAACTGTCTACTAGTAAACCTCTCCAGCTTGTACACATGGACCTGTACAGACCTTTGAGAACAAATGCACCAGGTGGAGAATCATATTTCATGTTGATAATCAATGATTTTTCCAGATTAACATGGGTGGCATTTCTCAGATAAAATATGAAGCGTTTGATAAATTTAATATATTCAAGGCATTGACAAAAAATCAAACTGGATGTAAACTAAAATGCTTCAAATCAGACAGAGGAGGTGAATTCACAGGTGATGAGTTTGCATCGGTGCAATGAATGTGGGATAAAGAAAAAGTTTACTATTGCGGATACACCTCAACAGAATGGAGTGGCAGAGAGGCAAAACAGGTATGTACAATAGATTTCCAGAGCCATGATGCAGGAAAAAAACATTCCCCAATCCTACTGGGCAGAAGTAGTACACACAGTTGTTCATATTCTGAATAAAGCTCATCTCAAACCAAATTTTGACAAGACTCCATATGAAATGTGGCATGGGAAACCAACATCAATTAAGCACTTTAGAGTCTTTGGAAGAAAATGTTTCATACATAATAATGATGAAAAATTCGGGAAGTATGATGAAAGAGCTGATCAAGGAATATTTTTGGGATATGCATCAAAGAGTAAGGGTTACAGGTGCTATAATAAAAGACTTCATAAAATTGTGGAAAGCATTGATGTGATATTCGATGAAGAACTACCCAACAGAACTAGAAGTACAAACTGTGACAATCCTCCAGATCATCATCATGATGAGAATCAAGAAAATAAATAACAGAATGAGATAGCAGAAGATACAAAAATAAACTCAAAAGGACCCTCGAGACACACTCAAAAGAACCATCCAGAAGATCAAATCATTGGAGACAAGAGTGTAGGAGTCCAAAAAGAAGAGAGCTAGCTGAACAGACCGAGGAAGTGTATCTAGTCATGAATTCATAGATAGAACCGAAGAATTTCGATGAAGCCAACAAAGGAAAAATTGGATAAATTCTATGACTGAAGAATTAGACCAAATTGAGAAGAACAAGACCTAGGAGTTAATACCAAGACCTGTTGGGAAAAATGTCATTGGCAGAAAGTGGATATTCAAGAATAAGATGAATGAACAAGGTCAAGTAATCATAATTAAATAAAGACTTGTATGTAAGGGATGCTCTCAAATCGAAGGACTTGACTATGATGAAACTTTTGCCCCTGTAGCAAGAATGGAAGCAATTAGAATGTTTCGGGCTTTTGCATGTTATCATGACTTCAAGCTATATCAAATGGATGTGAAGTCCGTCTTCTTAAATGGATATCTAGAGGAAGAAGTCTACATGGAACAACCTGAAGGTTTTTCCTTAACAGATAAGTACAACTATGTTTGCAGATTAATGAAAGCCCTATATGGTCTCAAACAAGCATCACGTGCATGGTATTCTATGTTGGACAAGTACTTTAAAAAACAAGGATTCAAGAAGGGAGGATTAGACAACAATTTGTATATAAAGGCTAATGAAAATAAACTTTTAATTGTAGTGGTATACGTAGATGACATCATGTTTGGCGGTAACAAGGATGAGTTAGTAAATGGATTTGCAGAAGAGATGAAGTCGAAATTTTAGATGTATATGATTGGATAACTTTCCTTCTACCCGAGACTTCAAATTCTATAGAAGGACAAAGGCATATTAATGTCACAAGAAAAATACTTAAGAGACATGTTAAAAATATTTCAAATGGAAGACTGCAAACCTGTGTCAAATCCCATGATCATTGGATGCAAGTTATGTGCTGATGATGGATGTGCAGACGTAGATCAAAGACTTTACAAATATATGATAGGAAGACTACTATATCTAATAGCCTCTAGACTAGACATTATGTTGGCAGTAGGAGTTGTGGCAAGATATCAAGCAGCACCAAAAAAAAATCACTTGCTAGCAATCAAGAGGATATTTAGATACCTGCAAGGAACTACACATTATGGCCTCTGGTATCTGAAAGGCAAAGATTTCTCATTGACATCATATACAGATGCAGATTGGGCCAATTGTGTGGATGATAGGAAAAGCACAAGTGGAGGTGCATTCTATTTGGGAGAAATCTTGGTGGCATGGTTAAGCAAGAAGAAAACATATGTCTCTCTATCTACAACAAAAGCAGAATACATAGCAGTAGTAGCTTGTTGCACACAAGTGATGTGGATGGAACAAACTCTTTAATACATGAATTTAAGCATCATTGAACCTATTTCTATCAAATGTGACAATATAAGTGCAATACGCATATCAAAAATCCTGTGCTTCATTCGAAAACCAAGTGCATCCCAATAAAGTACCACTTCCTCAGAGAACAAGTAGTAGAGAAAATAGTAAAGATGGAATATCTCCCAACAAAAGAACAGACAGTAGACATATTTACAAAACCTCTTGCTAGAGAACCATTCAAATATCTTAGAGAAAAATTGGGGATAGTGTCTATAGATGATACCCTCTGATATGATCATAAGAAAAAAAAAGGATGAAAAAAAAATGAAAAAATGCACCAACAAAGGCTGCAATATCAGGAACAAACATCCAGCCAAGGTTAGACAAGAAGCAACTTCTTAGGGGGAGAGTATCCCATAAAATTTTTCAAGAAGAGCTCGAGCTATGGAGCTGGTAAAGATCTACAGAGGATGATTAGACTATGTGTCTCTTGGAAAATGTTCATAATGTAACAAAATGATTTTAAGAAGGATGAATAAGAAAAATGTTATTATCAGTATATCATTACAAATATTAATCAATTGGTATTGGGAGAAGTCCTTCTATCAGTAGAATACTAAGAGTTATTATTGAAGCAATGTTATGGTATGATGAGCTTGCATTGAATTTGGGCATCTTTTGAGAGGAGAAAAAATAGTTGAATGAGACAATTACAACACTAACAATTGGTTTGTGCATTGGAGTAATGATATTATCGTTAAACCAAGTCTTCGGGTACAACAACTTTGGTTGCTCTAATTATTCCAAAGTATCTTCTGGTTGCAAATGCTGGAGAATGTAGAGTTGCGTTATCAAAGCATGGAAAGGTCAGTAAAATATCAAAGCATCATTATCTTATATACGGTGAAATGTTATATTGAGCGTTGAAGCATCACTTAGTCTTGGATATGAATGTACGCCTTTTCAAGTCAGTATTGATATACTTTCAAGGCCTCTTTCTTAAGTCATCCATAAGCTTGTTGAAGTCTATATGATGAAACTTCAAGTAGACAAATTGAATATATTTTCCCAAAGATAATGGTGATAGAACAGTTGAATTTTCCCCCTTGTGTCATAAATGAAAGTGTATAGTTGATAGTGAGATTGTCCATTGCATCGAATGTATCAAGCCTCGAGGGTTTTAAGTTTAAATATGTAACAATTCAATGTTAAATTCATTGGGCCTTTTAAATTGAAATATATTGTCTAATCTTACAATAAGTTGTAAGCCATGTTTGGACTCATTATTCACATTAGCATCAAGGGCTTTTGGCTTGTAGTGATTATATCTTTATAATTATGGCACATATCACCACTATCAAGCAGTAAGGGACAAAAGTACAAAACATTCTATGGTGACATGCCTTCCAACATTTTCATGAGTTTGGGATAACATTAATTTGCAACATATTCATGCAATCTCAATGATTTTCAAAGTGTTCTCTAAAAAACTCTTATACACCAGTTTGGAGCAGCAAGGTATAAAGAGAAAATGAAAAAGGCCTATACACAACTCAGAGAGAAGTAATGCAATTATGGAAACTACACTGGAAAAATGTGTAACCCTTTGCCATTGATGTTAAAGGGGGAGGAAAAGTAAGCAGAGGAAGAAAGACACTTCTCAGGATGAAAGGGGGAAGAAGTGTTGGAGGAAGTGTTGCGATCAATGCCAAAGGGGGAGACTATTGGAAATATTTTCATTGATGGCAAAGGAGCAGAAAGGAGCAACACCGTGATTATCATTAAGGACAAAGGAGAAAATCAGGATCAGCTAAAGTATAAAGGAGCAATAAGGAAAAGAAGGAAAATGTGCAGTGAAGGAGCATAAAAGAGAGGCATAGGAGAACCAAAGAGTAAAGGAGCAGCATTAGAATCATTATCTAAGGCAAAGGAGAAAAAGTGAGAAACATCATAATGATCAAAGAAGACAAAGGAGCAAGTCAAGATGAAATGCATTTAGAATAGTGAAATCTGGGTCGAGTCGTGTATTTTTATGTTCAGAACAGTGCACAAGGGCGCATGTAGTTCAGCGGGTCGAGTCGGGTAATTTCCATAAGAAATGCGTGCAGAACATTGTTCAGTGACTTAATCGCATTTTGCAATCGCAAGTGGAAGGATGATCACAAAAACCATAGAAACACAGAAATCACAGAAACTGCGAAGTGCGATATGGTGACGTGGCTAGATGATGTGGCAAGCTGACGTGGTAGGTGACATGGCTCGACCCCACAGATCGCAACAAAAGTTTGATGACATGGCAAGGTGACATGGCAACCCCGGTGGGACCCGAACCCTTTATCACATATCACAAGTTGCAAAGCTCAGAAGGGACAGTGCTTATGTACCACGTCGAAATGCCGAAATGCAAAGAGAAACGAGAGCCCAGATGCGATAAGATTCAAAGCTAAAATCTAAAGGATTTAAAGTCCGGTTGTGGGATCCAATCACATATCACACATCGCAAGCTCAGAAGGGATAACACCCATAAACCATGATGAAAGGCCAACTTGCCAAAGTGCGATAAAAGGAGCTGGATGCAATGGAGTTTCAAAGCTAAAGACCAAAGAATTTCAAATCCGGATGTAAGGCCTATTGTTAAGAAATCGCATCGGAGGTGGAACAGGTGAATATAACGTACAAATACCAAGGAATGGCGAAATGTGATAAAGGGACCAGATGCGATGCAACTCAGAGCTATTATTTAATATATTTCAAGTCCGGATGTATGTGGTTTTCCTTTGTTAAATTACATCGGATAATAGAGTAGATTTATAACGTAGAACGATTGGATCGCTGAAATGTGATAAAGGGATTAGACGCAAGGCTGTTCAAAGGCTAATTGGAATTTATTTAAGGTCCAAGGTTCTTTGTAGTTACACTGTTTTATGAAGAAAAGTGAATGCGGGCAGTAGAATCAGGTAAGACTTGACACTCGTGAAGAAAAGTGGTTGATGCGGTTGTGACTTTTGAACAAGAAAATTCTGAACGTGGGAAGAAAGGCTCGGGTAAGTGACCCAACATAGAGAAAAGGGCAGAGAAAGTTGAACGTCACCGTAATGAGGAGATAAGAACCATGGGTCGAGTCAGGCTCAGAAAAACCTCTGGGGTAGAGTTGGGTGTTGAGACAAGGAGAAGGCTGAAAGTTGTGGACATAAGAATAGGCAGAGTTGGGCAAAAGACAGTGCAGGTGACACTGTTGGAAACGTGCTAGCTGGGTCAAGTCGCGCAAAAGGCGTTTGAGTAGAACTATTATAATATAACAACAGAAACATAAAATACAGTGAAAACAGCAGAAAGAACAAATGCATAGTGAGCCAAGAGCTGAAAGGGATGAGTGAAATATTGTTGTAACTATAAATGTATTTTTTATTTTTTATTATATGTGATGCAGGGGCAAGTCTCCATAGGCATATGCAAAACTCCAATGAGTGCTTAAATGATTATTTCTATATTTTTGTTGATGTAATAACCTGAATTGAAGTGTGAGGAATCAAATGGGTGGAAGGCATAGAGTCAGGGTTGTTCACTTCATATTCCCTGTAGAATGCAAGTCAAGGGTTATATGTATAAGAGATGTAATATCAGTGTGCATAAAGAGGTTAGAGAGCTGCAGAATGGAAGAGAGCTGAAGAATGCAAGAGAGCTGAAGAATGTAAGAGAGTTTCAGAATGGGAGAGAGGTGGAGAATGCGAGAGAGCTGATAGAGATGCTATGCATATCTGGAGCTGATATGAAGCAGATTTGAAGGCAGGGAGGGAAGAAGTGAAGGTGGAAGAAAACAGAGTTGATATCGAGGTAAATCAACATTTAATTTTCATGTTGAGTGAGGGGATTGTAGTCTCCTTTCAATTTGTAGCTAGTTAAATTTCCAATTAGAGCTAGGTGAGGTAGGATCATCCTATAGGTTGTAGCCTGCAGAAAATTTATGGGAGTTGGAGCTTCCTTGCAAGTTGTAGCTTGTAGAAACTGAGGTAGTAGCCTCCTGTAGGTAGGTGCATGCTGAAAATCAGTTGTGAGAGGGAGTAGGAGCTTTCCTTTGCATCACAACAATAATAAGATTTAATTTTCTCCCTTATGGGTTTCCACTTATATCTGGTGTCCATGTGCATGATTATTATGTGTTGATGTGATGTGTTAATATGCTTATTACTTGTTGTTCATATATTCAGTTTGTTGATCATTCTGTATTAAGCTGCTTATGAAATGACTTATTAATGAGTTTAATGAAAATAATTTCAATGTCCATGAATGGACTAAATTGATTCACTCGCCCCCCCTCTCAGTTTAGTAAATGGTTCATCATGACATGCTATGGATTTTTCATTCATTGGAGAAAAGGACACATTCTTGGTCATATACTTAGATGAGATTACTGTTTATTCTACTTCAGATCAAGAACACCTTCAACACTTGAGACGAGTATTTGTTAAAAGCAGAAAATATGGTATATCATTGAATCTAAAGAGGCCTCATTTTTCTCTCAAGGAAGGTAAGATGTTGGGTCACATAGTTTCAAAATATGGAGTGAAAATTGATCGTAAGAGAGTGATTGAAATTCAATATTTAACAGTCCCAAGATCCAATAAAGAGGTTCAATCTTTCCTTGGTAAGATCAATTTCTTAAGAAGGTTCATTCCAAATTTTACTGAAGTGGTGAAGCATATTACTTGCATGTTGAAGAAGGACAAAGAAGTCAAGTGGACCATTGAATCCAAAAATTCATTTGAGCTAATAAAAAAAGGCATATTTGAAGCACCTCAGCTAGTAAGCCCTAAATACTCAAAGTCCTTATTGATATTCTTATTTTCCTCACAAGATACTATTGTTGTTGTTTTGTTACAAAAAGATTCAGAAAATAAGGAAGCTCCCATAGTATTTTTCAGCAGATCTCTTAGAGATGGAAAATTGAAGTATGAAATGTTGGCAAAGCATGCCTATGCATTAGTGAAAGCTCTGAAAGCTTTTAGAGTTTATATTATGCATGCTCAAGTTATTGCCTATGTACCTTCATCTGTTGTTAGAGAGATATTAGTTCAGCCTGATATTGATGGAAAAATATGTAATTGGGTGACTAAAGTTCTTGAGTTTGATTTAGAGATAAAGCCTACTAAATTAATCAAAGGTCAAGGATTAGACAAACTACTAGCTGAAGAAAATTGTAAAGTTTTGGGTTTGAATTTCATGGATGAAAACTTTGAAGGGCATATTCCTGAACCTATAAACAACATGGCATTAGATGTAAATATTTTTGAATGCAGCTAGTATAAGGAAATCATTTATTTTCTGTAGCATTTTAAACCTCCTCCAAATTATGATAAGAGCAGAGTAAGATATTTGAAGCTTAAAACTATTAAATTCTATATTAAAGATAAATGTTTATATTAAAAAGATCCTACAAGATTTTTCTTGAGATACATTCACCCAGATGAGTCCAAGAAAGTTATCTTTGATATGCATAGTATAAGTGTGTGTGGAGGTCATCACTATTGGAGAACTAATGCATACAAAATATTGAGAGTTGGCTATTTTTGGCCTAGATTATTTTCTGATGTATGTTCTAAGGTGAGAGCATGTGAAAAATGTCAAAAGTTCACCGGTAAGAAACATTTGAAGTCTTTTCCTCTCAAGCCCATAGTTGTTTCTGCACCCTTTCAGCAATGGGGCTTAGATTTCATTAAAGAAATTCATCCACCTTCAAGTGGAAAACATCATTGGATTCTTGTTGCAACTAATTACGTCACCAAATGGATTGAATCAATAACTACTAGGAATGCTACTCATAAAGTTATCGTTAATTTTCTGGAGGGAATTATAACCATATTTGGATGTCCATCAAGGTTAGTAGAAGATAATGCAACTGCTTTTAAAGCCACTCCATTGGTAAATTTCTGTGAAGATTATGACATTCAACTCACTCACTCTACAACTTACTATACTCAAGGTAATGGTTTAGCTTAATCATCAAACAAAAGTTTGGTAAGAATCATCACCAAACTATTGGAGAAAAAAAGGAAAGCCTCGGATTCAAAAATGAAGTTTTCTTTATGGGCAGAAATGGTGCCAATTAAAAATTCTATTAATACATCACCTTTTCAAATGGTTTATGGAGCTGATGTTGTTTTTCCAGTCCAATTAGACACTCATGTAGCTAAATTTATACAAGATCATGAAGCTGAGCCAGATGATATGACCACGAGAATTTATCAAATCATAGAAGTGCAGAAAAAGAGAGAACAACAATATGATTTGGTAAGAAAATATCAGGAAGTTGTAAAGCGGGTTTTTGATAAAGGAACTAAAAAGGAAGATTTTCAGACTGGAGATCTAGTGTTGAAATGGGATGCACAACATCAAGATCCATGTAAGAATTTCAAATTTCATGCTTTATGGCTTGGTCCTTTCAGAATCTCAAATATTATATAGAAGAATATTTTTGAGTTACAACATCTTGATGGGATAGAGTTGTTTGGAGGCCCATTTAATGGGCGTTTTCTCAAAAATTTATTTTACTAAGGTTGTTGGTAGCCTAAGTTCACTGTAAATACCGGTGTGTTTCATAATAAGACTCCATAGCCCAATGACAAGGCACTGAAACTACAAAATATTATTAGAGCCTCGCAGGAAGAGCTCTATCCCCCGTGTAGCCAATGTTAGTACAGTTATTTGCTAAGTCATGAGTCCATTTCATATTTTTTCTTTTAGGTTTAAACATTGAAATTAAAAAAAAAAATTGGTCGCTACCGGAATTTCTGGAAGCACCAATTTTTATCCTTTTCAGACAGTCTATTATTTTCTTGTTTCTATCTTTTTCTTTCTTATTCTGATGTTGTTGGAATTTCTAGAAGAATACTCCATTTTTAAAAAAATAAACGAAAAAGTGCATCCGCTTTTACCAAGCCATGTGTTGTAGTATAAATACGCCTCAAATTTTTTTAAATCTTTTCATATCTCATTATAGGTGCAGTATGCAGTCAGTCTAGTCCAAGTCAAGTCGTGATATACATTGAACCTATGTGTCACCCACAGTTATGAACTTAACCGTTACCCCATCCGCCTGTCAACCCAAGTTAGTTAGACGTATTTCAAGTACGTGTTTTTTTGAACGAAGGAGATCGTGGTCATTACGCTCAATGACATAACCGTTTGGCTAGCTGGACAATAGTGCTGCCGAAAATTTCGGCCAATTGACAACAAAGATAGTGGAGCTGACTGTCAGTCACAGATCCGCTTCTCTCAAGACATATGGAGCCCTCCATATGGAAATACGCAGCCAACTGAAGGAGATGATGGATTATCACGTGGTGAAAATCACGGTGAGGGATATTTTTAATTATGAAGGTTGATTTGCATGAGGTGATGAACCTTAGTTTGGTTTTAAAATCACCGAAAAAGTAGGAACATTGTCATTTGAAGTTTTAGTTGTTGGAGATTGAATATTTGAGAGTCATAGTTTGAGGATGAGTGTAGATTTCAAACAGGATTTATAAAGGTGAATACATGCAACACTTGTAAGGTAAATCTCCTTCAACTCTGCCACCTATCAGTTGTAAGAGACAGAGTCATTTATTTTTTTGAAGATGACTAAAATAGGTGGAAAAATAAATCGAATTGAGCCACAAGGTGAAAACCTATTGGATGCGAATTCGAGGGTAAGAAGCTTGTTTATTAAATCAAGGTGGTATTATCTATGCAAAAGTTTAGGGTGCTCTCAATCAGGAGTATCTCAAGAGTTTGCTAACTCTGTTAATGGACAAGAAGCCATAGTTTATGGCCTTACTTTGCAGGTTTCTAAAGACTCCATTGCTGAAGGCTTTAACCTTCCACGGGAAGGAGAAAGGTGTTTTAAAGCGCAAGTTATTATAGCAGATATCTCAATAGCTTCCTCAAAGATGCACATATAGATCCAAATTGAGCAAAGGTAATTTCAAGCAACTATCTTAAGAATGACTGGGAAAAATCTATCGAGCTTATCAAGATATACCTCACTTGTGAAAGGAGGTATACATTTGTGTTCCTTTATCACATGAGGTTTCTTTTTCATATTGAAGTCATGAAGACATTAAATCTGCTATATTTATTATTTAAAAGACCGACAAAGATGTTAGCAAGGGTTCAGACTCACACTGATGTTTCATAGTATAGCTTGTATCATCAAGCTTGAATCAAAGTTTTAGTTGAAGAAGAGTTGGGGAAGAGAAATCAAAGTTGGGATCACTTTTTGTTTTATAGGGTAGGCCAACCTGCACCTACACCTCCAGCTTCACAACCAAACCATCAGCCTGCAAAAAGAAGAACCAAGAGAAAGGCCACAAAAGAAAATATTCATAAGAAGACCAAGGGAAAGAAAGAAAATATTTCTGCAGCTAAGGCTAAGAGAAAGTTGGAAAAAGGAGAGAGTTTATGAGCAAGTAAAACCAGATCTATGAAAATAGTGCCCCTTGTTCCTCCCTTTCCTAATGTCTACACTAGATCCCAAAGAGGAAGGTCTGCAACTGTAGATAAATCAAAAGCACAAGTGCTACCGAAAATTCCGAAAGCACATATTCAGCAGAAGATGCAGAAAGAGTATCGCCTACACAATCAGATGAAGAACTCCATAAGGATGTTGGACATGCCGTCAATAGTAAGAAGAAGAAAGAATAAGCCAAACTTGTTGTTGGTACCAGAAAGAGGCATACTAGAGACAACAACAAGTTTAGGCTTAAGTCCAAAGCTCTACATAATCCAACCCTAATGAAAGAGGTCATTGATATTGAAGGTAAATCTGAAGGTTTGAAGAAGGAGGAATCCATGAAGAAAAACAAGAACAAAACTCCTTCAAAGTAGCACTCAGAGCCCTCAAAGAGAAGAAAAACACAGAAGGGTTCTAAGGAGGACAAAGCCACTGTCAAGGAAGTAGCCACAAGAGAAACTAGATCCAGATCAGCTGTTGAAAATAAAAGAGACTTGGATAAGCTTGCTGAAGCTGCAACACATATAGACGGAAGGTAAAAAGGTTTTTGATACAAGTACATTTTTTGTTATCAATTACAATTTAAAATTAAGCATAGGTGTCAAGGAATATAAGTCTACATGGGATTTCCAACATTTTTTGTGTAGTTTTGAAAATGCAACAGGGTGCTATCGAAAATTCCGATAGCATTCCAAATTTTGCGTAGTTACAAGTTTTTACCGGAGTTTCTGGTAGGACATGTTTTAACTAAATTTTGACACCTGTCAGCAAATTTTTCCGAGCCAGTTAAGGATGGATAAGAACCCATAACCAAATGGATAATACAAGTGATGGTGAGAGGTGGTTATGAGGTTTTTGAAGGTCTTATTAAATGGAGCTACATGGTTATTAAATACCCAAGACATAGGGAGATAAATCAGAAGAAAAATGGGTAGCATGACAATATACTCAGTATTTCAGCCCAAATTACTTCTCTTCTTTCTTCTCCATCTATCCTTTCTATTAGATTTCGATAGGATAATGTTCTAATGTCTTTTGACACCTAAATAATGTTAGAATTAATATTTCCTTATTTTTAGAAGAGATGGAGTTGGTGCCTCTCTTGCTATATATACCACTTGTGAATACCATTTATAGATTGGATATTGGTCTACCTGAAGACTAAATATAATAAAAAACATTTTTTACTTCATGTTAGAGGATTTTGTGACTCAAGGAACATATAATGTGTGGTGTGTATCCTTTCTTTGTTAATTCATTCTAAAATATGAATTGCAACAACTAGTAAAGTGTGAGTGAGAATCTGTTAAAGGATTTAACAGTAAATTATCTACTTTCGGTTTTCTGCAAATTATTTGTGTGTCATAGAAATTGTCAGTGAGGATTTCATAAATAATTTGTGGAATACTTTATACATGCAATCTATTTTATGAATGTTGTATACTTTGCATAAACAGAGCTTGTGTAAAGAGCAATCATCATAGCTGTGTGACTGATTTAGGATAGGAATATTTCTTGAAATGGGTACTAGCTATCCATCTTCTTCCATTTGTTACACTCTGATCCCCATACTACAAATTTAACCACACAATTTATACTTGCGGGAGCTTTCCAAATGCATGAAGGTCTTAAATAATATAAAAAATCATTTCAAAATATTTGAGAAGCCATCCCACCACTCAAACAACCCTTTTAAAATTTGAAATGAACTATGATGTGTAAGGCTTACTTCTTATGAATTCAAGGAGTGGCGCATTGCGTTAACATATTTGGCGTCATTGCGAAGGAGGTGAATTGAATTTTATCTCTGGGTGAATGAAAAAGTTATAAGTCTGGTTCTGAGGTGTACAATTCCAGTTGTCTTTTTAGACTGCTTTACACCTAGCGACTCCATTGTTGAAGTTATGCCTCCTAGAAGGACTGGAACGAGGGCTAACCCATATTCCCCTTTGAGAATCCCAGTTTGTGACCCTGAAAATCTAGTCAAGAAAAAGAGTAAACGAAATTTTGCTTCTTCTACTAATGTTTTCTCAAAGGTTGTTCCTAAAGAAGTCTAGCAAACTTTATCCCCTTATTTTGTATAAAATATTGTACCTCCCTTTTTTTCCAATAAAAAAATAGTACCTACATCACAAGCTAGTGCTTCATCATATGTTGTTCACAATCCACCTATTTTTGTTCCACAAATCCCAAAAACTCACACCATGGAAGGTCCACACCCACCCCCTAACTGAGTGGATGCAATTATTGCTGCAAGGTATGCCCCTTTGGTTTTACCTCAGCCTATGAATGAATTACCTACATGATATTATCTCAAGTACATGCCTAAGTTTAGTGGTGAGGGAGAAGTAACAACTAAAGAACACCTTGCTAATTTTTATGCCTATGCTGGCAATCTGAATATTGAGCATGAACATGTCTAGATGAGAGTTTTTTTCCAGAGTCTTGAGGGTGATGTAAGAAAATGGTTCAAATCTTTGACAACTACTAGCATAACTGGAATTGAAACACTACATGATACATTTTTAAGGAAATGGGGTGATAAGAAAGATTTTTTGTATTCTATCACTGAATTTGGTGCAATAAAAAGAAAAGAAGGAGAAACAGTTTCTGATTTTTCCAAGAGATTCAATAAGATGTATAGCAAAATACTTACTAAAATCAAGCCTATTGAAGCTTTAGCCAAAATCACTTATGCTGGTGTCTTTGATCCTGATTTTTGTTTATTATTGAGAGAAAGAAGATCTATAACACTAACACAAATTCATGACAATGCACTAGAGGTAGAATATGATGTGTTAGCAGTTGATAGGCTCAGAGGAGGGATTGACAGAGAAAAAAGAAATCAAAAAGATGAAGTTTCTACTTTAGGAACTTCAGACATTGATCCTAAGTTAGATGAGCTGACCAAGATGGTCAAGTCATTGACTACTGAGATGTCAAAACTCAATATGGAAGCAAGACCAACTACTACCAGAAATGTTTCTTTTGATCTGCCTAATAGGCAGCAATTCAGAAGACCTAATGTTCCTAAAATTTTGCAATGAGAGAGGAGAGAGGTTGATGATAAAAAAAATTAGCCTCCTTTGCAGAATGCTATATTAGAAGACGAAGAAGAAACTGAAAGGTTGGAGAAAGTTGATGATGTCAATTGTCTGAGAGAAAAAGAAGGGTTTATTCATCTTACACAAGCATAGTATGAGGATTTCATGTCATATACTAAGAATAATGAAGTGGTTCCTAATCATTCCATGATTGTAGCTGATCATCAAAGTATATATAATCTCAGATCAAATAATATTGATGATAATCCAAAGCCTATTGCAAAATCCAAGAAGAATAAGGACGCGGAAAAAATTCCAGTCGAACAACAAGTTGAAAAGCAGAAATTACCAGAAATTCCGGTAGCAGCTAATACTCCTTCACTTGAGGTAAAAATTTCTCACAAACTGTCCCCTATTTTCAATTTTGAGAATCAAATACAAAAGATAAATATTCTTGTTCCTCTTGTAGAGCTCATGAAATATGATGATTTCAAAAATACCTTTATGAAAGCTCTTCAACCCCCACCTATCAAAGTAGCTTCTGATTTTGTTAACCTTTAGGATAACAAGCCCATTGTTATTCTAGGTTTATTGGTAGAAGACATAGATGACTCTACCCCTCCTTTCTATCTATCTCTGAATATTCATGAAAATATTTTGCATAATTGCCTAATGGATTCTGAAGCCTCACATAATTTAATGCCCAAGGTAGTCATGGATGAACTAGGTCTTGGGGTAACTAGAGAGTACCAAGATCTCTACTCCTTTTATTCCCGAAAATTTCAATGCCTTGGTGTCATGAAAGGCCTTGCAGTAAGCCTTTTTCAGTTACCTATAAGAGGAATGGTGATGGATATTGTTGGAGTTGGCATCCCTCCTAGATTTCGCATGTTACTTTCTAGGTCATGGATTAGAAGGTTGGGAGGAACATTGCAAATGAATCTCACCTATGCTACTGTCCCTGTTTTTGGAGGAGAAAAAAGAAGAATTTATAGAGAAGCTCAGCTGGCATATATCATTAGTGACATCAAAGATCCCACTAATCGTCCAATTTATGCTAGAAAAACTGATGTTGGTTCAAGAATTTTACACATGGATAATATTGTCCTATCTACAGAAAGTTTTCATATTTTGAAGCCTGCTAAAAAACAAATCAGTTATGAAGGTTCCAAACTATGACAAATGTATTTTGATGGTTCATGTTCCAAAGAAGGAGCTGGTGCAGGAATAGTTCTCATTTCTCCTTTGAAAGAGAGCTCCACTTTTTCTTTTAAACTTGAATTTAAAGCAACTAACAATGTGGCTGAGTATGAAGCTCTGTTGATTAGTTTAAAAACAAAAAAGGGCATGAATATTTCATAAGTTTCTATTTTTGGAGATGCTTAACTTATCATTCAGCAATTCAAATTTGTTTATCAAACTAAGCATCCCAGACTCAGAGATTACCGAAATGCAGTATGGAGCATTGTATAAGACTCATTCCTAGCTTTTAACATTTATTTTGTTCCAAGAGAAAGTAATATTTTTGCTGACTCACTTTCTATTTCAGCAAGCTCATTCAAGGTTCCATTACCTATGAAGTTGAAATCTGAAGTGGAAGTTAGGTTCAGACCTAGAATTCCTGATTATGTCAAGAATTAGAAAGTTTTTGAAGATGATGAAGAGATTTGAAGATTCAATGAAGCTGCTGAAGAGTTTGTTGTCCTAAACATTGATCAGGATGAAGATTTCATGAATAATGATGTTGATTTGCAAGACACCAAAAATCTGCAAAAAAAGATTATTGTATCATTCAACTGCCTAACAATCAAATTCCCAAGGGTTTAATCCCACTTGAGATGCTCTTTGATCACAATGATGTCTCAGTCAAATCAGAGTTGGCTGAAACAGAAATGGAATTGGAAGATTTCAATTTGGGCACTGAAAAAGAACCGAGGTATGTGAAGTTGTCAAAAGTTTTATCAGAAGAAATAAAGGCTGAATACCACAATTTGTTTTTTGATTTTGTTCATGTTTTTTCCTGGAAACATGAATCTTAAGACATATGATACAATTATGATTGAGCATAGGATACCATTGAAATATGGTACTAAGCCATTCAGGAATAAATTAAGGCAAATTAATCCACTATTGTTACCAGTGATGGAGAAGGAAGTTAAGAAAATTTTGGATGCCAAAATCATCATTCCATTGAGATACTAAGATTGGGTTGCTAATCTAGTTCCAGTAAGGAATAAGAGTGGTGAAGACAGACTATGTGTAGATTTAAGAAATATTAACAAATTCTCCAAGAAATATAACTATCCTTTGCCAAATATGGATCATATTCTTCAAAAGGTGATTGGCTCAGACATAATTTCCATGTTAGATGGTTTCTCCGGTTACAATCAAGTTTCAGTTTGGCAAGACGATCGAGAGAAGACAAAATTCTCTACTCCTTGGGGAACATTCATGTATGCAAAGATGCCATTTGGGCTTATGAATGTCGAAAATAGTTTTCAGCATGCTATGGACTTTTCATTCATTGGAGAAGAGGAAAAATTATTGGTCATCTATTTAGATGACATTACTCTTTATTCAAGTTTAAATCAAGAACACCTTCAACACTTGAGACAAGTATTTTTTAAATTAAGAAAATATGGTATATCATTGAATCTGAAGAATTCTCATTTTTCTCTCAAGGAAGGTAAGATGTTGGGTCACATAGTTTCAAAATATGGAGTGAAAATTGATCCTAAGAGAGTGATTTCAATTCAAGATTTAACGCTTCCAAAATCCAAGAAAGAGGTTCAATCTTTCCTTGGTAAGATCAATTTCTCAAGAACGCTCATTCCAAATTTTGTTGAAGTGGTGAAGAATATTACTTGCATGTTTAAGAAGGACAAAAAAGTCAAGTGGACCATTGAATCCAAAATTTCATTTGAGCTGATAAAACAAGGCATCGTTGAAGCACCTCAGCTGGTAAGCCCTGAATACTCAAATATTTCTTGATCTTCTTGTTTGCCTCACAAGATAGTATTGCTGATGTTTTGTTACAAAAATATTTAGAAAATAAGGAAGCTCCCATATCATTTTTTAGTAGAGCTCTTAGAGATGCAGAATTGAAGTATGAAATGTTGGAAAAGCATCCCTATGTATTAGTGAAAGATATGAAAGCTTTTAGAGTTTATATTCTGCATGCTTAAGTTATTTCCTATGTACCTTCATCTATTGTTAGAGAGATATTAGTTCAACCTGGTATTTATGGAAAAATAAGTAAGTGCCTGACTAAAGTTCTTGAGTTTGATTTAGAGATAAGAATACTAAATTAATCAAAGGTCAAGGATTAGCCAAACTACTAGCTGAAGAAAATTGTAAAGTTTTGGGTTTGAATTTCATGGATGAAAACTTTGAAGGGCAAATTTTTCAACCTATAGACAACATGGCAGTAGAAGTAAATATTTCTGAATGCAGCTGGTATAAGGACATCATCTATTTTCTGCAGCATTTTAAACCTCCAAATTATGATCAAAGCAAAGTAAGATCTTTGAAGTTGAAAACTATTAAATTCTGCATTAAAGATAATTGTTTATATTGGAAAGATCCTACATGAGTTTTCTTGATATGCATTGACCTAGATGAGTCCAATAAAGTTATGTTTGATATGCATAGTCGTGTGTGTGGAGGTCATCGCTATTGGATAACTACTGCATACAAAATATTGAGAGCTGGTTATTTTTGGCCTAGCTTATTTTATGATGTATGTGCTAAGGTGAGAGCATGTGAAAAATGTCAAAATTTCACTGGTAAGAAACATTTGAAGTCTTTGCCTCTCAAGCCCATAGTTTTTTTTGCACCTTTTCAACAATGGGGCTTAGATTTCATTGGATAAATTCATCCACCTTCAAGTGGACAACATCATTGGATTCTTGTTGCAACTGATTACTTCACCAAATGGATTGAAACAATACCTACCAGGAATGCTAATCATAAAGTTATCGTTAATTTTCTGGAGGGAATCTTAACCAGATTTGGATGTCCATCAAGGTTAGTAGAAGATAATGCAACTTCTTTTAAAGCCACTCCATTGGTAATTTTCTGTGAAGATTATGGAATTCAGCTGACTCACTTTAGAGCTTAATATCCTCAAGGTAATGGTTTAGCTGAATCATCAAATAAAATTTTGGTAAGAATCATCATCAAATTGTTGGAGCAAAACAAGAAAGCATGGGATTCAAAAATGAAGTTTTCTTTATGGGAAGACATGGTGACAATCAAAAATTATATTAATACATCACCTTTTCAAATGGTTTATGGAACTGATGCTAAATTTCCAGTCCAATTAGCCATTCTTGTAGCTAATTTTCTGCAAGACCATGGAGCTGAGCCAGTTGATATGACTAGGAGAATTTATCAAATCATAGAAGTGCAAAAAAAGTGAGAACAACATATGATTTGGTGAGAAAGTATCATCAAGTTGTAAAGCAAGTTTCTGATAAAGAAACTAAAAAAAATATTTTCAGATTGGAGATCTAGTGTTGAAATGGGATGCACAACATCAACATCCAGGTAAGCATTTCAAATTTGATGCTTTATGTCTTGGTCCTTTCAGAATCTCAAATATTCTGTAGAACAGTAATTTTAAGTTGCAACATCTTGATGGGACAGAGCTGTTTGGAGGCCCATTTAATGGGCGCTTTCTCAAAAAAAAAATATTTTACTAAGGATGTTGGTAGCCTAAGTTCACTGTAAATACCAGCGTGTTTCATAATAAGACTCCATAGCCCAATGACAAGGCACTGAAACTACAAAATTTTATTAGAGCCTCGCAGGGAGAGCTTGGTCCCCTGTGGAGCCAATGTTAGCACAGTTATTTGCTAAGTCATGAGTCCATTTCATATTTTTTTTTTAGGTTTAAACTTTGAAAAAAAAAAAAAAATTGGTCGCTACCAGAATTTCCGGAAGCACCATTTTTTAGCCTTTTCGGGCAGTTTAATATTTTCATGTTTCTGTCTTTTTATTTTATTTTTATTCCAATGTTGCCGGAATTTTTGGAAGCATACTCTGTTTTTAAAAAAATAAACAAAAAATTGCATCCGCTTTTACCAAGCCACATGTTGTAGTGTAAATACGGCTCAAATATTTTTTAAATCTTTTCATATCTCATGATAGGTGTCATATGTAGTCAGTCTAATTCAAGTCAAGTCGTGATATAAGTTGAACCTATGTGTCACCCACAATTATGAACTTAACCGTTACCTCATCCGCCTGTCAACCCCAAGTCAGTTAGACGTATGTCAAGTAAGTTTTTTCTGAATGAAGGAGATCATGGTCATTATGCTCAATCCCATAACCATTTGAATGGCTGCATAGTAGTGCTGCCAGAAATTTTGGCCAATTAACACCAAAGACAACGGAGGTGATTGCCAGTCACAGATCCGCTTGTCTCAAAACATTTGGAGCCCTCCATACTGAAATACACATCCAACTGAAGGTGATCATGGATTATCACATGGTGCACATCACAGTGAGGTATTTTTAATTATGAAGGTTGATTTACATCGGGTGATGAACCTTAGTTTGGTTTTAAAATCACCGAAAAAGAAGGAACACTGTTATTTGAAGTTTTAACTATTGAAGATCGAATTGTTGAGAGTCATAATTTGAGGAGGAGTCTATATTTTAGACAAGATTTCCAAAGGTGAATACATGCAACACTTGTAAGGTAAATCTCCTTCAACTCTGCCACCTATCAGTTGGAAGAGATAGAGTTATATTCTTTGAAGATGACTAAAATAGGTGGAAAAATAAATCGAATTGAGCCACAAGGTGCAGACCTAGTGGATGCCAATTTGAGGGTAAGAAGCTTGTTTATTCAGTTAGGGTGGTATTATCTATGCACCAAGTTAGGGAGCTCTCACTCAGGAGTAGCTCAAGAGTTTTCTAACTCTTTTAATGTATAAGAAGCCATAGTTTATGGCCTTACTTTGTAGGTTTCTGAAGACTCCATTGCTGAAGCCTTTAATCTTCCATAGGAATGAGAAAGGTGGTTTAAAGGGAAGGTTATCACATGAGGAGATATCAATAGCTTCCTCAAATATGCACACAGAGATCCAAATTGGGCAAATTGCATTCCAAGTAGCTATCTTAAGAATGACTAGGAAGAAACTATCAAGCTTATCAAGATATACCTCACTTGTGAAAGGAGGTATACGATTATATTACTTTATCACATGAGGTTTCTTTTGCATATTGCAGGCATGAAGACATTAAATCTGCCATATTTCTTGATGAAAATCCTGACAAATATGTCAGCAAGAGTTCAGACTCACACTGATGTTTCAGAGTATATCTTGTATCATCAAGCTTGAATCAAAGTTTTAGTTGAAGAACAGTTGGGGAAGAGAAATCAATGTTGGGATCACTTGTTGTTTTACAGAGCAAGCCAACCTGCACCTACACCTCTAGTTTCACAACCAAACCCTCAGCCTGCAAAAATAAGAACCAAGAGAAAGGCCACAAAAGAAAATATTCATAAGAAGGCCAAGGGAAAGAAAGAAAATATTTCTGCAGCTAAGGCTGAGAGAAAATTGGAAAAAGGAGAGAGTTCCTTAGCTAGTAAACCCAAATATATGAAAATAGTGCCCCCTGTTCCTCCCTTTCCTAATGTCTACACTAGAGCCCGAAGAGGAAGCAACTGTAGATAAATCAAAAGCGTAGGTGCTACTGGAAATTCCGGAAGCACATATTCGGCAGAAGATGCAAAAAGAGTATTAGCCTACACAATCAAATGAGAACTCCTTAAGGATGCTGGATATGACATCAGCAGTCAGAAGAAGAAATAAGAAGCCAAACCTGTTTCTGGTACTAGAAAGAGGTATAACAAAGACATCGATATGTTTAGGTTTAAGTCCAAAGCTCTACATAATCCCAGCCTAATGACAAAGGTCATTGATATTGAAGGTAAATTTGAAGGTTCAAATAAATAGGAATCCATGAAGAAAAACAAGAACAAAACCCCTTCAGAGCAGCACTCAGAGTCATCAAAGAGAAGAAAAACACAAAAGGGTTCTAAGAAGGAAAAAGCCACTGTCAAGGAGGCAACCACAAGAGCAACTAGATCCAGATCAGCTGCTGAAAATAAAACATACTTGGATAAGCTTGATGAAGCTGCAACACACATAGAGGGAAGGTAAAAAGGTTTTTGATATAAGTACCTTTTTGCTTATCAATTACAATTTTTAACATCAGCTTAGGTGTCAAGGAATATAAGTCTACACAGGATTTCCAAAATTTTCTATGTATTTTTTAAAAATAAATAGGGCGCTCTCGAGAATTCTAGTGGCATTCCATATTTTGCGCAGTTACTGGTTTTTACCGTAGTTTCTGGTAGCACCTGTTTTAACTGAATTTTAACACCTGTCAACAAATTTTTCTGAGCCATTTAAGGATGGATAAGAACTCATAACCAAATGGATAATAAAATTGATGGTGAGAGGTGGTTATGAGGTTTTTGGAGGTCTTATTAAATGGAGCTACATGGTTATTAAATACCCAAGACATAAGGAGACAAATTAGCAGAAAAAGGGGCAACGTGACAACATACTAAGCACTTCAACCCATATTTCTTCTCTTCTTTCTTCTCCATCCATCCTTTCTGTTAGATTTCGATGGGATAAGGCTGTAATGTCTTTTGACACCTATGTAATGTTAGAATTAATGTTTCCTTCCTTTTAGAATAGGTGGAGTTGGTGCCTCTCTTGCTATATATACCACTTGTAAATACCATTTCCAAGTTGGATGTTGGTCTACCTAAAGACTGAATATATTAAAAAGCATTTTTTACTTCATGCTAGAGGATTTTGTGACTCAAGGAAAATCTAATGTGTGATGTCTCCTTTCTTTGGTAATTTCTTCTAAAACATGAATTGCAGCAACTAGTAAAGTGTGAGTGAGAAACTGTTAAAGGGTTTAACAATAAACTATCTTATTTCAGTTTTATGCAAATTATATGTGTGTTATATAACTTGTCAGTGAATATTTCATAAAGGATTTGTGGAATAATTTATACACGCAATATATTTTCTAAATGTTGTTTACTTTTCCTAAACAGAGTTTGTGTAAAGAGCCATCATCATAGGTGTGTAACTAATTTAGGATAGGAATATTTCCTAAAATAGGTACCAACTATCCATCTTCTTCCATTTGTTACACTCTACTCCCTATAGTACCAATTTAACCACACAATTTATACTTGCCAGAGCTTTCCAAATGCATGAAAGTATTAAAGAATATAAAAAAACATTTCAAAATATTTGAGAAGTCATCCCACCACTCAAACAACCCTTTTAAATTTTGAAATGAACTATTATGTATAAGGCTTACTCCTTATGCAGTCAAGGAGTGACTCCTTGCGCTAACAAAACTTACACCACTTTCACATATCCTTCTTTGTCTTACTTGTGTTCCTCTTTACCTACGACTTCTGTTGGGTGTGGAGCCTGATTATCTTGTTTATTTTGTATCACAGTGTTGGACCCCTGTACCTTAATGGGGCAGCAACGTCGCTCGTAATTAAATGCTGCCTGGGGGGTATAAGGGGGTGGTGGCTATGAATTTATGGAGCCCCCCCCTAGCGAAGGGTTTCGGGGGTAGCGCCCCTGAAGCTAAAAACTGATGTAAAATTGCCTTGTAAAAGTATAATAATTTCTAGTCAATCTGGGCCGTTCATTAGGCGGATGATCTGAAAGTAGAAGTTATTTTTAGTTTGGGGTTTTTTGCCTTAGAAGGCAACCTCTCGCTTGTATGAGGGTATTGTATTGCGGCTGTGTATTTTATGTGTATTCTCAGAGCGAGAAAAAGATAGGGAGACTGTGAGAGAGAACAAAGGATATTACAATGGATCTACTATAGGTTGTGTCTCTTCATTTTGCTGGATAATAGAAAGGAAGGATTGGTTTTTGGGGGTGGACATAGCCCAAATTGGGTGAACCACGTATATCTATGTCTTTCTGGTTTTATGTGTTTTGTGTGCTTGTGTTTTTCGCATATTTTATGTGTTGCATTGCTCTATAGTATAAAATTTTCTAACAACTTCGACGGTTTGTCTTGGGTCACCCCGCCTTGGCTTTGTCCTTTGTTTCTCGGTTTGGGGGCTCCTTTCCCTTGCTTCTGATTCACTGATCGAAAGTATTTCTTCTTCTATTTAAACTTCAACTCGATCTTGACGCATATTGATAGGCGCCACTAACCGAGGAGATGTCCAAGAACTCCATTTCATCCTGGATGTACTTATGTACACAGTCATGGTACTTGAGTACCGAATTCCACTCAAAATCCTTAATACCTAGCTTCGTGTTAAGGGCATGAAAACCATTTTTGAACTCTGACACCTCTTGGTCCCTTCCCTATCGCAACATGGTCCACATTATGTATTTATCTTCATAGCTCCCGACAGGGTAATATTTTTCCTTGATGGCATCTCGAAAAAAAATCCAAGTGGGTGTGGATGAATACAGTGAGGATTCCCTCTCGTCCTTTTGTTGATAGTAGGTTTCCCACTAGTCCTTAACATGGGTTGCAGTTTTTAGGAGTGAAAAAGTAATATTTTCTGGATTGGAAAAGTCATGAACTAAAAATATCCTTCCACTAGATTTAACCATCTATCTACGACGTCTTCATCTATTTGGCCTTCAAATATGGGAATGTCAAAGTTAACTGGTATCTTAAAAGGAGTGGTGCCTCCAGAGTGGTTTTTGGATGAAGATGTGTTGCATATGGGTAGTCGTCAAAGGATCCGAGAAAATTTATCGATCATCATGTTCCTTTGCTTCTTGAGGGCCTCCCCGAGCAATATTTTGAAACAATATCCTACTCCCTTGTCTTTCTTTTCTTCTGCCATGGTAGGACGTCAAGGTTTGCAAGGCTGATATTACAATGGTTCAACCACTTCGAGCCCTAACTCCTTATACCCTAACCTCATTGTGGACATGAAAAGAAAAATAGAGAAAGAGTAGACTGTTCTAATACCACTGATCCAGAGTTATGCATGAATGCAACAAAATGAATATAAACATAAACACAAAGATGCAATAGAAAATAAAACTTCATTTCATTAATATCAAAGAACTAAAATATGCTTACATACATAATGGAAATAAACTATCTCGGGTGATGGTAGCTTATCTCTGAGAAGAGATGTGGCAGTTGAATGCCTCTGAACCGTGTTACAATGAAGCTCAAATGCATATTTATTATTGAGAGACAATGAAAAACTCTAAACATCCAAAAAGCAAGCCCTAAGAGATAATTTCCAAAACCGTGGGCCCCGTTGGGGTAAATTGGTACATCAACTTCCCGGGGTCGTAAATTTAGCATACAATCTAAGTTTGACGCACACGATACCTTGTTAGAGAGATCCATACGAGGACTATAACTTTATACAACAAAATCTAGACTAAGCCTCACATTTTCTTGTTTTCCAAAAAAAAAACGTCATTTAGAGCCTCAAAAGGGCTCTAGAAGTTAAGGACCCGAAAAAATGCCAAAAATAGTAAATTGTGCTACAATTAAGGAAAGTGAAAATTTGAAAGAAACAATGGTGGGGGTCGAAGTGGAATAGGCGGGTCACCACCAATATCCCCCTAGATCATAGGGCTTCTTAGAGAAAACCATCTCTATCCCCAACCCTTGGGAATTTTCTGGAGACCACCTCACTCAGATGCAAAACCTTCTGGAAATCCAAAGGTTAACCAATAACGAATCCCATCACACCATGGCTATCTAGGAAATGGCAAGGCAAGGTTGAAACCATTGTCAAAACCGACAAAACCCATGCCAATGACAACAAATGAGCCAAATAAAAAAATGCTTGTACCATGCAATCACACCTCAACTAGGAAATCACACATGCTACTTGTTACCTGCAAAATATTCCTATTGAAGTCGTTGATCCAACCTTCTCCTTGCTTTCCTTGCTCGTCCTTTTATTTTCATTGCTTGTTTTCTTTCTCCTCTTGGTGTTATTATCTCTCTCTCTAAAACTAATTCCAAATCTAAATTGACAAAAGACTGTGAATTGGTTCTTAGAAGTCTTTTTATTATTGAGGCCTCTATTTTCTCCATTTTCCTTCATTTTCCTTCTAATTTCGCTCTAATGTAAATCTCTATCTCTTCACCTTCCTTTTCTCCTATTTTATTTTATTTTCATAAATAAATACATGACACTTTTCCAATTTCCCTAGTTATTAATAAACCGAAAGTGATGCCCACTATAGTGCTTTGCCTAACATTCAACTCAAAATACGTGTCCCATGACCTTGGTTTTATTTTTCCTTTATTAACCTTTATTACATAAACTTTCAACTTGGTGTTGTTACACACAATTTTTGGGCTTGAGGTTTTGACAGCTCATGATTTTCCCAAAAAGAATATATATATATATATATATATATATATATATATATATATATATATATATATAGAGGGAGAGAGAGAGAGAGAGAGAGAGAGAGAGAGAGTCTAACTTATAGAAGAAATTACCTTTTTTACGGCATTTTTTCTAGTTAATTTTAATCAAAATACGACAAAGATTTTTAAAAACTTGAGTTTAAGTTATTTAAACTGTAGATGAGTACCCGATGGTTTTTCAGGGTGTTGAATCCATTTATGCATTCGAAATTGTATTTTAAGCAACACAAAATCACATTCTCGCTTGAAATTGTATTGTTGGATTCCTATGAAAAATGTTATTTCATCTATAATTTATACTACGCCTATATTAAGCCATCATATATCCATATTAACTTTGGATCCACCAAACCCTAAAAAAATCAAATATCTTGACGTGCAAATCTCTTTTAAATTGAAAATAAATTTGATCAATTTAAACGCTTCAAGTAAATCTAAAATAAAATTAAATTCAAACTAGTTTATAATATTTTGTAATATATGTCTCTATCATCCTGCGAAAAAGAAACGATGGCCTGTGCAGCGGTTAGGGTTTTCGGCTACAGGTGCCTCTGCGACGCTGAGACGGCCGCCCTTCTGCGCGTTGAAGCCTGGAGGCTTCCCACATTCGACATCTCAACGGGCTTCCACAAACCCAGATTTCGACAGTTTCATGCAGAATCAAGCGCACCTCAAGCCGGCACCTTCCTGGGGATTCGATTGGCTTTTGCAGCCCACTCTTCCTGCACGGCATCCCGCAATGAAGAGGTAAACCATTTTTCTTCAGATCTGCTCGCTTTCCTTCAAGCGCTCTTGTTTCCGCTTGCAGATAGATCTATAAAGAACTGCAGGAATTGGCACAGGCTTCTCATTGACACAGAGGTGGTTGCTGAAAGCGCTAGCCCATCTCGTGTAAACGATTTTGGGTGCCTGGCAATTGATGCCTTCGCACTAGGGAGAAGATTTTCTGCTGGAGCCCAGTACTGGGGTTTTTTCCCTCCTCGTTGGGCTTTTGCTGATTCTGTTGATTGCAAGAAAACAGAGGTTTTCGCTACTGATTCAGCTACAAATGCTAATGCCCACCTCCATGGCAAAACGATAGCTAGATGCCAGTCAGAGGACGCCTCAGAGCTTGCGTTCCAGATCCAAATCGTTCTCCTTTCGGGCAAGACGCTGATGCAATGGGTTCATGCTATAGATTGTGTGCAGGATCTTCTGCAAAAACTCGAAATCCGGCTGGGGATCCCCTCCTCCTACCAGAGATTGATATATAAAGGTAAACAGCTAATGGATCCCCTGCCCCTCTCCTTTTACTGTATTCAAAAGGACGCTTCCATTGTGGTTACCTTTCGTTTAAGAGGTGGTTCCTCTGGGCAGCCCTCCTCTGCTCCTCCTTTCTCGTATAAAGATGCACTCCACAAAAATGCTGCCCACTCTCAGTCCTCGGCGAAAGCAGCCCTACCAACTATGGCCCACAAGCCATTTTTGGTGGATAAATCTGAGGAAATTCCTTCTATTGCATTCTCTCATCCTGCAATTGACGACCGCTACCAAGAATTTGCAGAATCTGCAATCATATGCAGATTTAATGGGCTATGGCCACGCACATCAGATTTATATCAATGGATCCACTCCAACTGGACCAAAAGATGCAAGATCTGCTTATGCTCTAAAGGATTCTTTATTGTGGTTTTCGACTTAATTGAAGACTACCAGAAAGCCTTATCGGGAGGCCCTTGGTTCTGGGGTTCGGCAGGGCTTTTCCTCACCCCCTGGTTTCCAGACTTCGACCCTTCCACTGCTGTCATCACCAAACTCCCCATTTGGGTCAGGCTCCCGAATCTTCCGGCGCATCTATGGCATGTCTCTGTCTTCATTGCCATTGGAGACACTTTAGGGCGCTTTCTCGCTACAGATTCTTCAAGAAGGGAGAATGGACTCTACACCTACGGCAGAATATGTGCGGAAATAGATATCAGCAAAGGACTACCGGAACAGATCAACCTCAATATTGGAGATTTCCATTGGACACAAACCTTAGATTATGAAAATACAGCCTTCCGTTGCCGCCATTGTCACCAAACGGGGCACCTCCAGAATGCATGTTCTCAGTTCCTCGACAAAAAGAAGAATCTGAATCGTAAACCCAACTCCAAGAGCTGGAAGCCCTGTTCTCCTCCTCCCCCTATGGATGATTCAGACTCCTCCAGCTCGGATGAGGAGGAAATTGAAGCAGATGGGCAGAATGATGAGATTCCGTTGGAAGCTCCCTCAGCCAGTCCGGCAGTTCCCTCTGCCTCGCCGATTACTCAGAAACGTTCTCATGTCTCTTCGTCCTCTGACTCCGATAAGGACATTCCGCCCCCAGAGCAGAATAGTCTTCAGCTTGTTATGGCTCATCCAAACTCCACTGGCTGGGTCAAAGTATGCAAGAAAAAAGGGAAAAAATGTCGTTTGGCAGTGTCTGCCCACTCTGGGTAGACACCACAGTTTAGATCCAGCTTCTCTGCATTTCTATGTTCTCCTTTGCTCTTTCCTTGCTTGTCGTCCAGAAGCGAGGTTGATAGCCTATCACCTACAGCTCTCTTGCTTTTCAGCTACGCTTGCATGCAAGCTTGATTGTACTATATGTTTCCTATTTTAATAGATTTAGTCTTATTCAGAAAAAAAAAAAAAAAAAAATTGTAATATATATATATTATTTTTAAATATTGATAAATTAATCCAATTATATAAATGATTTTAATATTTTAAAAACATTTATATAACTTGTTAATTAAAAAAATATTAAAATTATTTTAAAACCATTTTTTATTTTTTATAACAAATTGAAAAGTCATCAAACTTAACTCGAGGAAATCACTTATCCACCACCTTAATCATTAACCCCTCCCTCTCTTCCCGTGGCCACCGAATTCCCCTTATCTCTCTTTATTTGAAGCCTAGTCCCCTGTTTCCTCTGAATTTATTTAAATATGTCCACGTCCCCTTCCCCAAACCCTTATCTCCCTTCTTTCCTTTTTTCTTTCTTTCGTCTTTCCCTATTATTAGCTTTTCTACTTGCCCCTATCTTCGTTAAATTTCCTCCGTTAAATGTACCCCGTCGTAGTTAAACATACGGATCCATTATATCTTAGGCTTTTAATGGACTCATATCCATCTCTATTAAAAATGATTTCTATATTAAACAAGGAGAGCTGCATAGCATCAAGTCCGTGCTTTAAGGGAAGGTTTGAATGAAATATTTAGTAAATAAATAATATATTTTATAAAATTTATTTTAGCTTATTAGTGTTGATTTTTTATTATTTACGTAAGTTAAAAAATACTATACATTGACTTTAATTAGAAGCCTTATTACATATTTTATGGATTTATTAAAAGTATCATTGATTTAATTTAATATCTAAATGCAGATTTTTTCCTGGCTAAAAAAACAATAGACTCATTCAACTCACTCCTTACTCATTTAGAGAAGACCTATAAATAAACCTAGTTTTAAAACAATTTTCTAACAGATCTAATCCTAACATCTTTGAAATGGCTATTGTCGTACACAATTTTTTGCATGATGCCATTTTTGGATAGTTCTCGGTGAATTTCCATTAGGTGTTTACATGCAAATTTCATGAACCTATCTTCAATCAAGGTCTCGAGCATGCACATTTAACCTTCATTCTTCAGTAGTGATCAAGACGAGAAACAACCAGGAGTATGTCCCCCTCTGTATATGACTATGCTCTCAATTTCCTGTTTAAGCTTATCTGGATAATAGATTCCCAGTAAAGCGTAGCTTACGATGATCGTGACTTCTTGTTCTCCAAAAATTCTAAGAATTCTGTTTTGCAGAGATTTCTTTTTTTCAAGAATTACATAGAATTTATGTTGCTATATAAACTAATTTGAAGAGATTGGAGAGATTTGTATAGAAGAAAGGAAAAAACAAAAAGAACATGTTCCCATATTATTATGCTGGTATTATGCCTTGTGTAGAAAAAGGGCAAAAGTATTTATGTCGCGTGTAGCGAAGGGTATGTCAGTATTATCCCGTGTGTAGCAAAGGGTCAGGAGAGGCAATTGCCTATAGCAAAGGGTCAGGAAATAGTGGTGACGGGACCATGGCAAGACTCGTTACCGAGATCATGGCAAGACACAAGGAAGACACAGAGAGCAGGGGCAAGCATTTAATTTAAAGTAAACAAGCATTTAAGTTGAAGTAAATAATGCTAGAGAAACCTTAGCATTACTCAATCATGTGAGAAAGACTTATTAATATTATGCATATTTCGCATTTTAACCCTAAGTCCCGAAGCTCTTGATCTCGGTAAGAGGCCAAATAAGACCTCCAAATGTCTGATTGGATATCAAGAAACTTTGTCTCTATTTAATAGGCCAAGAAAAAAAAAAGTGAATTATTACATGGAAGACACATTTTGGGTTTAATCATATATTTTTTTTTGTATACCAGCTAAGTTTTTAAGACATATCGATTACAAGAGTCCCTACCGACCCTTTGGACAGGAACTAAAAATGATTTTCCATATTTATGTTTACAATTAATTTGTTATCAATTTTAACAATTTATTATTATTATTATCAGATAGCCAATATCATTACTTTTAATAGTATTAAAAAAAAACAAATAATTTTAATTGGTATCTATACAATAAGTAGTATTTTCTTAAAACCAAATATTTTAATAGTTATTATTAGTTACTTTAAATTTTGGTAATAAAATTATATTTTCTTCGATTTTTATTTATATGTAATTCTTAATGAAAAATTTATTTTATTTATATTTAATTCTTAGATTATATTTGAGGTCAAAATATTTTATTTATATTTGATTCTTAATTTTTTTATTTATATTTTTATTCTTAAATCATGGTCAAAAGTCTCTTTATCATTAATTTTTTTTAATTATTTTATTCTTAAATTATGATGAAAATATTTGTTTTTCTTTATTTTTAAATTTAATTATTATTATTTTATTTTTATTCTTAAATTTGGATGTGTTTTTTTCATTTTTTTATTTATATTTGATTCTTAAATTATAGTTAAAGTTTTATTATTAATATTTTCTTAAATTTATTTATAATAAAAATTTGGCTAATGTTCAGTTAGTCATTTTTCTCTTTAACTTTCATCTAAAGGTCATTTGGTTAATTCTTCCTTTATAATTAGCCGAACACTATTTTCCGATCTATCATGTTTTGCTCGGTACTTGATGATGGGTGGTGAGACCACTCGGAACTTATGACATCATTAAACCTACAAACAACATATCCAAAAACTTACATAAACATGATTACATGATGTGAAAATACACACAAACACAAAATACAAAAATCATATCTCCCTCTCTCTCTCTCACACACACACACATCATTTTTATTTCTTTATAAGATCATTTTTAATTTATATTTTCTTCAATGGTTTTTTGATATTAGAGTAGGTTCTCACCAAAGTGTCAGAATGAGTAAAATATTGAGGCAGATTCGATTGCAAGAACTAGAAGAGTTCAACCAACAATATCAACAAGAAAATGCTGCATTACGATAAATGGTGCAAGCTTTGCAGGAAGACAAGCAAAGATTGCGAGCGAAGATTGAAGCTTTATAGAAGAGTCGACAAAGAAGCAATCCTTCAATTAGAATTCCATCCACTGTAGGAGAAAATGAAGTATCTCCACTTCATCAGGAAGATGAAGAGAGTTAATCTCTATCGGCCACTCCAAAGGCACAATCGATGGAAGAAGCTATTGAAACTTTTTCCTTGCCATTTGAGGAATCTCCTTATGCACCAACCTCTCCAAGGAATGATTCAGAATAATAGAAGGATGAGGCTTCCAACAATCATTATATTGGAACATTTGAGAGGCATACTAGATGAATGGGTATGAAGCTGATGAACAAGATGGGCTATCAGCAAGGACAAGGCCTCAGCAAGCATCGCCAAGGCCTCGACAAGCATGGCCAAGGCAAGCTCCAACCGATCTCAATGTAGGAAAGACCTAAGTATGAAGGATTGGGATATGACTAATTGATATGTGACTATTGTTGGAAAAGAGGTCACATTGCAGATCGAGGTCAGAGAAATGTCATTGTTGATGAACTATCCAAGGAAGACGCACAGCGGGCTATGGGAACATGGAAGGTATTCAAGCAAATTGACAATGAACACTATGAATTATACCATCACTCATTCATAAATGGTATGCGAGTAGAAAATTCTTGGGACTGAGGACTTTTCTTCTCCTTTTTAGAGAGCTTATATGACTTATACTCAACAAACCCTCCCTTCGTGATGATGGGAGGCTATTTTTTTTACACTGTTTTTGAATGATATGATACTTTTTGTAATTTCCGATGATGATCTGAAAGGGCTTAAGGTAGATCACTGTATGTATTTATTTTTTTGTATTTTGGATCATTTTAGTTATAAAGAACCATCCTATCATGCATTTCAGGTCAAATTGATATATAACAAGCCTCTTTAAGCCTACAAATATGATTTTAATTTCTTTCTGCAGGATGGCTATTAGTTAAATATTAATTTTTTGAATACATATTTGTGCATCTACAACATGTAATTTTCAAATTTTATAAATGAAAATTATGATTTTTCCTTGGGATTTTTGATACAAAACTTCATACATTTAATGTATTGGTAATATCATTACATTTTATGATTTAGAGTTAAAAGGCATGGTCAAAATGATGATATAATCGAGAGAGTAGGACATAGTTTGTAGACATTTAAAACAAATAGATATTAAGTATCAAAGATGGAAGAATTTAATTTTCTTTTCTTTGTCAACATATGCTTAAAAATATAAGTATAGAGTCATATGCATGGCGAGTCACAAGGCATGGTCAAAATGTTGATGTTTTATAGCAAGCAGGGTATAGTTCATAGATGTTAAAAAAACTAGATATTAAATGTGAAAATGAAAAAAATAATATTTATAATATTTATAATATTAGTAATATTATAATTATATATTTTTTTGGAGGTTAGCTCAATTACCAATGACTATGTAAATGAAGTATTATGTGTGAGGAGATCTGGTGTTCAAATCCCCTCAATTCACCTTGTGCATGCGGAAGGGGCATACATATGCACTTAGAGTTTATAGTGGTCGTAGTTGAGATCAACCCGTTTCATGCGAGCACGATATTGGCTTAGTTTTTGGTTCCTCTAATTTACCAAAAAATACATAATTATATAAAATTTATATTAAAATAATTTTATTTGTTTTAATCTTTTTTTAGTAATATTACAATTTGTGTAGCCATATCTACATTAAATTTTTGGTAAATGTTAATAGGAATCAATCCATGATAGACATAAAAACACTTATTTCATGATACATCTCATGTTGCTAAGATTAAAAAACTTTATATATATATATATATATATATATATATATATATATATATATATATATATATATATATATAGACACACACACACACACACGCACACACACACATATATTGTTAATTTGTGTGAGTCCTCAGATGATTGAACACTTAAATTTGGCTTTAGAAACTATAATCTAGGGGTATCTAAGTCATCAAAATCACTTAGGGATTGCACCTAACCTTGGCCACACAACCCCTTAACATGGCTGAGCTTTTTCCCATGGATTTTCAAACCAGTGACCTTCACATCACGGAGTTCCTTAACAGTGCACCCCATCACCATCTATTCTATGCCCCATGGGAAAAAAAATTAAAAACTATAACAATTAATTAAATTATAACTTTATTGTTGTTTTTTATATGTTAGGGTGAATTTTATTTCCTTGAAAATTGGAGAATACACAATAAGTTGAAACATGTATGTTAGTCTCTTACTAGGGAGAACTGAACAGATCCAAAAATTTACTCTCCATAAGGAGGAGAGGGGTGATTGAGTACTATGAGGGACAAAATTAAACAAACCAAAACTGAGAAACTTTCTTAAATGACTTTGTAGAAAAACATCTACAAGAAAGGAACCATAAAACATAAACATGATAAAAACTAGGCAGAGTGATTAGAATATGATACTATGACTTGAATGGGCTCTTTAGTGTCCTCGAAGGTTCTCCTAGCCGAGGGGGGTATGCCGAGATGTTGTTTGATTCACTCCTTCCTTCAATATAAGTCTCTCAAATGTCGATGAAAATGATCAAGGGAGTGGAGAAGATATGCTTGATGCTCGTACTAGTAAAAGAGTGTGCGACCTAGTAAAAAAATCATTTGCCAATATAGATCAATAATTTTCAATATTGATTGAAGGTATATATTATGTATTGAACTCTCACCCACTAATGTAGCATGGGGAAAAGGTAAAAGAACTAGTAAAACTTAGGCACACCCCAAGAAAAACTTAGGAATTCATGTAAATGGAGAGGAAACATATAAGGTGAGTGCCTGACAAAATGATGCTACAACCAAAGGACCCTCCCAAGAGGTACCAATGAATTTTCAGTGCAAGAGGATGGGGAGGAAAATAGGCAAGTTCCAACACAAAAAAAACCACTAAGAGACACCATAATGAGAGCTTACAATTTAGCACACATAGAAAGCAAAGCATGTAGAAAATTAAGCCAAATGGAGGGAAGGAAAGGCAAAAAAATTGGGGATAAGGGAGGACTAAGGGAAGGAGAAGCAAAGATAGGTAAGGAAATAAATCAGGAGTTGGTGACAACACACTAGGGAAATACCAACAAAAATGTCTTGGAGAAAGATAGAGATAAAATAAAATCCATAAACTCAAGCCTCAGTGCTGCCAAGGTACTGACTGAATTGCAAGAGAGAAAATACACCAAACTAAAACCAATACTAAATTTCAAATCAGATGTATTACCAATTCCAAGTCATTGCAGTAGAGAAAAGAGGGAAACAAATTTCGATGTATGTTGAAATCCCATCTTTGCAAGAAAATTTCCTGCAATTAAAGCCATGTTTGATTTAAGCTAGGTATAGTTCCATCTCAAAACTACCTTAGACCCTACGCCAACCTTGCAAACCTCTACGATAATCTCTCCTTAGAAACAAGCTCTGAATATTGTTGCATAATTAGTTCTGCATGGGTGATATCATTCCTCCCACTACCATCACACAAGCGGAAACTCGAATATAGCACATACCAAATGTCATACAACTTATTTCTAATGCTAATGTCTTCATGGTATGGTAGGCCATAATGAATTCCATCCTACTGTAAGTTATCTCCATCAAAACATTTATGGGGGCATGTTGCCACGTCCCTTGGTCTATTGACTAGGTGGGAAGGTATCAACTCGCCCCCATGGTGCTTCGTGGATATTGTTCAGAGTGTTTGGTTTTGGTAATTTTTCCCTTGCTTCGATGCTCTATTATGCTAATATATTTTAGTGTTTTTATTTGGTGCTATGTTTTGGGCCTTGGGTACTTCTTAGGTAGTATGTGGCTAGAGTTTCTATCTCCTGTATGGGCTTTGTTCAACTCCAATATTGAATTTATAGGCTCATTTTCCATGACCTCCTTGCTCAATTATTTGGGTATTCACATTTCTAGAAAATGATGTAGTTTCCTTCCTATATTAACATTTCATTCTAGTTTTTCGCATCTATTTCTTATGATAGTCTAGGTTGGTTTTGGTTTTATGAAATTACTCCCTTGGATGTTCCAAGGAATTTAGCTCAAGTGTATACATTTATATAAAAAATAATAGTGTATAAAATTATATTAAAAGGAAATTAGGTCAAGTGTATAAAATTCTAATATATAATGATATATAAAATTATATAAAACATTACAAAAATAAAATCATAATTTTAATTGGGCAGAGAAGCACTCTCCATCCTAGTATGGAAGATATGTTGTCTTGTCATGTCATGTTCTTTAAACATCCTAACTTGGTATGTATATATATATATATGTATATATATATATATATGTATATATATATATATATATGTATATATATATGTATATATATATATATATGTATATATATATATATGTATATATATATGTATATATATATATATGTATATATATATATATATATATATATATATATATATATATATATATATATATATAGATGTATATATATCTATATATATCTATATATATATATATATATATATATATATATATATATTATTATTAAAAATAAACATTTTGACTTGGTAAAATTACATAAAAATAAAATTAAAGTTAAAATAAAATAAAACAAAATAAATAAACAAAATCAATAATTAAACCAACCAAGATCCATCTTAACTAAAGATATAGCAAGCGTGGAGAGGGATCCCTCTCAACATTTGTCTTGTACTGTTATGTAAACATTTTAACTCATTCAAATTACAAAAAAAATAAGGATAAAATTAAAATTAAAATTAATAAATAAAATAGATTTGAGTTTTGGGCTCCAAGTTTTGAGAGCCCATAGTTTTTCATATATATATATATATATATATATATATATATATATATATATCTTAAGCACAAATCCACTAAGCGCCAAGAGGGATCACATCTCTTGATGTGCAAAGCTCTTTAGAGTGAAAAGAGATTTGATCCTTTTAAGTGCTTGATAAATCTAGAATTAACATACATCTAAGTTGCTTTACAATATTTGGTAATATTTTAAAACACATATATATATTATTTTAAAAATAATTTTAATTTTTTTTTAATTTACAAATTATATAATTTTTTTTAATATTTGAAAATCATGTATATATTTTTGTTTATTAAAAATATTAAACTTATTTAAAATGACTTTTTATTTTTATCAAAAATTTAAAAAATCCACTCTCTCTCACTCTCACACACACATACATATATCATTTTTATTTTTCCAAGATTAATTCTATTTTATTTATTCTTATTTTAATAATTAATTAATAAAAGTTTATTTTTTATTTAAAATATTATTTTTTATACCATAACCATAAATGATTAGTTAGGCTAGGTATTTGGTAACTCCGTGAAGTTTTTATTTTATATATTAAGAAGAGCATTAAAGTATACAAAGAAGACGGAGACCCTTTGGATTCACCTTCCAAGGTCTCTTCGTCTTCTTATTTTGTATTTACATATTTACAAAATATTTTCCCAATCCCAAAGGATTAGGTGTCAAAATTTGTCCCTTAATCTGAAGGGACGTTTGTGAGTCCAAGCATCATTATCAATCTTTTAAAATTTTCTCTTCCAAGCGCTATGCTGAATATGTTTGTAATATGTTCATTTGTGGAACAATGGTGTAGCTGAATAGCCTTGACCTCAATATGATGCAGAATCAAATGATACTTTTTATTGATATTCTTGGTTCAATCATCGAACTTTATATTCTTGGCCAATTTTATTGCAACAATATTTTCAATTAGAAGAGAAGTAAGATGCACTTGTTTCTCCTGCAAATCTTGAATAATTTTCCTAAAATACACGATCTCTTTGATTTCTTTTGCAACGGCCACATATTCCGCCTCTATTGTGAAATCTATTGGAACTAATTATTTGTGTAGAGATAGCTCTTGATCCAAGACTCATAACATAACATGAAGTAGATACTCCATTTTCTTTAACTCCATCAAATTTTGAATTATAGTATGCAATCAAGCTAAATTCATCCACTAGTTTATATTTGATTCCAAAATCTTGAGTTCCCTTCAAGTACCTTAGTATTCTTTTTGTAGGAGACCAATCACCCTCAAAAGTTTCTACATAAACTTAGAAAAGATTCCAACAACAAATGAAATGTCTAGTCTAGTAGTAGTGAGGTAGTTAAGAGTTCCTACTATCTGTCTATACTTAGTTGCATCCTAAAATTCATTTCATTATTTCAAAGTGAGTTTTCAATCTCATTCCATTGGAGTGGACAAAGGATTGCATTCAGTGATGCCGTTTTTTTTTCAACAAATATCCAATGTGATTCTTTTAAGAGAGGAAGATAAAATTCTTATGTTTGGTTTCATAAATACTGAGATAGCAGTGAACATATCCCAAATTTTTCATCTCAAAACCTTTCCTCAATTCTTTATTTATGGATGCAATATAATTTTCATTATTCATTTTCATCAGTAGATCATCTACATACACCAGCAAATAGAAGAAAAAAAAATTGCCAACTTTCTTGACAAATAAAGTTGCATCATCAAGATCGGAGTGTTTGAAATTTAGTTTCAGAAGATGCTCATTCAATTTCTCATACTAGGCTCATAGTGCTTGTTTGAGGCCATGCAAAGATTTGATATTCTTACATACTTTGTTTTGGTCTACATTCATAATAAATCCTTTTGGTTGAGACATAATTTTTTTTTTCTTTCAGATCACCATTCAAGAGATAAATTTTTACATCTATTTGACGAACTTTACATCCTTTCTAAGTTTCCAAGGAAAAGAGAGTCTGAATGGTAGCCCATTTTTTTGTGGGGGAAAAATTATCCTCATAATTGACCCCTTCTTTTATTGAAATGTGTAACTAGGTTCGATCTTCATAATGTCTATTGTAATCATGATTTTATGTATTTGATGAAAAGAGAAAAATAAATTTATTATTTTCATTCTTGATGCATGGGTTTCATGCTCAAGATAAATTTCTTTGTAGGTCAAGAATTCATTGAGTGCTTCTAGGTCTCTATAGAATTATGAATTCAAAATGTCATTTTTATACATGTAAGACCCCTTTGGGCATCTTGTATTATGTAAAATAAATTTATTTGAGTCATAAAAGACCCTCCAACACCTTGTCAATGAGCTGCAACAAGTCAACCTACATGAAAGGTTAAGTCTACCTCATGAAATCAGTTTGTACCCCTTTAAATCCTATATATCAGAGGCATTCAACCTCATTTGGAGCATACATCAACCACATATGAAGAGGCAATAAAAAATTTCTATTAATAAAAGGAAGAAGTCCTACGGAAAGCGATGTTCAAGAAGGGAGATAAAGTCGAAGTTTTGGGTTTATTTTTCTCTCTCTTAAGTGCAACGAAATTTTGAAGCTGCTAGGTAAGAGTTGCTGGAAAGTTTCTAGAGATCAAATTTGCTGGAAAGTTTCTAGAAAGTTGTTGGAGGTCTAAGTTTTCAGAAAGTTGTTGGGGTCCAAGTTGCTGGAAAATTTGTTGGGCTCGAAGTTGTTGAGGAAGTTGTTAGGGTTGAAGTTGTTATTGGAAGGTCAAAGTTTGTTGTTGTAAGCTGTGCCAGGAAAGCTCATCAAGAAGGAAGGTTTAATTGGTACTGTAGGATTCTATTTCAAGGTTCTTAGGTCTTATAATTCATCATTTGAAGATTCTATAAGAAGATACAAATTCTTTTGTTTTTTCCTTTCAAGAGGAGAGGTTTTGGTCCTTACCAGCAACTTACATTTTGTGTCCTCTTGTATCTTTGATCTTCATTATTTGGTAGTTTTTTTATGATAGAGAACACAATAATAATCAAGTTAAAGAAAAATCTAATCAATTCAACTAAAATACATCACAAACAGCTACCAAAGTAAGATATATCACCTAATCTAGCTGACCTAGATTTCTCAACATATTTCTGTGCAAAACCTTGTTCCACGAGCCTTGCTTTGTGCTTGTCAAGTGAGTTGTTATCAAACCCTAAATTTTTAAAATCACAACTTGAAATGTGTCAAGTTTGTATTTAGATTGGTTAGATTGCATAGCATCATGAAATGATAAATTTTATGATTAGCATAAGCTTTAAAGATTGTTTTAATTTGTTAGGGATGATCTCAAGTCATATCAAAGGAACAAATCTTAAATAGATACTTTAAATCGACCTAAAGTCTCAAATCTGGCCACTTGTCATAATATTTCTAAGTCCGCAGTGATTTTAGTACTAAATAAACAGATTTTGCTGTGGAAACACCTAGTAGTTATGTAGCGAAACTGACACTTGTAAAACTAAATGCACTACGAAAGCGTGTCATCCTATAACAGTTTTCTGCATAATGATGATTTGTTAAACTTTGAGGGTTTCGAGGTCATGCTGTCAGAGTAGGGTCATCATTGAAAGCCTTAGGCACGTTTTGGCATCAACTACCATTTTCTTAATAATTCTCATCTCATTTTTTCAAATCCGTCCCTCATTCCTCAAGTTTTATTTTCCGCCCTTGTAAGCTGCTACCAAAGCAACTTTTTGTCACTTTCATTTTCCATAGAAATCCTCTGTCATGTCAACCCTCTTTTACCATAACATCTCGTTGTCACCAAAGGCTTTTACTGAACATGTGTAAATATCCAAAGAAGGCCACCACTTCAAAACAAGAAGAAATGGCTACACCAAAGAAAGTAAATAAAGGAGGCCTGCCATTCAGGTACGAGCCTACAAGTCCAAGATTAATCATGGAAGATCCATATTTCGTTGAATTTTTTACAAGAGCAGGCTACATTCAGTTCTGTAAAAAGTTTCAAGGTCATCAAAAACAAGTATCACAATATTTTGTACTCAATTCCAAAGGAACATCTACAAAGGTTGGTTTCCTTCATGTGCCAATTTCTCCTGATAGTATTTCTCAAGTAACAGGGATCCCTAGGACTAGAGAAGAGTGGTTTAAAGCTACAAAGTTTGATTTAAGAAGTTGTGATGATTATCTAAAACCTGAACATGTAGGGATAAATATGATTGTATGGATTCCCAAAACTTGACTTAAAGATAACTGCTCTAATATATTGATAGCCATACAGAAATATTTTACATGTGAAGGCAGATTCCAAACAATATACATGTATCACTTCAAGTTGTTGCTTCATTTTACAGGAAAAAATTTGATAGATATTCCTTTTTTACCTTTTTAAAAGCCTTGGAAAAATGGCAGATAAAGTGCAAGGTAGAACTGAAAGAAGCGAAACTTCCATCTTCCACCATGGATTGATGAAATTACTCGTACTGGAAGAATTAAATAAACCAGATAGAGACTGGGCATCTTTCTTGTTTATGAATGGGTATGAAATGGATGTTTTATCTCCAAGGAAAGCCTCTAAACTAAAAACTCCTTCTCCTAGACAAGAGCTGAATACTACTACAGAATTAGAAGGGAATCAACAAGAAGGTTTAAAAGCTATACCTGAAGACGTGGAGGTAGAAACTAATTTCATCCAAGAGGAAACACCACATCCAACAACTAGTAAGCATGCGAAAAAACATGTCATAATTAGCAAAAACCTGGAGAAAAAAGGTCTAAAAGAAGCACAAAGGAAACTAGTGGAGATAAAGGCAGGCTTGAAGACATCTTACAAGCTATAGACATTGCAGAAACCCTTGTAGTGAAAGAAACTGAGGTAGAAGGATCCAAGGTCAAAGGGAAGGGGCTTATGGCCAAGAAATTAGATTTTTCATCAGGGGATTCAGGTTTTCTTTTTAAACCTAGAAATCCTTTCACTAGATCACTGATTTCTGAGGCTATCACCATTCGAAATAAGCAGAAGAAGGAAGATAAAGAAAAAAGGGCAGCAGTGCAAGAAGGCATAGTTATATCTTCTATTGAGACAAAGGTTACTAAAGAAAAGAAAGGTCAATCTAAAAGAAAGATTCAAAAGAAATCTGAGGTAGATTTTCTAGAGGGACAGTTTAAGATAAGGAAGAAACAGTCAAACAAAGAAAGGGAAAGGAAAAATTCATAAAGAAAACTGAAAAAGAGCTTCTTGAAGAACAGTTAAGAGAAGTTAGGGAAGAGTTGTCTGAAACAAAGAGAGAGCTGGAAAGATACAAGCATGATAGACAAATAATAGATGAGGTGGAAAAGAAAGTGAATGATCAGGTTACTCGTTTTGAAAAGTCTATTGGAAAGGTCAAAAACTTGTTGAAGAAATCACAGCCTTTACGCATCATGATGACACACACAAGGCAAAGAAATTTATGGTTACAAACAGAGAGGAAAAGTCTTCAGAGACAAGTCAAAGAGTTGAAAGAAAATATGGAGATGATGAAGACATAATTAGAGAAGAAAGATTTGGAAGGAGGAGCTATGAAAAAAACTATTAAAGTTGCTCATGGAGAAATTGCTAGTAAATAAGAAGGTAACAATGGATTATAGACATTTTTTGTCTTATATTATCATACTTTACATGGAGGTATATTCATGGATCTTTTCAGAGCTTAGATCCTAAGCTTTGTCAAGTCTCTAAGAAGTTATGAAATTCCGCAGCATATGCCAGGCTTGAAGCCCATTTTCTACTGCGGAATTTCTGAAGAATTCTTTTTAGTTTTAAGGCACTTGAACTGACAGGGTTGAGGAACTTTGAGGTTTGGGTTTAAGTGTTTTTGATAACTTAACACACTCCAATGGTCAAGAATAGTAGAATATTATCACACATGACCTTTTGTATTTTTTGCTACTAAATTCGCTACGAAAGTAGCTCAAGACTCTGTTTTGACAGCAAGGTTAATTTTGGAAGAAGGAGAAGGGTAAATAAATATTTCAAAGCTTTTCTCCATGAGAAATGACAAAGGGTATCAGGGAAACGACAAAGAGTATCAGATCAGAAGATTTCTAAGTGGAGATATTTTGTTAAGGATACAGTTCGAAGATACCAGCTCACTATGTTTCCATATCATTAAACTGACAGCTCCGTAATAGTAGGCAGAGCAGCTTCACGGAGACAGTCAGAGTATTAATGTTTTGTTTGTGGCTAGTATGGTTGAAATACATGATTCCTTTGGAGGAAGATTTGGATCATCTTTAGATTAAAGTGTAATAAGTTGTGTTTGAGTCATAGTAGTACTCTAACTCCTAATTCGAAAGTTGTCAATTCTAGTTTTAAATATCTAGTTAGTGGTTAGATTTGTTGTCAGTAATAAATTTTAATGATCTAGAAACTTGGCAGATTGGATGTAAAGGCTAGGTGCCTATAATTAGTCAGTACTTAGATGTATGAATGGTTGGAAAATGTTATCTCAACAAACTATTTTATTTCAAAGCTTTTTGGAGTTTCTGATATGTACAGTAACAATACCACTTTCCTTCACCTGAGATTCTTATGACATTTCAATGAGTTTAGGTCCTATCTTTTGAAATGTTTTTCTTCCAAAGTCTTAATTCTTATTACTTATAATTCATGATTTTTCATGCTCTGACTTCCTTTAAGTATTAAGTTATGGTAAAATGAGTTTTAGGTTCTATCTTTGAAAGGTTTTCTTCAATAGTCTTAATGCTTATTACTCAGAATTCATGACTGTTCATGCCCTGACTTCCTTTAATTATTGAGCTATGGTGAATCTCTTTTAATATTTTCCTTTCAATACCTTGATGTCTCATTACTCAGAATTCATGTATCACATGCTATGACTTCTTTTGAACCTAAAGTTATTGGGATTTTCCTGAATTTGTTACTCTTTGATTGAAGTATATACAAGCCTCAGCTTCCACAAGAAAAGCCTTTGCTATTGAGAGCCCTATCACTGACTCCATAGCCCAATGGTAAAAAAAATTCATATTTTCAACCTAAATCAAAACAAAAATAATAGAGTTAGCCATCTATCTATATCTTTATTTCATATCATTAACCCTTGATAGAGCCCTCTCAGATTGAGGAGCCTAAACCTCAATCACAAGATTGGTTTGAAATAGCTACACTGAAGTTGTATGATCAGCAGCCAATCAGGTACGATTTTGGTGATAACATTTTGGCACCATTACTGGGGACCGAAGGTGTAAATTTTCCCTGGGAAGAACGACAAAGTTTCAGTTCTAAGGTCTGAGAGTAGCAGAAACTTAGGCACATATTGGCTATATTTTTGCTCTGGCGACTCCACATATCAAATAACAAATTGGAAGGTGACTCCACTGCTTGAATATCGGTAGCTTGATGAAGTTTCAAGATGAGTTCCATTGCAAGAATACATGTCAGGTATGCACCTATGAATCGGTCTCACATCCCTGGTTTTCCAAAGGTTGAATGGTTAACTAATCTTCCAATATTTAAATATGAAAATAAAGACAGTGCTACTCTTCTTTTGGTTAGATTCCATATGCATGTACACAGTCTTAAGATTTAGTTTCCTGAGGATTGTCTCATGAAGATGTTTATGGAAACTTTATAAGGAAAATCATGGTCTTGGTATGAAAGCTTACTAAATGGTTCATTATATCTCTTGCTGAATTTCATGTTGCATTTTATGAGATGTATGAAGAGTATCACCCATCCTTATTGATGGTCAAAGACTATTGTAAACACTGTGTAAGTTTTATTGAGTATTTGGAGAATTATTATGAAGATGATAAGGTCATGGATGACGAAATTTTACAGGCCCTTCATGACAATCCCTTTCATCACCAAGAAGAAAGGGTATCCTCTCTCTTGGATAAAAATGAAACCCAACAGGAGTTTATTTATGAAAATCATGTTACATCCTCTGAGTTCGATGAAAAATTGCAGCAGACTTGTCAGTCTTTTGATCATCAGGAGTATAGTAATCATTGTAAACAACAAGAGGAAATATTGGAAGATAATTGCTACAATCATCAAAAATCATTTGAGTGCAAGTCAGAAGATAAGATTCAGTTTTTGGATGAAGTTGCTAAGAACATTGAAAAAGGCATTGAAGTTTTAGAAGATCAAATTCAATCTTATAGTATTCATGATCAAGATCAGTCTTTTCAAAAGTTATTAATGCCAGAAAACAAAGAGAGGGTGTTGCTACCTTTCTCCTTTGAGTTTGAGGAAGAATACACTATTTTTGAAAATCAGTTTGAACAATAGTTTGATAGCACACAACTGAAATTTGTGTGGTTGAGCAAAGCATATATGAACTGTTCAAAGCTGCAGATTGTCTTGAGAGTCATCAAACATATTATGTCTTCTATGATCCTATAACTGACTACATGGAAGAGTTCTTTAGTACACATTTCTTGTTATATTTTCATTATGAGGATCAGATACATTTTATGTTGCCTTGGTCATTTCAGTATCATGCTTACTTTTGGTTCAAGTGCAGTCAACAGGTTCAAGTGTCATATCAGATCAATTACTGGCTTCATTGGAAGTTTCATGTTGCTTGAATTAAAAATGGATATTGCAATTGTTAGGGTAGGTAGGAGTGTGTGAATAAGCTCAAAGTTGACTGAGCATTTTCAGTAGGTATAAAGTTGGTTTTTCAGCAATGATAATCAAGCTTGAGCCCAAGGAGAAGGCCATAAAAGTTTGAAGAAGACTCGACAAAATTTCAAAGCTTTTGTTCCAAAAGGATGGATGGCACTGGGACTACAAGGTTCTTTGGTATACCACAGGGGCATACCATCCCAAGTGGAGCCACTGTTATCACACACTACATTTTCAAAATCATAACTTGAAATGTGTCAAGTTTGTATTTAGATTGGTTAGATTGCATAGCATCATGAAATGATAAATTTTATGATTAGCATAAGCTTTAAATATTGTTTTAAGTTGTTAGGGATGATCTCAATTCATATCAAAGGAACAAATATTGAATAGATACTTTAAGTCAATCTAAAATATCAAATATGGCCACTTGTCAATATCTTTTTGAGTCCGCAGCGATTTTAGTACTAAATAAACAGATTTTGCTGCAGAAACACCTATTAGTTCCGTAGCAAAACTGACACTTGTAAAGCTAAATGCACTACGAAAGCGTGTCATCCTATAACGGTTTTCTGCATAATGGTGATTTGTTAAAATTTGAGGGTTTCGAGGTCATGCTGTTAGAGTAGGGTCATCATTGAAAGCCTTAGGCGCGTTTTGGCATCAACTACCATTTTCTTAATAAGTCTCATCTCATTTTTTCAAATCCATCCCTCATTCCTCACATTTTATTTTTCGCCCTTCTGAGTTGCTACCAAAGCAGCTTGCTGTCATTTGCATTTTCCGTAGAAATCCTCTGTCATGTTAGCCCTCTTTTACCATAACAGCTCGTTGTCATCAAAGGTTTTTACTAAACAGGTGTAAATATCCAAGGAAGGCCACCGCTGCAAAACAAGAAGAAATGGCTACACCAAAAAAAGTAAATAAAGGAGACCTGCCATTCAAGTATGAGCCTACAAGTCCAAGATTAATCATGGAAGATCCATATTTCGTTGAATTTTTTACAAGAGCAGGCTACATTCAGTTCTATCAAAAGTTGCAAGGTCACCACAAACAGGTATCACAAGACTTTGTACTCAATTTCAAAGGAACATCTACAAAGGTTGGTTTTCTTCGTGTGCCAATTTCGCCTGATAGTATTTCTCAAGTAACAGGGATCCCTAGGACCAGAGAAGAATGGTTTAATGCTACAAAGTTTGAATTAAGAAGTTGTAATGATTATCTAAAGCCTGAACATGTAGGGATAAATATGACTATAGGGATTCCCAGAACTTGCCTTAAAGATAACTGCTCTAATTTATTGACAGTCATACATAAATACTTTACCTATGAAGGTAGATTCCAAACAATCTACATGTATCACTTCAGGTTTTTGCTTCATTTTACAGGAAAAAAGACGATATATATTCCTTTTTACCTTTTTAGAAGCCTTGGAAAAATGGCAGATAAAGTGCAAGGTAGACCTGAAAGAATCAAAACTTCCATCTTCCACCATGGATTGATGAAATTACTAGTACTGGAAGAATTAAATAAACTAGACAGAGACTGGGCATATTTCTTGTTTATGAATGGGTATGAAATGGATGTTTTATCTCCAAGGAAAGCCTCTAAAATCAAAACTCCTTCTCCTAGACAAGAGCTGAATACTACTACAGAATTAGAAGGGAATCAACAATAAGGTTTAAAAGCTACACCTAAAGACGTGGAGGTAGAAACTAATTTCATCCAAAAGGCAACACCACATCCAACAACTAGTAAGCATGCTAAAAAACTTGTCATAATTAACAAGACTGAACCTGTAGCAAAAAGGTCTAAAAGAAGCACAAAGGAAACTAGTGGAGGTAAAGGCAGGCTTGAAGATATCTTACAAGCATTAGACATTGCAGAAACCCCTGTAGTGAAAGAAACTGAGGTAGAAGGATCCAAGGTCAAAGGGAAGGGGCTTATGGCCAAGAAATTAGATTTTTCATCAGAGGATTCGGGTTTTCTTTTTAAACCTAGAAATCCTTTCACTAGATCACAGATTTCTGAGACTATCACCATTGGAAATAAGCAACAGAAGGAAGATAAAGAAAAAAGGGCAGCAGTGCAAGAAGTCATAGTTATATCTCCTATTGAGACAGAGGTTACTAAATAAAAGAAAGGTCAATCTAAAAGAAAGATTCAGAAGAAATATGAGGTAGATTTTCCAGAGGGACAATTTAAAGATAAGGAAAAAACAGTCAAACAGAGAAAGGGAAAGGAAAAAGTCATAGAGCAAACTGAAAAGAAGCTTCTTTAGGAACAGTTAAGATCAGTTAAGGAAGAGTTGTCTAAAACAAAGAGAGAGATGGAAAGATACAACCAAGATAGACAAATAATAGATGAGGTGGAAAAGAAAGTGAATGATCAGGTTGCTCATTTTGAAAAGTCTATTGGAAAGGTCGAAAACCTGTTGAAGAAATCACAGCCTTTACGCATCTTGATGACACACACAAGGAAAAGAAATTTATGGTTACAGGAAGAGAGGAAAAGTCTTCAGAGACAAGTCAAAGAGTTGAAAGAAAATATGGAGATGATGAAGACAAAATTAGAGAAGAAAGATTTGGAAATAGGAGCTATGAAAAAAACTATTAAAGTTGCTCTTGGAGAAACCGCTGGTAAATAAGAAGGTAACAATGGATTATAGACCTTTTTTGTCTTATATTATCATACTTTACATGCAAGTATATTCATAGATATTTTTAGAGCTCAAATCCTAATTTTTGTCAAGTCTATGAGAAGTTAGGCAATTCCGCAGCATATTCCAGGCTTGAAGCCCATTTTCTGCTGCGGAATTTCTGAAGAATTCTTTTTGGTTTTAAGGCACTTGAAATGACAAGGTTGAGGAACTTTGAGGTTTGGGTTCAAGTGTTTTTTATCACTTAACACACTCCAATGGTAAAGAATAGCATAAGATTATCACAAATGACCTTTTCTATTTTTTTCTACGAAATTCGCTACGAAAGTGGCTCAAGACTCTGTTTTGACAACAAGGTTAATTTTGGAAGAAGGAGAAGGGTAAATAAATATTTCAAAGTTGTTCTCCATGAGAAACGAAAAAGAGTGTCAGGGAAATGACAAAGAGTATCAGATCAGAGTATTTCTAAGTGGATATATTTTGTTAAGGATATAGTTTGAAGATACCAACTCACTATGTTGCCATATCATCAAACTGAAAACTCCTTAATAGTAGGCAGAGCAACTTCATGAAGACAGTCAGAGTACTAATGTTTTGTTTGTGGCCAGTATGGTTGAAAGACATGATTTCTTTCGAGGAAGATTTGGATCATCTTTAGATTAAAGTGTAATAAGTAGGTGTTTGAGTCATTGTAGGACTCTAACTCCTAATTTGAAAGGTGTCAGTTCTAGTTTTAAATATCTAGTTAGTGGTTAGATTTGGTGTCAGCAATAGAGGTTAATGATCTATCCACTTGGCAGATTGGATGTAAAGGCTAGATGCCTATAAGTAGTGAGTACTTCGATGTATGAAGGGTTGGAAAATGTTATCTCAGCAAACTATTTTATTACAAATATTTTTGGAGTTTTTGATATATACAGTAACAATACCACTTTCCTTCACCTGAGATTCTTATGATATTTCAATGAGTTTAGGTCCTATCTTTTGAAATTTTTTTCTTCCAAAGTCTTAATTCTTATTACTCAGAATTCATGATTGTTCATGCTCTTACTTCCTTTAAGTATTAAGTTATGGTCAAATCAGTTTTAGGTTCTATCTTTGAAAGGTTTTCTTCAATAGTCTTAATGCTTATTACTCAGAATTCATGACTGTTCATGATTTGACTTCCTTTAAGTATTGAGCTATGGTGAATCTCTTTTAATATTTTCCTTTCAATACCTTGATGTCTCATTAATTAGAATTCATGTATCACATGCTCTGACTTCTTTTGAAACTGAAGTTATTGGGATTTTCCTGAATGTGTTACTCTGTGATTGAAGTATATACAAGCCTCAGCTTCCAAAAGAAAAGCCTTTTTTATTGAGATCCCTATCACTAACTCCATAGCCCAATGGTAGCAAGCATTCATCTTTTCAACTTGAACCAAAACAAAAATAATAGAGTTAGCCATCTATCTATATCTTTATTCCATATCATTAACCCTTAAGAGAGCCCTCTCAGATTGAGGAGGCTAAGCCTTAATCATAAGATTGGTTTGAAATAGTTACACTGAAGTTGTCTGATCAGCAGCCAATTAGGTACGATTTTGGTGATAACATGAGCCATATGATTTATACTTATTCTTGAAGACCCAATTGTAGCCAATTGGTTTGGTTCCAAGGGTTTACCAGCTTCTAGGTTCCATTGTTTAACATAACATCATACGAATTCGACATTGCTTCTTTCCATTCATCATGAGAAGCAGCTTCTTTAAAGGAAGTTGCTTCGAAATTATTAAAAAAATTAATTCAAATCCTAAGATACATCCATATCAACAACAGAATCAAATTCATTTACATCACATTCATTATATATAGTATAACTTATCATTCCTTCCTTTCTAACCTCATCAGGATTAAATATTTCAAGTGTATTAATGAGCAATTTTGGAGGACCTTTCTGAGATGGCCCAAGTTTTTCTATTGGCTGAGATGGGGTTGAATCAATATTCATCCTTCCAATTATCTCAATCACATCACTCAAAGTGTCTTCTTGATCCATGATTGGAGCTTCATGAGGGGGAGAGAGTGTTTCGAGAGGAGATTCCACATATTGATTCAGGTTAGGAATTCCCCCTTCAAGATGTGAAATTGCGTTATCAAATTTCTGAAAATATTTTGCATGCCCGAATCTATCCAAGAAATCAAGATGTTTCCCAAAAACATTATGAGTGACATTGGAAGATTCAAGAAAAAATAACTCTCTAGACAATATAAACTTCTTATTTACTTCATCACAGGGACGATATACTTTGGAGGTATCTGATTACCCCAAGAAGATACTCTTTCGACTCTTTTCACTAAGTTGTTTATTTTTTCCTTAGGATTCAAGCTATAGCAGGTGGAACCAAAAACCATAATATTCCTTACTAAAGGAATGTGGCCATACCACATTTCATAATGAGTCTTGTTTTTGAGAGCATGAGATGGACATCTATTTTTAATATACACTACACATAAAACTGCATCATCCCAGAAGATCAACTTAAATTTTTTGAAAAGCATCATTGGACAAACCATATTTAAGATTTTCTTGTTCATTATTTTGGCTACACCATTCTGTTGAGGATTGTAAGGCATTGTTGTTTGATGTTGAATCCCATGTTAGCGAAGATAGTTTTCAAATTCCTTTCAAGTATATTCTTTTCCATTCTCAGTATGAATGGATTCAATATGAGATTGTGTATTGTTTTCAATCCATGCATGAATTTTTTTGAAAGTTTCAAAATCCTCAAATTTATTCTTTAACAAATATACCCAACATATTATGGTGTACTCATTAATAAAATTCATCATGTATTATTTCCATTTCCAAAAGGAATGGGCATAGGGCTATGTGCTTTGGAAAGAGAATCATGAAATGGAGATTTTCTATGTTTTCCTAAGATACAAGAATCACATTGCTTTAGTTTCCTAGGAATGGTTGGAAAACCAGTAACACCTTTTTTTTAATAAACAAATATTTTCATATTTCAAATGTTCAAATATAGTATGCCATAAGATACTGGATGGAAATGCACCTTCATCATATTAAGAATTGTATGCATATTTTTGTTCACTAGAAAATTTTCCTTGTAGCTTCAAGATTCTTTCTTCTTTTATTCCCATCATGATAAGTGAGTTGTTTAATGATTTTCTCAGCACAAATTTTCCATCAAGCATGTGAGTTGAGTGTCCTTCTTGACATATATGAACCAAGGACAACAAGTTTCTTCAAAATTATGGGAGGTAGAGAACATCATGTAGAAGAAGGTAAGGGATTCCAGGAAGTTTAATCCTGACTGCGCAAAGTTTGGATGGCTTGAGTTTTGGCTTGTCTACAAAGTAGACTGCTCCATCTACATTGTCACTAAAACTTTCAAAGAATTCCTTCCAAAAGGTCATCTGGTAGGTTTCTCCTGTATTAAGCAACCATGCATATTTCCATGAAGCAAGTGAAGTACAAGCCTTCAATTACTCCAATATTGCAATGTGGCACAATATAATGAGTGGATTCAGGTGATTTTCCTTTCCCTGGATCTAGTGATTTAACTTTCTCTTAATTTCTTTATTACTTGATTCTTTCCCAAGATATCTTGCACGTGGAAGCATCATGTCCATTACTATTGCAACATATACAATGAAGATCATGTCTTCCTCCTTGGTAATGTTTACCCCCCTCCCTCTATTATTCTTCTTTCCACATCCTCTTCTGCCACCTCTTCGTCTAAAAGAATATTGTGTCTGATTCTTCTATTTTTGGGAAAGACACTCAATTTCTTCTTAAGACTAAGAAATTGGCTTTATCTTCCCAAAAATTTCTCTCTTTCTGCAAACTTCTCCATAAAATAGTCAAAAGTAAGCTCTTTAATTTTTCCACTGGATTGTAATGACTCAAGATAGTGAGAATATGTGGGATACATTTCCTTGATGAAAAATGTGAGAGGATCATCCATTTTAACACTAGTAGATTCTACATCATGCATCATAGCTCTAATTTTAAAGGCTAGGGCAAGGGGATCACCATCTCTTAATTCAAGATTAAAGAGTTTGATCATTAGTTGAACTACTTCATGCTCTGAGTGTGAATCATATAAGTATTTTAACTTCTTTAAATCACTAAATGCAATGGTAAATGATGCAATGTGATGACTCACCTCTTTATTTATTGATGCAAAAATCAAGGCATAAGATTTGTTGTTATTTTTTTCCCATATGGAGAGCTCCTCTTCAGATGTGGGTTTTTCAAGTGGATTCTCATCTTCTCCTTGAAAAACACATTTCCATAGTTCATTGAAAATGAGTGTATCATTTATCTTTCTAGACCATTCATGGTAGTTATATCTACGAGTGAGGACTACTCCAACAATGGAAATAAGAAGATGGATTTTCAAAAAATAACTATTTACTGACAATTTTTGTTAATGGAAATGGTTCCAACATCCAAAATTTATCCATAAAATAGCTTTCAAAATCCAAACAAATAAAAATATTGAAAAAAAGAAAGCATTATTTTTGTGTTTTTGTTTTTTTTATTATCTCACCAGCATACTTGATACCCTTCTATTAAAATATATCTTTACAATATGTGCATATATCATTACTTATATACCAAACCAATCCAATACATTATGCACAGATGCCAATACTTATATAACAAACCAATTGGAATATATACTTAACCAATGCATATGAATATACTATGTATGAACACAACACATATATATACTTCATTGTTCAACGCACATACAAGGTTAAACTATTCAACTCACATGCCATGCTTTAGTTGCAGACAGATATTATATGCACACATAGAATAATATATGAATGGTGATATGTGAAAGATCAACCAGCACCCATATTTTTCTTATGGTTTTAAAATGCTACGACTCATATCACCTCCTCATACAGGCATCAAAAGAGACTTCAACGCATATATAACGGTGAATGTACCAGATGGTTCATAACCAACGAAAATACCAGAGTTCAATGGTGAATGTCCAATGCATATACTGGAGTTCAACAATGAATTTATAATGCATATACCAGAGTTTAAAAATGAATTCCTAATTCATATACGAGAGTTCATAACCTGTTCATGAACATGGGCTTCAAGAAAATGTGCAAAGAATATTCACAAAAAAATGCACAAAGAATAAAGACTTAGCATGTACACCGCCCATAACCAGAATCAAATTCAATTTCACCTCAGTCGCATAGAGAGGAAATGTATGCTCTCTCTTGCAATGGTTTGTAACAACTCATAATGGGTGTACAAAACTGACAATAGACAGGAGTTATAGTGGCAAAAGGATGTCAAATTTGGACCGGTGGACATACGCTCTGATACCATGTGAGGACAAGAATTTGGTAACTCCATGAAATTGTTATTTTATATTATGAAGAGAATTAATATATACAAAGGAGAGGGACAACACTGGGATTCATATTCTAAGGTTTCTTTGTCTGTTTATTTTGTATTTACATATTTAAAAATATTTTCCCGATCCCAAAGGAGTAGGTGTCAATAATTTATTTATTTATCATGCTGATTTGATGCAAGAGTTCATATATTTTTCAATGCATCGATAATATTATTAAATTTTAGGGTTTAGCATTAAAAGGCATGGTAAAAATGATGATATAGTAGAGATAGTAGGACATACTCTATAGATGTTTAAAAAAAATAGATATTAACTGTGAAAAATGGAAGAATATAATTTCCTTTTATTCGTAAGCATATGCTTAAATATAATAAGTACATGGTCGGTCAAAAAGTCAAAAGGCATGGTAAAAATGTTGATGTTGTAGAGAAGGTGGGATATAGTTTGTACATATTAAATATGAGAAAAAAAATAATAATTTAAATATTTATAATATATTAATAATATAATAATTATTTAATTTCTAGGGGATAGTTTAATTGGAAATGGCCATGTAAATGAATTATTATGTGTGAGGAGGTTTTGTGTATAAATCCTTGTGTGCGAAATGGGAATACATATGCACCTAGAGTTTATAGTTGTAGGAGTTGGAATCGACCTGTGTCACATGAGTATGATATTGGCCTAATTTCTTATTCTTCTATTTCACACACGCACACACACACACACACACACACATATATAATATGATTTATTTTTAATATTTTTAATAATATGGGAACCTAATGAACTGATGGTGAGCTTTGACGTGGTTTCATTGTTTACCAAAATTTCCCTCGATGAAGCAATAAAGGTTGTCAATAGTGTTACTAACCCTCAAACTACTTGACTTACTCAGACATTGCTTAGAAATTCCTTTTTCAGTTTTCAAGGGGAATTCTTTGAACAAACCACTGGAGTAGTAATGGGTTCTCCCTTATCACCTATCATTGCCAATATTTTTATGGAGATGTTTTAAAAGAATGCCATCAGCAACTACCCTCTGAAACCAAAACAATGGAAAAGGTATGTTGATGACACAAATGTGAATTAGCCCCATGGAGAAACAGAGGTAAACACTTTTTTGAAGCATCTAAATGGAATTTATGAGGACACTAAATTCACTTTGGAACCTGAAAATAACTATTCTATTCCATTTTTAGATGTTTTACTCAATCAAAAAGTAGATGGAAGCATTGGAAATCAAGTATAAATAAATAAAATTCACACTTATAGTTATCTCCATGTTGATTCTCATCATCATCCTGCACAAAATATGGGGATACTCATTACATCACTAGATAATTAAGATTATTTGAAAATGATCATTTTCAACAAGAAATTGGCCACCTTACTAAGGTTTTCCTTGGGATTAGCTATAGTTATAAGGACATCTACAGAGCCATCAAGAGAGTTAGAAGGGATTCCCCTTCCCTTAATTCTCCAACCCCTAATAGAAAATAATTCCAGCCATTTATCTGTGGTACCACTGATAAGGTCACTAAGGTCCTTATAAGAAATGGAATTATAACATCATTTAAGACCCTTGAGACCACTTGACAAAGAATGAGATCTGTGAAAGATGAGATTGACCCATTGCAGTTCAAAGGTGTCTACAAGATTAATTTCTCTAATGGATTGTGCGACAATGGAGAAATTGGTTGTTCCTTTAAGATAAGATTGAAAGAGCATGTCACTGACATAAATAAAGAAAGAGCATGTTCCTCCAATCTTGATGAACATTAATCTAAGACTAAATACCACTTATGCGTTGAAGACACTAATATCATCACTAAGGAGGTTCATTATTTCAAGTGCAGGTTCAGAGAAGCATTAGAGATCATCAAACATCCAAACAATCTCAATAGGGATGGGGAATTGAAGTCAGTAGAAGTTGGTTCCCTTTAATCTCTAACAATTACCCCAACGTTTATTTTCTTCTTTTCTTTTCACTTATTGTCTTTTCTCCCCTTTTTTCTATGTTTTCCTTTCTTTACCTTCCCTTGTTCCTCTCTTCTCTCTTCTCCTTTTCTTTCCCTTTTCTCTCTTTTCCTTTGTCCCACCTTTCAATTTTTTTCTTCCATTCCTCTCTTATTATTCCATGATTCCTAAATTCTGGATTTCCCTCCTCTTTCTTTATTATATTTTATTACTTTTATTTTTCCTCATTTCTGCTTTTATTTTAATTTATTTTAATATTATTTATTTCTTTTGTTTTATTTTATTTTATTTGAGCCTAATACGTTTTATTTTTTTTCACGAGGGGAAAGCTCACAGGAAACCCGGGCGTACTTCCCCAAAATTTCTGGATGGTACGTGCGGTAAACCGTTCGGCGAACTTTCGGCGCCTAACCCCAAAGGACTCAAGGATCGAACCCGTGACCTCCCTCAACGGAGAGGACCACGTATTGGCTCACTACCACTTGAGCTAACCCTTGGGGCTTAATACGTTTTATTTATTTATTTTATTTTTATTTTTATTTTATTTTGTTGATGTCGACCTTTTCTCTCCTTCTTCCTTGCTTCTCTTCTTAGTTTTTTGGATTCCCTTCCTCTCTTTCTTTCATTATTCTATTTATTATTTTCATAGACTTCTTTCTATTATTTTATTTTATTTTTTCCTTATTTTCTTTCTTCTCTTTATTTTAATTTAATTTATTTTAGTTTTATTATTTTAGTTCTATTATTTTATTTTATTTTTGCCTTATTTCTCTTTCTTCTTTTTATACAGTGAACTAGAGGAATCAACAATTAGGTCAGTCTTGTACTCGCATGACATGGTTGGTAAAAGGCTGGTAAATGTTAATAGGCGTCAATCCATGATAAACGTCAAAACACTTATTTCATAATACATCTCGTGTTGATAAGATTAAAATTTGATATTACAAGATAAACTTAAACATGTAGGTCAGTCTCTCACTAGGGAGACCTGACTAGATCCTAAAACTCACTCTCCATATTGAGGAGAGGGGTAACTGAGTGGTGGGAGAGAAAAAATTAAGCAAACCAAAACAAAGAAACTAGACTAAACGACTTTGCAAAAAAATGTCTACAACAAAGGAACCATAAAACATAGACATAATAAAAACTAGGGAGAGTGATCTAAATATGAGACTATGACATGGATGGGTTCTTTAGCATCCTCGAAGATTCTCCCCGATGGGGGGGTACGATAAGATGTCATTTGATTTTCTCCATCCTTTGACCTAAGTCTCTCAAATGTCGATGCAAATGCTCAAGGGAGTGGATAATATCCACTTGATGCTCATACTAGTCCAACAATGTGCGACCCAATAAAAATTTAATTTTTTAGTGTAGATAAATAATTTGCATATATTGATTGAAGCAACCTCTTGTATGACCTATGTATGGTATGCAATAATACCGTTCGTGAGAACCTCCCTGTCTTAGAGGGGAATTATTTATTATGATGCTTCCCCCTCAACATGTGTGATTTATTCCTGAATGTATCCTGGCGCAAGGTCATGATAACACGATGAAAAGTCCTATAATCGAGGATGCATGTGTGTATTTCCCATGTGGGCCCACTATTGATAATAGGTGATCCCCCATCAAACTCGAACCCACTAACGGGGCATGGGGGAAAGGTAAAAGAACCAATAAAACTCAGGAAAACACTAAGACAGACTTAGGAATTCAGGGAAATGGGAGAGCATTAGGGGAATTTTGAGGTCTAAAATAGGTCTCCTCAGAAAATTATAAAATAATAGTGTAAATAATGAAATAATATTAGATTACATCATAAAATTGTAGACGGAAACAAGAAGTAACTACTTTTTCAACTCGTATTTTCAACTTATCTCCCTATGGGTTTACTCAAATTTCGAGTGAGAACACTCGTTGGATGCAGAATTTGATTCTTCATCCAAAGAGTACCCATGGTGCATAATTTTGATGGACTCTGCTACACGAAAGATGAGAAAAACATTAAAAACATGATTGCAATCACGTTGTTTCGTGTATTTCTTATTTTTTGTGTAGCAGGTTCCATCGAAAGTATGTAACATGGGTACTCCTTGGATAAGGATTTAAATTTTACATCCAACGAGTACTCCCACTTGAAATTTGAGTAAAACTTAGGGGGATAAGTTGAAAATACAAATTGAAAAATTAGTTTTATTATTTTATTATTTTTTAATTATTTTACTTTTTTACTCCAAAATTGGAGAATCATCCCCCATGGTTGACATCATCATATTGAATCTTATTGGTTCTTATAAAGTTTAATTTTGTTGTACATTTTTCTTAGGAGGCACATTTTAGACCTCAAAATTCCCCTAATGGTTACATGTAGGGTGAGTGTAAAAAAAAATGATGCCACAACCAAATGACCCTCTCAAGAGGTACCCAAAAATGTCAACACAAGAGGAGGGGGAGGAAAATAGGAAATTAATAACAAGAAACAAACCACTGAGAGATACCATAATGAGAGATTATGAAGAGAACACATAGAAAGCGGAGCATGCAGAAAAATAAGCTAGATGGAGGGAAGGAAAAGACACACAGGTGGGAATAAGGGAGGCTAGAGGGAAATAGAAGCAAATAGAGGCCAGAAAAAAAATCAGGAGATGACGAGAACAGAGGGGGGAAATACCAATAGAAACATCCTAGAGAAGGAAAGAGGTAGAATAAAACCCATAAACTCAAGCCTCAGTGTAGCTAAGGCACTGATCAAATTGCAAGATAGAAAGTACAATGAAATGAAACCAATATTGAATTGCAAAAAATTATTACCAATTTCAATCCACTGTAATATAGAAAAGAGGGAAACAACTTTTGATGTATGTTGAAGTCCCATCTTTACAGGAAAATTTATTGCAATTATAACCATGTCCAAGTTAAGCTGGTTATACTGCCATATCGAGACCACCTCATACCTTGCGTACACGAACCTCGTAAACCTCCTTGAGTGTCTTACCTCAAGAACAAGCTCTACAAATGGTTGCATACTTAGTTTCATGGGTGATATAGTTCCTCCCATTACCATAAGATGAGTGAAAACTAAACTATTGCTTAGTTTTCATTAGGGGAATTTTGAGGTTTAAAATGGATCTCCTAAGGAAATTATAAAATAATAGTGGAAATAATAAAATAGTATTAGATTACATCATCAAATTTTAGAGGGAAAAAAAATTACTTTTTCAACTCGTATTTCAACTTATCTCCCTATGGGTTTACTCAAATTTCGAGAGGGAACATTTGTTGGATGCAGAATTTGATTCCTCATCCAAGGAGTACCCATGTTACATACTTTTAATGAACCCTAGTACATGAAAAATAAGAAATACATGAAAAACATGATTGCAATCATGTTTTTTCATGTACTTCTCATTTTTCGTGTAGCAGGGTCCATCAAAAGTATGCAATATGGGTACTCCCACTCAAAATTTGAGTAAAACCTTAGGGAGATAAGTTTAAAAAGTAGTTTTATTATTTTATTAGTTTTTAATCGTTGTAATTTTTTACCCCAAAAATGGTGAATCATTCTCCATGGTTGACATCATAATCTTGAATCCTATTGGTTCTTATAAAGTTTATTTTGGTTTTACTTTTTTCTTAGGAGGCCCATTTTAGACCTCAAAAGTTCTCTAATGGCTACTAGTGTCTGCATTGTATGGAAGGCCATAATGACTACCCTCCTAATGTAAGTAAGATGACATCTCACTCCATCTGTTGACCAGGTGGGATGGAAAAAACCTACTGACCCCCCCTTTCTTGCTTGATCATCACCCCATCCAAGACTGGATAATCCTTCTAAGAAAGTTGATAACACATGGCCTTAATAGGAGAGTCCGATAAAAATTTCCAAGTGAATTATACCCGTAACTAGATCGCATATCGGCCATTTTATTACATGACTGTTGAAAGTGCATTGGAATAAGAACTATAATGTAGGTAATAAGGGAAGAAACATGTTCTAGGAGAGATTCCAACCTCCATATTGAGGAAACCTTGCATAATTGGTTATCGCTCTTAATTTTCTGCATCATAATTATGATAATTTTGGAATCCATTTCTACCAGGAGCTTAGGGAAGCCTAGGGAGTGAGCAATCTCAAATACCATAAGGAGACCCATAAGTTCGGGTGCATTGTTACTATTAATTCCAATCATTCTAGAATATATGAATAGAAGCAAGCGGACTTGACCGCGAATGATGCCCCTGTAACCTGTTGGTCCAAGATTACCTTTTGAAGTCCCATAAAAATTCAATTTTAGGAAAGAAGGTAGAGGAGGGAGCCAGGTTAAAGGAAAAAGTATAAATAGAGAAAAACCCTGATAGTTGTGTTTTGAATGTTTTCCCATGTTAACGAACTATTCTAAAGTAGAATACAAATAAATATAGAGATTTTTGGCCATACATTATGTTTCCATATTTTGGACAAGACTTATTCCATTTGTAGAAACTGATGACCAGATTCTAAATGGTAGGCTTCACTAATGGTAAAAGGTTCCTTCAAAATTGTAACCCCACTGTAGTTTATTTTATTGATATGAATAGGGAATACTTCTATTCGACAAATTTCTCCCAAATTTTTTCCATAATTCATTATTATTATTATTGTTATTGTTATTAATTATAGAAAATAATTAATATATAAGTTAAATGATCTAGATTTATGCAAGAACAAAAAAGAATACATATATAACCATAAATACAAAGATGCAGTGGAAATAACACTTCATTACATTAATATCAAAGAACTGAAATTTGTTTACAGATAGAATGGAAATAAACTAGCTAGGGTGTTGGTAGCTTATCTTTGAGAAGAGATGTGGTGGCTACAAGCCTCTAAACTGTGTTACAATGTTTTTCAAGGAAGTATTTATTATTGAGAAATAATGGAAAACCTTAAACATCCAAAAACCTAACCCTAGGAGATGAAGCGCCAAAACTATGGGCCTTGTTTGGGTAAATTGGTACATAAACTTCCCGAGGGCGTAACTTTGGCATACAATCTCTGTTTGACGTTATCAATACCTCGTTAGAAATATCTATCCAAGGAAAAAAAATATTTAGTGAGAAACATTGATCCATACACCCATGTTCCTCCTGGTTTTCGCAAAAAACGTCGTTTAGGGCCTCAAAACAGCTCTAGAAGTTCAGGACCCAAAAAAATGCTAAAAATAGCAAAATTGTGCTATAAATAAGGAAACTAAAAAATTGAAAGAAACAATGGCAGGGCCCCAAGTGGAATAGGGGGGTTTCCACCAATATCCACCTGGATCATTACTCCCCCCCTTAGGAAGCAATATTCCCCATTGCGTTGAGTTCCTCCATGAGATGAGGAAACTTCTACTTAACTTGGTCCCTGGTGAAGCACTTGCTTTGGTGCAGGAGTTGGCCAGCTTTGACAACACAATATAGTTGTATATTCTGTTAGCGAGTGTTCTTATTTGAATTTCCATGATAAAATATATGGTGGCTTGTTCCATGCAGTTTGGGTTTAACTCTGTTGGTGTGAGTTGTTCTGCAATTGTGGAGGTGTCCAATAGAGGTGGGAAGTAGGGTCTAAGGCAGTCCACATTTAATACTGAGTGCAAACTAAGGAATGGTGGAATATTGAGCTCAAAGGAATTAGTCCCTACAACCTTGGTGATTGTGTATGGCCTATATCGGAGTGGGTGAAGCTTGTTGTGAGGTCCAGTGAGGCGCTCCTTCTGCAAATGTAGCCACACTTTGTCACCCACCTGGAAGTTGTGTGGCACCCGATGTTGATCATGTCGTTTCTTGTACTTATCATTGACTCTGTCCAATATTTCATGAACCTATTGGCGGATGTTCTGAATGTGCTCAATGAATCTGTTCGCTTTGTTAGCTTCAAACTAGACATGAGACAAATTAGCCTGAGTAGCCACAAATGGCATGGTTATGTCAATGGGACATAGTGGCTGGAATCCCAAGCCCACCTGAAAGCGGATATGGCTAGTTGAGCTGTGGAGAGCCTAATTATAACTGTGTTGTACATAGGGGAGGCTCTCATCCCATGTGCGTGGATGCATTGAATTTTACATGCAAAGAATTTGTACAATCATCCTGTTGATGACCTTTGTCTGGCCATCAATTTGGGGATGGAAATCTGTGGACTTGGTGAGCTTGGTGTCAAGCATTGACAAGAGGCTGGACCAAAATGTGTTGAAGAACCTACTATCCCAATCTGAGATGATATACTGTGGGATCCCAAAGTGCACCCACACTCGTTCAAAGAAGAGTTTAGCAGTGGCTTCTGTTGTGATATTCTTCTTGCAGACCACCATAATGGCCATCTTCGAGAATCTGTCAACAACCACAAAAACACAGTCATTTCCATGCTTAGTAGAAGGAAGGCCTAACATGTAATCCAGGGAGATGTATTCCAAAGGTCGTATAGAGGTAGGTAGTGGAGTATAGAGGCCTTTCTTCTTGATGGTCAGTTTGGCTTTGGTGCAGGCAGTGTAGGATCTGATGTATTTCCCGACATCCTGTCGAAGGTTCGCCCAATAGAAATACTTCTGCAATACTGTCACTATTTTCTTGACCCTGAAATTCCCTGCAACTCGACTGTAGTGTTCTTCCAAAATCATCATGGCATGCTCACATGAAGGAACACAAAGGTGTCCCAGGTGACATAGCAGTGCATCTTGGAGGTGAAAATTTGGAACTTGTGTACCCTCCAATAGTGTCTTGTATGTGTGGTCGAATTTTGGATCTCTCTTATAGAGAAGTGACCAATCAGAAGTCTCGTGCCCACAAGAGTTGAGAATGGTGGTTAGCGCCATGATCAGTGGTCGGCTAAGGCAGTCTGCAACATTATAGGTGTTTCCCTTCTTGTACTTGATGTTCAAATGAAACTATTGAAGATATGTGGACCACTTCTGATGGCGATTGTTCTGCAACTTCCCTTGTGTCGTATGAACTACAGGGGCTGGTCGTCTATGTGGATGACCGTTTCCTTCCCCAAAATGTAATTCTTCCATTTTCAAAAGGCCTGCACAATGGAATACATTTCTTTGTCATAAGTGGGATACTTGCGGACTGTGTCAGACAATGTCTCATTGTGATATGCCACTAGATGCCCTATTGAGTAAGAATTTCCCCAATAGCATATTTGGAGGCATCTGTCTTGATATAAAATGGTTGTTGCAAGTCTGGTAATGTGAGCACTGGGGAAGAGCAGAGGTGATGTTTCAATTCTACGAATGCCTTTTGTTGATATTTTGACCAAAATAATTTTTCTTTCACTCCTCCCTTGGTGACTTGACTCAAGGGCCAAGTGATATGAGATAATCCCAACATGAACCTGCAGTAGAAATTAGCAAGACCCGGAAATTTGTGAAGCTCTGTTAAAGTGGTTGGGGCGGGCCAATCCTGAATGACTTGGATCTTGGTTGGATCCATATGTACCCCCATTCATCAATAATGTATCCTAGATATTAAACCTGGGTCATGCCAAAAGTGAATCTCTCTAAATTGGCACACACTTTATGTTGCCACAGTGTTTGGAGGACCTGTCGGATGTGGTGGAGGTTCTCTTCCCAAGTCTGGCTGAAGATCAGAATGTCATCCAAGTACACTACTACAAATGAGCTGGTGAATGGTTGCAAGATGTCATCCATCAACCTCATGAAGGCTGCAGCAGCATTTTTCAACCTGAAAGGCATGACCAACCATTCGAAAAGGCCCTCCTTGGCTTTGAAGGTAGTCTTCCACACATCGAAGGGTTCAATTGTTACCTGGTGATAATCGAACTTCAAGTCGATCTTGCTGAAATATTTCGCCCCTTTGAGTTGGTCCAGACGGTCATCAATCTGTGGGATTGGGTACCTATTCTGAAAAATGATCTCGTTCAGTTCCCGATATTCAATACAGACTCTCCAAGTCCCATCCTTATTCTCTACCAACACAATCGAGCTCCCACAGGGAAATGAACTCGTCCATATGTGACCTTTCTATAGCATCTCCTGAATCTACCTCTTGATTTCATTGTTCTCGAGAACAGAGCGCCAATAAATCATTCCATTGGGAAATGTCACACCTTTGGTCAGATTAATGGGGTGCTTGACCTGACAGTGCAGAGGCACCCCTATGGGTGAGGTGAAGATGTCCCCATACTCCTCCACGACCTTGTCCATTTGTTGTTGTCATGCGGAAGAGCCCTGTCTGGAGGTCGTGGCCATAGTCTTCTTCTTGTCCTGGGGGCGGATCATCAGGAAAACAAATTTCCCAATTTTGGAAATGAGCTTACTGTATTTTTTTGCAGTAACCAAAGAGATATCGACAGGAAGTGCTACCTCTGGTATCCTGTACAACTTATTGCACAAAGTAATAATAACAGCATGAGGTCATGACTCATACACAACATGTTGCTTCCACAAGTATTTTTGGCTTAATAATAAATCACAAACATCAAGAGGAGAAATGTCACATAATACCTCATCCGTGAAGGACTTGATGTTGTAGGGAAGGTGGCACTGCTGGCTGACGCAGAGATCCCATCCTTGGTGAAGCCACCTGATGGTGTATGGATGTGGTTGTGTTGTGGTCGGCAAGCCCAACCGCTGCATGACCTCTGCTGAAATTGGGTTCTTTTGGCTCCGACTGTCGACAATGAGCTATAGCGGGGAACCCTTTACCCACATATGGGAGTGGAAGAGATGCTCCTCCTCATCTAGATCTTTCGGTTCCTCCTTCTGGGTCTTCGCAGTGGCACTGGTGGCATTGGGCTCTGCATCAATAATCTATTTCCCTTTGTCACTCCCTTGGTTGGGTTCTAATTCAGAGTCGGAGCATGCATCTGATTTAGAAGCCCTCAACTCAGCCACCAACGATTGCTTGGCCTGACACTCACTTGTGTTGTGAGCGGAGCTCTTATGGAAGTCACACCACTTTCCTGTGTCCTTCTTTGGCTTTGCAGTGTTGTTCTTTGCTTGGGGCTTCGGTAGGTTGTCTTGGGCCACCATGCCTTGGCTTTGTCCTTTGTTCTGTGGTTTGGGGGCACCCTTACCTTGCTTTTGATTTGCAAAGCCAAAGTCTCGTTTCTTCTGTTTGAATTTTTGCTCAATGTTCGTAGCATACCTGTATGTCGTACCATGTGAGGAGATGTCGAAGAACTCCATTTCCTCCTGAATGTATCTATGCAACCAAATGTGGTACTTTAGCACAAAATGTTTCTCTAAATATTTGATACCCAAATTTTTGCACAAGGTATGGAACAAATTCGTCAACTCATGCACATCTTGATCCCTTTGCTGCCGCAACGTAATCCATTGTATGTACTTGTCCTGATAGCTCTCCACAGGATATTATTGTTCCTTGATGGAATCTCAAAAAGAATTCTGAGTGGGTAATATTGAGGAAAAATATGGTTTTGTCTCATCCTTTTTCTGACAGTAGGTTTCCCACTAGTCCTTGACATGGGGGGTAGCTTTGAGGAGCGAAAAAATAATCTTCTCCCAGTCGAAAAAGTCAAGAACCTAGAAATATCCTTCTAATAGATTCAACCATCTATCTACGACATTTTCATCTATTTGTCCCTCAAATATGGGAATGTCAAAGTTTACTTGTACCTTAAAGGGAGTCGCACATCCAGAGTGGCTATTGGATGTAGATGAGTTGTCGGTGGGCAGTCGTTGAAGGATCTGGGAAAAGTTATCCATCATCGCATTCCTTTGTTTTTCGAGGACCTCCTTGAGCAATATTTTGATAGGATCTCCTGCTCCCTCATCCTTATTTTCATCCCCCATGGGTGGTCATCAAGGTTTGCGAGGCTGATCTTGCAAAATTTCAACCAAATCAAGCCCTAACTCCTTATAACCCGACCTCGTTGGGGAGGTGCAAAGAAGGATCAAGAAAGAGAAGACCGCTCTTATACCACTGATCCGGATTTATTTAGGAATGCAACAGAATACACATATAACCATAAATACAAAGATGCAGTAGAAATTACACTTCATTTCATTAATATCAAAGATCTGAATTTTTTTTATAGACATAATGGAAATAAACTAGTTAGGGCGCTGGTAGCTTATCTCTGATAACAGATGTGGTGGCTACAAGCCTCTGAAGTGTGTTACAATGTTTTTCGAGGGCCTATTTATTATTGAGAAACAATGGAAAACCCTAAACATCCAAAAACCTAATCCTAGGAGATGAAGCGCTAAAACTATGGGCCCTGTTTAGGTAAATTGGTACATCAATTTCTCGGGGACGTAACTTTGGCATACAATCTCCATTTGACGCGCTCAATACCTCGTTAGAAATATCTATCCGAGGACTACAACTTTTGAGTGAGCAACATGGGTCTAAACATCATTTAGGGCCTCAAAATGACTCCGGAAGTTCAGGACCCGAAAAATACTAAAAATATTAAACTGTCCTATAATTAAGGAAACTAAAAAACTAAAAGAAACAATGGTGGGGCCCCAAGTGGAATAGGTAGGTGGCCACCAATATCCACTTGGATCATTAAAAATATATACAATTAAAAAAGATGTAACAAAATTCTTAACCATGTAGATTATTTCCACTTTACCATGAGACCCTTAATATGTAAAGAGGTTTTGCTACAATATCATGGGCCAATACCATGGCTTAACATTATCGCATGCCTAAAAAACCATAACTCATTTCATATGGCACTTACTCATATGAAATTCAATCTCCTCCTCAAATTCACTTCCCACATGAGAGAGAGAGAGAGAGAGAGAGAGATAAATATGTGAGTGACGAGTGTGTGTGAATGTGACAAGTTCAAGTGTCTTGTTATAGTGATTTTAGGGTGCCCAAGAGACACGTATCTTTGAAAATTAAATTAAATTTTCTTTCTTTTATTTTTCTTTCATTTAATTTAAACTTTATTTTTTCTTTCCTTTAACTTATGTAGCTCGAGAATACCTCCTGAAACTACCCAATATAAAAAATAAGATAATATATGAAGATATTGTATGAATTTGAATTTCAAATAAAGTTAGTAATTAATTTTTTTAAGCTAAATTCTTTATTGATTAGTTAAGAAAAGCATACATCAAACAATTTTCCATCAGGGTCTGCTACTAGGGAACCAAACCGATGACAGAAAAGTAATTTATTTGTCTAAAACAATACATATAAGTTGTAGAAACTAAATATTGACAAAGTTTATTCATGAAATACAATTATAGAAAAAATATATGTAGTTCTGACTAGAGAAAAATGTCAGGTGCCTTGCCTGTGATCAGTAATAGTTGTAGGATTGCACACCATAGAAATATGTCATTGCACATTATGAAATAAATAGTAGTGATGTCTAGGTTGAAGTTGATACATCTATAGGAGCATAAGGGGTTCCTCGGGAGGCTACACCCTTCCCCTTGTGAAGAAAAATTTCAATTTTAGTGAGCCTCATAGCCATATCTCTATGTTCCAAGGAGTCTTTGTTTTATTTCTCTAAGACAACTCGGTAAATTTCTCCTTATTCTTGAGTATAATGGTGTTGCATTATTTTACTATAGAAGAGGAATGACTTGATTCCAAAGGGGAAGACAAAGATAGGTCGATATTAGTGAAACCCAAATTGGTTAAACAATCTACCACTTTATTACCTTAAGATTTAATATGAATTGGAATGACTACCTAGATGTGTGCTAGAAAATTTGCTATTCCGGAAATGTAATAATCCAAAAAGAGGATAATTTTTTCATCTTGGTACCATTATAAAGATGCTTAATAATGTTAGTAACAATATGAGAATCCCCCTCCACCAAAAATTTGTGAAAACCTTGGGATTTTTCCAAGCCGAGTCATTTTTCGAGAGAACAAATTTCTATTGAATTATTATTATTATTCTCATTGAACCAACAATGAAAAATATGATATCCTTGTTGAATACAAAAGATGAATCCATATATTTAGGTTCCAGAATTTCCATTTGACATTCCATCAAAGTTATAGTTGAGAAAATTGTATGAAGGGGGACTAGACGAAAGCAATATGAGGATGGGCTTGCATAATGGATAAGAGGTGAAGGGAAGGAATGAGGGGGAAGGAGAGAGAGATTGGATATAATGGTGGATTCCAAAGGGGTGGAAGAATAGTTTTCTTCCATCTATTTCACAAAGAGAGTGACCTTGCTTATGATTTTAATAAATCTGACCCAAATTTCTTCAGGTTCCTTATAAGATCCCTTGAATATCCTATTATTTATTTCCTTTCATAAGGACCAGAGAATGAAACTTGGAGCAAGGATCCATACACATTTGAGGATTGGGTTTTCCTAACGGTGTTGGATAATCCACCAAAAATAGGGGTTATCTTCGGTTCGAAGTCCCAATTATACCTCACGTCATTTGGGAAAGGAGCACCATCTGTGATACCAAACTTATTTCCATTACGTGTGTGTTTTACTCTTGAATATAAAATGCATAGATAGGTGTGAGACCAAGAGCATTATGTTAGAAGGATGAGAACAAAATCAACCCTCCATTGTTGACTTGCAAAAGATGATACAAAAACATAATAACAACATGATGATTGAGAGAATTCCTTAAGGAATAATCAAATAGTTGAGACTACTTAAGACATACTCAAGTAAGAGAATGCTAGAGACCAAATGCAAATTAGATCACAATTAATGACTAACATTAACATTGAATGCAGAACAAAGATTAGAATCCAACACACTAGCTTCATGAAACAAAATAGTTTTTAAACATGTAACCAATGTGTAAACCCACATACATAAACAAAAAAGGTATGACTAGTCATTACAAATTCCATTAACATGTATGGGAATCAATGCATGAATTTTAATCTTCTCATTAGTATTGTATCCCAATATTAATGATAATTAATATAAATATTAATTCAAGTACATGTACACAAGCTCATTAAAACCCAATAGTGGGATGAGAGTATTTCATATCGTCTTTATGACATAATACTAGCCTCACAATCTCTCCACCTATAACATACCAAGAGTGAGTGCCTTCAGCTCCTTAAGCACTAAATAACAATCTAGTTACTAGCCTAGCTTAAGTGCTAAAAGTCCCCTTAAAATGAGGCATGAGGTTACATTTATACAATTGAGGAGGGTGACCTTTGACATTCTCCTATGAATTTTGGACTCCCTCATGACCTTTAAACTTCCACTATGACTTTTTAGGTTCTAAGTGACCTTTGATATTCCCTCTTTCTCTTTTCCATAATTTCAACATTCGATATTAATCAAAAAAATAATATATTTATGATATATTAATTTAAATTCAACAATATTTGATGTATTATCTTATAAGGATGCATCAAACTTAAGAAACTTTATGATACGAGTATCTCCACTTCATAGTGCACATGCTTCATCACTTATTTTCCTCATTAACACATCTTTGAATGGGCCTTTAATGTTCTCTTTTGATAACCTGCATATGTTGCCTTTGTACCATACTTATTGTGATAGACTTATTTATATCATTCATTATGTCATTGAGATATAAATATGGCCATTCTTTACTATATCCATCACATGGCACTACTGCTTGTGCTGGTATATTGATCCTTTGGCATATGGCGGTGTTTCCTCCTTGTTGCAACCTCTTGCCTTCGACGCATCATAGGGCCTTGATTAGTATATGTATTGCTTTACAACATTTATTTTATGTGCCATACATTATCCCAATGTATAATTTCAATTATAGCCCCTTTAACATGGAGTGATCATCACCCTATGATACATTTCCATTTCATCATTTGACATAGCATTTCAATCTTCGTCATGGTATTACTATGGCATCCCTTGCTTGGAAACACTGCATAACATGTTGGATAACTAGGAGACAAATCATCATTATGAGAGTCACATTTATATTGTGCAATTGATATTTTCATAGGCAAGGATTTTAGCAGTAAAGGGGAAGTCAACCTACTTCTATAAATTTTTATTGTGCTTGTACATCGATGCTCCCTATCACATAGTTGCGCTTCAGTGGCATAACTTATAATCCTTACACCTAAAACATGCAATGGTGATTTGGTTAATAGTGGTGAGGTTTATAAGATACTACATTGAAATGATATGCATCTATCTCTACATGTGATAGCATTATACACAACCGTTTTTCATGTGGCCTTTTTCCTTGAGAGCAATAGCACAAGCAAGATTATGTGAAGTAGAGATATAACTAATATCAATGTTGGTCTCTCCTTCACGTACTTATATTAATATTTTCGATGTATATTCATGGTAGTGACCTTTTGTATGACAACCATGGGATTTTTTAATTACAATGTTTTGTGCAACCTTCATTAATATTTATTCATTGTTGCCCCCTACAACCCCCGGCCACACCTTTATTGATAGCCCCCCCCCCTACGCTCATTTTTTTTATATGTCTTTTTCATCTTCAACTTGGTCAAAATTCAAATGATGGGGCCATTCTCCTTATGTAATGGGAAAATCCATTTTTTATAATTCACTATTACATTCACATTGTGCATGACTTTCATTGCTTTATATCTTAATGTGGTAGTCAACATGCACTTCATTATCACCACACGCGTCTATTGTAGTTCTCAATGTTGTTCATGTGGGTGAAGACCTTGAGCAAGCATTATATATTTTTATGACCTCTAGTAGCATTCTAATATAAACTCTTAACATGGCATTTAAATAACCTCCAGTGCAACCCTCCTCCATTACCAAGTTCCTGCATAGTTGTTTTTGTATGATTTTCGAGTGTCACACATCAACTTTGAATATTCTTATTTTTGAAATGCTCCATTAGATATATTTGGCACTGTTTAATATACCTAAATGCACATTATTAGAAATATTTTGCATGAATGTGACTTAATATAATGTATTGATATAATATTACTGATGGTACTTTAACTTCTCAACACATCTTCATAATTCTTTCATTTACAATATTCTATTCCCATCGTATGGGAGCTTCCTTGTGGTAATTCCTTGTCATATGCCAAATTCTATGTCAAGTGTCCTCCTTGTCTGAAGATAGCATGTATTATTTCTTTACAATGACTCCTATTATAGTGCTTCATTTCTCCTCGCTCATGTTAATTTAAACATTCTTTAGTGCTTTAGGATAGTCATTTACATTGTCCAAAAATAGAAAATATTCAACATATGCATGCATATATGATGCAACATATATATCATATGTTCAATTCTCCCACCACTGCCTTTCAACACCTATTTTTTTCTCTATTTTTCATGATGTACATGCACTATTTAATATGGGTTAGCTGCAACATTTTAAATATGGCCTTTAGCAACATGGCGACATATTTACCTTCCAACAACACATAATGCATCCTTTAACTACACCAAAGTCAATATTTATTTTGAAGTAAGCTTGATAATGTCTATCATATTTGATGTCATTCGCAGTTGTATTATTTTCTTGTAATACATTTATAACTCTCCTCTTGGAAACACATCCATAAGGACATGTGGAACGTATATATTATATTTCTGGTCTTTGGTGTATCTTACACATGACTTGTATTGAATCCACTTGTATCAAATGTAATCACACTCGCTTTGTAGATCCACTACATATGATATGTAATATTGTTTTGTGTGGGAAGGAGTTTTATGTGATGTTCAACCTTAGCAATACCATCAATTTTATATTTGAGGATTTGAATGGCATTATCACATCCTCTTTGCTATATATACCTCATCATAATATTAAAATATGCTTTTCACAAATGTCATCTTGCAACGTGCTTGTCACAAGTTTATTGAATTGTCTCCCTTTCCCATTCACACGTGGTTCTAGTACCATATATAATATACTGTGCATTATATGCTCCCAAATGGTTTTCAATATATCCTCCTATCACTTTTGCTCTATCAATTTTACTGCGCCCTTGTAGATACTTCAATTTTTTTTGTCAACACCAATAACTTCATCACTTTTGTCCTTGTGTGCTACCTTATTTCATGGCTCATTATCAGCCCCTTTATGGAACTATTTTATATATCTTCAATTTTACACCCTGCATTTCATAATATAATGTAATTTTGGAATATCATGGGGTAAGAAAATGGGCTTGTAAAATAGATAATAAGGAGCAAAACCATAGTCTAATGGAGCAAACCAATTTCAAAAATTAAATTGTTACACAATCCAAATGATCTCTAAGGTAATTTTGCAAATACAAATAGTAAGAATACTTCAAAGATATTTCTTGGAAAATAATGTGCAATGCAAATGTGGGACCTTGAAGAGTTAATATTTCATGCATGCATAAAGCCTTTTCTTCAAAGAATTTAATATTTACACATGTGAATGAGATTAACAACCAAAGTGGAATTCCTAATATGATGATGCAATAATATAATAAGAAACACTATGAACTTCTCATGAGGGTTCGTGCCAAGAGATGCAAAATGAAAATATTAGGATCTGGTCAAAAATAGCTTAGTCCTTCACTCATGATCATGATAGTCTAGGGTTTCAGCATGAATAAGCATCTTGAAAGCATGAGTAATCATAAGTTTCATTAGTATTTCAGTCATTGAAAGATATGACCGAATCAAAGACATAACCCTAACCATTGGAACCTTAAAAAGTAGAGGGGAGACCCAGAATTTGGATATGGTTGAAAATTTTTGGGTGGAGTTGTAGTTTCCACAATGTGTTTTTAAAATACCCATGTCTCCAAGAGGCGATTGTTTCAATATTGTTTGCATTATTGAGAAATTATGTTATCTAAATGTCAAGGCTATTATGGTCCATTTCTCTTATGCAAACGAGCATCCATTGAAGATGTTGAAAAATTTCTTGATGGGATTTGAAAATATAACAATAAAAATGTCCCTCAAATCCTCATCATTGTATGCAATACCAAGTTATAATTATCCTTCTTGCTAGAATCCATAAGAAATGCACTAATTTTGGCTACATATTTATTTTCTAGACACAAGAATGAATTTTCTCTTTTGGGGTTGATAGACAACAGATGTTAGAGAGTATGATTCCTTGATAGAAAGATCCCTTGATGCTTTGTATCCCCACCTTAATTTGTCTAATCCATCTAGGATAGGGATCCCCTCTGATGCATAAATTTTTATAAGAGGGATCATTCTTCTAAAGGTGTATCAAAGTCCCAATCTTGTTTATATTTCGAAACCTAACAATTAGATTTGTTGTCCTGAATTTTCCAGTATCGTGCCAACTGATTAATTCCCTTACTTTCCATTAGTGTTGTGAGCTGCGATCATTGGTCTAGAGTATTCAATTTAGGCAATTGTTTCTAGGAATCATCCCAAAACATGGCTATTCTTCCATGTCGTATTTCCAAAAAGCAATGTTATTGGATCACAACTTTGTTTTGGTATACAAGATTCCAAATTGAAGAGACTAATGTGCTATGTTTTTATGGATCTTAGTGGTTGAGCTTGTACCCATATTGTACTTACCATTCCAAGGAGTTTTCCATAGATCCTCATGCCCCTAGAAACATCACTGCCAAAGCTTTTCACCCATTACTTTTCTAAGCATTTCAGGGCCCCTTAAGCCTAGACCTCCCCTTTATTTGGTTAGGAAAACTTTGTTCTAGGAAAATAACACCAACTTCCATTATCAATTGGCTCCACCTCATAGAAAAGATCTGTATATATTTCAAATTGATCAAAGGAACCCTTTAGGAACAACCATCATAATGATTTTGTTGATGGGGATATAATTCAAGACATATTTGAGTAAAAATAGATGGCCTTCTATATTAAGGGATATGAATGTCTAATTATCTAATTATGAATAAATTTTTTTCTAAAAGGTCTTGTGGGTGAATGGTTTTTAGAGAAATTTCGACAAGGTGAACACTAAGGTAGATAATAGGAAGTGAAGAGCATGAAAGCCTAAGACTCTGGAAATATGAGCTTGAATACCTAGATGGGTGTTAAAGAAAAGGATCTAGGATTTGGAGGGATTAACAGTAGTGCCCGAAGAAAGCATAAAATCATCCAAGATTTTCTTTATAACTTGCACTTCTCAAATTGTAGGCATTTCTATTAACATAGTATCATTAAAAAAAATGATGAGTAATAGGTTCATAATGGTTCTTTAGTATTAAACCCTCTACCTCTCCTATGTGCATAGTTTCATTCATGTAGCATCTTATACCTTCAATATCCAAGATAGAGAGTAAGGGGAAAATGGGGTCTCCTTGTTGGATACCCCGTGAAGGATTGAAGGTTTTTGAGGGAGAGACATTTATCAAAATGAAGAAGTGGGAGAAAAAAATATGCTACAAATTTTTTCTATTGATCTAAGAATGCAAAGGCTTTGATCACATGAAACAAGTATGATCAGTGTTGAAGTCTAGAATTGTTCCTTTTTTATTATCCTTTTTCTCACCTCATTTCACCTTACTATCACCATTTTACAATAATCTCAGCATGTTCAAGGCCAAGTAAAAATCTTAAAAATGTATTCATCATCCATAGTCATAATCTATGTTTCCTAATGAATTATAATAAAATCACTCTTACAGTGACAAAATCATGAACATTCTGCAACCAATATTTGTTTCTGCAGAAATATATGTTGTTAGATAGGTTGAAACACTCCAATAAAAGGATGAATACTACCAGGAGGTGAAAAATGTCTAACATATGGATAACCACCTACCAGCATAACATGGTAGGCTATGAGGATTGATAAATCTAGAAGTCAAACTCAAATTAAAACTCTAAAAATGGCGTGTAGCTATAAAATAAAGGCAATGGAGGAATATAACAACATAAAGTGAGCGAGATTTAAGACCTGATCAACTGTTAGATTTTGGATCAAGATAAATCTCATATGACTTTCTCTTTCAGGAGCAAGTCATAAATATATTGAGTTTCAAATTGAATATATATCGTAGACGTCAAGATAGCTCATGTTGTGTTGGTTTAAAACTCTTTAAAATCATTTTATGATTTTTTATAAAGGCTGTAAGCCGAGACCTAAGAAATAAGTTTTTGATTATTAAGTTTATAATTGTTTCTCTATGAATACCAATGATACTATGTTCCAACTTAATATAAGTTACTTTGTTCTTAATGCATGTGTGAATATCTTGTGATTGATAGTTGAATTGCACTCATGGGAGGCCCCCCTGTTGAGCTGTGAGGTCTTGTTCATAATTTTGTTTTGCATTACTTGTTTTTAGCATGTAATTTATTTTAAGAATTTGTTTTCATCATAGTTACATTTATGATCATTTTCATTTTTATTGCAGAGTACTCATAAATAGAAATATACCAAAACAATTTTGATTATTGAATGCATCTTCTTTCTAACACTTATTGCTTCATAGCTTAATTCAATTTCTTAATTGATGATGAAGTACTCTTTAGATATTAAATACACACATAAGTAATTATTCTCAAGTTGTAAATTTTTTAATTCCATTTTCTGCAAGTATGAATTAGATCCTTTTTAGTGCCATTTTTCTTTCATGCAATTGGAATTGAATTTCCTTACTGCAATATAGCATAAAAGTTTCTTTCTGGAATTAAATTGTAGAGTTTTTTCAATTCTACAAAATAGAGCTATATTTTTTCTTTCTTGAAATTTGGTTTCTAAGCATTTTGCTTTCATACAATTAGAAGAAAGTTTGAATTCTACAATTTAGATATATTTTCAATTTCCGTGAGGTAGTGAATTTCAATTCAGTTAATTAGGATTTAATATAAATTTAGATTGAAATAAAATGTGCGTAATTATTCTTGAAATTGTATTTATCCATACCTAAACTTAGTTTCATTTCTAGAATCAATCAGTTCATATAAATAATATTAGCATAAATAGTACACATACATTTCATAAGTCTACGAATCCTGGTTGACAATTAATGAAGTAAATTAAGAACAATTAATTTACCAAACATTTTGTTGTTGTTGTCGGCAAAGTGTATATGGGATTCCATTCTCGATATTTCATTTTAAGCACATTTAATTTTGATTAGAAAAATGATAAAAAAATATGTACTCATAAAGAAAGGGATTCTAGGGGTATATTTGTAAGTAGAGGTATAAGTTCAATTCCAACATCACCACTCACTCCACCTAGAACTCGTAGTGCGACACCACCCACTAAAACTCACATTCCATCATTAGCAAGTAGACATAGACTTCCCGAGGTGCATAGATTTGAAATCCAACCCAGACATTTAACAACTTCCTCTACTGAACTTGTAGTTGAATAACATATATCCCCAACATAAGGAGTAATTTTTTTATCTTCTAATGGAGAACAACTTCTAGGACAAGAACTAGAAGTTCCTAGTGAATAAGAAGAAGAAACTTATTCTAATATACCATTAGTAGAAAAACCAAAAGAAGAGATAGATAACCGAATCATAGAACCTTATATTAGCTCTGAGGAATCTATAATGGCAAGGGAAGGAGAAGGATAAGTACATAGTGTAAATGGTGAACTTAGGATTGGAGGTGGAAGACGTAAAGGACGAAATAGATGAGGAGGTGGAGGTAGAGGTTGAATTAGAGAACTTTTGAGGTCTAAATTAGGCCTCCTAAGAAAAGTGTACAACCAAAATAAACTTTATAAGAACCAATAGGATTCTAGATGATGATGTCAACCATGGGGGATGATTCACCATTTTTGTGGTAAAGAAGTAAAAAGATTAAAAAATAATAAAATAATAAAAATATTTTTTCAACTTGTATATTCAACTTATCTTCCTAGCGTTTTACTCAAATTTCAAGTGGGATTGCTCGTTGGATGTAAAATATAATTTCTCATCCAAGGAGTACCCATGTTACATACTTTCGATGGACCGTGCTACACAAAAAATGAGAAATACATGAAAAATGTGATTGTAATCATGTTTTTCATGTATTTCGCATTTTTCATGTAGGAAGATCCATCTAAAGTATGCAACATGGGTACTTATTGGATGAGGAATCAAATTTTGCATTCAATGAGTATTCCTGCTTGAAATTTGAGTAAACTCATAGGGATATAAGTTGAAAATATGAGTTGAAAAATTAGTTTTTTTTTTTTTTCCCTCTAAAATTTGATGATGTAATGTAATCTTATTTTATTATTTTCACTATTATTTGATAATTTTTTTAGAAGGCCCATTTCAAAACTCAAAATTCCCCTAATGTATAGGTGGTAAAGGAGAACCAAATCCTTTTAGATTTCCAATCTTTGATTAAGATACCACAACCATAATGAAAAAATCTCACCCTCCATCCTCCCTAATTTCCATGGTTTAAGGCATGAGGACCCTGAAACATTTTTTTTAAGTTTTAAGTCTTGTGTATATCTTATGACTACTTTCTTAATCCTCAAAAATTAAAATTGTTTCCAACTACTGTTAAAGATGGAGCACTTAAATGGTTTATAGGATTAGGAACACATTTAATTAGAACATGGGAAGAAATGAAAAATGTGTTCTTAGATAAATATAAGGATTATTTTATGCCCCATCACGTTAAGGATGATGTTTTTAAAATGATGTAGAAAGAGTATGAAAGTCTTGAAGACTTAGTTGAAAGATTTTCCTATAACATTAAAAGGGCTAAGATGTATAATTTAGATGATGAAACTCTGAAAGCTCTTTTGCTAAAATATATTAGAGATGAGTGGATTGATATCCTCAATTTCATGGCAAAAGGAGATGTTTCTCATCTTTTATTTAGATAAATTTGTGATCAATGTACATATATTTCAAGGGGTAAGGCTAGAACAGGGAAAAATCCAAGAGATCATGTTATGTCCAGAATTAATAAATATGCAACTGGAAGAGTAAGAAGAGCTGAAATATGAAATTTTCTTGAAAACAAAACAAATATTATTGGGAGTCTTAGTGAAAAACTAGATACTCATAAAACACAAAACACGCAAAAAACTAAAAATGTTGCATTATCTATCTTTTGTCCCATATGTAGGAAGAAGCATTCCTTGAGAGAGTGTCCCCTTGATAGTGTAGAAATTTGTGTCATATGTGTTTAAAATCATAATACAAAGGAGTGTCCTTTGATACATGGTCTTAAAGTTGTCTTTCAAGATGAAGTTGGAACAAGCCAGGTTGAATCTCTTTATTTTGTTGCTAAAATACCATGAAAAAATTAACAACCAAATATGACTCAAGGTTCAATACTCAATCATATGCACAACCACAGAATAATTGGACTGCACCTATACCTTGCTAACCTTGGCCCCCACAATCTCAAATTCCATCTTGGGCCAAAGGTTGGAAAATAAACTTATGGTAAATATCCTCAATTTCAACAACTTGTCCTTCTTTTCCACCATAATATTATCCTCCTCAACAAACTCAACCTCCTTAATTCCAAAATCCAAATCAACAAATTTCATTACCATTTCCTCAAAAGTCAAATCAACTACCTGCTCAACCACTTCCTAATAAAAATAATAAAAATCAAAAAGTTGTTTATAATGTAGAAAAAAAACATTTTCAAGTTTCTATGATAACCCCATTAGGTCTAAATGATGTCCAAATTAGATCTAGTAGGGTTTTGTAAAAAAACCACAAACAATTGTCATCCAAAAAACTAAAGAGGATGAGGTTAATGAAAAAGATGCAAATCTTGATCAAGAAACTATTCCACTAGAGGAATGTGTTCTTATACAATCAAAATATTAACAAATAAAACAAGCTCCTACAATTCCTCTAGTAGAACAACCTTCTATTTCTTTACTGGATCCACCTTTTCCTGAAAGACTTAAAATTGATAAAGGAATATAAAGGAATTTTTTTTTACTAGACTATGATATGCTTTATGAACTTAAGAATATTTGCATTAAAAATCCTTTACTCCAAACCATAAGGGAAGTACCAATATTTACAAAAACCATTAAGGTGCTATGTATTAGAAAACTAGGAAGAAAAAGAAAATAAATTAAAAAAAATCAATTGGTAGGAAAATTTGTTGATATTATGATGGGGAAATTATTTTCCAAAATTATCTAGATCCAGGTCACCCCATTGTGAAAATCCACAACAATGGTATTGAGATTTCAAACACTCTGATTGATCTAGGATTAGCCATTGCTATCATGAGGAAACAGACAATGGAGCAACTTAAGCTTCCCAATCTTCAATATACTCCAACATTATTACAACTAGCGGATAGGTATGTTATTAAACTAGATGGAGTATTAGAACGTGTCTGTATCTCTAGATTCTTGGGAATATCCAGTAGATTTCATGATTTTAATTCCCAAGAATAATTTAGGAGGCCATCCATTGATCCTTGGTGGACCTTAGCTAACTAAAACTTATGGATTCATAAGTTGTAGATCAGGTGATATGTATATATCTCATGGAAATTCCACTAATAAATTCACATTGTATCCTTCTGCAAAAAAATACAACTGAAGTATAAATTTAAATTTAGATAAATGATGATGATGAAAGCTTTGATAATATGTAACCATTTTATACTCTTTAACAATTAGATGTAGAATATCATTTGATAAATTTAATGAATAATAATTACTCTTCTTCTTATTGTAAGCAAGATCAAAGTTTTCAAGAGCAATGTAACATTGAATATCTATCATCTCATCAATTTGCTTTACCTTCTATGGAGAAGTTTGGCAACTCTCAAGAAGATTTTTTTTTTTCAGGAAAAACATTAAATATCAACAATAACTTGGAAGAATCACAAAAGAGAAAATTAATAAATATGCTACAAAAACATTCCTTTGCTTATGCATGGGAATATACTGATATGAAAGGGATTGATCCAAAAATTTGTATGCATCATATTTATATCCAGGAAAATGTCAAATCAGTTAAACAACCTCAGAGGAGAATGAATCTCAATCTTAGAGAGATTGTTAAATAGGAGTTACAAAAAACTCTTAATGTGAATTTCATTTATCCAATATTAGATAATCAATGAGTTTCACCTTTAGTAATTGTTCCAAACTTAAGAATAAAAAATGGAGAGTATGCATTGATTACAGGGAATTAAACAAAGCCACTTTGAAAGATCATTTTCCACCACCCTTTATAGATCAAGTATTAGATAGCTTAATAGGAAAGAAGTATTTTTCATTTTTAGATAGTTTTAGTGGATATAAAAAAATCCAATTAGCACCAGAAGACCAAGATAAAACAACTTTTACATGTCCTTGGTGAACATATGCCTATAAAGTAACTCCCTTTAGATTATGTAATGCAGCTGGCACATTTCATAGAACAATATTAGGTATGATTTCGGATATAATTCATGATTGTAGGGAAGTAGACATGGATGAATTTACTTTGTATAGAGATACTTTCGAGGAAGATATCAAAAATTTAGAAAACGTTCTTATTAGATGTAAAGAAGCTATGGAAAATTTAGAAATCCAAGAGAAATGTTTTATGATGTTCGATGAAGAGATTGTTTTAGGCCGCCATATTTCAAGTGATGAAATTAAAGTGGATACATCTAAAGTAGCAGTTATTTATAAAATTTCAATTCGTATTTTTTAAAGAGATGTTAGAAGTTTTCCTTGATTTACTATATATTATAGGTTATTCATAGAAAATTTCAGAAAAATAGCCTCTCCACTTTTCAAACTTTTTACAAAATATTGTAAATTTTCATGGAAATCTGATTGTCAAAATAAAATTGACACATTGAATCAAAGAATTACTAAAGCACCAATTTTAAGAGGACCCAATTGGTGTCTCCCTTTTCATATTTCTACTGATGCTTTAGATACAACTTTAGGAGTTGTATTGGGACAAAATTATTTAACTTCGTTTGATATCTATTATAAGAGTAAAAATTTGAATCCAACAGAGTTAAATTACACTGTGACTGACAATGAGTTTTTAGCTGTTGTTCATGCCATTAATAAGTTTCATCACTACATCACTGGTTATGAAAATTTTATTCATATAAATCATTTTTTCCATTAGATATTTAATGAAAAAACGAGTTACTAATGGAAGAATTACAAGGTGGTTGTTATTATTACAAGAATTCAACATCACTATTATTCATAGACCAAGAAATGAAAATACGTTTACTAGTTTCCTTTCCAGAATGAAAAATAATAGTAATTATGTTCTTGTAAAAGATAATTTTCTATAGGAGTATCTACTAAATTACCTTGGTTTGCAGATATTTCCAATTATTTAGATACGGGAAAGTTACCACCACAATTATCATCCAGAGAAAAACAAAAATTTATCAAAACCAGTGCACCTTATTCTTGGATAGATGGAGAATTATACAAAACTGGACCTGATCTGATCATTTGGAGATGTGTTCGAGAAGATGAAGTACCAGAAATTCTAGTTGTTCACAAAAAAACTTACAAAATCCTTCTTTTGGGATATTATTGGCCATCTATTTTCAAATATGCCAAGGAATATGTCAAAATATGTGATAGTTGTCAAAGAATGGGAAATCTAGTTCCATCAGATGAAATGCCTCTACAACCACAGGTACTTGTGGATCCTTTTGAAAAATGGGCTTTAGATTTTTTTGGGCCTATAAATCATCCATCTATATAGAAAAGGTAGATACTTGTTTGCACAACTTATGTCACAAAATGGATAGAAGATAAACCTCTTTTATTTGCAACTTAAATTGTTGTAGTTACATTTATTTTTGAGGATATATTTACTTGTTTTAGTGTTTCAAGAGAAATTGCAACAGATTAAGGTACCCAATTCACATCCAAGTTGGTGCAAAAGATCATGGAGAAGTATAAAATAAGCACTGAAAGTCTACTCTATATCATCCACAAGCCAATCGACATGTGGAATCTACCAAAAAATTTCTTGAAGCAATTCTTACCAAGACTGTGCTTTTGCTTAAAAAGGATTGGGCGAAAAAGCTTCAAGAAGTGCTATGGGTATATTAAATGACATGGAGAAACACAATTGGAGATACTCCTTCTGCGCTTGTCTATGGGAAGGAAGTTTTGTTTCCAATTGAGTTCCAAGTGGATACTTAAAAAAAATCTGCTAAATTGGGTCTTGATCTATCAGAGGCTCAAAAGAAAAGACTAGCACAATTGAATGAGCTAGATGAAATCCGATAAGATGCTATTAAAAAAACTAGTATAGTGCAAGAAAAATGATCAAAATGGCATGACAATTTTATCAAAGTTAAAAATTTCAAACAAGGTGATTGGGGTCTTCTTCTTTTTTCCAAATTCAAATATTTTCAAGAAAATTTTCAAACTCATTGGCTTGGTCCTTATGATATTGATACTATTTTTGATAATGGAGAGTAAAAATCAAGACTATTGACGATGAACAAATTTATTTCCTTATTAATGGTCATATATTATGATTATATCATAAACCAATAACAAGGGAAGAATTTGTTAAATACTTGCAAGAGAATTATGAGTTTAAGTTGGTCAAGAAAGGAGATTCTTCTCCTCACTCTCCAACTTTATTTTAATTTATTTTCAATTAAAAAGAAATTATAAAATAAATATAAACATGAAAACCAACTATGTTGTCATGTTTATACAGAAAATATTAACTGAAAACCAAGATCTCTTCGTAGTTTAGCTTTTCAAAAATCATGTCTTTCTTATCCCTATTTCTTTCTATCCTTCTTTTTCTTATAACAAGTCTTCAGGTGGCTAGCTATATTCATAAGTATCAATATTTTTACTAGCCATCAAAAGAAACAACAATAACGAAGTCTTCTTCTGATCAGGCAAAGAAAATATGATAAATGACAAGAAAAAAATATATTTCCTATCATTCTATAGCCAATTTTCAACTCTACAACCACATCCAAATTCTACAAAATAAAGAATATCAGGGGAACAAAAAAATAAAGGTATGTAAGAATGTTAAAGTTGTACTTCATATAAGAGCTTAGTTTTTAATTGATGGATGATTGTATTAAAAATTTTATAACCTTATACATTTTCTATCATAATCATACTACGCTATATGATATCTCCTCATCATTACACCGCTAGTCACATCAAGTCCGATCAAAATTAAAAACATGACACCAGTCCTTTGAAATCGTATCTCAAAAATTGTGAAGGTACAATCTAGAAGAAACACAACTTCTTCCACCAACGCCTTACCTTGCCATCATCTAAGCCTATTTCATATCCATTCTTGTCATTTCCAATTCACATTTCATTCATTCCCTCTTTCAAAGCTTCCATTATCCCTGTCAAAAAGAATATTCAAGGCTGAGACTTCTTCTCACCATGGGAACGCTTGTTTGATCTGAACCAAATGGACTAAAATTTCTTCAGGCTTATCCAAGGGTAAATGACCAATTTCAACAAGTGGGATGACTCCAGTATTTTGAGAAATTCAACGGGCATGAAATAAAAGTTACCAAAGCCTTCACCCAAGGATTTGTCGATGGAGTATAAGCATAGATAGGAGATATTAAGCTTATCCTTACATAATAATTTGTAGCAGAAGTTATAGGACTACCTAGAAACTCGGAAAGTTGCTGCAAAAATAGGAAGATAAAGGAGAATGATTGGGTTCATTTCCTTAAAGAACCAGGTATGGATTTTTTATTTCTTTTTAAAAACGGTATTCTAGTTACTGCATTAAAGGGAAAATGGAGAAATATTTTTCTAGTTATTCAAAAATTTGTAACATGTGAAGGTATATTTGGGACAATGTTTTTCTACCATGCTAGGCTCATGATGCATTTTGTTGATGGGGATGAGATTAATTTTCCTTAATTTTTGTTTCAAAGTTTAAAGAAAACGACATTTATCATACAAAGAGAATCTAGGTCCATTTATAACTCTGTTTACCATCATGGACTCATCAAGATTCTTGTAGAAGCACATTTGGAATCTAGAGGAAATAGTTGAAAAAAATTCTTAGTGAGAAACCATTTTGTAGAAGCCCCAAAGGAAGAAACAAACAATAGTTTTAAAAGAATTTGAAGAAAATAAAACCCTAGCCTTGGAAAAGAGAGAATTGAAGCATAAATTCAAGAGAAAAATGATATCAAAACACCAACAAAACCATTTGAAGATGGTACCCCACTATCCCAGTATCTTCAGAAATTTAAACAAAAAAATGATAAATGGAACCTTAAAAGAAATAAAGCTAGTTCGAGCAAAAAATTACCCGAGGAAAAAGAAGAAAACTGAGGATAATAAAACAAAAAGACAAGGCACCGGAAGCTCATAAGTGAAATTGATAAGAAGGAAAATAATTGCAAAACATTCAAGCACACAATCACAAAAAATGATTGATCTCGAGGAGGAAGGGTATAAGACACCTCCTCATATAGTTAGTCCAACAAGAGAAAATCCATAAATTGATATTGTCCAAAAGAGATTTATGATTATGTAGAATCTCTAGAGCAAAGGGCACAACAAAAGGAAAAAAATTCTCAATATGAAATGGGGGAAACTTCAGCAACAAAACAAGCTTTAGAGTAGGAACACAAAATTAAGGAAGCTTTAAAACAAGATATATATGAGCTAGGGGTGCTTAACAAACACCTTACATAGGAAAGAGAAGCAACAAAAATTCAGAATGAGATACTTAGAACCCAAAATGATAATATACGTCTACATCTTTGTCATTGCTATAAGAAGAATACTAAACTTAAAGTTCAAAACAAGTTTCTCAAAAACAGAATCAGTGGGTTACAAGGTAGAATTATGATGAATAAACCGAAGACCAATTTCAGCATTAAGAGGAATAAAAGAAGCACTATTTTGGATGTGCTTGCAAAGGCTTTAAAGATCATTCACTAAAGGAGAAAAGAAGAAACATTTTTGAAGTTCTGTTGCATGAGGACATGCAAAATGTTTGGTGAGGGGGAATGTTGAAGTCTAGAATTGTTCCCTTTTTACTATCCTTTTTTCCATCTCATTTCACCTTTTTGTCACCATTTTACAATAATATCATCATGTTCAAGGTCAAGTTCAATTCTTGAAAAGGTATTCATCATCCATAGTTAGAATGTATGTTTCATAATGAATTATAAAAAATCACTTTTACAATGACATAATCATGAACATTTTGCAACTAATATCTATTTCCGCAACAATATCCGTTGTTAAACAGGTTGCACCACTCCAATAAAAGGATGAAGACTACCAGAAGGTCACAGATTTATACCATATGGATAACCACCTACCGACATAACTTGGCATGCTACGAGGATTGAGAAATCTAGAAGTAAAATTCAAAGTCAAACTCTGAAAATGACGTGTAGCGATCAAATAAAGGCATCAAAGGAATCAAACAACATCAAGTGGGCGAGATTGAAAACATGATCAGATGTTAGATTTTGGATCGAGATAAATCTCCTATGACTTGATATTTCAGTAGAAATTCATAAAAAGATTGAGTTTCAAATTGAATCTATATCATATATGTCAATATAGCTCATGTCGTGTCGGCTTAAAACTCTTTAAAATTGTTTTATGAATTTTGTATAAAGGTTATAAGACGAGACCTGAGACATAAGTTTTTGATGATTAAGTTTAAAATTGTTTCACTATGAAGACCCATGATAATATGTTCCAGCTTAATATAAGTTTGTTCTCAATATGTGTGTGAAGATCTTGTGATTGATAGCTAACTTGCACTCACGGAAGGGCCCCTTATTTAGCTGTGAGGTTTTGTTCATAATTTTGTTTTGCATTACTTGATTTTAGCACTATAATGTTTTTTAAGAATTTTTTTTCTTCATAGTTGTTTCGGGGAATTAACACCCTAGAGGTTGGTTGGGATACAACCTCCACAGAGCAGGGGCGTACTACTTAACAGAGACTCACACAATCATGCACGTTCAGAAAAACTAAATAGAGCAGAATGAGAGGTTTACCCGTTGGTCCTACGTTTGAAGTAGATCCACGTGGAGTCCAAACTCCCTGCAACCGTCCTTCCTCTTTAACCTGAAATACAAGAAGAAACCAGCACAAAGGACAAGTTGTACAGCATATATCTACTCTATATGTTAGTGAGATTCATATAAAACATTAAATAAATCATAATGAATGCTTGTATAACAAATATTTTTCATACATTAAAGCATACACTAACACGTTTATTTCGGGAACAGCATGATACTTCTGTATTATAAATAGTACGTACAAAAGTAATCGAGAGGAGAGATCACCTGATCCTTCCAAGGCCTTCGCAGACCGTCGTCCGGATCCGTCCAGCCCTTGCCTCGCTAAGACTCCTTCCAAACTGGTGCATACGAGATAACATATAAAGGGATGTGTATCTCAAGGAAACAAGGGTTTCCTACAATGAACTCGGAAAGTGCAGGAGGCACGGGGAATCAAACTTGGATAGGGAATACCAACAGAGTATAATATCAATAATTCTCTCTCTCCCTTAGGCCATACACATGAGGGCTTTTTATAGTCCCTCCAAGTAGTTTCAGCAGTTGGAAACAGTTGGCCACGGGCTGGGGTGGTTGAACTACCCGAGTAACCATCAACCCAGCGCGAAATTAGGGATTTTTATATATTTTTTAATCATTAAAATGGCATACGCGGAAAAGTCTAGCTGTACTCGCGTATACACGCGGAAAAACACGGGCATAGTCGCGTATGGAGGATTTTCCACTGTTTTTAAGTGAATTTGTCAAAGTCTGTAGGAATGGGTGCCCATAAAGCCATGAAGCAATCATGAATCATGTCAAGGTGAGAAATGATGCTATAACAGATGCCCCCTAATATATGAGGTCAAAAGGGGTACATGATGGCCGAAATGTATTATGCACATAGAAAGAACTTCGCAAGGACAAGAGAGGACTTCACCAGATTTCAGCCTGCCAAAAACCAATGAAAGAAACCAGAGAGTCAACTCATGCTGAGGCGGGCATACCCATGCTCAGTCAAAAATACATCATATGGAAAGTACTGAAATAGGTCCAATATGTATACAAGTATAACTGAACTGAAAGTACATAGTGAATCATCTGAGCAGGGCCCGGAAATATAAGTCTGAATCAATGTCCAAGTATCACATATAGAAAACTGATAAAAAATGGTGCAACTAGATGTCTGATCAAATAAGTAACTGAATCTCCAAGTACCGGATCATAAGAGGTGGATCAAACGGTACAATCACGCAACTCGGGGACCAACATATAAGATGCTGCTGTGCTGAACTGCAACATATAAGGGTGGACGGCATCACTGGCAGATACTGAAAGGACTGTCAACAGTGAACCGAGAAATGCTGATGCTACCTGAGGTCTTCACCGATCACAACGGCACAATTCTACACAATGGGAATGAATGAGTTGAAGTCGACCATGTGAGAAATCGTTGGATTACCGGGCAATGATGTTTCCCGTTAACCAACGCGAGACAACCCACCGATAATGATAATGAGTGTCAAGGTGCCCCAGTACAATCTGACAAGTGTGAATGAATGAGTTGAAGTCGAACACTTGAAATAATCTACCAATCAGGAGGCAATGATGAATCCTCACTGTCGATAGCGAAGAGTCTGCCACTGATGACTGCAAACCCTAAGGTACTGACAAAAAGACTCTAGATCTTGTTCCCAGAGCAATGAGTCGGAGTCGATGGGAAAAGATCTGCTGGAAGGAAGGCATTAAGGCATCCAACATCAGTCCAGCGTGAGTGTAACCCGCGGCCAAGATTTGGAAGGAATCAGACGAAGTAGAGTGATGGAACCAAAAACCGAAGTACGTTTCCGACGTGCACAAGATGAAGCTAGCGCACGGAAGAAACCCTCTGAACCAACCAATAATGGTGACACGAGAGCGAAAATCACCCAGGTAGGGTCAAATGGAAATCCCGGTGCGCACGAATCCCCGAGTGTGATAATGTGCGCGTCAGAAAGCACGGGGGGAAACACTCGGTCGAACCCATGATGATGATCCGTCACCGAGCACGGGGTCACCTATCGATGATGGAAATGAGCCCAAGGTGCGGCTCTGGGTTTCTCTCACGCGATGTGTCGTGGTCGATAAGAGACAAATGCGCCACCAAGAATCCAATGGGGACCTTCTCGAACCGGCACGAAGCGAGAAGATCAAAACATCTGATGTGATAGAACATGATCTTGACAAGACCGGGAAGGCCGACTGAATAATGAGTCAAGTGACACCGCAGAATGGCCGACTCAGGCTAGTCTTCCCTTGAACAAAAGCACGACTCTGTGATGACCATGGCAGTAAAAAGTGACACTGTATAAGTCTGTCTTGCAGGAGGCAAAACAAACTCTCCATATGATTGGAAGAGATAACCAACCGGGGGAGAACTGACAAGTGAAATATGGTAAAGGCTGAACCTAGGTCAAACTAGAACCATCCCAAATGAAGGAAATATATATAAGTATATGTGCTTTGTTCAAGGGCGACAAACTGACTCTGTACTGCCATCAAAATAACGAAAATACATCCCGTTCCCGCTCTTTTTGTTATATTTGATTTTTTTGTCTTTTTCATATAATAAGCCTGAAAAAGAATAAAAGAATGCTATGGTACAATGGATAGAACGAGTATCAAGAAATCAGATGCACTAGTTCCTGGGATTGGAACAATCCTATGCTCAATGCAAGGTGGCAAAAACTGGTAAGTGATACTCAGAGGAACGTTCCATCCATGGGTACAAAGGTGTCAAGTCGTGATAGCTAAGTGCATGCAATGGTTAACTTGTACAGAAAAGTCAAGGTCAAAAGTTGGCTTAAACATCGAGTCCGAATGAAGCCGGCTAAAGGCCAGGATAAACAAGCAGCCAATATGCAATGCAGTAATACAACTTAACGACACCAGGGAGCCTCTAGGGTATAAGCCAGAAAAAGATAAGTGATGAAGGAGAAGAATGAAGCTTCAACACAAAAGACATGGCGAGACTAAAGAGGACTCCCGAGCCTACATAAAAAGCAGCATGGGCAACAAGTGATAGCGAGGAACTAACTAGGAAGCCCATGTAAAGGAAGGCTCTACCATCAAGTCATGATTAAAAATCGGCGAGTGAAATGGGTGTAATGCTCATGACCTGATGGGATCGACCCTAAGGCAAGTGATCTGTATGGAGGCTAGTATGCAAGATGCAACGGAAAGTGATTCCCTAACCTATATGCCAGTGAAGATCATATACCTGCCGTGAAGAGTCGAAAATCATGGATCAAAAAACGGGAAAAATCCCAAAATCGTCAAAATGTACCTGAAAATATACCAAACTGGGCACTTCCAAGCAATCGAGTTATACAGCATAGGATAGATTGAAAAAATAAGCATAAGGAAATTTTTGCGAAAATTTTCAATTTTTAGCCATAAATACACAAATTACCTCTCATTTTGTTCATTATGGCATAGTTGATTTGGAAAAAGAGCTCTGGAGCTAAAAACTTGTTTCGTCAAATCAGGAACAACCGACCGTAGGAATTCAACGAAACTTCAGGTAGGCTCCTTAATCATCCTGTTGATTCATTTTGTCCGTTTTAAAAATTAAAATTATGTGATTTTTTTCCTTGAAACCCTTATTAAAAAATGCGTATCTGCGCATACGCGGGTTCAATGAAGGCAAGTCGTGTATACACGCGACTGTGCACAGGGAAAGTAGCGTATGCGCAGGTCCGATTTCAAAAAAGTGTTTCTAATGCAAATTTTGATGAAATTTCTCAGGATGACCATCTCTTGGAGGGAACGTGAGCATAGTGCAGTAGACCAAGAGGTCATGCATGACCGCGCAGCTCAAAACATCCTCCGAAACTGCGGATTATTGAAATTCTTCAAAATGCCCAATATGAAAAGTAATGTGCGATTGCTTGAAATGCTCATAAATTACTGGGAACCAGATCAGGATTGCTTCATAATTGATCAGATGCCACTACACATAGAAGTGGAGGATATATATTTCATCACTGGACTCTCCAGGAGGGGAGACCCAGTAGACCTTCACGGAAAACCCCTGGGAGGGTTAACTGTAGAAGATTATGTCCAGTTATATTGCGTAGATAATTCCAAGAAGGTTGGAACGCAGATTGCTATTAGAGATATCAGGGATTTGCACATGAAGATCCTCCTGTTCACCATCGGCAGAGTGGCAGGATCTGCCTCACTGCATCAGGCGTCCAGGACGCAAATGAGTATAGTTGTAGAGTGTTTGATTCACGTCTACGATTGGTGCACAACCCTGCTACTGAATATGAAACAACAGCTGACTTCTATTCGCCAGACCAAAACTAAACACTTTGGCTATGGTACCATTTTGACCACATTCTTCTTCGAGAGAGTTCCAACTTTGAGACCCAGAGTCATCTCGACCATCAGCAGCCCGCGGGACCCAAGAATTGCCCGTTGGGCAGACATGATGAAGAGACTGGGGGGCAGCGAAGTACCCCGAACCACGTGGGACGATGAGTTCTTCCTATGGTGGGGAGAACAGATCATCGCAGTGGACGACTATCCCTATGCTGGGATGGATTTTCGAGGAGATCCAAATCTAGTACTTCCACCCGACGCAGCATGGGGAGCAGTCGGTAAGTTTTTTGCAAAAATTTTGACTTATATGATTTTTTTTTTTGGATTTTTTCAATTATGTATGAAAAAATGAAAAACAAACATGTTTTTGGATTGGATTCATAATGACTGACAATTAAAAATGATCATGTTTCAGATGTTGGACCAGTTCGTCCTGAGGGCCTACTGCGCCACAAGCGCCGCAGAGGTGAGGCGGAGACAGTGGATTCCGACAGGACACTCCAGGCCGTGCAGAGAAACTTGGAGGGATTGACCCGCCAAATCCCTATGGCTGCCGTGGAGGACTTGCCGGAAGCCGTCCAGAGACGGGTTGTAGGAGTACCCCGTGACTGGGTTAGACTATTTCGCCGTGTGGCCACTGCAGTTATGTTCTATAGGAACACGACTTCTGGGCAGGGTCCTCAGGAGTAGACAGATTTTATATATTAGATGACTGTATATTATTTTTTGAGACTGAACATGATGGGGCATAAGCCCAAGTTTTGTACGGCATTTATGGATCCAAATTTTGTAAAGTTTTTTGACACTCCGATGATATATACAGCGATATTTGATGTGATGTGATAAATGTATCAAATGTATGATGTTTTTGATGATTAGAATTTATTGTATTGAATGATTAATATGCCAATCTAAAGCTTGATTAGCCAATGAGTCAGCAAACCAATTGTTAGCTCGAGGAATATGAATGAATGTTAAAAATTGAAATGACCTTTGTAACAAACGTACCCTCAAGAACAATCGTAATAAAATTGGATCTCGTACCCGATAAGTGTTGTTCAACTGCGACACCACCAGCTGGGAGTCCAAGAAAACTACCAACGAATCAACACTCAAGGATATTGCCTCCGAGAGTAGATGAATGACTGCAGTGTATTCTGCTACGTTATTGGAAGCAGGACCAATGCAGACCCCTCTTGATACCAACAGCTGACCGGAAGGATAATGAAGCACCCAAGCCGCGGAAGCTAAGTTCCGGGTGTGTCTACTAGCACCATCGGCAAAACCAAAATGACTCATGACATCAACACAACCTGCCAAAGTAGATCAAAAACATCACCACCTCATCAAAAATCGAAAATCAAACAGATATGTACAAGACAAAAAACTACTATATACAAAGCAAAATGCCAGGCTAAAGCCTAGGCATAATACTTCTTCAAATAGAGCCCATTTCGGGGCTCCGGCAACTCATTCCCTTCGAAGTCAACCAAGGTATACGCTCCTTTCTTAAGGACCTTCTTAACGATATAGGGGCCATACCACATCGACTTAAACTTTCCTGCCCCCAAGGCATCTTTTTCTTGGGTATAGACCAAAACAAGGTCACCTTCGGAAAAGACCCTAGGCTTAACCGCCTTATCGTACTGAACTTTGACTCGGTTTTTATGCGCTTCATTCAACGTGGCAGCATCTCGACGCTGCTCATCAAGATGTTCCAGATGAAGAAGCCGCTCTGCCAGACTAGAAGTGTCAGGAAGAAGCTCAAAAGCTAATTTAAGGGAAGGAATCTCACATTCAATGGGAAATACGGATTCCACCCCGTGGACTAACTGAAACGGAGTAAAGCCAGTTGCAGTTTTAACTGACGTCCTGTATGCCCAGAGTGCAGGATATAGCATAATGTGCCAGTTGGATCTATGTTTATCAATTGTTCGTTGAAGAATTGTCTTCAAGGATTTATTCACGGCTTCCACTTGCCCATTGGCCTGAGGATAATATGGAGATGAATGCTCATGCCGAAAACCCAATTTAAGAGCCAACTCAGCCATCATACTATTATGAAAGTGACTGTCATGGTCAGTGACAATCTCTCTAGGTATACCGAAACGAGCGATAACTTGGTTGAAGAAGAAAAGAGCTGCAGTCTCACCATCTTTCCCAAAAGTAGGCATAGCCTCGACCCACTTCGTAAAGTAGTCTACTGCTACGATAATGTACTTGTGACCTTTTGCCGAAGGCGGGTTACAAGTAGTATAATCCATACCCCACTTTGTAAAGGGTCCGACAGTAACGACTGGAAAAAGCGGAGCTGGATGAGCGCGCATTTTCCGAGTATACACTTGACAAGGATGACACTTCTTGACCGATTCAATACATTCTTTGAAAATCGAGGGCCAGAAGTAGCCAGCACGCAAAATCTTTTGGGCTGTAGCAAGCCCTGATAAATGACCCCCACAAGCTCCACCGTGAGAATCATTGAGCACAGCCTCAGCTTCTTCGAAAGTTAAGCAGCGTCTTAAGATTGAATCAACCCCTCGACGGTACAAAGCATCACCAATAATCAGATAACTTTTAGCTAAGTGACGCAGCTTACGACGCTCATCTTTCGAAAAAGAAGAGGGAAACTTCGCAGTCTGGAGATACACAATGATATCCCCATACCAAGGATCTTGTGGAGAGATTAAAAACAAGTGTTCATCCATAAAGGACTCATCATAGATCATCTCCTCACCACAAGGCAACTCGGAGATCAATTCCGCAAAGACTAATGACTTCTTGGATTTGGCAGACATGAACTCTAGATCAAATTCCTGTAATATCACAATCCATCTATTATATTTGCCCCCAATCACTCGCCTGCTGAGGACAAACTGAAATGGATTGGCAGCTGCCAAGACATAAGTTTTGCGAAGAATAATGTAATGTCGGAGTCGCTGCACAAAGATGGATCGCCGCTATACACTTTCTATCTGGTGTATCGGTTCAGTCCTGGTCAAATTCCTCACCAAGGTAGTAACAACATGCTCAATAAGCATCATCCTCCCAACTGCAACTACACTAACAGATTCTCACTGTGAGCTGTATACAAAAAGAAAATCTCGCTATCATCGAATGAGCGTTGAGCGTAGTCGTCCCAAGAAAAGGAACTCCTTTCTTCAACAGTCTCATATATCCCTTTGTAATCTCAGCATAGTTGACGATAAACCTCCGAAGAAAATTAGACTTCCCTTGGAGACTTTGAAGCTGACGGATTGAAGACGGGGGAGGCAACCGAAGTATTGCCTCAACCTTGAAGGGATCTACCCTTATCCCTTCCCTAGACACGATAAATCCCAACAACCGACCGGATGTAACCGCGAAAACGCACTTGTTCGGATTCAATCGAATTTTATAAAAACGACATCTTTCAAATATTTGCCGGAGGTGACCTGGATGATCCATCCTCTTTCGAGAATGAGCAGCTAAATCATCTAAGTATGTCTCGATAATCTTCTTGATGTCGTGGAAGGCGTATGACATGGCCCGCTGAAAGGTAGCCCCAACATTTTTAAGACCAAAAGGCATTTTCTTATATGCAAAACGTACACTGTGGACCAATAACAAGTGTCTTATGTTGATCTTCTGGACGGGTAGTAATTTGATTATAACCAGAGAAACCGTCCATGAAGGAGAAAATCTCGTTACCGGCACACTCGTCAATAATCTGACCAATGAAAGGTGTGGGGTAATTATCCTTAGGACACGCCTTATTCAGGTCTCTGAAATCGATGCATACTCGAATCGTTCCTTGATTTTTATCTACCGGAACGGGGTTTGAAACCCATTCAGTCAGAGGAACTAGGAAAATGAATCCCGCCTTAAGCAGCTTTTTAACTTCAGCTTTGATAGCTGCTGCCTTCCTAGGATTAACCGGACGAAGTTTTTGCCTGACCGGCTTAGCGTTTTCATACGTCTTGATCTCATGCTGGACGATAGATGGGTCTATGCTAGGCATTTCCTCATAAGACCAAGCAAAAACATCCCTATACTCTTTGAAGAGCTCGGTATAGATTTGAATCTCGTCACTGGAACATTCAGCTCCAATGAAGACATTCTCAACAATATTGGGATTCCTGGAGATGTTCACCGGGATAGTAGGAGAGATCACAGCCATGTTCCCTTCAGCATAAACCTGTGCTGGTGCCAAAGGGCTCAAGACTGGGTGAACAGGTCCAGGAGACTGAGGACTTGGAAAACTTGTTTCGACTTCGCTCAAGTCAGGTAGGAAGTAAGACCGATGATGCAAATCATCCCACGGTCTATCTATACCTGTCATCGCTTCCAGGATGGCCTCTTCAGATGGAAGAGTGGTATCTAGACAATCCCGGGCAGAAGAAGAAGTAAGCGTCCAAGCCGGAGCCACATCACCATCCAACTCTTCCGGCGAAAGAGGAGCTGGATCAGACTCTGCAGTGTCAACAACAGACTGATATGCAATCTCAGCTGCAGAAATCGGGAATTCCATTCCACCCACTTGCCCTTCCTCCAATGTGGCTGTTGGAGAAGGTAAGGTCCAAGGGTCCGAAAAATAATGAGTTCGAAAGAACTCTCTTCGAAGGGGAGCCTTGGAGGATGAAATAGCATTAATAGACACCTTAGGAGGAGGAAGATCAAAAGAACCCATCAGTGAAGAATACATTCCAAATCCTAGATTCTCGACAGGCGCCTTAGTATTATCCAACTTAGGAACGGATGAGTCAGAAGGCGCATCCAGGTCTACAGGAGGACAGTCCAGTTGATCCACTGTGACTATCCTCCCTTCGTGGGGGAAACATACAATTCGAAATAATGAGGATGCAATGGCATCCATCTCATATATCCAGTTCCTCCCCAACAGAAGGTTGTAGTCCAAGGCTGCATCTACTACCTCAACTTCTATGTTAACGGTTTTGCCCCCAACACAGATGGGCAAAGCCGGGACAATACCATGGGGTCTGTGAGAATGACCATCGAATGCAGTAAGAATAGTGCTGGATGGAGCAGCTTTGGGAGATCCAAGTGTCTTCCAGCATGTGAAAGACATCACGCAAGTAGAAGCACCCTCATCAACAACCGTGCGAAAGATATTAGTCTTCCGATACGATGATTTAATATGGAAGGCCATATGATGAGGAAGTCTCTTCTTAAAATTATTCATATCAAAAGTAATCATAAGAGAATTTTTCGGATCAATAGCCCCAATGGCAGTGAGCAAAGCACTGCGCTGAGCCGGACAAGACTGGAGTACCTCTAAAGCTGACATAGCACAAGGACTCTGCGCCAGATCTTCTACAATCGAGTAGTTTTGGGCAGCCCTCATGTTCGGATTAATCGTTGACCGCTTAGAGGATGCCTTCGGTATCCAAGGCATAGACTCAACAGTTGGCTTCGTGATGTGAAGCGGCTCAGTAGCATCAGGAACTTCCTTAGCTTTCGAAGATTCCTCTCTGCCATAATCACGGGATCTCGCAGCGACATCCACGTGAGCACTCATCATAAAGATGTTCGATGGAATTTCCCCTTCCTGGGTACCTCCAGAGGAAGCCCCAGGATTTTGGTTCGCCAGCTAATCATCCCGAATAGCTTGGGGAAAAGGGTTTGTTAAGCACAACGGGAACTAGGAAGAACTCCGCCGCCTCGAGATAATGCGCTGAGCATCTCGACTTTCGCAAGAGCAGTGTGAGATGGTTCCACACAAAGCTTGCATGGAAACTTCACTTTCTTCTTCCTTTTGGCCCTCACCAACACGCTGCTGGTTTTATTTGCATTGCCCTTCCATTTTCGTTGCCCTTCTTCTGTTATTAATTCCCTTCTTCTTCCCATCTGATTGTTGTTTTCCTTTTAGGTTCTCAAGGATTAGACAAGATTTATGGACAAGGACCGGAAGGGATGAATCAACAGCACAAACACTGCATGAGCAGATTGTAAGGAAAACTGCCGTAATTGAGAAAGCAAAGTTGGCCGCACTACTATTGACCGATCCGAAGTCTGGCCACCATGCGGACTACAAAGCTAGTTTCGAGAATCCAACTCATGGAGCTTATGGGAGCATTGAGCACACTTTACAAAGTACCCTGACGAGAATATACAACATTAATCGCCGGGCCCTAAAGATGGCCTGCTCCTCGGAATATACCCCTGATAAGGATACATCCTTTGAAATGTCTGACTGAAGCGATTTCAAAAACCACTCGAGAAGGAACTCACCTCGAATATGGGCTTTGATAAGCCTCTTCCTTCTCCTCCATTCCTGAATATGATCAGAAATGTGAGTTGCCTCATCCTGCTTAAAATTAGCCAGGAGTTTGGTCCCAGCCTCATATCTGACAGGCAACTGAAAATGGTTAAGAAAAGTGACAGCCAGTTCTCCAAATGTGGCGAAACTGCCCCCAGTGAGCTCTATATACCATTTTGCGGCATTTCCAGTTAAGGTGCGCTGAAATAACCTCAATCTTAATCGAGTCATCGATCGAGTTCGAAGACTCGAAAGTGGAAAGTGGTGGATGTTTGGATGTGGTTCACGGATTCCACCATTCTTACCTTCCAAACTTAGGAATGTCTCAAGGAAGTTTGGTTGGAACCGAGGGCACCCCGACTATACCGAATCGGGCTCACAGTTAACCATGTCTCGGCAAGTTTAACGCGCGTAAATGGTAATTCAGGTATTCGAGAATTCATCCGATGGGATGGATTTCAACATTCTAAAAGAATATTCGGATTTGATGGAGGCACCAGCCGCCGTAAAGGACTGTGAGAAAATCTCGAGAAGAACCTCCCACGCCAGTTACCAAAACCCGACTAGTTCCCCGCTACATATTGACCTAAGAGGAAAGCTCCCGGTAGGGTTCCAAGGATGGGATGTGAGGAGAAAAAGACTGATACACTCATGCATGGAAAGAAGATTCCCCTGATGACCCAAAGAACCCATTCCCCGCCTGATCGTTGCAAACATAGGATTCCATCCCGTAAAAGAAGCCGAACTTTGCCCCCCAGACCAAGGGTTGAAACTCTGGGTCTGGGACGTAAGAGGAAACGACCCTAAAGAAGGATTGGGACTGGGAATATGCCCGGTCCCAAAGGGGAAACCCTGAAACGAAGCTGATCCACTAGCCATGTTAGACATGGGCGTGGATCCAGCTGCACCGGCGGTAAAGGAAAAAGAGGGATTTCCAGCAATGGACATCCCTGAACAGAAGGGACCAGAATGAGAAGCATATGCTTGGGTGAAGCCAGAGCCAAACATAGCAGTGCTAGAAGCAATCGAAGATAGAGCAAGAGTGCCCCCTGCTTCAACAGAAGCAGGGGTCTGAATGCTTGCAGCACTCACGGTAGAAGCCGCGTTCCCAGTCGTGGCCATCGAAAGATAAGAAAGATATGGAAGATCCGGCGGTCTCTCAGACTCCGGTCCGACGTACTGAATAACAAACGGATGATCAGGAGGAAGAGGAGGTGGACCTGAAGCTGGAGGCTCAGGTATATCTTCTATCTGAAAATCTTCTTCCTGAGGAAACAACACTCGCGAGGTGAGCGGAACGCTCCTCTCGGAACCGACACCGGAATCAGCAACGAAACCTTCAGACCTTAGTGGAGGATCTCTCTCCACAGCATCAGACTCCACAGGGTGAAAACCACCTGCTAAATCGCTCCTACGCCTTCTCGAAGAAGGCTCTGCACTCTCGGGAGATAACCCCCGGATTCTCCTCGAACGTCGAGGCGCTTGATCCGCCACTTTTAAAGATTTATTATATTAGACTCAAAAAAGTGAAAAGCTAGGCAAGCTAGGAGCAAAGAGCACTCTCTAAAATAAAAATCCCTGAGAAACAGCAAGCAAACAGCCTCCAAGTATTTCCGCTCCGGGTGATGAGGACCGGACACCAAAATACAGGAAAGCGAAGTATAGGGCCTTCCGAAAGCAGTCTGGGATGATTAGGCCCCAGAACAACTAGCGAAGGTATCAGAAACAGTTACGCCGACCTCCTAACGACAACCTTTGCCGGCTCAAGCACCCAAGCTTCGCAAGGGCACCCCCCAAGTGACTCACGAAAGTGATGACGTCATTTCAGCACCATCAAGATTCCCCCTCATCACCCGTGTGGAACCTAGGAACAAACAACTGTGTGATACAACCATCGTAAGCTGGGCGAAACGGTTCTGAGGTCAAATTCAATAATCCAGGTCCCTCCTTCTCAACCTTCACTTCCCCTCGCGCTTGACTTCCCTGATGAGAGCTCCTGCACCACCCCACTGAGTTGATTTCATTTCAATTAATCAACTGTTTGTTTGAGGCGCCTGGAGAGTTAATCTCCATCACCTATCTCAAAGTCCACAAATCTAAACAGTTAAGATCCTTGAAAGTAAACCTGTTAGAAGGATTTTAGATTAAATCGCTTATTTTAAGGGCTGTTATATTAAGTCACAAGGATATGGAGATGAAACCAATGGTGTTTTTGACGCAAAAGAAATTAATAAAAACCTGACTACATGCACATGCAGTTCTTTGTCTTTCGATGAAGAGCAATTTCTATACAGGTTCTACGAGACTAAAAATTTGTATTTTTCTTTTCGAATTACAAACTCACACTCACAAAAACTAAGAAGCTAACTAAATGATTCAATGCACCTAATGCAAATCACTACAAGCATGTAAATCCTAAGATGCAAAAAGTCCCTTGAAACAAGATGAAATTTCCCAAAAAGCTCCTTCAGTTTTAACTCATCTTTTGTTGTCCAAAAAGCCATTTCTTGAAAACAAGAACTCTTAATATAAGACACCAAAAACACTCAACAATAAGAAGAAGAAATCAAATGACAACTTCTCCTCAAAATCAAGCCAAAACTAGAAGCAAGAAACTTCACAAAAGCTCCAAAAGATATGGCCAAACGAAAATGAAAAACGCAACAACAAAAACAAAAACAAGACCAAATGTTTTTTTTTTTTGAGTTTTTGAAATGCAAAAAACAAAAAGCAAAACAAATGTTTTTTGGGCTTTTTAGTTTTATAAAACAAGAGCTCAAAAAGACCAAGCGCAACTATCACAATTCAAGCCAAAACGAGACCGAATTTCACGTACAAACTTCAACTGTGCTCCCAAACCTTATAAAGCTAATGATAGCAAGATCAATAAGAGCAATGGAAGACCAAAAACTCAGCCAATCAGCCCAGACGAATAGTGCAAACTTGCCGCAACAAAAGACTCCAAAGAAACAAGAAAAGTTCTTCGAAAATTGCAACAAAACTCTAGCCTATGAAACTCAAGAAAACCAATCGAAAACAAAGCAAAAAACGCAATGAAAAGCACAACAAAAAGATAGGAGCGAGTCAGTGAGCAGAAGCTCTCTGTTCTGATAAAGCAGAACAGCCAAGAATGCTCAGAAAGCAATCTTGGAACTCAATCCAGGAGTGCCAGCACTAACAAGAACACTCTGCCAAAAAGATTAGTTTTCGAACAAACGAAAGAGAAACAAGACTTGAAACCACTTCCTTCACACTCCAGTAAGTACAGAGACTCTGCAGACACAGGCCTCCACAGCCAGAAAGGACCAAAAACACCAGAATCCTAAAAATTCAAAATCTGCCTAGGTATACGCGATCTTGCAGTTATGCAACCAGCGTGTATACGCGTCTGTGTTAAGGGAAACTCGCGTATATGCGGGTCCCTTTAGACAAACTCGCGTGTATACGCGACTGTGTGCAGAAAAAAGAGCGTATACAAAGAAAGATAATGAAAAACAAAAAAGGACAAGCCTGGGAAAGACACCAAGACTTCAGACTGACTGCAAGAAAATAAACTGGACTGCAAAAGACAGATAAAACTGTTGGCAACCTACCAAACAGCTGAAACAACCCAACAGGAGAATCACAAGAATGTGATCCCCAGCGGAGTCGCCAGTTCTGTTTCGGGGAAATAACACCCTAGAGGTTGGTTGGGATACAACCTCCACAGAGCAGGGGCATGCTACTTAACAGAGACTCACACAACCATGCACGTTCAGAAAAACTAAATAGAGCAGAATGAGAGATTTACCCATTGGTCCTACGTTTGAAGTAGATCCACGTGGGGTCCAAACCCCCAGCAACTGTCCTTCCTCCTTAACCTGAAATACAAGAAGAAACCAGCACAAAGGACAAGTTGTACAGCATATATCTACTCTAAATGTTAGTGAGATTCATATAAAACATTAAATAAATCATAATGAATGCTTGTATAACAAATATTCTCATACATTAAAGCATACACTAACACGTTTATTTCGGGAACAACATGATACTTCTGTATTATAAATAGTACGTACAAAAGTAATCAAGTGGAGAGATCACCTGATCCTTCCAAGGCCTTCGCAGACCGTCGTCCGGATCCGTCCAGCCCTTGCCTCGCTAAGACTCCTTCCAAACCGGTGCATACGAGATAACATATAAAGGGATGTGTATCTCAAGGAAACAAGGGTTTCCTGAAATGAACTGGGAAAGTGCAGGAGGCACGGGGAATCAGACTTGGATAGGGAACCAACAGAGTATAATAATAATAATTCTCTCTCTCCCTTAGGCCATACATATGAGGTCTTTTTATAGTCCTCCAAGTAGTTTCAGCAGTTGGAAACAGTTGGCCACGGGCTGGGGTGGTTGAACTACCTGAGTAACCATCAACCCAGCGCGAAATTAGGGATTTTTATATATTTTTTAATCATTAAAATGGCATACGGAAAAAAGTACATGTGGATATACACGTTTTAAAAGTATGGGGCATAAATGATTAGAGTGGATTTTATATTGTTTTAAAGTGATTTTGTCCAAGCTGTGTGAATAAGTCTGTTTCATGTAGCAACATGAATCATGTTTAAGGTGAGAAATGATGCTATAACACACCACATAAACTTCTTTGACCTACAATCCAGCAAACCCTATAGAGCATGGAACTCCTAAATTCTCTAGTTTCTTACCTTCACAGAAAGAAAACATTCAAGATAACACATTAGTAATGATTAAAGAGTAGGGAAATCCTAAGTTTATTCAATTAGACTATAAATACATTCAAAGTAACTACTTAAGATGGACTAAAGGACAAGGCAAACCATAAACTTCTTCAGCCAAACACTAATTAGTAAAATTCAAAGAAAAGGCCTAAAAAAAATGTTTAAAGCTTCACCAAAGGATAGGGAATACCATAGAATTCTTTGGCTTGACTCCATTAAATAATTTTCAAGGAAAACAAGCTAAGTGGAACCAGAGATAAATTAAGAATTCTCTAATCATACCTAGTAGAGGAAAACATTAAAACAATAGAGAATAGAAAAACTTAAGGTGCCTCTCAACATCATATCTTAATATAAATTTTTTGTTCCATGGCAAGGGAAAAGATGAAAAAACATGGAAAACATAATAAGACAATAACTAAATTGGAATAAGATCACCATTTGACAAATTCCATGAATCCTGCAAATGTGCTTGCTCCATTATCATTCAGTCCAAGGCCATTACAAAATTCCAAAACCAAAAAACTCTTCACCACTCAAAGCCTATGTGATTTTCATCTCAACAATCAACCAACAAAAATATGAAGCATTACATGGAGTATTTAACTTCCAAATGATGAATTAAACCCTATCTAAGGTTTTACAAGTCATTAATTACATATTAAATGCATTTGACCTTAGAGACCATGCAAGGCCCAAGGAAAAAATATCTAAACTAATTTATGGAAAAAATAACTTCTAACATAACTATTTGAGCTAATTTGGAGAAAAAATTTACATTAAGGCCTCAAAATATCTTTTTCAATAACTCCTAGAAAGGGCACAGCTCCAAGGTATAGGGGCGCAGTGCCTAGACTGGAAAAATCACCCATTTTGTAGTTGAGTTTTGGAGGCTTTCCTGGTGTCCAAATGAGCTCCATGATAGCTCATTGGAAAGCCTATCCTATATAGTTTTATTATTGGCCTTTATGCTCCATATTAATGCCCAATTTCCTTTTTAAAAATCCATTCTCCCAATATTTCTAAGGGCGTAGTGCCAGTGCTGAAAATAGGGTAGAAAGGTGTTTTTTTTTGTGATTTTTGGCCCTTTTAAGAGACCAGTTTTGCTCCAAATCACCTGCAAGTTTCTAAGGATGATGTCCTTGGCATGAGGAACATAAAAATGCTTATTTTTTACCATTTTAGTGCCTGAAAAAAGAGTGCAGCGCCACTGGACCTTTTTCTACTAGCTAAACTATCAAGAATAAAAAATTTGCACCAAGTACCAAAATTTGGAATTTACCTTACTGATCATGATTTCGATGCTTGGAGGGATACACCAACAAGGATATTCATTTTTTCCTTCTCCTTTTCCTCATTTAGGGCTTGAATATTTGCAAGGGCTCGTTTGAGCTTGGCCCTTGCAATCCTGTTCCTCATGGCATAATGCTTTGCCATATTTCTTTGCATGTCACTGTCTCTCTTGGCCTTCTCTAGCTGACCCAATAGGTGTAATTTTTATCTCTCTATCCAAGATTTTCTATCATAGTTGATTTCCATGGCAAGAAGCTCACTTGGAGTGAGCTTCTCTGCCAATTTTGTCTGTTTCTTTCTTTCTAAGGCTAAAGCCTTCTTCATCCCAATTGTCCTTGGCCTCTTCCTAGGAAGTTGTTCTTCCTCATCCTCATTGTCATAAAGAGTGCCCAAGGTCTCATCTGGCATAGTCTTGGCCTTTCCGGCCTCTTTCAGAGCTCTGATTTCCCTGACTTAACTAATGGCTTTCTCTGTCCCTAACTGTTTGTTCTCTAGCTCAAGATAGTTGATCACATTCTTTTCCATACCAATATTAGTTTTTAGCTCACTAATATTGGCATCCTTGGTTTTGAGCAGCATTTTTGTAATCCTCTCTTCATCCTCATCCTCAAGGTCAATAAGTTGAAACTCTTGTTCAATTTCATGTGTATACTCCTGTTCAGTAACAAGTTTTATGATCTTTTCCTTACCCTTGTTAAGATGTTTTGTTGATATATAAGGCATGGCCCCTTGCACCTCAAGTGCATCAAACACATGCCTGTAGCCCCTCTGGTATGTCAAAGGAAAAGGTTCAATGTTAATCATCTCGGTGTCATCTGTCTCACTATCTCTTTCACTGTTGGTTGCTTTGGTGTCATGAGATGAGGGTGAATGGGTGTGGGAAGGTGATGAAGGAGGATCATCATGAGGTGAATGAATGTGAGTGGATGGTGATGTGGAAGGGTCATCATGGGGTGAAGGAATGTGAGTGAGTGGGGATGTAGGAACAACAGGAAGTGATGGAGAAGTAAGAATGGGAGGGTGAGATGAGGAAGGTATATCTTGCTAATGATGGCCTTGTGGAGCAGTAAAAACCTCATTGGAAATGAAGGTCTCCCATGGAATGCCTTTTTGCTGTAGTTGGTGCATAACCACCATCTTCATGAGTGAGTGAGGGAATAGGCTCTGAATTTGCTGAGGATAATCTCTCTTTTGCACTATGTAGGCCATTTTAAAAATGCTCCAGAAAAGGTAATATGGTATATGCAGCTTCCTCACTCTAATAAAATTCATAAGAATCTGAATGTGGTATGAGTAAAGACGAGAAAAAATTCCCTCACATGTGAAATAATTCATGATTATCCTCATGATTGGTGCATATCTGTCAAGAATATGTGAACAAGGAAAGATGGACTTGTGGTGATCTTTATACCTATGTTTTAGATATGGCTCAATTTAACTCATCTCTATGTTTGCTTGCTTGAACCATTTTTCTCCCACACTTGGTATTCATGTAGCATTTGCAATGGAATCTGTAGACAACTCAAAGGTAACCCCAACAAAATTAACTTGTTTTTCATGCAAATTTATAATGAAAAGACTTGTTAGCTCAGGGTGATTTTGTACTTGATGCACCTTCTCCCAAAATTCAAAGCAGCCTACATGTTTGAAGCAGGAAAAAATAAGGGGAGATGCCATGAGTTCCCTTTTATTGAGGGGTTCAAATCTGTTTATCTTCCCTCCCTTGTGATCATGCCTCCTTGGCATTTTGGCGTCACCATCACTGCCTTCACCCTCTGACATGATGAAAAATTTGTTTTTGGAAACCGTTGGGCTATTGTGAAATGAGATGAGGGAGGGTATGAAATGGTAGTTTTTGCAAATGAATGGAATGAGTGAATGAAGGGAATGGATGTGGTGACAAGCTTAGATGAATGACAACCCTCAAACAGTGCAATTTCCCTATCTTATCACTGATTTTCTAAAATGAGGATGAAGCAATGGCAAAACAATGATTTCAAGCTAGATAATAGGGTTTCTTCTTAGGGTGTCACTTCATTCAATTTAAGAATCATCAAATAGCTTTAAAAATAGGGCTATGGTAGCTACTTACCCCTTGATATTTTCTTGGAGGACCTTTGGCAAGATCTTGGAAGCAATTTGGAGTGATTTTAGTGGTTGGAGGGCTTAGAAACAATTTTTGTCCAAGCGCGTAGTGCCAAGGCTGAGGGCTTAGCACCAAACCTAAGCGCGCATGGCAAGTTTTGAGCATGAAGAGCCAAAGGTTTTCAACAAAGTCTTGTCGAGAAAGAGCGCAACGCCCACTTCCAGGCGTGCAGCACCTTCAGAAAATGAATGGAGGAGAAATGGCAGGGCCGCAGCACCGAGTCCCAAGTGCGCAATGCCAAGATAAATGCGTAGTGCCAAACAAATTTTCCCAAATTTGCCTTGAAAGCTCACAAACTCTTCTCTCCTGAGTGTTGTTTTCCTTTTGAAATTCAACAATGATTCTCTTGGAGTGTTATATGGGCTTTATAGGCAAATGGAAGTTTGATTTAATTTGAATACCCACTTTCTAATGTTTAAATTCTTTTTTCCTTTCTAACTAACCCTTTTACAGTTTTTTGCCTTGCACGTTGATAAAGTCATGAAGTCTAATTTTCCTTTGATCATTTATGCATGCCAAGTTCATTTTGACACTTTTTGGATTTAGTCACATGGTAGCATCTTCAAAATATTCTCTTGTTTCCACCATGGAGCTCAAATCATCTTTTCACCTTCTCTGACGATTTTCTTCAAAACCCTAGGTGTATGGAGTGATTTGCAACAATCATCAGTGTTGTCTTCTAAGTTCTTTATATCCCTTTCAAGTTCATTCATTTATATCTGGTTCATCTCACCTTTTTCCATATTTCATCAATATTTTCTGATAGACTTTCTTCATCTTTGGCCTTGTGTGCTTCCTCCATGTCATTTCTACAAGTGATCACTATTTTGGCACTCAACTGGACCATCAAGTGTATAAACCCTAATTATCTACAAGACCAAGCTGTTCCCTTTTCCTTTTCTGTAATTTGTCTTAATTCAGGTGTAGATAGTCTACCTCATTAGTACTTTTTGCTGATAAATCTTTCAACACTCCTGTAGAAGTGCCAAAATTTTTCCATTTTTCTCATTTGCAAACTATGAACTGATAAGCTAATCTTCTTTGGATATTTTAGGTCCTTCTCGAATAACCATGTCTTGAAATTCCAATTACATCTGAGCCAGATTCTAGCAAAGGAAAAGCAACGCCTGAAACATCCAATGATGATCTTAAAACATGTAAAAACAATATTTACCTAGTGGGAGGATTCTTTGACCTGATTTTGGCTAACATTTGACTTGGAGATTTTCAAGTGAAAACAAAGTATTGTAATAGGCTATTGTGCCCAGAGGGACATTGAAATGAGTCATCACTAGGAAACCCTAAATGAAAGATGGAGTCTATTGATAGGGGAAGAAAGGGACAATGAGGTTATGGGTAGTGAAGAAGGATGAAAATGATAGGTATAAACTCATAAGGAGTCTTTTGAAGAGCAACTGGGTGGATTTGGGAAGACCAACTGAAGAATAGTGAAAATAGGTTTAGAAGGATAATGAAGGCAGTGAGATTTCTGAAACTCAAGATATTTAAGGAATATTGTTTTCAGAAATCTATAAACATCCTAAAGTCATCTAAATATAGTGAGAAATATTGATGACTAACAGAATACCTAGAGGATAACGGTTAATGAAAGTCAGAGGAAGGGCATCTTATTTACCTAAAAAAAAATTAACGCTTTACTATAACGTATGTGATATGGAATCTGAATTATTTTTATATTTATTTTAAATGAGTTTTATATTCTGAAATTTATTTGTAAGATTTCTGAATTATACTATTCATGTTGTATGCCAATTAGCGTTTATTTAAATTTAGATTTAAATTCAATTTAAAAAATAAGCATAGATTCAACGTCAGATTTATTAATTGTGAGAGATAAATGAACTCTATTAAGATGCAAATTATTTCTTGTGTGAAGAAACATTTACAGGGAGATACAAAGTTTAAATGAATTAATATTTTTTCATAATATTATTGGGTTAATAAGTATATGATTTTTATCATTTTAATTTAATTATCAATAAGGGGATATTTTAATCACACATTAGAGAAATTATTTTATTTCTTGAACTGCAAAATTTGCATCTCTTGCCCACATGGTGTAGTGAAGTCGGTGATGGGGTGCCTTGTTAAGGCACTCCATATGCAGTGGGATGGGAGGAAGATAAAATGGAAAGATTAGGACTAATCTAAACTACAAGAAAAAGAAAAAATTGCACCTCTCATCAATTTCATTTATATAGAAGCTTGATATATATATATATATATATATATATATATATATATATATATATATATATATATATATATATATATATTCATGATTTAAATTGCATTTTCCAATAAATTAAATAATACCCATTTTTGTATATATGACATTTACATGTATAAATTTTCATGATTTAAATTGTATTTTTCAATAAATTAAATGATATATATATATATATATATATATATATATATATATATATATATATATATATATATATATATATATATATATTCATATTAAATTTATTTTATTATATATATAGTGATCTAAAATTCATTTCAATATTACTTAATTTTTTATATTAAAATAATTTTTTATAAAATAATAATTTTTTTTAATGTGTAATTACTTGTTCTCTTTAAATACTGAAATATTTTATTGAGTATGCATGTTTCCACAACTAATCATCATATTGGTTTTGAGAGTCCTAATGTTTTTAAGAGAATTGTTTAGAACAATCACATTCCAATTTTTCATGTAATCGTATTAATATATACTATATAAATGCAAAACCATTAATTATAATACATAAAAAATTATAATACATAAAAATAAACAAATAATTTATTCAAAATAAGTATTAACTTAACATAAGGATTAATTTATTTAAAATATTTAAAATGAAATTAAACACTATTTCAATAATAAAGTATAAATTATTATTTCAAGAATACAAATATATTAATATATATAAACATAAATCAAAATATTATAACTATTCAATAATTAATATATATATATGTGTGTGTGAGACACTCAAAAATAAAATAACTATTATATTATTTTAATTAAAATATGCAAATATAAATATAAATATAAATCCAGAAATAAATATAGTATAACAATAGCTTATTTGGATTATAATATATGAAAAGCACAAAAACTAATAATTATATAAACAAATACAATATGTTGATGCTTAGTACCTTTTTTTAATACAAAAAAAGTAATTGATAACAATTATTAAATATAAATATAAACTAAGGAATAAATATAGTATAATTAATTAATAGCTTATTTGAATTTTAATTTTAGTATATGAAAAACACAGAAACTAATAATTATATAAACAAGTGCAATATGTAGTATTGTTGCTTAGTATTTGTCTATTATGCAAAAAGTAATTGATAACAATTATTGAATGATTTTTTTTGTAAGTTTGGTAGTAATTTTCATTTTTCTCCTTTTTCTCCTTTTTTTTTTTTTTTTTACTTCATCTTGATCAACATGTCAAGATACATCACCTCGATTGGGGAAGGGAATTGAACTTGTGATGAGTGCTATATTGATCAAATTCGTAAATCTAATAATGAAACACATTCAAATATGGTGAAGGGATGTAACAAAAGTCATCAATGGACTAGATAACCTTGGAGAAGAATAAAGAGAGTTGCATAGATAATTTTGGATGAAATATTAGCCCCAACATCATTGTTTGTTACAAAAGTTAAAAGTTAAGAGTTTATTGAAATGTGCTTATGCACATCGGATTCCATCTTTAACTTATGCAACCAAAAAAAAAGAGAAATTGTAATGTATGGTATCATTATATATATATATATATATATATATATATATATATATATATATATATATATATATATATATATATATATATATATATATATATATATATATGAACAAACTATTTATTTAACTTTAAATTTATACTTATCCTAATTCAACTACAAATAAATAACTTATGGTAGAATTTCTATGTTAAAAAAATCAAATTAATATGAAGTACCATGTATATTCATAATGAGGTGAAAACGAATTAATATGTAATAAAATATCTAATATAACAAATTACAATGTCTAGTGTATTAAAATAAAAGATTTAGTTACACAAAGGTGTGGGTGAAAAAGATTCTTAGAACATTTTATTTTATTTTATTTTTGTTTTTAAGTTATAATTAAATTTGTGAAGACAAAAAAGAAAATCTTATTTATTGTAATGATGACTTAAATTTTCTTATTTATATTGCATCATGATTTTAAATTTGAATCGTGAAAATATATAATATAAGTAAGGTTTATTGAGGAAAATGATTGAACCATGTCCATTCAATAATAATAATCAGCAAGAGAAAAATATGAAGATAGTCAACAAGGAAAAATACAATGTAATATGCAGTGTTGCTACTTTTGTTTTTTACATGAGCCAATTTCCATGGTTAGTAAAAGCTCTGAAAAAAATGACATCTTTATTTTTTTTGAAAAGAAAATATTAATTATGTATTTGGAAAAAAAAATCTGTAATTAATTTATGAGGACACTTGAGGATTAAAAGTTCTTTTAATTTTTTTTAAACAATTTTTAATTCTGATAATTTGATTTTAAATCACATAAAATTAGTCATCCACCAATCAAAAATTAGAAATTCAAATTTTAAAAATTAAAAAAAAAAAATTAATTTCTAAAAACATAAGTTTAATATTTAATTTTACCAAAACTCTAATAAACCTTGGAAATAACTTTTCAAAATTTGCAAATTAATTAAAATTCAAATCATTTTGACCCTAACTCATTATAATATACTATGCGTTCTAGAGGTATAACAAGTGTAATATGCATCGTTGCTGTTTAGTATGTGCCTCTTATGCAAAAAATAATCGATAACAATTATTCAATGCTTGAACACATTTATAAATATGACAATGAAATACATTTGAATATAACGAAGGGAAGTAATTGAAGTAATCAATGGACTAGATAACCTTGGAGAAAAATAGAGACAGATGAATAGATAATTTTGGATGAATATTAGCGCCAACATCATCATTTGTTACAAAGAGTTTATTGAAATGTACTTGTGTACATTTGATTCCATGTTTAGCTTTTGAGACCAAATAAGCAGGAGAAAGTACAATGTTTAGTATATCTATATTAAATAATATTTATATACGATATAAATAAAATAGATATAAAAAATAAAACTAATTATGTAACAAACTATTTATTAAATTTAAATTGGCATAGATGAAATAGTCGTTTTCACCGGAATTTACCAAAATACGGCAATACAATTTGAAGATTTTTTGTTGTTTAAAATAAATTTTTGAATTCATAAATGGATTTGACACCCTCAAAAACCCTTGGGTCACTCAAATTATGCAGATTAAATAATTTAAACTCAAGTTTTTAAAAATCTCCGTTGAATTTGTGTTAAAATTAACTAGAAAAAATGTCTTGAAAAATGTCACTTCGTCTATAACTCAGACTACACCCTTTGATTTGATACTCATATTGATTCAACAAAAAATAAATAATCTATGGTATAGTAAATATGAGCAAGGAAAAAGTATGAAGACAATCAGCCAAGAAAAATCAATGTAATATGCAGTGTTGCTAGTTTTGTTTTTTACGTTAACAAAATTCCATGGTTAGTAAAAGCTAAAAAATTAATGGCAACTTGATTTAGTTTGGAAGAAAATACTAATTATGAAAAAATACACGAATTTGGAAAAAAAAATGGATAATTAATTTATGATGACAGTTGGTGATTAGAGGTTTTTTTCAATTTTTTATTTTTTAAAATAATTTTTAATTTTGAAATTTTCATTTTAAACCACATAAAAATATTCATCCACCAATCAAAAATTTAAAATTAAAATTTAAAAAAAAATCAAAATCAATTTTCAATTTCTAAAAAAATGAGTTTAATATTTAATTAAACCAAATCTTTCATAAACTTTGGAAATAACTTCTTAAAATTTGCAAATTAATTAAAATTCAAAGAATTTTGATCCAAATTGAGTAGATATAAAAGGAAACCAAAAAGGGAAATCTAAAACACTTAATAAAGGGTGAAGAATATATTAATCAAAATCATTATTCATTATTAAGCTATTTAAATAAATATGGATAAAAAATAAATTAATAATCCGAGACAAAAACCTATCTAAAAATACATAAGAAAGGAAGTAACTAAAAAAAGATAAAGGGAAGGAAAAACACAACATAGAAGGGGAAACAAAACCTGGAAAGAAAGGAGAAGGGAACTGAATCACACCTAGGAAAAATGCGGAAATATCCAACAACTACAAACCTTCCACCCATCATCCCTATTCAATGCCTTAGACCTTTTTTTCAATTTTGATGGCCTCCCTAAACTTCGAGCGATGGAAATGGTTAATCGTAGTAATGACCTTGGATTCTTCCAAACAAATGTGGTGTTGTTTCTTCTCAAAATGTTTAGCCAAAGATGGGGAATGCATCCTACAATGCCTAATATCAAAAACATGTTCTTGAATCCTTTTATTGATAGAGAGACATGTTTCTCTAATGTAGGGGGTCCTACATGATTAAGGGATTATATAAAAACTCCCTGTTGGCGGGTCCAATCATCGAGACAGGTGGGCAGTGGATAGTTATGGTCGGACCAGCCCCCATCCATGTGCCTGCCGACTCATTAAGCTCCCGCACTTAATAGGTAATGATCCTCAGGGAAAGATAACTCACAACAAAAGAGGTATTTGATAAGCGTGCAATGGAAGAGAGGTAGTTCATTCGGCATTCACGGGAGATGGTGAAGGTAAGTGACCTGGTTTTCGTAGATGAGTAGAAGCTAGCTCTCAAGACTTGGCTTGAGGTTCGCTGATAGTAGACGAGGTGGGTGAAAGTGCAGTCAGGCAGTTGTGGATGGCATCTAAACTTCGGGAGGAATCCTGGAAATGGCAAGAGAAAACTGCACCAGGAGACAAGCGAAGGTGGTGAAGATGATTTCTCAATGGAGGGAATTCCTGTTGACGGGTGGTTCTGGTGCTCCGCGCAGGCGACAGAAGCAAGCTAGTGGCCTATGTAGGAAGGGTCCTACCCAGACCAGGCCTCGGGGTGGTTTTTCCTTGGGCTCACTAAGCGCTCTGTCTATCCTGCATTTAGAATTCGTAGAAGGTGGCGAATTTACACCCCATTTGAGGGGGATGTTGTGGCTAGTGGTGATATAGTGACTCTCCTCCATGGTGCTCGGGAGGTGTTCAATGATAAAATTGGCCGAGGTTGGGGGGATGGTGAGGTGGTTTTAGAGATTTTTGGGCCCATGGTGACTTGGAGCTGCAACCCAGAAAAGGGTGAGGGGGTGTTAGATGAGTGCATGCTAAGAGAGGGAGGTCGGGCTCGGCATGAAGGTCTTGGGTATAGCATGGAGAATCACCAGGTGTCTAGGGACTCGAGCTCACACTCGGAATCCACTGAGAGTCAACATTCAGTGGTGGCCATGGCAGTATCTCTGACTCAGTCACCGGGACAGGTTGAGGCTCTGACAACCCTTGAATAAATTTATGCCCAACTCCATCATATCTAGCTCAACCTGCACACTTTGAACCAAAAAAGGTATGAATATCGTAATAAAATCGTGGCCTACATTAATGATATTAAAAAGCTACAAAATGAGACCCTTGAAGCTCTAGAGACTATGCATCGTCTTATGCAGCACTCTCATGACCACGTTCGAGCTTTAGTGGTCGAAGTCTACCATATTGACTACCATATGCACAACCAGGGATGCATCTTCACGGTTCCTCTCATAGGTCCTCAACACTCTCCTCCATGATGATAATGTTGTTTTGGTTGTTTTTTAATTTTGTGCAGACAATAACCAAGAGCATCATATGCCTTGGCGAGCACCAAAGACTTTCTAGGCACTTCATGCCTTCTGGGTTTCCTAAATGTAACACAACTATGTTGTTCTCAGCTACAAATTTTGATATGATAATATAAAATAGACTTTTGTAAAAAAAAAGGGGATTATATAAAAATATTTCATGTATTTTGGGTCCAACGGTTCTTTGACAGATCTTAATTGATATAATTTTATCAATGGATATGAACATCCAAATACTTTCTATTTTACTAAGAGTGAGGGTGAAATATTTTTACAACTTTGGGTAGCAAGAATGAGATTATTAATTGTTTATAACACTTTTATTTAAAACTAACCAAAAATGTATAATCATTTTTATTTTTTTATGATACCAAAAAATTTGTTCTCATTTAAAGAATATTTTATTTTTATCTTCAAAGGGATACATGTCAACTTGAGGATGACCACAAATGGTTTTACACATCTCCCTCATTTTGGGTTGTAGAATGAGCCTCTCGACTCAATAAATATTAGGTGGATCTTATTAATTTAATATCTATGAAATTTTCTAATATATTCTGAGCAATAATCAAAAATCAAAGATTGATATCCATTTTAAAATCATTTCTGCTCTTTTTTTTAAACTAAATTGATTAATTAAAAAATATCATATCAACATGGCCATAAGAGGTAACTCAATTGGCCATGGTTTTGTTATGAAGAATGATGTAACTAAGAGATTCAATATTCAAATCCTCCATGGGTCAAACAAACAAGACAAAAATATGATATGTACACACATCCTTTGAAAATGAGTTATGTTTTTTTGGCCATATTGTATTAGTAAGCCATGATATTGGCTCATGCTATTGAAACAAATCCAATTTATTGGTTAAGAATCTACATGGGAAAGTGGGATTGAATATGTTCTTTTAAATATATATTTTCTTCACTCATATATTAATTATTTTTATAAATAATAATAATAATAATAATAATGACATGAAAGGAAGGTCGGTATGATATTGCAAGCAAAGAGCAAAGCTTCATGTTCTCGTATAGGATTTTCTCTTACACCATGTGAGGCTCTCCTCAATTGAGAGCGCCCATGGATTAGTCCTCTTGCAGGGGAGAATTCCTCTTATATAAAAACATATTCTCTAGAGATACTGTAGCGTAGGGTCACACATATGAAGCACCTCATCAATTAAAACTAGCTCATAAGAATCAAGCTAAGGATATAAATTATGGTGGGAAAGGAAAAGCCAATATGGTGGCCTATTGGAAAAATCAAAATAACAATAGACGATTACCCAAAGTGATTAGAAACCATAAGTTTGAGATATAATCTTCCATAGTGGTGTATTACATCCAATGCATGAAATACCATGCATTAATATGAAAATTTATTATTCTCTAGCTAACACAGAAGGTTCTAATTAGTTAGATATAAAACAAGTGGAAACCAAAGGGAAAAGTAGATCTATAATTGGAGGCCAAAGGGTTATTCAAAATGACATTGAAAATCGTAGATGATAAATCTAGGGATTTTGAAAATGGCCCTTACTTTTTCAGCACAACACGACTCTTCATGTAGTTTTGGATTCAGCGACACAACCTAAAAAAGGAGGAATTTATTTCAGATCCTATATGGGTTAGAATCTTTTTCTACACAAGGAATTATGTAATTTAGAAGTTTTATAGGGAATTGGAAATATAGTTGGGACCTTCGTCGAGATTTTGGAAGAAAACAAAAGGTGCAGATACAACTTATATGATCACATATAAATTTAATGAGCATAGCATAGCATTTTCCAACTTGAATAGATGTTCACTATCATGATTAACTCCATCAACAAACCTAAAACTACAAGCATGTCCCATTTCACTGTCGTAGATTCCATGAGTATGGCCACTTATATCAGGATTGACCTTTCCTATGGAAAAAATAACCTTCAGAAAAACCGTGACAAAATATGAGAAAGCTATGAGAAGGTGGCACCATGAAGATGAAATAAAATATAAAGGGTAACTCATCACTCAAGGAATCCTCCTCAATCCAATAACAAATTTGTAGCTCTATGCATAGATTTTTAAATTCCTAATATCTATGCTCAAGAAACCCGCCCAAAAAACCGTAGAACTTATCGAGGCTCTACAAAAGAAAAATCATCGAAAGTTAGCTCAAATGAGGCATAGAAAAAATCCAAAAATAAGGAAGAATCATTAGAAGGATACCCACATTACATAAAATATGTGAATGTAGATGAGACACACTTGCAAGCATGGTAGAGAATTACAATGTAAGGATCTGTAATAAGTTCCTCAAAAAAACATCAAGATGCTAAAATAGGCCTATTTAAACCTTCTAGATCATAAGGGTAAAAAATCCAAAAACCCTAACTCACTAAGCCATGGAATCTACACACACAATTTCAAGGAGTCCACAAATCCTCTCAAGGAAATCAAGAATAAAGGGAGAAATATAAAAAATGATCTTCTCAAATAATTATGAGACATTTTTGTCAAAACATGTAAAGTCACCCCTATCTTGGAGGTATTCTTGTTTATCCTTCATCCTTATCAATTAAGTTTATTACATGGAATATTAAGCACCTAAATTGAAGAGGTAAACATAGGGTCTTGGAGGAGTGAATATATAGGGAAAACCCTATGATAGTAATGCTATAAAAGACTCAATTATATAGTGAGTGATTGAATGAAATAACTATGAAGTTTTGGAAAGGAATAATATACACTACTCTAGATGAATTTGGACAAGTGGGAGGAATTGCTATAATTTGGAATCGTGCAAAGATCATGCTTTCAAACTTATCAACCATCCTTTGCATTCTCTCAGGGAAGTTTCAATTTGCGGGCTCTAATTTTACTTAGCAGAATAAGCACAGTATATGTCCCAAAATGACAAGGGAAAATTCCTTTCCAACTTAGCATAAATCCTTTTAGCATCTCCAAACAATCTCTATATCATTGGTGGTGATTTTAATTTGATCAATTCTCTAGCGAAAAAAATGAGACTTGTGCAAACTCAAATCGAATTCTTAGCTTTTCCAAGCCTTGAAGATGGCCTATCATTTCACATATGTAGAAACTATTAACAATTTGTACACCTGGAACAATTGACAAATAGGGAATAAAAATGCCACCTCGCGATCCAATACATTTCTAGTCTTTGAATCCTTCTAGGTGAAGGACATCTTTGTGGAAGAAAACATATTTCGCTAGAAATTATTAGATCAATGTCTAGCGTGCTTAGAAGTGGGAATTAAGGCAATCCCAAAGAACAAACCTTTTCATTTCAAAAGTTTTGGCTTATAGATCCTTCATTTTTAGAAAAGGAAAATTGATGATGGTAGGAAGCTTCTCCTCCCCCAAATCTTGATGATTTTCCAAGTCTAGAAAAAAATGGAACAAGGATGAATTTGGAAATATCCACCAATCTAAACAAAAATTAAAAGCCAAAATGGAATACATACAAAAAGCATATCATCTAGAAGGTTGAATGGAAGAATTGGTTAGTGAAGAAGGTGTCACCCTTATCCAATTGGAAGAGTGTTGATCCCAAGAATAAATTATCTAGAGACATAAATCATGAATCAAAATAATCAAGGAATGGGAAAAGAATATGTTGCAGGAGCATCGAGACTTAGCCAACAATGCGATGTTTTGTTCACATGTTGTGGGTAATCCAAAGAAATAAACTTTAGTAGTAGTATTTTATTATTTTTTATTTTTATTGTTATTTATTTATGAGGATAGTTAGTTTGTTTTGTATTTTTAATCAATTAGGAATAAAATTAGTAATTGGTTTCTTTCCCTGCATGGATATAGAAACAACATAGGGATAAACACTTTAAAAAAAAGAGGTATTGATTTGTTGAGAAAATTCGAGAAGAAAACTATTATAAGAGGAATAGTTTCATATTTCAAGTATAAATAATAGGGAAGTAGGGAGGAAACACCAAGAGTGCCAGTGTAAAGACTGCAAACGTAAGGGGTGATCGATGAAGTATTCAGCCCATGCAGTGTTAATGTCATTTGGATTTTAGCAAATTGTGTTTCTTTTTGAATCTGTAAATTGTATGTATATGTTGTCTATAAGTGTTTTATTGCAGGTAAATGATTTTTCATTGTGGAGGGTGATGCATAGTTTTAAAACGTTGTAGTGGACTGCGGGCTTGGTGTGGACGCAGGTAAAGACACTCAGGCCATACGTTAAATACAACAGAAGCATTGGATTGTTCGGCTTTTATTAACAAGACTATATAGCTTGGAAACATTATTCAGATGGGTACATAGTCCCTGTGGTGCATGGGTTCATGTTCTAGCATATACGGTTCAACTTTCCCGCATCACAGAGTGGCATATCATCTGCGTTGAGGAACTTCATTAACATTGCTGGCAGAGTGGCATATCATCTGCATTGAGGAACTACGTTAACATTTCTATTATGTTGCCATAGTCATATGCGTTGAGTGATTGCATGGAGATTAGTGCAGGTTAAAAACGAAATTCCACCTTATAGAGTTAGAACTGTATTTGTTTATTTCATTGTTGTGGTGGTTGGGTAGACGTGGACTCAAACAACTGGCGGTGTTTTGTTTAAGAAAATTCCATAGTCAACGAACTCGATTTCCCTTGTTTAACCATGGTGCTTTAAATATTACGTTGGTTTGTTTTTCTAAATGGATTCCAAATGCCAACTTTTAATTATGCCATTATTATATACAATAAAAATGGTCCTTTAAGGACCCATCAATTATTGAAAATTGGAGTTTACATAATTTTGCAACATTTCAATATTATATATATTAATAGAGTGGAATTTGGAATTGCATACTAAGTGGTGAAGCACGAGTCAATTGCATCAAACGAAAGAGTAAACTTGGGTCTTAGTAAAAGTGAACATTTTACTATACTAATTTGTAAGTGTAAATAGTTTTTTTGACATTATTTTGGTATCAAAGTCGTTGAGTTTTTCTTGAGAATTGCAGAGAATGCCACCTAGAAGAGGAGCTAGAGTAGGCCGAGCTGGGATAGGTCGAGGGAGACCTATAGAAAACGCATTTTTTCTAGAATAAATATGAAACTTGCATACAAGAATGGATGCGATGGAAACTACTCAGAGGAGGGTGACAGATGGTGGTGGTGCCAGTGCCGATGAAGAAGAGATCACCGATGAAGAAGTGGAGGAAGAAAGCGAGGCAAATAAATTCATGAAGATGCTGGAAAAGGCTAGTCGTAGACCAATGGTAGAAGTACCTTTATACAATGGTAATTTTAGTGTGGAGGTACTAATGGACTGGATCAGTTCATTAGACAAATATTTTGACTATGAAGAAGTCGATGACAAGAATAAAGTGAAGTTTGAAGCCATGAGATTGAAAGGTCATCCATCCCTGTGGTGGGATGAATTGCAGTTGTCCAGGGAAAAAAAAGGGAAACCCAAAATCAAGCAGTGGGATAAGATGGTGAGTAAATTGAAAGGTAAGATAATGCTGAAAGATTATCAATTAAATATTTTTAGACAATTTCAAAACTTAAAGCAAAAGGGCATGACTATCAAAGAATATACTAAATAATTTTATAAGTTGAGTATTAGAGCAGGCTATATTGAAGATGACATAGAAAAGGTAGCTAGATATATAAATGGTTTGAGATATGAAATACATAATGAGATCAGCTTATTAAATCCGAAGACGATTGAAGATGCCTATCAAGCAGCTTTGAGGGTGGAAGAAAAGATGTTGCGCAAACAAATTCAGAGAAATAGAGGCAAGAGTCTGGCAAAAGGAAGGGGAACATTTAAATCTAGATTTCAACACTCCCAGAATGAGGCAGGGAGTTCGAGTAATAGATCACCATGAAGAGGAGATTCTGGTTGCAGAAGGTTTGTGGCTAGAGGTAGAGACCGAGGAAGAGATGTTCAGTGCTTTGCATGTGGTGAGTGGGGACATGTGCAATGGGATTGTCCTCACAATAAATCAGCAACCCAGGGAAATGTGAACATTGCTGAAACCAAGGAAGAAATTCCTCAAACTGCAACCAAAGAGGAACCACCTAAAGCCAGAGAATCTTTGTTGTTGAAAAGGATATTGCTTAAAGCAACTAAGGAAACCAAAGAACCAACTCAGAGAAAGAATATGTTCAAAACTGTATGTAAGTCAAGGGATAAATGTTGCAAATTGGTAATTGATAGTGGTAGTACTGATAACCTTGTTTCTAGAGAGATGGCGGACAAATTGAAGTTGGAGAAAACAATACACCCCACTCCTTATAAAGTATCGTGGCTCCAAAAAGGCCATCAAATTATTGTAAATGAACAATGTAAAGCCGGAATTCAGATTGGTACTTATAAGAATGTTATTTTATGTGATGTAATGCTAATGGATGTATGTCACATATTGCTAGGAAGGCCCTGGCAGTTTGACCGAAAAGCCATACATGATGGTAGAAGAAACACTTATACTCTTGAGAAAGACGGGAACAAGCATACACTACTGCCATTGAAAGATGAAACTGATGAGGAAGCACCTGGAAACAGTGTTATGTTGATGAGTGGAAAAACCATGTTGCAAGAAGTCGAGAAGGGCAAGGAGATGCATTTTGCTATTGTTGGGAGACCCAAGGTAATTTTAACTTCTACAAATTTAGAAAATTTACCTAAAGAAATTTGAAATATGTTGAATGATTTTTCTTATATTGTTGTGGATGAGTTTCCAAATGAGTTACCGCCCATCAGGAGTATTAGTCACCAAATTGATCTAATCCCTGGAGCCAGTTTTCTGAATAAAGAAGCCTACTTGTTAACACCACAGGAAAATGCCAAAGTTGGAATATAAGTGCAAGAGTTGATGGATAAAGGATTAAGTAGAGAAAGCCTTAGTCCATGTGTTGTACAAATAGTACTCAGTCCAAAGAAAGGAGGTGAATGGCGCATCTGCACAAATTCTCAAGCAATAAATAAAATCACCATCAGGTATCGTTTTCCTTTACCATGAATGGATGATTTAATGGATTGTTTCAGTGGGTCAAATTATTTTTTCTAAGATAGATTCGAAGAGTGGGTATCATCAGATAAGGATTCGAGAAGGGGATGAGTGGAAAACCACATTTAAAACAAACAGTGGTTTGTATGAATGGTTAGTAATGCCTTTTATACTTACTAATGCACCTGATACTTTCATGAGGTTAATGAATGAAGTTTTGAAAGAATATTCAGGTAAAATTGTAATTGTTTATATTGATGATATTCTTATTTTCAGTCGAAGTAAAGAGGACCATCTAGAACGCACTAAATTAGTTTTAAAGACTTTGCAAAAAGAAAAACTGCTGATAAATTTGAAGAAGTGAAGCTTTATGAAGGAAGAAATAATTTATTTGGGATTTGTAGTCTCTAAGGAAGGGTTGAAAATGGATCCAGAGAAAATCCAAGAAATTGTGAATTGGTCAACTCCTAGAAGCATATTTGAGGTAAGAAGCTTCCATGGTCTTGCAATTTTCTACCGAAAATTTATTCGAAGTTTTAGTCATATTTGTGCACCCATTATTGAAACAATCAGAGAAACTAATCAGCCATTCAAATGGACAGAAGAAGCAGATCGAAACTTTAAATTGCTAAAGAAAAAGATTATTGAAAAACCAGTCTTGGCTTTACCAAATTTTGAGAAAGTTTTCCAGGTTGAAACTGATGATAGTGGAATTGCGATTGGAGCAATTCTAAGCCAAGATCACAAACCAATAGCATACTTCAGTGAAAAACTAAATGAAGCAAAGAAGGAATATTCATCTTATGACAAGGAATTTTATGCTGTTGTGCAAGCTTTAAAAAAATGGAGACATTATTTGTTGCCAAAAGAGTTTGTGTTATATTCTGATAATCAAGCATTACAATTTATAAACAATCAACCAAAGTTAAATAAGAAACATGCCAAATGGGTAGAATATTTGCATAGTTTCACTTTTTTAATCACACATACAAGTGGTAAATTGAACAAAGTTGTTGATGCTTTGAGTAGGGTGAACTTAATTATGCAGGAGTTACAAGTTGGTGTTGTAGATTCAAGGAGATGGTTAACATGTATAAAGATGATGCAGAGTTTAAAGAGATTTATGAAGCTGTAGAAAATCCAGTAATCCATAACAAAAACCAGTGGTTGGACTATCTAATCCAAGGGGGATTACTATTCAAAAATAATAAGTTATGTATTCCTAAATGTTATATGAGGGAAAACATAATCAAGTAGAAGCATAGTGGAGGTCTATCCAGACATTTTGGAAAAGACAAAACCTTTGATTAGGTAAATACTTTTTATTAATGGCAAAAGATGCAAACTGATGTTAAATGGTTTGTGGAAAAATGCAGGATTTGTTAGCATGCTAAGGGGAAAATTCAGAATACAAGATTGTTTCAGCCATTACCAATACGTGACCGACCGTGGGATGCAGTCATTATGGATTTTTTTTTGGGTTTGCCAAAAACTAAAAGGGGAAATTATTCTATTTATGTTGTTGTGGATAGATTTTCTAAAATGGTGCATTTTATTACATGCAAGAAAACAATTGATGCAACACATATTGCTAATCTATTTTTTTCAGAAGTTGTAAGATTGCATGGATTACCTGTAAGCATTGTGTCTGAAAGGGATACCAAGTTTGTGGGACATTTCTGGAGAACTCTGTGTAAGAAACTAGGTACCAACCTTAGTTTCATTTCAACATATCATCCTCAAATGGATGGACAGACCGAGGTTGTGAATAGAAGTCTGGAAAACATATTGAGAAGCTTCGTATATAAAAATCATAAATGATGGAATTTAGCCCTTGCTCAGGCTAATTTTGCTTACAACGACCCTCCAAATTAAAGTACTGGCATGAGTCCATTATAAATTATTTTTGGAATGCATCCAAGAGGTGTGTATGAACTCAGAGATCTGGGAAAACAAGAGGTAATGAGTGCAAAGGCTAAAGAATTTGCACAACAAATGTAGGAACTACAAGAATATGTCAAAACAAGATTGTAGGAAAGCAATAGAAAATACAAGCAAAGAGAAGATATCAAGAGGCAAGAAAAATAATTCCAAGTGGGTGATTTGGTTATGGTATATTTAAGAAAAGAAATATTTCCTGCTAAAACTTATAACAAATTAAAATTGAAGAAGATAGGGCCATGTAAAATTGTAAGGAAATTTTCTTCAAATGCATATGAAGTTAAATTTCCAACAGGAATTGGAATATCACCAATCTTCAATGTTGTAGATATCTACCTACACCAAGAACCAGAAGAAGATTCACAAGGAGACACCACAGTAGAATAAAACCCAACGGTAAATTGGGAAGAGCATATGCCCAGAGTAGGGAAGAGGGAAGTCAAAGCCATTTTGGAAAAGAGAGTGTCAAAGAAAACTAGGAGCCAAACCTATTATCAGTATTTAGTCAAGTGGAAAGGACAGCTAGTGGAAGACGCCAGTTGGATGACTGCAACAGAGTTACAAAAGTTGGGAGTAGATTCCGAAGCATTACAAGAACAGTTTTCTTCCCCGAGAGTCTGATGTAGGAGTGTCAGGACTTAGTCAGCAATGTGATGTTTTATTCAGATGTTGTGGCTAATCTAAAGAAATAAACATTAGTAGTAGTATTTTATTTTATTATTATTATTATTGTTATTGTTATTTATTTATGAGGATAGTTAGTTCGTTTTGTATTTTTAATCAATTAGGAATAAAATTAGGAATTGGTTTCTTTCCCTATGTGGATATATAGCCAACATAGGGATAAACACTTAAAAATAGGGAGGTATTGATTTGTTGAGAAAATTCGAGAAGAAACTTATTTTAAGAGGAATAGTTTCATATTTCAAGTATAAATAATAGGGAAGTAGGGAGGAAAAACCAAGAGTGCCAGTGTAAAGACTGAAAAAATAAGGGGCGATCAATGAAGTATTCAGCCCATGCAGTGTTAATGTCATTTGGATTTTAGCATATTGTGTTTCTTTTTTAATCTAAAAACTGTATGTATATGTTGTCTATAAGTGTGTGATTGCAAGTAAATGATTTTTCTTTGTAGAGGGTGATGCATAGTTTTAAAACGTTGTAGTGGACTGCGGCCTTGGTGTAGATGTAGGTAAAGACACTCAAGCCATATGTTAAACATAGCACAAGCATTGGACTGTTCGACTTTTCTTAACAAGACTATATAGCTTGGAAATGTTATTCAGATGGCTACACAGTCCCTGTGGTGCATGGGTTCATGTTTTAACGTATACAGTTCAACTTTCCTGCATCACAGAGTGGCTTATCATCTACGTTGAGGAACTATGTTGACATTGTTGGCAGAGTGGCATATCATCTGCGTTGAGGAACTTTGTTAACATTGGTGGTATGTTGGCACAGTTGTCTGTGTTGAGTCATTGAGTGGAGATTAGTGCAGGTTCAAAATGAAATTCCACCTTATAGAGTTGGAACTATATTTTTTTGTTTGATTACTATGGTGGTTGGGTAGCTATGGACACAAACAATTGGCGATGTTTTGTTTAAGCAAATTACATAGTCAATGAACTTGATTTCCCTTGTTTAACCATGGTGCTTTAAATATTACGTTGGTTCGTTTTTCTAAATGGATTCCAAATGCCATCATAAATAAGAGTAAACCTAGGTCTTACTAAAATTGAACATTTTACTATACTAATTTGTAAGTGGAAATTGTGTTTTCTACATTATAATATATGCTTCTTTCAAAAATATATAATCAAGCATAACCATCATAATAATATTTTTCACTCATGAAAAAATCAAGTCAAAATCTAATTGATCGCGAGGCTATGGATAAGGAATTAACTATATTCTACTACCATATTCTCTCAAAACCCCAAGATAATATATTAGTAGCCATCAATCACATCACAAAATCCATCCCATACCAGGTCAAAGAAGAGCACAATGAAGCTCTCATAATACTAATAACTATAGAGGAAGTGGATGAATTTATCGCAAGCATTCAAAATAATAAATCCCCATGACTTGATGACTTCACCATAGACATTTTTCAAGCATGTTGGCCTTTCCTTTAACAATATATTCACACTATAGTGGGAAGAATTCATGGCACTTGCTTCAACACTTTATGCTCCCCACACCAGGTTTCTCATAGTCACCTCAAGATTAATATAAATGGTCAATGATCATTTTCGTTTAGGCCCATAGCGCTCTACAATGTCATATACAAAATAATAACAAAATTCGTTTCCAATTTCCTCAAACCCATCCTCCCAACTCTCTTATCTCTAGAATAAATAAGGTATGTGGAAGGAAGATAAATCCTATATAACATCATGGTTGTGCATGAGTTCATACATTCCTTGAAATAAAATATAAAAACTAGACATTATAATTAAGATTGATTTTTTGAAAGCTTTTGATAAATTAAGTTCGAGTTACCTTTACTAGGTTCTAAAAGCCTTTGGATTATGTTTTGAATGGATGAAATGGGCGGGATCCTTAGTAACCTTTCTTCTCCATCATTCTCAATATATCCCATTTGATACCATTATCTTCTTCCATGGGTATCCACCAGGGTGATCCATTGTTCCCTTTCCTATTCCTTCTAGCCAATGAGGTCCCTAGTCAAACCATCTATCAAGAAATATCACATGGTCTTCTCATAGGTCTGCTAATTTTGGGAGACAAGTTCTCTATGTCTCACCAAGAGTTCATGGATGACAACCTTCTGATGGGAACTCTCTCTATTAGATAAGACGATATGCTCAAGTAGATTCTTGGTGATTTCTCGCTCGTATCGGGAACCACCATAAACTTATCAAAATCAAACTTACGTTTTTTCAACCCCCCAAATATTTTTTTGAGAAATATTACAAGCATATTGGGCTACCAAATCACCCATCTTATAGAAAAATATTTGGGCACTCTCCTAGTATAAACTACCCTGAAATCCAAACAATGGAAAGACATATTTTAAAAGGTGAATGAAAAAATCACTCCCTCAATATTGTAGGCCGAGTTATTCTTCTTAAACAAATATTTTAGTCTATCCCCATTTTCCTATATTTTGCAATGGAAGCCCCAAAAGAAATCCTTAAATCCTTAAAAGATATTTACTGTTAATTTTTATGATGGGGTGCCACCATGGAGAAGAAATTGGCCTTGATTCCTAGGACAAGATTTGCTTACCTAAACTAAAAGGGTACTAGGCCTCAGAGATATGGAAATTTGAAGCTAAGTCTTTGGTGCCAAAATATAAAAGATGTGGATTCAGGGTGACACAAATTCATGGAAACAATATAGAAAACAATATAGCCATATTGTTTCTTTCCATAAAAAAATAAGGGTTGTCTCTCATGTCCAAATATTATCTATATGGAATCATGCCAAATCCAGCAAAAAATTAATATAGATATACAACTTTTGTGAGATATGTGATTATAAATATTCCATATTTTTGACTGATTCATGGAAATAATTACCCAAAATCATCAACAATGACTCCTACAAAGAGAAAAAACAAGGTATGAAAGCTCAACACTTATTCAATGTGGAAAATTATTCGTAGGAAACTCCCTTGCTTGAATCATGGCGGGCATGAAAAACATATATCAATGGCATTTTTCCAAAGAAAACATTGGAACTAAGAAAATTTGGGAGGATATTTAGAAAAGTAAACCCCCCTTCATTAAGTATGACAGGGGATGTAAATTTAATGGTGCCTTCACAATAAAGGAAGCTTATTTACTAGCCACTGGACATCTCAATCTCCCATCTCAAAAAGTATAGAATTCCATTTAGCCTCATAAACGTTTTTCAAAGGTGGCTCACTTTCTTTGATTTCTATTGATTAGATCCATCCTTATCTAGGACAGATTAATAAAATACAACTTCAAGGGTCCTTATTTTGTAATACCCCTCGAAAAATTTCTATGTGACTTATTTTATTTAAATTTTGATTAAAGAAAGAAAATAACATGTGATGACTAATTTAATATAAATATTATTTCCAAAAATGAAATTATGAAATTGAATTATCAATCCTCTTAGGAAAAAGGAAAAAATGATAACATGAGAGATTAACCCGTAATTTTCGGGAAATACTATTGGAGTTGGTTATGCCTAGTAATAAAGAAATTAAATAGAGAAATCCTCAATTTGTTGGTTTATTCTCGGAGAAAAAGAGAGAAATACGAAAATGGAAATCCATTGTATACAATATAGTTGTAGATAAATTCCTTGGTGTGGAATTGTGAAAAATGAAGATCCGTGTGATATAAATACCGATTCCTGAAAATAAAATGTAGTGGGAGAGAAATAATGGTGGAACCCAAAGACTTTTAGTTGGACATTGCTAAGGGTTTTAGAGGTACTAAAGCTAGAAAGAAAATTCCTTATGGGTTTGTGTTCTTCCTAATAGTTTGGTGATAGATTGGGGGTGGGGGGCATTGAAGAAACTAGTTCAATGTTAGGTGGATCCTGAAAATACTTTTTCCTTTTTCCTAGAAAGGGTTCAAATAATTGTAGGTTCAAATAATTTCTGTGTAAATTTATTGAGAATAGTACAAGCATATTAAATAGAATGTATCATGTGGACTAATAGTGGGTTTTGCAGGAAAAAAATGTTCTTGAACTATGTACTAATACATGAACAAAGGTTCTGAGAAAAATAAAAATAAAAAATGGATTGAAAAAGATTTATTGAACTAACTATGAAAATATGTGTGACAAGCATGGACTGAGCAAAGAAAAGGGAGAAATTACTTTTATGAAAAGATATAATTTATTAATAAAATAAGATAAATTGAAGGTAATGAATAGTGTTCAAGTTACTGTAAATGTTTGTTGGATTTGATCCTAGAGAGGAAATAAATAATACATATACATAGTATTTGTAATAATTCTATATTATGAGGTAGAGGTATATGTCGTACATGTTATAAATAAACTATAAGATAGAGTTACTAATGGCACCCAAATTCACACAGACCTTAATATCCCAATCTACTCCACACATAGCTTTGTATTTACATCCAATATTTCATTGAAAATTTAACATATCCATTCAATATAAGAATATTAATAAGAATAATAATATTGGTGCTATGGGTAGGCAAAACAGGATTTAAAACCAAAACAAAGTCCTACATTTTTTTTTATGAGTCACTATGAAATGATTTGGTAGCATTCCCTTAGAAGGGGCATGCAATTTCATGCATAATAATAATGATAATAATATCTATTGTACTGGAAATTTTCTTAGTTACATGAACAAAGAAAAACTAAGGGGTTAATTTTCTTCTAATAAATTTTATCTAATTATATTCACAAAAATAAAATCTAAGATGCTAGTATCATTTTAATGCAAATGGATAGTTATAGTGGTTTTCCTTTGGGAAATAATGTTTTCTTGTGCGAGAAGAATAATAGTAATGTGTATTTGACATTATTTTATAATTATATTCTTATCGTTAATGTATGAGAAATATTTTTAGAGCAAGCATGTTAAGATATTTTATTTACATTTGATGTATACACGTGAATAGATGTTGAAGGACTGCTTTTAAAGGTTGATTTTTGGTTGACTAATGCTTTATCTAATAATAATATCAAATCTTGTTGACGGTAACAATAAGATGAAAGGATGGTGACTTGTGAAAAGGATAGATTATGTTTAACATTGTGGTAGGTAAAGGACCAGTGGTCCATGGAGATTGGGGAGTGTGAGCTACAAGATCGTCCACTGATAGAACCAGGCCACAAAGGTATAAATATTAAAAATTTGTTGGTAAATGATATCATGATTATTTTAATAGATTTTAGATGAATATCTTGTATTGTAATGAAATGTTTTGTAATATTTTACAAAAATGGTTAAGGGATGGACTCCCTTAAAAATCATTGAGTGAGGGATGAACACCCTCATGAGATTTTAATAGAAAAAATTAAAAGTTTGTTGGTTTTCACCCTATGGGGTTTCTAGGGTATATGGGTGTTCAACAATGTGATTTATTATTGTGTCAGTTTGATGATGTTTATTCCTTACATGATGTTATGTTTATAATATCAAATATGTGGTTAACTAAACTAGTTAAAGGGATCATGAAAGTAATGCAATATTATGTCATAAAGCTTATGTTAATATGCTACAACAATGGTTATTAGTGGTTATGTAACTCACTATTCCTTTACTAAATTTACTTCATGTAATTATGAAGATTCTATCTAATGGTTAATGAAGAATCTGGAATAGTAATTTGAATAGTTACCCGTGGGTAAATTGTTTGAAAAAAATCTAACTCCGTGCATTTTCATGCAAGGCTACCGGGGGATGTTACAAATGGTATCAGAGTTGAAGGTTACACCACTAGTGCGTTTTGGGAATTTTTAAGAAGAAAATCAATCGTGGTATGATACTAGTGGGAATAAACTCAAATATCAATCAAACAATATACATATCTACATATGCAGTAGACTACTTTTGACATGAGAGGCATGGTGCATGTTTATAACTGCATTGGAGAGTAATAAGCAAGAAATTGTGTTGCAAAACTAAGTTCATGAAATTTGAATCCTATTGAGGATAAAAGACAATAAAAACCTATGTTGCACCTATGAATATTCGTGAACAATCATTAGTGAAAGTGAGAGTTGACAACTAACCTTTACATATATGACAATATTATTGATATATTTAATGAACATGAATAAAGTTACAATGTAGTCGTTATGAATAATAAAAACATGAATGTGAACGATGGGGAGTGTCCTTGAAGAGGATGATATCATGCTTGAAAAGTACATTGAAAGAACCCATTTATATATTAAAAGTACAAAATTATTGAAGTAGTGAGACTTGAATGTAATGACTAGTTGTTGATTGAGTCTTATCATGGTTGCATTAAAATGGTTGGTAGAATTGTTTAGTTAGTGTTACATTAATAGATATTAAAACTTAAATATGCATGAATTAGACTTAATTAAATCTTATTGCAATTTGTTAAAAATTTATTATGGTAGTTAGTTCATGTGTTCATGTGTTTGTAACAATACATTGTGGGCAATTCGAAATGTTTAGATTGTTACCCTCACTTTTATTGACAATTGAACATTAATAAAAAAATTCTTATACTTGTATGCATGACTGTGCTATTTGGAAAATCAAAATGTATACCAATTGTATGTCAATTACATTTCCTGTCAATCTAGATATTGTGGACCTATGATGAGGGTCAAGTATGAGTGAATGATGTACATAAATGTTTATTTTTTTTAATGATAATGTGCATAAAGTTCTAATCAGAACTAGATCGTGGACTAGAATGATAGCTAAAAATTCAAAATGTTCAAAAGTCTGTTGAACCTGAGAGACCAAAAATGTCTTGTCGTTGTGATTACGGCACCACAAATGGTTCGAAAAACCGACATCGTATGAAGAAGTTATCGCAATTTGAAAACTCGAGTAAACTGCGAAAACTGGACTTTGACCAAGTTTGACTTGGAATTTTTGAAAATTAAAAAGAGAATATTCCCTGGAATATTCCCCAAAATATTCCATACGGTCCAATCAAGACATGACAAGTGGCATCGTGTGATTTTTTGTTTGGTTGACTTTTTTATTCATGGGCCAATAGAAAGCTGCCATGTGGCAGGCCTGAAGGCCACCATGTGGCCCAAGAATGGTCTCATAAAAATTTTGGAGCCCGCGAGAATCGAACATCAGACCTTCCCCGTAGCAACCATGCACATTACTGTTCCACTACACGTTTAGTTCTTAACTATGTTAGAACTTCGTTCATATTTAAATTTATGCAGTTTCCGAATTTTGGGGAGTGAAGGGGCCAGCCCCTCCCCATGTGTCCTTGACCCCATGTCTAGGCGCTAATGACTAACCGCCAATGCACAAAAAACTATACCCACTAGTGGAAACCCCATTACATGGCACGGTTACCATAAACGATGCCGACAGGTCCACTTGGCATCTAATGTGACTGCGGAAATCCAGGACATGTGCCCACGATTAAACCAAGCAGTTAAAGCTAACCATTAGAACTGGAAATATTTTTGGAGCGGGCGCTAATTTTGGAGTTTGGCCACTTTTAACTGGAGTTAACTCCAGTTCCTCCACAATTGGTGGAGTTTTTTAAGGGACATTGGGAAAATTTTGTTTTGGCTCTATCTGGAGCTAGATTCGCCCAATTTTGGACTGCCAATAGTCAATTTCGACTATATCCAACCTTCCAGACTCAATGGAGTAGGTTTCAGAGCCATAAGAGAGCTTCTAAGAAGTTTTTTTCATCAATGAAGTTCAAGGAGCTACTAGGGCCACGAGGGGGCAACAACAGTTTGAGGCCTAGGCAGGGGAGCTATAGGTCTTTTTCAACAATCCGATAGTCAAATTTGGATATTTCAGATTTTTTGAATCTTATGAGAGGGTTTTTAGAGCCATTAGAGAAATTTTGAAGGTTTATAAGTTTCAGTAAAGTTCCATAGGCCATTAGTGCCAAATTTTTCCAACAACAATTCAAGGCCTAGCTAGGGGAGCTAGAGACCATAGGCAGAACCAATAGTCATTTCTAATTGTAAATAGAATTATGAATGAATTTATGGAGGTTTAATAAGCTTTTGATGACTTGTAGAGGTCAAAAACCCATCACAGAAGTTTTCAGTGACCCTAGTGCCAAGGGGTGCCAACCGGTGTTGGAGGCGAAACCGAAGCAGCCGAAGGCCATTCTCTGCAAATGAATAGTCTATATTGACTATTTTAGACATTTTGAAACCAATGAAAGTGTTTTAAAAAAAATTTGGGAACTTCTAGGGCTCAAAAAACTGAAGGGAAGCTTTGGGCAGCCCTTGGCATACCGTGGAGGAAAGCCTAGTTTTGGGATGCAGTGCTTGTTTTGAGCAATTTATCAGTTGATATTTGGTGTTTGATGTGTGTTGAATGCATCAGGAGTGGTTTCAGTGACATAAAAATAATTCTAAAGGAGTTAGTGCCATGAATAATCTCAACGTAGCTCAGTGCACTGACAGAAGGAATCGTGTCTAAGGGAGCCTAAAGCTGTTTGAAGAGTTTGGACAACCATAAGAGGGATATAGATGGTATTCTCAGCCCTTTGGATCAGTTCAGTATCCATTGGAGTTGATTGTGGAACTTGTAAAAGAAACCTTACCATAATCCCAAAGAGCCGAGTCAAGATGACAAAGCTCAAAGGAGACATAGCCCACGAGATTTGGGTGAAATCCTAGATTAATTTTGCTTTTGTGTGTGAATTTTTTATTGCTGCATTATGTTGCTTTTATACATGTTAAATTTCAGCAAGAAAAAATGAACTTAAGACACATATACAGTTAAAAATAATACACCACTTTCAAGTAATAATTCCACATAATGTCAAGTACAAGATATATCATTTATATGTTTAGCTGAGTGGGAGGTTCTTGAAATACATAACAAGTTATCCAAACCATTTTCAGATCAAGTTCATTATGTAAATTTCTATAGGAAAACGTTTTAAGAGATTATTTTACATTCCAAATAGTTTTGAAAGGCTAGGAGGGCTTGGGTTTATGGTGGTTTCCTACCTAGAGGGGTTTATGGTGCTTTCTTGCCCATATTTCCTCTCCCTAGAGATGAATGATCTCAGTATGGGAAAAGTGTTCGACGAAATGGTGAAGAGGGGAAAAACCATGAGGAATATTTGTTGATTTTAGAGTTTGTTGGAGGAGGCCCAAAAATTCCTCATGGATAGGATGTTGCCATAGTAATAGGAATGATGTTATGAAGAGGAATCCTATATTGGACCCTTTTGGTCATTGGAATTTTTGAGTTGGTTGGCTAGTTGAATTCCAGATTGGACTTGGTATGGTCTATATCATAGAACCATCTATATGTTACAATGACTCGATCTAGTTTTGGAAACTAATTCCCATTTCTTGGGAGGAGATTTATTTTTCCACTCTCGATTTCATAGTAGAAAAAATTAACTAATCAATTATGTGTTGTGTTGAAAATGAATTTTCTATGTGTTGTGTAGAAAAGTATATGTACATATTAACACGAAAGGAGCCTAATGCTCAGAAAGGAATTAGTAGAAGTGTAAGTTCCTTTCAAAATTACCAATATTGTGAATCTCTTTAGCAAGGGCTAAGACAGAATGCACTTGATGCAGTTATTAATCATTTTGATTATTTGAGAGTTAGGTTCTCTTTGAGTACTTTTATAAGTATTGTGTGGATGTCTTTAGTAGGAAGCTAAGACAATATGCTTGTGGTGCAGTGATTTATCAATTTTATGATTAGAGGGTTGGTACTCTTTGAGTACTTGTGGTATTTATGTGGGTAAAATATCACTTGAAATTGTATAAATAGTGATAGTTATAAGTATTTCATTTCAATGAAAATGTTTTTGACTAATTTGATTATGTTGGATTTGTTAATCATAGATTATAGTGTTTTTTTATTATTAAAGCATTGTATTTCCTACATAAAAGTGAACATGACTTCTAAGAGTAATTGATAAGTAACGTTAAGTTGGTGTAAATATTCTCTTCTGATTCTATGAATTTGAATAATGGCCAAGTGATGGAAAGTAGAATTTGCATATTTTTGCAGCTATAAATGCTTATGACTATTCATTTTTGTTTTATTTTGTAACATTGTTGATTTTTCTTATTAGTATTTCTTGGAATGAAATACTTCATTTTAAAGGGGAAGGATCCCCTATTGGGTTGGTCAGGTTGTTATATCATGAGAAAAAAATTAAATCCCAATGAGAGATGAACATTGAGAATGGTGGTCTCTCTAATGGGGGGAGTATGTAATATCCCTATAACCCAATAATAACACTTACCATTTGTGTAAATATGAAAATATTATTGTTTTTACATGTGGTTTCTGGTTACTTCTTTGTTAGGATACGGTTAGAATCAAGAATTACTTATGAATTATTGGTAACCACTGTTTCATTTTGCTATTTAACACACACACACACACACACACAGATATATATATATATATATATATATATATATATATATATATATATATATATATATATATATATATGGATAAAAGGTGGTGATTATCATAAAATTAAAAAGAAAAACCTTCATGTTAAAAAGAAGGGAAATGATTTTATTTGCACTCGTTGGTTCAACATAAAAATAAACTTCGATGGTCCTGATCAGGGTGCATACCGGAAGGATGGAACTCCCATCAATCATTATGATAGAGGCCTCGATATATATGCCCGCCACCTTCCACATTCATGGCAAGGTTGGTGGGGCGTCCTTCAGCATGCAGGTGGATGTTCAGTGCAAGGGCAGTGTAAATCAAAGCCATTCAAGACTTGATCAATTGAAGGCGCGGTCGTTTTTTCTCTAGTGGTGAAATATTAAGAAGGATCGTTCATAGGGAAGGCAGAAGGGTGGCACTAGCTTCCCCTTAACATTCGGTAGTGGTGATTACCTGGTATGTAACTTCCCTCTCCCTTATTTCCACCTTTCCTGCCATGATAGTCTCGGGTAAAGGAAATTGTGGCCAGTTTGTTTGGATGTCGATGTGGTATGTGGGTGTGAGGTCAACTCTGTATATGAAGATGTTTGACAACAGGGGATCAATAGTAAATGGGGATTACAATTCTAGTCTTATCGGGTTCATCCTCTGGTCCCTTTCCTCAGTGGAATAGGTTATGCTGCCTGCATGCATCTATGCAATAACCAAAGTAGTCAGGGGGTAAATTCAGGATGGTTTGGTACTCCCAAGCCGGGGTTGGCTGAGTTGGGTTGGGAAGCAAGACCTTTGTCTATGTTTATATCGAGTTGTAGCCTTCTAAATTGTGCTCGTAACACGACTAGTGTGCACCATATGAGAGACCCTACCTCTGTGAGGAGGCTGGTGAAAGCATTGAGTCCTCTCTGGGATTGGGAAGATGGTGGGCATGTCATTTGTGATTGTGGAAAGGGTATGAGAAATGTTGGGTGGGCTAAATCCCTATCTGGGTCGGGGTCTCTCATTGGCTACAAAAGGAATGATTACGAGAAGAAGGTGTCACGCCCTCCCCTGGTCTTTTGGTTGAAGTCTAGTCAGTGCACCACAATCCTCATCCATGACAATGGGAAACCCTGTACGGTAAGTTTGGCATGCCTGCATGCAATGCATTAAATTCGGGTTCAAGATAATGTCCCACTCCATATCTCCTGGAAAAATAGTATATTTTTTCGCGATGAAAGGAAGGGAAGCCCGAATCAATTTCTGGAATTATGATCCTTTGTTGCTAATTGGAGAGGTAAAAATTTGGGAATTAGATACAGTTAGTGGACTTACCATGCGGCAAACACCCAACTCTTGTACAGCTCACCGACCGAAAGGAAAGAGGATATGGCTCGATCTAAGAGCCCAAATGCGAGAGGTCAAGGTAGAAAAATAGAGGAAAAGAGGTTGAGGCTCAACCCAGTTCATCCTCAGGAAAGCCAAGAGGCAAGAATACCACTGTTTGTACTCAGGTGCTCAATATTTAGCTCAAAAAATCAAATTTTTCATAATCGAAACCAAGACAAAAGTGTAGATATCGTTACCAGAATTCCAATGTAACGTTTTTCATCAAAATCGTTGTTCGTATGAGTAATTTATGGTCTGTTGTTCATTTTCCCAAACAAGAAAAAATGAGAAGAATAGGTACATGGATGATGTGGTAGTCCATTTAGCTTCACAGGGAATATTCTCTAGGTTTAGCTAATGACATTGTGCCAAGTGTTACAGCCGGATTCGCCGATGATGACTAGGAAGTGAAATTTTTTTATCTTATGTCTAAGGGTGAATTTTATTTATTATTTGTTCAGGTTATTATTTTATTGGTGGATTTATGAGAAAATGGGTGAAGGCCACGTGGCACATCAAGGGGCTACCACATGGCCCCTCCCCATGGCTTTAAGGGTTGACAGGTTATATTGCAAAGTCTGAATTACATGTTTGATTGGGCGCATATATGATTTTTATTCCAAAGTTTCGAATTAAACCAAAGTTTCAGACTATTAGGGCACATGTAATATATGTATATATATATTACAAAGTATAAAATGTGTATTGTGTGTGTGTGTGTGTGTGTGTGTGTTACATATATTGAAACAACCAAAACAAACGCACGAAGGGTGGAGGTCAGGGTTCGACCCTGCGACCTCCCCCTTAACACTACCTTCTACGACCAATACACCATCTGATGAGACCTGAAAGGCATCAAAATGTTCCACTATTTGAACCTTCAATTCAGCGCCAATGGAGGGATGAGGGGGCCAACCCCCTACCACGTGGCCTCAACCCACGATCGTACACCAGGGCTAGCGCTAATTGCGCTTAGCGCTAAGCTCATATTAATTAAACTGCACTTAACAGTTAATTAAGTGATGATTAACTTCGTGG